>BSBM01000401.1:18025000-19266250 GCA_027924585.1 Larix kaempferi | reverse complement strand
CTTCTGATCTTTATTTATATAGATATCCTCAACAATGTATTGGAACCATTATATGGAATATTGTGCAGCAATGAGCAGTTCATGCAGCTACACCAATGTACATGTGGACCATATTTTCAATGCCCAATATTTAATTTATTTAGCTCTAACTACTCTAGGAGAACTACATTTAATGTAAACTTATTACAACTTCAACAATCTACCTATAGATGGTCACTTCAATCTTTCATGAAAATAATTTCAATGATCCACCTTTAGAACTAACAAATTTATTAGTGCTTCCTATATATAAAGGTTCAACTATAGCTCCAATCCCCATTCATTTCTCCCCACAAAATAAAAGAAAATAAAATATAAACAAAAAGACAATAAATAGTTACATTGGTTGTTAGTTGATTTGACTAATTTCTTCTCTTTCAACCATTTGTGACAAAAGGAGTTGACATCAGTTTGTAGTCAACATGAGCACCTAGACACATGACTCGAGTTTATGAACAATCTTCTTAGATTGCTTCAACTTTGAGGCTAGACTTGTACACAGGACCTTTGCTTATGGATGGGATTCTAAAATGAGTTTAGTGAGGAAGAAAAGGGTTTATATGGGACCTAGGTTTATGGAAAATATTCTCTAACTACATCATTGTGGCTAGCCCTTATACATGAAATCCTTGTTCCTTGGACTACTTCAACATTATGATCAACACTTGTACCTAGGGCTTGGGTCTATGGTTGTACATCCTCAATACTAGTGTTGATGAAGACTCTTTTTGAAAGGGGATGGAGTGTTGGGATCCTCCCTAAGGGTGTAGTAGGGGATGAAGAATCCATTAGAGTAATAATAGTGTAGTTATGGTCTCCATTCAATGTAAATTGAAATGGGTCCAATATATTTTTTTTATTAACGAAGGCCAATTAGTGAGAAAGATTATTGGATTGACACCATATTTTCTGATAAAGCTTCTTGGATTGACACCATACTGCCCAGAATTCATGAGAATCCCTTCTTGATGATTTGCAGTGATTTTCATGACTGTTTGCCACTATTTTGGAGGTCTAAGTGCACCCAAAACTACTTTTCTTGTCAAATTTTACACCCAAAATCACCACTTTAGCTTGAATTTATTAAGTAAATTATGGTCAATAGTTACATTAGTTCATGGAAAAGTATCTTACAAGAATTTATTCCAGGTCAAAATATAGCATCCAAACCAAAACTAGCATTTATCTTCTAACAATGAAGTCAACAGAAGAAGGTGCCAGCAAATATTGTAAAACTGATTCAGGAGGACATTCCAAGGTCTTTGTGCTTGTATATACTCTTATGGAATCCATCAAAAATGGAATTGGATATCATTGAGTCTATTCTACTTCTACCACATATTCACCAGTGATTGCACCTTGGATAGGACAGTTGAGTACTCCTTATACTATGTTTCTTTAGCTTCATCTTACTTCTCATGATTGGATTTGGTTGAAACACTTCCTTATCTCAAACAGAATACTGGTACTGCCCTCAGTTGTACCTGCCAGGAAATATTCAGATTTTATAGCTGCTAATTTTTTGTTCCATTCCTTGGTATCCTTGGGGTTTGAGAGAAATAACTAAGAAGGATCCCCATCCTTAACTAAGTGTATCCCCACAATGTTGCCATTCCTCAACTTTCTACTGAACATGGGAAGGACAATGAAGGTGAAAGGCCCAAGAAGGACCGAATAATTTTACTATATTTGAATTTATTCTTACAAGGTTTTTAGATTGGTTCCCTCCTAGATGCTTTACAGGATGTAGCATGCTTAGCATTTGTCTCAAGAAAATCTTGCAGACATCCCTTAGACTTGATTTTGTCTAAATACCCCAAAATGTTCCCTCCTTCCCAATGGATGGTGAGAATTTAGGTTTCACGACTTCTTGATTGATGTGTTGATGTTTCTTGTCACTACCATTTCCATGGAATTCATTATTTGCATTAGTCTCATCATTCCCATGGGTTTTCCTTTGTTCCTTGGATCCCTTATTTTATCCCAAGAGGGTTTCAAGTGTTTTCCTCTCCAGTGTTTGTTAATGCCCATATTGCTTTGTATAGTCTAAAGCATATTTCATATGTATTTTCTAGGCATTTCTATTTTTTAATTAAAGTTGTAGATAAGGATTATTGATGATCCAATTAAGCCTGCTTATATGGCTCTCAGAGAAACACTATTCAAATTAGGAACTCTTTCTCTAAAAACCCTATTCAAACTTCAAAATTTACAACAACAAATCATCTTTAGCAACACACAAAGGGTAGAAATTGCAAACACATCATTGTTAGATCATTTCAGTAGCCTTAGCATCATTTGAAATACAAATCTAGACTTTTCCTAAACTGTATTTTCTCTGTCCATTTCCAGAAAATCATATTTTTCATGTTAAACTTCATACGTTAGCAATATATTCAAAAAATGTTATTGGATAATCATGCTTCAATAATGTCAATGTTTGCTCCCTTTAGCAAAATACCTGCTCATTGTTAGTAGATGTATTGAACCTCTGGCTTTCTTAGCTTGCAAGGATTATTTTATTCAGAGCACAGAAGAACAAAGCCTGGAATGCATTTAGTGAGTGATTTAAGTCCATGTTTGAGTGATCTACAACGAAGGATTGGTGGGTTAAGGACTTCTTGGCTTTGCATTTCAAGATCTTTGAGAGGATTATAGCTTCAATTAGGAAGAAGGGAATGAATCAAAATTTTGTGATCCCAGTTATAATTATGTATGCAAATATTCAATATTGGGAAAAAGATCCAATATAATTCCTGTTCATGTTATGTTTTCATTGCTTTCCCCGGCTATTCCAATTATAGAGCGAATCCGCCAGCACTGGTATCAAACCCTACTATATGCTCCATCATAGATTCTTGCATGTGGAATCTATAGTTTTTGTATGAGGATTGTAGTTTTCATCCATATTAGATAGAAAGAGGTTCATTCCTGTATAAATTTGAGCTAGTACCATTGCTTTGCACAAAATATGCAGCCTTCATCACTTAGACCTCAACCCTCACATAGAAAAACTAGCATAATAATTGAAAATGAGAATAGATCCAATTGTTGCACTCTAAACTCTTGTGTTTCATTATAGCCATTGCTGAGTATTATATCAACCCAAACCTATTACTTTATATTCAAGTATATTTATCCCAACAACAACTTAAATAGAACTGTAATTTTCCTCTACTACTATTTTATGAGATTCATTACTTTTTCAAAGAAATTTCAGCATTGTCTTTATGATCTTATTCCAACTATGCCCAGAGATTTGGAGAGACTGCAGTGATGGAGTTTCTGGTTCCACCAACACTTCTTTCATACCATCTTTGAGTATTGTGAAGTATGGATGAGCATTCTATGTCATGTATTCACTAGTACCTAAACCCTAAAACACAAAGCATGCTCACAATGATACCTCCAGTACCTTATCAAAGTGACCATCATTGTCGGTACTTAGAGTGAGGAGAGAGAGGGATCACCAACTTGGGTTAATGAAGAAATAAGAAAAAAAATGGAGCCATTAAATGTGTGTGGATGTAGAAAATCTTAACCAATCTTGGGTTCTTAACATCATCTTAAATGGAAATCTCATCCCTTGAAATGATCTAAATACAATCAGATCAATGGAATCAACTTCAAGATAAGATCTAAAAGCTACTGTCATTTCTAACACCATTTTTAGCATTTCATGCACATTGATGCATGGTAACAAATCAATATTGACCCTGCAAGTTCATATTATTAGGTTTATGTGGTTGTCCACCTATCCACCTATTCCAACACAGTGGCTTACATTTGTGTTGCACAGATTTGAGTTTTGATACAATCGCTTACCTTGCATACATTAAATTTAGGGTATGGAAACCTAAGGTAATTTTTACCTTAAACTCTATATTCTTGGACTGAAAAATGATTGTGAATGAAATTCAGCTTTGTACTGGTATAATTTTATGCTTGTTGCCTGGCTAGATGTCTGTAATTGGTTTGAAGGACAATCTATAATGGTTTTTAATCTTTCCTATGGTACTAATTTGTGTTGCCTCTCATTGAGGTTCTACATTGGTTGTAGAAACAATGGAAAATTAAGGAGCCTTAGGCTTGAAGTTATTCATATTCTAGATGGAATTCAAATAGAATCTGATAATTTGTTGAATTGTTATCAGCCAATAAAGGTACTGTGGAACGAGAGGTTATATGAAGATGGTTCCAAAGTTGATTAGGCAAATTTACTGGACCCATACATGCTAATAATATGTTTCATGTTGCTCAAAGAAATATCTCTATTCACACCGTTAAGTAGAGATGAGCCTATATACGACATAGAAATAGAGATGAAAACCCTAACCAAGCCAAGATCCTGACAAATTGGCATTCATACAATATTATCTATAAATAATATGGTCTGACAATACTGGTTCTTATACAGGAAAATGAATTGGGTAAAAGTTACCCAACCAGGATTAGGTCATCATACAGGTGCCTTAACTGCCTACGAAAATCTATATCACATTGAATTCCCATTTTGAACATTTTGTAGTATTATTAAGGGATTATGGCTAGAAATTAAACACAAAATTTTATAAGGAATGCCAAAATAGTTGATCAAATTCTATTTACACTTCAATAATTAATAAAAAATCATTTTTCTTCCTAGAAGTTGGGTCACCAGTGCTCTAATTATAGCGACCCAAAAAATCTATTTTAGTGTGATGGATTATACTTTTCAACTTTCCTCTTGGTCATCCTCCTTTATATTCATTCATCATTCACCTAGATTTTCGATAAATTGTCAAACTAATAAATAGTAAACACCTTTATGACAAAGACCTGAATATAGAAAAAAGAATAGAAGAAACCTTGTATACATTGTTCAGAATAATGAATTCTCTTAAGGACTGGATCAACATCCACCCTCCCTCATTTTCATCTAGTGTAAAGGTCGACATCAAGTTCAAGGTTTCACATTGTGATTGGTAGTCATGAACAGGCTAGAAGTTCAATAATCATTCACATGGAGACTTGGCTTGAATACAACAACACATTTGAGATTCAAAAAGACGACATTTCCAAATTAAACCTTGTAGGGAGAAATATCAGGATTCAAAATGCAATTTTGAATTGGGATGACCTCATAAAGTCAATAAGACTACATTTTATCTCTACATGGTTGTACATGATTTGCGCATCAGTCAGTTGCAACTTTGGAAAAGCTTCAATGAAATGTACAAGAGCACATCCAAGAGTTCAACAACAATAAATAAAACTTCATATTGATGTTCAAGTTGTTGATCTCTTCCTCAAGTTTGAAAGTGGCCTCCTTCCCCATCTATTTCCAAAGGTAAAATTTTAGAGGATAAATGTTTTATCTGGAACAACCTTCTAAGGAGAAGACCTAAGTGATGAGTCATACGAATGCCAAGACAAAACTAAACAAGGTTAAAAAAAACCAGGCTACATCCAAGGAAGCATCAATACAATCATGATTAACATGCAAACTAGCTTCTACTCACTACAAATCCACTGCAAAGAGGAAAAGAATTCAAAGTGTGATTTAGTTCTTGAAGTTTAAAGTCAATTATTTGAACCAATACTTTGATTTATTTAACTTATCAAAACAAAGACCATTGGTACTACAAAATGACATGGAGAATGTGCTCTGTATTCCCCCCCCCCATACCTTAGGAAGGAGAGATCATTCTTGTTTCAAACACCATGGATGAATGCAATTGAAATAAAAATAATACACTAGGGTTATTAGGAATATGAGAGACACAATTATTATTATCATGAAGGATATCATGATCTATATGTTGAAACTTCAAAAAAGAGATATCTAACTATATTTGGATGCATTAATAGGATATAGAGATGAGAGTGGGTTCTATATTGGCTGCTTAGCCAGGCTTAGTTTAGATTCTAGAAGACTCAAAAATTCAGAAGGACATTTTTGTGGGCCAAGTATGCTGGTGAGCAAGGGTTGTGTTTGATCCCATGGGATGTTTACATTTTGCTTAAGGAGGAGGGTGTCTTGGGATTGATTTATATGGCTTCTTGACAGAAAATTCTTAACAAAAAATGCATTGGAAGCAATTTGGAGGGCTCATCTCCTTGGAAAGTGCTATTGAGGTACAAGAAATTGCAGACACAACATGTTCATAGGATCCAGGGTAATTTCATCTTGTCCAATATTATTTCCACCCCTCAATTGTAAGTCCAAGGATCTATTATTTTTTAGAGCATGTGGACTGATTGGAATTTTGTGGCTAAGTATGTGAATTGGAATTATTCAGGTAGTATATGTGGTTGGTACCTAGATTTCTGCTCAATTTGGAGTTGGAAGGATCAATGCCAATGTGTTGCTGAAAAAAGGCTCTAAGAACCTATCTAGAATCTTGTCAATGAAATTGTTAATAAGGTCAATGATTTCATCTTGTAGCTTATGATTAGTTTGGAAACTAGGGAACTAGGTAATATTTCCAATAATATGGAACTAGTCCCCAATAAGGTTATGGAACATGCTAATTTGCTAAAATGGTGTCTTGGATTGAAACCATACTGCCCAGAATTCTTGAGAATCCCTTCTTGATGATATGAAGTAATTGTCATGATTGTTTGCCACTATTTTGGACGTCTAAGTGCACCCAGAACTGATTTTCTAGTCAAAATTCACACTAGAAATTACTAATTTGTCCTATATCCTCCTATTTGCATGCCCACAATTGCTAATTAGGGATATATAAGGGATAAGAAATGCCCAGAATTACTGATTAGGGTTGTCTGAGGGCTAAGCAGTTCCTAGAATGTTGCACAGTGTGGGAGAATGGCCCGGAGTTCAGTTTGGAGAGAGATTGCACCTATCAAAATCCATCCTTAAGGCCGAGTTAGGGGATTCAAGCAAAGGCTGAACCTGCAAAAAACTGTTACAAAGTAGAAGTCGACCTTAAAATAAATATGTGTCATCATCCTTGAGGGTTAATCCACTTGCAGAATGTTCCACTATTGTTCAAAAATTATGGCATCAGTTTGAGGGTTTTCACATCAATTTAGGGAAGATTTATGACATTTCAGAGGTAGCAACATTTTTATGGATAATCACATCATTGGTTTCATTGTATGTAGAAACAAGTAGATGGTATACAGTATAGAAAGATGAAACCTGTTGTTATATCCCTAGTGCTCCTCTTCAAATCTGTGTTAGAATTTTATTGGAATGTTCAACCTGAGTTTAGATTAAATGTCTTTTGGAGGCTAGCATGGAAATATTGATGAACAATGATAAGATCAATAAGTTGTATGGTCACCATTATAAAAGACCTATAGAATTTTGATGGAAAAGGAGATATTCATGAATGTATAGCTCCATAGCGAGAATCAACAGTCACATAGAAAGGAAAGACATTTAGGCTAATGACACCATAATCTAGTTGTAGCAATAGTAAGCATCCAATCAATAATTATGAATAGGAATAGAAAACATAATAACCAATTGTAGAAGACTAGAAATAAAACTACATAGCTTTGCACACAATTAATTTTTAAGACTATTCCTGACAAGTAATGAGATAGAAGATGAATTGCATTTCCAAATTGAAGTGTTAGAGGAAGGAGTTTCGATTCACAATGAAAAAATGGCACTATGAATGGACAAATGACCCACTCTACTAAGATGTTGCAGCCATTAACAAATCAAAGAAAAATAATGCAAACACTTATTCCTAAGAAAATCCTTGTGAACAATCCCATTTCTCCATCACTTTCAAATCCTAAACTTTAATAATAATTCCATTCCTCCACCACTGTCAAATTGGCTAACCTACCATAATATCCATTGGTAAATCTAGTAGAAAATATACCAACACTGGTTGGTTTATCATAATGGCCAGGTCCAATCGGTCATTAGAAAACCTTTATAAGAACTTAAGAAGGTCCTATTAGGAAGAACAATTAAACAATAGTTAGTCAAATCTCTGAAACAAAAAAATACAAAAACATAGTTCATTGATGTCTTTGACCGACCATTTGACTCCCTAATACACATAATTTGTTGGTATTAAAAACTCAACAAGAAGTTATGGCAAGTTCATTAGTTTCTACTTTATATTTGAGATTATATTGTTTCAGAGCCTATTGAAATTAAACCAAAGTAACAAGCCCGTAATGGACTGAAAATTGGCACTTGACCAAGGACAATTACTGTATCAAGCTATGCAAATCCACCAGAAATCTGGTGCAATCACGACCATTGTATCACAAAACAAACTCTCTTACTGAATGAATTCCATATAAATTCTTAGTTATTCAAAAGACATTGATGGAGTAAAAATAAACTCAAATTTGTAGCTCAAAACACCAACATGCACAGCGACAAAAATGTAAGACAATTTGCTAAGCGTCGGGGAAAACAAATTTTCTATCAAAACTAACCTCTGTAAAGAGTCAAAGACTGCAAACCCCAAGGAACCTTGAAAAAACAAAGATATTTTCTAGTTTCCACTCAACCACCGTCGAATTGCTTTCCCCTCAGCCACTGCAAAATTGTAACCCAATTCAAGCTTCATGCAAAGATACGAATCATACGATTCTTCATGTGGGTTTGTATGGGATAAATTGTTCACCCTTACAGCGTTATATAGGGGGGGGGGAATCCCCATTTCACTGAATCACAAGAGTCTAGACCGTTGCACATTTTCCCATCTTATTAACAAAATTGGGAGCTAAAACCCCCGGTTTTCTCATTAACCGTGAAATGGGGAGGTCAAAACCAGCATGGATACCTCCATTGATCAAATTCCATGGAATATTTGGCCCAAAAATTAGAAAATATATATTTGGGGAGCGAATTCAATCGAAAACCTCGAATCAAGGGGAAATAACCAGTGAAAAATGCCCTATGTTCCATAAATCGGGGCGAACAAACTAGCAATCCCCTCTATGAATGAAAACCATGGGAAAACGAACTGCTCACGCCTCCATGAATGAAAATTTAATGGCGAACCAACTAGCTTTGGACTCCATTACAGGAATGATGGGGGCGAACCGACCATTTCCTCCCTCTTTCACGGGGCTAAATTGTGTTTTCCCTCTCTCGCCGGGTGGGCTATCCAATTTTTCACCATGTGGGGATTCATAAAATGTGGACTAATTTCTTAAATTTCAAAAAACCCATTTAATATTAAAAAATCGCCCAGGGTTTCTTAGTGACCCCTATAATTTCGCCCATGGGCTATAATTCGCCCCTAAAATTTTCTCTGGTTGTGATCTTTATATTTTTATTTTTTTTTACATTGGCCATCCTTTGATGTCTTCAAACATGTGTTAACATTAAAAGAAGGTCCATCATTGTTGATGTATATGTAACTTCGGAATGTATTTCACATATATGTATATTGTATTCCTATAGAGATGTTATTATTCCTCTATACGGAAGTGGTTGTATTCCTATAGAGATGTTATTATTCCTCTATACGGAAGTGGTTGTATTCCTATAGAGATATTATTATTCCTCTATACGGAAGTGTCATCATTTATATTGTAAGTGTCATAACTTATACTTGATGGGTTATTAGACCACCTTGTTGGGGTTGGCCCTATATAGGTCATGTGGGTCGGAGGGTTATTAGACCACCCGAGTGGGGGTCGGCCATGTGGGTCAAAGGTTTATTAGACCACCCTATTGGGTGTTTTCCCAGTCGGCATTATGTTAAGTGGTTAAGTTGAGGCCGACCTAGTTGAGTAAAGGTCAAGTCAAGTTAGTGTAGAAATAGAGAGTGTGTCTCTCTTGTTTTACACATTCTATTCTCTCACTCACACTTGGGAGAGAGGCGCACTTGTGGAGGAGGAGGCTCTGCTGCTAGGAGAAGACTATCTCTTGTATTCTGGTTGTATCATTGCTCTATCTATCTCTGAGGAATTTATTGGGGCTTTTCACCTTTATGGTTTTCCCCAAGTAAACTATGTGTCTCTTGTGTGCTTGCATTATTGTCCATGGTTGATATGATGTAGATTTGTTGTACATGTTATTCTCTCAGTTAAGGTCCTAGATCAGATTGAAGTAAATTCTGAAAATTTAACATGGTATCAGAGCTAGCCTGAAAGAAGGCATGATATGGCATGTATGACACTTGTTGCACTTATGATGCTAGGGCTTGATATAGCAAAAACCAGTCATCGTAGAACTTTCGCTATAAATCCGTTTTGGCGAAGTTTTCAGATCTGAAACTTTTAAAAGTAGAATATCAGATGCCCATGTACCTTGTGTCCAAAGTACAACCTCCAATTCGTTGTACTTTGTGATTTATGATCTGTACAATATAGGGTTTCTGCCTCTTCCAGATCTGAGTCAAAATCAGGTGACCTTGGGAAAAAGGTCATAACTTGGGCTAGGAAACTCCAAATGAAATTTCGTAAAACATGACAGCTAGTACACATACTGTACTATCTCAAGAAATTTTTTCAAAGGCCAAAGTTGAACCAATGACACGTGTCACTCCGTACAAGTTAGTTATCCTGTATTATCCCATAAACAGGTCACGTTACGACACTTGGCATAACTCTCTCCCAGAGAATCCAATTCAGGTCAGACCTATCCGGATGGAAAGATAACAGATCGATCTATCTTAGAAAAATTTTCAGAGGCGGAAGGTGAAACAGTGACACGTGGCACTCCGTACAAGTTCGCTCTCTTGTATTATCCCATAAACAGGTCATGTTGCGACACTTGGCATAACTCTCTCTCAGAGAATCCAATTGAGGTTAGACCTGTCGGGATGGGAAGATGACAGATCGGGATGTCTCAAAAAAAAAAATTCAGACCCTGTGGATCAAAACGTTTGGAGTTACACCAGAAACAATCAGGTACATATTTCTGTCAAAACAGAATTATTTTTTAGTACCTTCATTCATGACTTCCGGAATTTAGGGCTTCGAAGAAAGTTGGAATTTTGTAATCGGAGACCACAGCTGGATGCTAATCATCAAAATCGAAATTTAGAGACTAAGATCAGATTTTTTGGCTAGGCAGAAGGCCGGGCTTGATCAAACCCCAGTTCGGGACTTTGATTGGAAAGATGGAAAATTAGGGCTTCTGCAAAAATTGGAATTTTGGAAATCTGTGACCACGGATGGAAGCTCCTCAGAAAAATCGAAGCTTAGAGTTTTGAATAAAATCTTTTGGTTGGGTGAAGCTCCGGGAAACTCAAACCCTAATTCAGGGTCCTCCCTAGTGAATCCAAAAATCTAAAAGGCAATTTTGAGGGGTGAAACTTTGCATTTTTCAAATTCTGAATATACCAACTTGATCAGCTCATCAAGGCGCATATTTCTATCCTTTCAGAAGTTTGAAAGTCAAAGTTTGAATTTTTGGGGTTTCTTTGACAAACCCTAATCCAACTCCAGGTCCAGTTCTTGCAAATCAAGTGGATTGGTTTAATCCTAGAAGAAGATGGATTGGTCACCTGCATAAGTGAAGAAGTTCCTGTCTCAGAGGGAGATGAGGCTAAGGCCTTCCATAAGAATATTACAAGCAATCTTGACAGATATGGCTTACAGGTATGTTTCATGGTTAAGTTTATCATATGTTTGTCTTCATATCATTACAATACAATCTTGATTAATTACTGGACTTGTCGTATCACCTTAATAGAAGATATTCATTGATTAAGGTTTTGACACATATGATTGTACTAATGCATTGTGATGTTGTATGAGGTTTATGTTGTTTGCTAACACAAAAGGTACACCAAGAAAGTCAAATCATGTTCTGCTTCAAGAACATATGCTCATGGTGACATGAAGACAAAGATTCATCCATTGTCATGAATCACATAGAAGATCTACTTTCGAGGTATGTATAACTTGGTTCTACAATGGTTAACTTATGAGACATGCAGGTTACTAGCACAAGTCACTGAAGAGAACCAGAAGACATTATGCGGGTATGTTAGACATAACTAGCTAGCATGCTATTCCAGGTATGTTTTCCCTATATCAAGCTAGAATCCTACCTTGTGTTAGGATCTTATACTGTTGTGTTGTTGATAATGATTATTTATGAAGTCATAGGTTTGAATAGTCATGGTTGTATGCATATTATGTTTCTTACCATAATTGATGATATGACTAACCAGAAGAATCATGAAGGTATAGGTTTGAATAATCATGGTTTTTATGCATATTATATCTCTTATCTTGATTGATGATTCAACTAACCAGAAGAGTCCTATGATAAAATAAGAATGTGTATGAGTAAAATAAGACTTCCTTGAAACCTTGAATACTAATGTTTATTATCTGTGAATGATCATGAATATACATGTTTAAGATTATTGTGTTTTGATAGTATTAATATTATACTAATAAATGTGTGATTATGTATGAGACATCAAGGATAACACAATGATGATACTAATAAGCATGCATAGTGATTAAGGATGGATGTAAGTTCAAGGACAGGTAATCCAGGAAGCAAAGAAAGCAAAGGAGCACACTTCAGTAGTTTTTGCAAGGATGCAGATATTCAGAGGGAGTTGACCACTTCTCACAATCCACATAAGAATGGAGTTGCAGAAAAGAAGCAAATACTGAGAGGGAGTCAACCCAACAAACAAACAAAGATAAGTATTTGAATTTTCATTACTTGCATATTTTATTGTTTAAATAATGTTGTTCAATAATGTATATACTGATGTTCCTAGAATTAGGTTGTGTATTATGCATATTAGAATAGTTGCATTGATTAACAATATACTACTAATATGCATGGGTAAGTGTCCTATGGCATTGTACAACATTCCATTGCTACTTATCTAGAATGAAACCTCTTTGCTGACATAATGGGAGTTGTGCACACTCTTAACAATGTTCTGGTAGAGATTGGAAGGCATCTAGAAAGTTACGGGATATGGATAAATGTTGTATTGAAGCATTGGATAAGATAATTGCATGATTGTATGACATATTTCTTTATGTGTAAGAATTTGTTCTGAAAACTATGAGATGTTTTCTAATCATGCAATTTAACTTGTTGTGTAGGAAAGATCGTATGCCATCACCTACAAAAGAAGAACTACAACATTTGTTCAGCAACAAAATTATCTATTGAAGATATTGAAGTTCCCAGGATATGGGAAGAATGCCATGATCCGTCGATCATGAAGAACGATGTTTGGGATGCGGTCCCAAGAGCTGAAGGGAAGTTTGTTGTGACTTCCAAATGGAACTATCAAATCAAGCATGCTACAGATGGCAGCATAGAGAAATATAAAAGTGATGAAATAGAAGATACACCAAATGGATTTCAAGACAGCTTTCTTGAATGGTGTAGTTGAAGAAGAAGTGTATGTGGAGCAGCCACTTGGTTCTAAGACACATGACAGGAAATCATATATGTGTAGAACTTGGTATGGTAGGATAGGTAGCTTTCTATCCAGTTTGGTCTTTACCAAGAGTAAAGCGGGTTCCAACCTTTACTACAAGGTTGAGGTAGGCAATCCAGGGATACTCTTATTGTATGTGGATGACCTGTTTGTAACAAGAGATGATAGATTAATTGTCGACATGCAGCGGAAGCTTGCAGCTGAGTTCGACATGAAGGACTTGGGTATGATACACTATTTTCTTGGTATGGAGGTGTGGCAGAGTACATATGGAATCTTCCTTGGACAAAGGGAAGTATGCAGTAGAGATTCTAAAGAGGTTCGGGATGATGGACTGCAAGGCTATGGCCACACCTATGGCATCAAACCTGAAGCTTCTGTGTGATGCTTCATCTGATCCGATCGATGTCATGATGTATCATTAGATGATTGGGTCCTCTATGTACCTGACGAACACGAGACCAGATATTTGCTTTGCAGTGAACACATTGAGCCAATTCCTAACGGATCCGAGAGATGTTCACTTGGTTGCTGTAAAGCATATTCGGAGATTGGGCAGGTAGTGCTGCAGATAGGAAGAGCACTTATGGGTGCTGCTTCAGTATGGGATCAGGTGTGATCTCTTGGTTTAGCAGGAAGCAGTCCTACATAGCACTGAGTACAGCCAAAGCAGAGTATGTTGCGACGGATGAGAAGGTTGCAGATGTATTGACCAAGCCGTTTTCCAGAGTGGAGTTTGAGTACTTCAGAGAGAGGCTTGGTGCACTTCAAATCGAGGTTCCTTCCAAAGGGAAGTGATGAGTCCGGAAGATGCAGATGCACATGAGCTTTCCTAACATGGTTGATGTGTTCTCCCTTGGTCGTGATGTAATTGCTGAGCCATTTTTAACATGGTGGTAGATGTGTTCTCCCATGGTAAAAAAGTAAGGGTTGGAGCCTTCCCTGAATGGTGGTAGACGTGTTCTCCCATGTCGGTAGTGTAAGTGTTGGATGATGTGCATCTAGGCTGTGCTTCGTGGATGATGAGATGATCTGAAGAGGACGATGCTATGATGATTAGGAGGATCATGGATGATGAGCATCAGGACGATGCTCTAGTTACTGCTCTGTGTATGCATCATGTTGGATGCTGGATATGATCAGTTGGATCATTTATATGTATATGTATGTACACATCATGTTGGATGCTGGATATGATCTGTTGGATCATTTATATGTATATGTATGTACGCATCATGTTGGATGCTGGATATGATCAGTTGGATCATTTATATGTATGTACGCATCATGTTGGATGCTTGATATGATCATTTGGATCATTTATATGTATGTACGCATCATGTTGGATGCTGGATATGATCAGTTGGATCATTTATATGTATGTACGCATCGTGTTGGATGCTGGATATGATCAGTTGGATCACTTGTATGTATTTTTGTATATGCATCATGTTGGATGCTTGGACCATGTATCTGTATATGTATCAGGTGGATGCATTGTATGATCAGGTGGATCATGTATGGTGATATGTATCATGTATTTGTATTTTTATCAGGTGGATACACTGTATGATCAGGTGGATCATGTATGATTATATGTATTAGGTAGATACTTGGTATGCATCAGGTAGATGCATTGTATGATCAGGATGATCATGGATGACGAGCTTCGGGATGTTGCTCCAAATGACATGCAGCAGGATGTTGCAGTGATGATGATCAGGATGATCATGTGTACATCAGGATGATGTATGGTGAGTATCAGGTTGATACTCTATGGACATGGAACAGGTTGTGCAGATAAGCATGTAATTTGTGCCCTGGGAGATTTGTAGATAGTCTTTCGAGGTTTTTCCTATGGCATGTAATTTGTACCCTGGGATATATGGCAAATGCTCTTTCGAGGTTTTGCTTGGGAGGACATATAATTTGTGCCCTGGGAGATCTGCAGATAGTCTTTCGAGGTTTTTCCAATGGCATGTAATTTTTGCCCTGGGATATCTGTAAGATGCTCTTTCAAGGTTTTGTCCTATGGCATGTAATCTGTGCCCTGGGAGATCCGATAGGTTGAGCCGTGTGCTCATAATCAGTCCTGGGATGCTCTTTCAAGGTTTTTCCATGACCACATGTAATTTGTGCCCTGGGAGATCCGATAAGTTGAGCCTTGTGCTTGTAATCAATCCTGGGATGCTCTTTCGAGGTTTTTTGGTGACCACATGTAATTTGTTCCTTGGGAGATCGGATAGGTTGAGCCTTTTGCTCGTAACAAGTCCTAAGATTCTCTTTCGAGGTTTTATGGTGGGGTCACATGTAATAAGTCCTGGAGATCTGAACAAGATGAAAAAGGCCTCAGATGCTCTTTAGGGTTCTTGCTAGTCAAGAGACTCTTTTAAGGTTTTGTGACGCACGTAATAAGTCCTGATATTTCCACAGTATGGCCAGTGATGACGAAGACCTGCAGGTGGTGGGTGTCACATGCCCCAATTTTGTGAAAATAATGTAATTATTTTATCATATTTCTAAGACATTATGTTAAATTTAATGCTTAGTAGAAATTGATGACTCAGCAAAGTCACAAGAAATGGAATGTAATTCTGAATATTTTATTATTAATAAATAAATTATGGAGACAATAGCATGGGAGAGCTGTTAAAAGAGGTTACTGGTCTAACTGGTGGATGGAACTAGGTGGAAAGGCAAAAGACAAGTGGCAGCATCCTCAAACACTTCCTAAGTTGCAGGTGGCAACTTCCCTATATTTTGGGGTCATGATTCCCCAAGAAAGTGGAATCTGAGCAGGTGGCTCATTAATGACAGTTAACCCAACAAAGACCTAGGCAATCTTTTAAATAGTAATCAATGAACTGAGCTGAGGGTTCAACATTGTTCTGGAGGGAGAATACATTCAGGTGAATGCTATTCAGGAGTCCCATTGAGGAAGAGGGAAATACAGTAAGGAAATTGTTTGAGTGGGATGCTGCAGTAACTTGGTTCCAGTTTAGCTATTTCGGATGAGTGAATTGTTTTGTTGCACCTAGTTCCATCCAGGAAGACCAAAGCAAGCTCGGGGGTCCTGAGAAGTGTTGTCTGGGTGTTAAATTTTGAGCATTAATTCATTATACTCTAGGATCTTTGCTGAGAGAATAACATCTACAATATATCAATGCATGACAATCATAATATGACAAGCATCACAAGAATCAAAAGCATAGAGACAAGAGACACAGAGTTTCCGTGGGGAAAACCCTAAGGTGAAAAACCCCACAACTTCCTCAGAGATAGAGAGAGCAATGGCTCAACCAAAATACAACCAAATAACACTGAGATAGTCTCCTAGCAGATGATCCTCCTCCTCCTCACAAGTGCGCCACTTTCCAGAGAGAGAGTGAGTTACTTTTCCGAGTGAGTAAAATAGAGATCTCCTATCTCTATTTATACTTACCTTTTTGCCCAGTGACCTACTGGGGCCGACTTGTCTACTTAGATACATCCACATTATATTATATATAATTCCGGGCCGACCCCAAATGGTGGTCTAATAACCCATCGGCAAGTAGACACACTTGCGACACTTGTCAATCCACATGAAGACACTTCCTTATAGAGGAATGACACATCTCTTATAAGGGTACAATAAATATATATACAATATATAGATGAAATACATTCCGAAGTTACATATACATCAACACTCCCTCTTAACTAGGAAGGTATTTCTCGACACAGATCTGCTAGACAAGTCTTCTTCTCTGGATCATCGTCATCGATGCATCGTCATCATCATCGTCACTGTTGCTGCTATCTCAACCAATCTCTGACTCTACTCGTCATAGGAAGTTCTACAGAGCCAGCCCTTTTTCATACTGGATGTAGGCTCGCCATCTGCAGGTCTTCATCATCACTGGCCATACTGTGGAATCCTCAGGACTCATTGCGTGCATCACAAAACCTGGCTGCAGCATCCCAGGATATTATGAGCACACATCTCTACCTGTAGGATCTCCCAGGAGCACATTACATGTGACCCATCACAAAACCTGGCTGAAGCATCCTAGGCTGTTACGAGCACGCAGCTCTACCTGACGGATCTCCCAGGAGCACATTACATGTGATCTCACCACAAAACCTGGCTGAAGCATCTGAGGCCTTTTTCATCCTGTCCAGATCTCCCAGGAGCAAATTACATGCCATAGGAAAAAACCTCGCAAGAGCATCTCAGGATGTTACGGGTACACAACTCCGACCTAAAATCTCCCAGGGCACAAATTACATGTCCTCCCAAGCAAAACCTCGCAAGAGTATTTGCCAGATGTCCCAGGGCACCGAATTACATGCCATAGGCAAAACCTCGAAAGACCATCTGCAAATCTCCCAGGGCACAAATTACATGCTTTCCTGCACAACCTGATCCACGGCCACAAAGTATCATCTGATACTCATCAAACATCATCCTGATGTACACATGATCATCCTGATCATCATCACTGCAACATCCTGCTGCATGTCATCTGGAGAAGCTCGTCATCCACGATCATCCAAGTATCCACCTGATACATACATAGATACATGATCCACACAATGTATCCATCAACATACATGATCCACCTGATCATACAAAGATACATGATCCACACAATGTATCCATCAGCATACATGATCTACCTGATCATACAAAGATACATGATCCACACAATGTATCCATCAGCATACATGATCTACCTGATCATACAAAGATACATGATCCACACAATGTATCCATCAGCATCCAACATGATGCGTTCATACAAAATACATACACATGATCCAACCGATCATATCCAAGCAGAAACCAGAACATCCTCCTGATGTTCATCATTCAGCGCTTAAATCCACAGCCATGTGAAGGATCCCCCTTCCAACGTGCTTGGAATGGATTCAGCAAATGTGTTCATCACTTCTTCCTCGAAGTGTCCTCGATCTGAAGCACGCCAAGCCTCTCTCTGAAGTACTCGAACTTCACCTTGGCTAGTGGCTTCGTCAGCACATCTGCAATCTGGTCATCCGTCGCAACATACAGGAGCTTCACATCTCCTCTCTGCACCATATCCCTGATATAGTGATATTTGATCTCTATATGTTTCGACCTGTCATGAAACACTGGGTTCTCGGATAGCTTCACACAACTCTGGTTATCACAGAAGATACCAGTAGCATCCAGCGGGAGATCAAATAACTCAGACAGTAGCTTCCGTAGCCATACTGCCTCACAACTAGCTGAACAGGCTGCAACATACTCAGCCTCTGCTATACTCAGTGCTACACAGGACTGCTTCCTGCTAAACCAAGAGATCACACCTGATCCCATATTGAAGCAACACCCAGATGTGCTCTTCCTATCTGCAGCACTGCCAGCCCAATCTGAATCAACATAACCCTGCAGGTTAAAATTTTGATTCGCTTCATACTTGAGCCCATAATCCACTGTACCCTTCAGGTACCTCAGAACATGCTTTACAGCAATCAGGTGAACACTCCTCGGATCCGTCAGGAACTGGCTCAATGTGTTCACAACAAAGCAAATATCTGGTCTCGTGTTCGTCAGGTACATCAAGGATCCAATCATCTGACGATACATGGAGACATCAACTGGCTCAGATGAAGCATCACATAGAAGCTTCAGATTTGATGCCATAGGTGTGGCCATGGCCTTGCAATCCATCATCCCAAATCTCTTCAGGATATCTACTGTGTACTTCCCTTGACCAAGGAAGATCCCACCTGCATTCTTCCATACCTCCATACCTAGGAAATAGTGCATCATTCCCAAATCTTTCATATCGAATTCTGCGGCAAGCTTCCTTTTAGTATCTGCAATCAATCTGTCATCTCCTGTTACAAATAAGTCATCCACATACAGGAGTAGAATCACAGGATTCCCTTCCTCAACCTTGTAGTAAAGGTTGGAATCTGCTTTACTCTTGGTAAAGCCCAAACTAGATAGGAAACTGTCCATCCTACCATACCAAGTTCTGGGAGCTTGCTTCAAGCCATACAAGGCTTTCTTCAGTCTGCATACATATGACTCCCTATCAGGTCTTGGGACTGCATCCCAAACATCTTCTTCATGATCTACGGATCATGGCATTCCATTTCTTCATCCCAGATCCTGGGAACTTCAATATCTTCAATAGATATCTTTCTTGCTGGAACAAATGTTGTAGTCCTTTTGTAGGTGAAGATATACGGTCTTTCCTACAAAACAAGTTAAATTGCATGATTAGAAACATCTCATAATTTTCAGAACAAATTCTTTACACATAAAGAAATATGTCATGCAGTCATGCAGTTATCTTAGCCAATGCTTCAATACAACATTTATCCATGTTCCACAAATTTCTAGATGCCTTCCAGTCTCTACCAGAACATTGTTAAGAGTTTGCACTACTCCCAACATGTCAGCAAAGAGGTTTCATTCTAGATAAGTAGCACTGGAATGTTGTACAGTGCCATAAGCCACTTACCCATCACATGCATATTAGTAGTATACTGTTCATTAATGCAATCATTCAAATATGCACAATACATCTCCTAAGTCTAGGAACATAAGCATAATATTATTAAACAAACAAAATAGGCAAGAAATGATAATTGAAATACTTATCTTTGTTTGTTTGTTTGGGTGGACTCCCTCTGAGCCTTTGCTTCCTGGTAGGAGCTGCTGAAGTAGCTTCTTCTACACCTCTCTGTTGTGGAATGTAGGAAGATGGTCAACTCCCTCTGAAGATCTGCATCCTTGCAGGAGATACTAGAGTGTGCTCCCTTTTGATCTTTGCTTCCTGGATTACCTGTCCTTATATTCATCTTTGCTGACATCAATATTCTTGAACCCAGAAAAGACCTCTTCTGGTGTCTTGTTGTCCAATATCTTCTGGGGAGTTCTGTTCTGCACATATACAACTGTTCTAACTGCTTCTGCCCATAGATGCATAGGTAGATCCTGGTCATGCAGCATTACCCTTGCTGCTTCCATGACTGTTCTGTTCTTCCTTTCTGCAACTCCATTCTGTTGAGGATTATAAGATGCAGTCAACTCCCTCTTAATCCCTGAATCACTGCAAAGCTTCTTGAATTCATTTGAGGTGAATTCTCCACCATTGTCAGATCTGAATGTCTTGATTTTCTTGACAGTTTGATTCTCCATCAAGGTTTTGAATTCCTTGAATTTATCAAGCACCTCATCTTTTCCCTTCAAGAAGTATACCCAAGTCTTCCTGGAGAAGTCATCGATAAATGATACATAGTAAACATACCCACTCAGGGAGCTGGATGACATAGGGCCACATACATCTGAGTGGATGATTTCCAGGATGTCTTTTGCCTTGCTTTCACTGCTTGGGAAAGCCTTCTTAATGTTCTTACCTTTTGCACATCCTTTGCAAACACCTTCATGTTTGGTCTTGATTTCAGGAAGACCCTCTACTGCCTTGCTTGCAATTGGAAGTGCCCTATAGTGCATATGAGCAAGTCTTCTATGCCAAAGTTCACTTGGCTCCATGGATTCATGTACCATGGCATGTTCAGGTTGTCCCTTCAATTTATACAAGCCTCCCTCTTGCTCTCCAATCACTACTGCATCATCTATGGTCATTCCCTTTGGCCACATTAGGACTTGGCCATCCATAAATGCAACCCTCATACCTTTTGCATCCAATGCAGAGATGGAGAGTAAGTTCTTCTTGAGCCCAGGTACATAAAGTACTTCTTTCATCTTCAATGATTTTCCAGAATCTAGGTTGTAGGAGGCTTCACCACTTCCTTTGATTGGGTATTGATAATCATCCCCAAGTTTCACCTTATGGGGTGATTCATGTTCAGATAGGTTCACAAAGGATTCTTTAAACCCAGTCATGTGTTTGGAAGCCCCACTATCAATCAACCAATCATTACAACCATGAGAAATAGTACCTGTGAGAGCAGAGATCAGAACATACTCTTCTTCACTTGATGAGTCATCATCACTATCACTTTCTGCCCTAGCCTTCTTCTTTGGAGGTTCATCATCTTCGGCAGCATGAGCATGAAACCTTCTTTTGCTGCCCTTCTTCTTCTTATTGGAGTTGTTGTTATTATCCCTTTTGTTCTTGGGACAATTTGAAGCAAAGTGACCCTTCTCATTGCATGTGAAGCATCTTAGGTCCTTCTTACTCTTTTGATGGAATCTTTTGTGGTGAGAGTGTTTCTTCTTGGTTTCGCTTCTTTTGGTGTGAGCTGCAAGAGCTTAATCTTCTCCTCCCATCTTTTCCTCACGAGCTATGAGTCTAGCTTCTTCTTGAGAGCATTCTTCCCTCAATCTGTTGAAGGAGATCAATTTCTTCCTTGCACAAATTCCTTGAATAAAGGAATCCCATGACCTGGGTAGGCCATTTAGAGTGGTCATCACCACTTCACCATTCTCCACCATTTCATCTACTGCTTCTAATTGTTCCTTGATCTGGGAGACCCTTGAAAAGTAAGATTGAATGGTTTCTCCATTCTGAAACTTCACTGCTTTCAATTGGTTCCGCAGGGTCATCTTCCAATTTATGTTCTTTCCTTCAAATAGCTTGGTCAAAGATTCAAACATCTCCTTGGGTGTCTTAAGAGAAGACACATGGGGTATGAGATGGTCTTTGATAGAATCAGCAATGATTCTCTTTGCCTTGACCAAGTTCTTCTTGTGCAATGCCTTGTCTTCTTCATCCTCTGGGACAAGGATGTCTTCTTTCACATATGAGTCCAACTCATTCTCTTCCAGGATTAACCCAATCCTATACTTCCAGGCTCAGAAGTTATCTGCCCCTTCAAGCTTATCCTCAAGCTTGGTGTGGAGAGACATCTTTAAGAGTACTTCAAATGGAAATAGAAAAGATTTAGGACTTACCACTTGAAGTGCTGAAAACTGGATCTGGTCCCGGATTAGGGTTTGTCAGAGAAACCCTAAAAATTCAAAATGTGAATTTCAAAATTCCAGAAGGATAGAAAGATGCGCCTTGGAGAGCTGATCAGCCTAGTACATTCAGAAATTGAGATCAGCAAAGTCTTGCCCTTCAAAATTGCCTTTTTGTCCTCCCGGGTTCACTAGGGAGAGCCCTGAATTAGGGTTTGAGTTTCCCAGAGATCTACCCAGCCAAAAATCTCGATACAAAGCTCAAACCTTCGATTTTTGCAAGGAGCTTCCAGCTGTGCCTTCAGTTTCCAAAAATTCCTATTTTTGTGGAAACCCTAATTTTTAGGGCCAAATCTGAAAATGCTCGGAACTGAATTCTGATTGGACAGATAGATGCGCCTTGATGAGTAGATCCAATCTACTATACTGAATTTCAAAAATCTGTGGAGAGAAACCCAATAAACAAGGAATACAAGCTTCCGTCACTGCAAAATGTCTTCTTCTCAGTTAAGCTCTGATACCATGTTAAATTTTGAGCATTAATTCATTATACTCTAGGATCTTTGCTGAGAGAATAACATCTACAGTATATCAATGCATGACAATCATAATATGACAAGCATCACAAGCATCACAAGAATCAAAAGCATAGAGACAAGAGACACAGAGTTTCCATGGGGAAAACCCTAAGGTGAAAAACCCCACAACTTCCTCAGAGATAGAGAGAGCAATGGCTCAACCAAAATACAACCAAATAACACTGAGATAGTCTCCTAGCAGATGATCCTCCTCCTCCTCACAAGTGCGCCACTTTCCAGAGAGAGAGTGAGTTACTGTTTCGAGTGAGTAAAATAGAGATCTCCTATCTCTATTTATACTTACCTTTTTGCCCAGTGACCTACTGGGGCCGACTTGTCTACTTAGATACATCCACATTATATTATATATAATTCCGGGCCGACCCCAAATGGTGGTCTAATAACCCATCGGCAAGTACACACACTTGCGACACTTGTCAATCCACATGACGACACTTCCTTATAGAGGAATGACACATCTCTTATAAGGGTACAATAAATATATATAAAATATATAGATGAAATACATTCCGAAGTTACATATACATCAACACTGGGCACTCTCCAGGAGTTGGTAGGGAGGAACAGCCTCCCATTGATGTTGTTGTCTACAGAAACGGGTTTTTCTACTGATTCGTGTTGTTATTGAATCTGAATAAATGCATGATTTTGTTTATCTTCTATTGTCTGAAGAATAATTAATCTGAGTAACTAGTTTAGAAAAGTAAAAATCTCAGAATATCCGTAGCAAGAATTGTTAAGAGTTATTATGCTTTATGTATCGTTAATATGAGATATTAAATTAGAAAAGTTAATATTTCAGACTAGTATTAGTCAACTGGATAGAGTTACTGTGTTTTGTTTTAAAAAAAAAAAAATCCTAGTAGGAATTTAGTATTTCCAATCAGATATCTACGCTGCATTTGATATGATTATAATATACTGTTTTCAAAATATCAGTAGTAATAACTTATTATTACATAGTTTTATCAGTATAGGATACAGTACTTATATTAAAGATAGATAACATTACAGAGGAATGACAGTCATGGTAGATTATTTAATCCATTACAAAAACCTTAATTCAATTCACCCCCGTCATTACTTGTCAACTAAAATAATTATGCAGAAACCATAACTAATAGGATATCACAAAAATTGTAACAATATTAAACAAAAACCTAGACTTCACTTCTTTTTTTTAAACAAAGGAATAACAGGATAGTAGTTCAGCTCTCTGACAAGGTAAATCTTTGTTTTACATCTTCCACTGGACTCTTAGTTATGAATAGAAGTATAGTCGAAAACCTAGTTAACATTTATTCATTTATTATTATCAAACAAAAAGATAGTGCCGAAAAACCAAACAGAGCTCTGTTGTCGAGCTTTAACATCCTCAAAATATCTTACCCTAAGCTCCTTACTACGACAGAATCTTAAACTTATTAAAGGATTGAGCAGTTAAGTGTTATTACAAACAAGAAATTTGTTTGAACCCTATCGTTTCGAGTTTGTAATCATTAAGAATTTCTTTTGTAAGGAATACCTGAACCAAACAAAACAGATAGAATAGTTTTCAGCTCATCATTTTATTTCTCACTTAACTCATAGTATCGACAGAGTAATGCCCTTATCGACACAACGATATTTTAACCATTCTTTATTATTGATGCAAACCCTATCTTCCTGATAGTACTAACAAGTTAATTTTTTTTTTTTAAATCAAGACATTACTTTCATTATTGGCCGTAGCCTCTTTCATAACATAAACATTATATAAAAACTGAGGATCTACAACTACACGCATTACACACCAGTTCACATATACAGGAAAAAAATCCCTTCATATTTTATGTCATCCAAAACCTGGGTGGACACCCTCACTACTTCAAATACAGGAAACAATATATTAGGAATCTTTTTTTTTTAAAACCCTAGTAACCACTCTAAACGAGTGATGGATTTTCAATAATAAACATAAAAACAGAGACCATAACCACACATACAGGACAGGCTCACGGCCTTATACCCTTCGAGGGTTTTCACATTACAATTTCAGTAACAAACCCTAATCATCAAACGCAATCATGATAGCTTACAAACAACTGAAGCAGTAACACTCTATTTACCACGCAGGGTTTAACCCCTTGATAATTAAATTAAAGATACAGTCAAAGTCAACAAGCCGCTGTAAATTTTGGTGTCACTGCCCAGACCGAAAACCAAACCCTACAGACAACCAACAAGGAGGAATGCCATGGTGAAAACCAGGCTTACCCGGATATGCAACCAACAGTCGAAGCATGAGTCATCCACAATGCGAAGGGAGTCCGAGCCTGCAACAAAACAAAGCATTATCAATAATCATATATATATATATGTAAAAATGACGAGTCTTAAAACAACTTGTTGTATACAGAAAACAAGGATGAACCTATAAGCTTACCCGAGGTTTGAATGAAGACATGTACTGTAGGTAGGATGATATCCAGGAGAAACAGAAGGGTGAACCCCTCTCGTTCATCACCACGAACAAGATGACTGCTAACAAGGAGTATGTGCTATAGTGGAAGCATCAAGACAGAATCGAGCTACAATTCAAGGCCACGCCGTGACAGAGATTTTACGGTTAACCAAATTTCAAACCCTAGATTTTTACCAGCTACAGATACTAAATTAACGCATACAAATGACTCTCAGACGAGACTGTGGACAATATGAAGGCTGAGACAGCATGCAAGCGGTTAGCATACGGAAATAATGGCGACCAGACCTGTGACTGAGCTCAAAGGATAAACCCTAGGTACAAAACACACTCATAGATGTCAACAGTCAATCCTAAAGGTTTACAAACGATCATATTAAGCAAGGGAACTGTAATAACTTGCAGCTGAACCAACAGTGCCATACCATAGCTCGGACCTGGAGAGGTAGCAGGGAAAGACCCGAGCCCGAAGGCGGTGGATAATGACGAAGTAGGGTTATTCCCATGTTTTATATCGCCAAGCACTTGGCTCTCATGCAACCACGTAGCAGTTTAAATATTTGCATGAGAGTGGGTCGAGATTCTAATGTTGAGACTAAAAAGTTTCCAATGATTTGTTTCCAAACAAAATTATAACGGGAATAAACTCAATCATGGCAGAGGTGATTAACATCATGAACCCGATAATGCATAAGGGTATTGGCACCATGTTAAAACTTGTCATTAGTTTTATAATGATATTAATACTTCCGAACCTTATGATGTGAACATCACATTGCCCTACAACCAACGAATATAGGAAATTATCAATAATGTCTAAGATTTTGATGAAAGATCTACCCTTGCCAAATAAAACATCATAGCTTGGATATTCCACATGGTAATAAAACTATAGATGAATTTCAAGTTTTCTCCATGGAAAATAAATGTATTGAACTTTGCTTATAAAAAAAAAAAAAAAACAATAACACTTGCCCACAATCAATACAAGAATACAAATGTTAATGATGTTCAACCTTGCGATGAAATACTTAGCAATGGTATTAGATACAAACCATGGTATGGGTAAATAGAACGGTCATATATATATAGGGTTGTAAGACCCTATAGCTTTTGTCATTCTTTTAGTAACCAAGACATTTTGATAACACTTGGAGTCTGGATTATTATACAAGGAGATGGATTTCACATCAAAAACTATTATTATAAATATGACGTAACATTTAACTATAAGAAGTTCACAATAACTTAGCACCAATAATTCCTATAATCTAGCTTTATGAAAACAACAACAGATTTTTGCTCCTCATTAAAGACCCTATTATAGTGAAGTAGAGCTGGGTGTAGTAATTCTGACAGAGCATCTTATAACTATTTAGAAATAAGCAAAGAAGATAATGGTAATTCCAGATCTTTTACTGTCAAGGTTGCAAAATCCAAACAAAGTCTAACTTTAAAATGATGTGATAAGAGAAGACACGTATCATATGTCGCCTGTGCATTCAAGCTGTCAATCGAAACTTTAATTCAAGTCAATTGATGGGCAGCATACAGTATCAGCAGATAAACAAAAAGTGGTCTGATTGTCATAATCCAGTGACTTGATACAGTGCTAAATAAGAGGTATTAATATTACGGCATGATATAATATCAAGGAACAATACTCCATGGTGATACTTAAGTCTTTTTGATCAAGAACAAATAGTTATCATTTTCTCATAAAATTTCCGACTCGCTAACAATAAGATTTATGAATATCACAGGAAGGGAGTTCTACCTTTACACATTTTGATAACCGACTAGCATAGTTTTTACTGACTGATTTGGTGCAAATAAATGAATTTTAACACTTTAAAGATTTACTTGTCGCGACCGCACTTTACCTGTATATCTGTAAAGAGAAAGACAGTTTGATGCGTTAGCTCGAAAGCTAAGTAAGCCCAGTCTGCAATGGAAACTCCCCCTTGAGATTGCAAACAATAAAACAATCAGTAACGGAAAAGAGAAAACAATAATAACATTTAAGTACAACAAACAAATCCTTCAGACACATTTAAAATCATGTAATTTATCAGACGGTTAAAGACAGCATTTAATAACATTTATTGCTATCTTAAAAATTTTAAATTTTTCGAAATTTTTGGGTTTTGACATGTGGTATCAGAGCATGGTTCATACACTAGGCCTGAAGATGGCTCCACTAGTTTCCGCAGAACAATGCAAATGAAAAGAAAAATTTATATATATATATATTATGTACTAACTTGTACTTTCTGTTTCATAAGGACAGAGCAGAAAATTTCTTTTTCTGAATCTAACAGGCAGGTATGGAAAAGCTGGGAGAATATGCTGAGGAGGAATCTCCAAACACCGCGACAAGACAAATGTCGAGAGAACCTGTGACAGAGGAGGTAATTGCTCACTCCTCGGAACTGATGCAGACCATAAAAGGTTTAAAGACGGAAATAGAAACAGTCAAGAAGGATAACGAAAGAATTCTGAAAACTCAAGAACAGTTAAATCAGTTGTTGATAGAAAAATTTCAGACAGAAGGAAGGAGCAAAAGAGCTGACTCAGAAGAAGCTAGTCATCAAAGAGGGTCTAAAAGGATGAAACCAGCTAAATATGACAGCAGTTCATCATCTGAAGAAAGAAAGGAACAACACAGTTATCGCACTACTAGTGACAGCAGTGAGGCTGATTTGCATAATAGAAGGAAAAAGTATAGACCTTATGAAGAGATTTCCGGGGAGTTTAAGAAAATAAAACCCCCAACTTTCAATGGAGAATCTGAGACGGGAGAAGAGGCAGAATCCTGGTTATCCGGGATGAGAAAATATTTTCATATCTACAATTATTCAAATCAGCTGAAGGCAAGAATGGCCATATATAACCTCTCTGGAAAGGCAGATATATGGTGGTAAGACCTGAAAAGGGTCAAAGGGATTAAAGAAAAAGAAGTCAATTGGAGTACCTTTAAAAGGTACTTCAAAAAGAAATTTATGTCCGAACAGTACTATGAGGAGAGGGCCAAGGAATTTTATGAACTGAAGCTAGGATCTATGACTATGAAGGACTTAAACAGTAAATTCTTGAGTCTGTTAAGGTATGTGTCGTATTTTGTCGAAGAGAAACCAAAAATACAGCGGTTTCTTAGCTGCCTGCCATATCATATTAAGGACAGGATTGAATATGATAACCCCAAAACACTGGAAAAGGCTATGCGAAAGGCTAATTTCTATTATGAACAGAATAAAAAGAAAGAAGGAATAGCCAACTGGAAGGCTAAAAAGAACAATAATCAGCTGGAGTGCAGGAAAAAGGAGTTTGTACCCCAGAAAAGTTTCAAAAATAACAAGAACCGAACCCTGTTTAATGGTAAAAACTTTCAGGGAATCAAAAATGGAGTTGCTAATAATTCCAATAACTTCAAGGGCAGCAAGGAGGTTCCTAACAATCACGGGAACTACACTAAGAATTTTGAACGAAAAGAACCTGTCAAGTGTTGGGAATGCAATGGCCCACACTATGCTTCAGTTTGCCCAAATCGAAAGAAACCAAACAGCAACATTCACACCATACAAGATGAAATGAGTGTTGGAGACTTTGCAGGGACTGTGCCCCGAATCAACGCAGCGTTGGAGAACCGCCAAGCTGACTATCAAACTTTCATGGTGGAAGTAGGAGATATGATTAACAAAATCCCTGTAACTATTTTAATAGATCCAGGTGCTAGTCTTAGTTATATTTCACCCCAGCTAGTAGAAAAATGTAATCTGACTGTTGAAAGATTTGATAACTCTTGGTCAGTACAACTAGCCACTGGGGCAAAAAAGAAGGTGAATTGTTATGTTAAAGAATGTACTTTAGATATGAATGACTTTCAAACTACTATTCAATTAAATATCCTGCCACTTGGCTCGTATGACATGCTTATTGGTATGGACTGGTTAGAACAACATAAGGTAGTTTTAAATTGTTTTGACAAAACTTTTAGGTGTGTCAACAATAATGGACAGCCTGTAACTGTTAGGGGTATTCCTAAGAAAACAGTAGTCAGGCAGATTTCTGCTTTACAACTTAAAAGAGCAGTCAGAAAAGGGTGCAAAGCCTATGCTGTAACTATTACAGATGAGACAGATAGGTCTGATGGCAGCAAGATATCCCTGTAGTAAATGAATTTATCGATGTTTTCCCGAAGGAAATCCCAGGATTACCTCCCAAAAGAGAACTGGACTTTACAATTGAACTTGTACCAGGTGCTGTACCCAGTTCAAAAGCTCCATATCGTATGAATATTTTGGAGCTTAATGAATTAAAAAATCAGTTAAAGGAGTTAATAGATAAGAATTACATTCGACCCAGTGTGTCCCCTTGGGGAGCCCCAGTAATTTTTGTTAAAAAGAAGGATGGAACTATGCGACTTTGCATAGATTACCGTCAACTGAACAAGATGACGATCAAAAACAGATATCCGTTACCTCGCATAGATGATCTGTTTGATCAGCTACGTGGAGCTACGGTGTTCTCTAAGATAGACCTGAGATCGGGTTATCATCAAGTGAGGATTAAAGAGGAAGATATATTTAAGACAGCTTTCAGAATGAGATATGGACATTACGAATTTGTCGTAATGCCATTCAGGCTTACTAATGCCCTAGCCGTCTTTATGTGCCTAATGAATAACATAATGCATAAGTACTTAGATAAATTTTTTGTTGTATTCATCGATGACATTCTAGTTTATTCTAAGAATGAAGAGGAGCATAAAGAACACTTACGGATAGTCTTACAAGAACTACGAGAGCAGCAACTCTTTGCGAAGTTCAGTAAGTGTGACTTCTTCAAAGATGAAATCCAGTACTTAGGACATGTAGTCACCAAGGAAGGGATTTCAATTGATCCTGAAAAGATCCGGGCAATCGAGGATTGGCCAGTACCAAAAGACGCAACAGATGTTAGGTCCTTCATGGGAATTACCGGTTACTACCGGAGATTCATTGAAGGCTTTTCAAAAATAGCCAACCCAATCACTTCCTTGCAAAAGAAAGGCAAGAAGTTCGATTGGAACATGAAGTGTGAAGAAAGCTTTAAGAAATTGAAGACTTTATTAACAACCGCGCCTATCTTAAGAATAGCAGATCCTAATAAGGATTTTGTAGTCTACACCGACGCTTGTAATGATGGTTTAGGCGGAGTGTTGACTCAGGATGGGCATGTCATTGCCTATGAGTCCAGGAAGCTGAAGATTCACGAAAAGAATTATACCACTTATGATTTGGAATTGGCTGCTGTTATCCATGCTTTAAAGATGTGGCGACACCACTTAATAGGCAGAAAATTTACTTTAATGACTGATAATAAGGGTCTGAAATACCTTTTAGATCAGCCAAATTTAAATGCAAGACAAGCCAGGTGGTTGGCCTTCTTAAGTGAATATGATTTCGAAATTCAGCACATAAAAGGAAAGGAAAATAAGGTGGTTGATGCTTTGAGCAGAAATGCAAGGCTGAATTTTGTATCAGCTAGCAGCACTTATACCACCGATTTTAATGAACAGTTGGCTGAAGGGATAAAATCAGATGAAAATAATCAAAAGTTACAAGTTACAGCTAAAGATGAACCTACAGAAAGTTTAATAAAGGGTTATAGCCTAAACAAAGAGGGATTTTTACTGTTTAAGGACAGGCTGTATGTTCCAAATGTACCTAAAGTTAAACTGTTAATTCTGGACGAAGTTCATAAAACCCCTTACTCAGGGCATCCAGGCTACCAGAAGATTGTCACCATGTTGAGAAAAGAATATTTTTGGCCTAATATGAAATCTGAAACAGCTGAGTATATAGCTAGATGTTTGGACTGCCAACAAGTGAAAATAGAACACCAACATCCAGCTGGGTTGCTGCAACCTTTACCTATTCCCAGCTGGAAGTGGGAAATAATCAGCCTAGATTTCATTACGGGATTACCCAAAAATCAGCATCAGAATGATTCAATTATGGTGGTAGTAGATAAATTAAGTAAATCAGCACACTTTATTCCTGTTAAAACCACTTACAAGGTTGCAAACATCGCTGATATTTTTCTGAAACAGATTTTTCGGTTACATGGTGTACCAAAAGTTATTATATCAGACAGGGATCCTAAATTCACAGGGAATTTCTGGAAATCTTTGTTTAAAGGATTAAACACCACACTGAATTTCAGCACTTCCTTCCACCCTCAGACGGACGGAAAAACTGAAAGAGTTAATCAGGTATTAGAAGATCTGCTAAGGATGTATGTTAAAGATCAACCAGGTAAGTGGGAGGATTATTTGCATTTAGCAGAATTTGCATACAATAACAGCTATCAATCGTCAGCTAAGTTTAGTCCTTTTGAAATTCTGTATGGACATAAATGTAACACTCCTATCTCTTGGAGTAATCCAGTAGATAGATTAGTGTTAGGTCCTTATTTGTTAAAAGAGATGGAACAGATTGTGAAACAAGTGCAGGTAAATTTGAAGATTGCCCAGGATCGGCAAAAGAGTCAAGCAGATTTGAAAAGAACTCCTAAAGAGTTCCAGGTAGGTGAACATGTGTTCATCAAGGTAAGGCCAAAGAAGAGCTCCCTAAGACTGGGAATTTGTGCAAAATTAGCGCCACGTTACTGTGGTCCGTTTGAAATTTTATCTAGAATCGGCCCAATTGCTTATCAACTAGCATTACCACCTAATTTAAAAGTACACAATGTTTTTCATATTTCTGTTCTGAAAAAGTATGTTCATGATGCTACTAATTTTATTGACTGGAATATTGTACAGGTAGAACCCGAAGGGGAAGTTCTGGTGGAACCGGATTGTATCCCCGGGAGGAGGGAAATTACTCTGCGGAACCGAACCATTGGACAACTGAAGGTGCAATGGAAGCACCTTAGTCCTGAAGAAGCTACCTGGGAACTGGAAAGTAAGATGCGGGAAGCATACCCAAATCTATTCCAGCAGGTGGCTGAGGATGAGGAATAAGTAACATCAAGGACGATGTTACATTTTAAGGGGGTGTGTATGTCACATGCCCCAATTTTGTGAAAATAATGTAATTATTTTATCATATTTCTAAGACATTATGTTAAATTTAATGCTTAGTAGAAATTGATGACTCAGCAGAGTCACAAGAAATGGAATGTAATTCTGAATATTTTATTATTAATAAATAAATTATGGAGACAACAGCATGGGAGAGCTGTTAAAAGAGGTTACTGGTCTAACTGGTGGATGGAACTAGGTGGAAAGGCAAAAGACAAGTGGCAGCATCCTCAAACACTTCCTAAGTTGCAGGTGGCAACTTCCCTATATTTTGGGGTCATGATTCCCCAAGAAAGTGGAATCTGAGCAGGTGGCTCATTAATGACAGTTAACCCAACAAAGACCTAGGCAATCTTTTAAATAGTACTCAATGAACTGAGCTGAGGGTTCAACATTGTTCTGGAGGGAGAATACATTCAGGTGAATGCTATTCAGGAGTCCCATTGAGGAAGAGGGAAATACAGTAAGGAAATTGTTTGAGTGGGATGCTGCAGTAACTTGGTTCCAGTTTAGCTATTTTGGATGAGTGAATTGTTTTGCTGCACCTAGTTCCAGCCAAGAAGACCAGAGCAAGCTCGGGGGTCCTGAGAAGTGCTGTCTGGGCACTCTCCAGGAGTTGGTAGGGAGGAACAGCCTCCCATTGCTGTTGTTGTCTACAGAAAAGGGTTTTTCTACTGATTCGTGTTGTTATTGAATCTGAATAAATGCATGATTTTGTTTATCTTCTATTGTCTGAAGAATAATTAATCTGAGTAACTAGTTTAGAAAAGTAAAAATCTCAGAATATCCGTAGCAAGAATTGTTAAGAGTTATTATGCTTTATGTATCGTTAATATGAGATATTAAATTAGAAAAGTTAATATTTCAGACTAGTATTAGTCAACTGGATAGAGTTACTGTGTTTTGTTTAAAAAAAAAAAAAATCCTAGTAAGAATTCAGCATTTCCAATCAGATATCTACGCTGCATTTGATATGATTTTAATATACTGTTTTCAAAATATCAGTAGTAATAACTTATTATTACATAGTTTTATCAGTATAGGATACAGTACTTATATTAAAGATAGATAACATTACAGAGGAATGTCAGTCATGGTAGATTATTTAATCCATTACAAAAACCTTAATTCAATTCACCCCCGTCATTACTTGTCAACTAAAATAATTATGCAGAAACCATAACTGATAGGATATCACAAAGATTGTAACAATATTAAACAAAAACCTAGACTTCACTTTTTTTTTTTAAACAAAGGAATAACAGGATAGTAGTTCAGCTCTCTGACAAGGTAAATCTTTGTTTTACATCTTCCACTGGACTCTTAGTTATGAATAGAAGTATAGTCGAAAACCTAGTTAACATTTATTCATTTATTATTATCAAACAAAAAGATAGTGCCGAAAAACCAAACAGAGCTCTGTTGTCGAGCTTTAACATCCTCAAAATATCTTACCCTAAGCTCCTTACTACGACAGAATCTTAAACTTATTAAAGGATTGAGCAGTTAAGTGTTATTACAAACAAGAAATTTGTTTGAACCCTATCGTTTCGAGTTTGTAATCATTAAGAATTTCTTTTGTAAGGAATACCTGAACCAAACAAAACAGATAGAATAGTTTTCAGCTCATCATTTTATTTCTCACTTAACTCATAGTATCGACAGAGTAATGCCCTTATCGACACAACGATATTTTAACCATTCTTTATTATTGACGCAAACCCTATCTTCCTGATAGTACTAACAAGTTAATTTTTTTTTTTTAAATCAAGACATTACTTTCATTATTGGCCGTAGCCTCTTTCATAACATAAACATTATATAAAAACTGAGGATCTACAACTACACGCATTACACACCAGTTCACATATACAGGAGAAAAATCCCTTCATATTTTATGTCATCCAAAACCTGGGTGGACACCCTCACTACTTCAAATACAGGAAACAATATATTAGGAATCTTTTTTTTTTTAAAACCCTAGTAAACACTCTAAACGAGTGATGGATTTTCAATAATAAACATAAAAACAGAGACCATAACCACACCTACAGGACAGGCTCACGGCCTTATACCCTTCGAGGGTTTTCACATTACAATTTCAGTAACAAACCCTAATCATCAAACGCAATCATGATAGCTTACAAACAACTGAAGCAGTAACACTCTATTTACCACGCAGGGTTTAACCCCTTGATAATTAAATTAAAGATACAGTCAAAGTTAACAAGCCGCTGTAAATTTTGGTGTCACTGCCCAGACCGAAAACCAAACCCCACAGACAACCAACAAGGAGGAACGCCATGGTGAAAACCAGGCTTACCCGGATATGCAACCAACAGCCGAAGCATGAGTCATCCACAATGCGAAGGGAGTCCAAGCCTGCAACAAAACAAAGCATTATCAATAATCATATATATATATATGTAAAAATGACGAGTCTTAAAACAACTTGTTGTATACAGAAAACAAGGATGAACCTATAAGCTTACCCGAGGTTTGAATGAAGACATGTACTGTAGGTAGGATGATAGCCAGGAGCAACAGAAGGGTGAACCCCTCTCGTTCATCACCACGAACAAGATGACTGCTAACAAGGAGTATGTGCTATAGTGGAAGCATCAAGACAGAACCGAGCTACAATTCAAGGCCACGCCGTGACAGAGATTTTACGGTTAACCAAATTTCAAACCCTAGATTTTTACAAGCTACAGATACTAAATTAACGCATACAAATGACTCTCAGACGAGACTGTGGACAATATGAAGGCTGAGACAGCATCCAAGCGGTTAGAATACGGAAATAATGGCGACCAGACCTGTGACTGAGCTCAAAGGATAAACCCTAGGTACAAAACACACTCATAGATGTCAACAGTCAATCCTAAAGGTTTCCAAACGATCATATTAAGCAAGGGAATTGTAATAACTTGCAGCTGAACCAACAGTGCCATACCATAGCTCGGACCTGGAGAGGTAGCAGGGAAAGACCCGAGCCCGAAGGCGGTGGATAATGACGAAGTAGGGTTATGCCCATGTTTTATATCGCCAAGCACTTGGCTCTCATGCAACCACGTAGCAGTTTAAATATTTGCATGAGAGTGGGTCGAGATTCTAATGTTGAGACTAAAAAGTTTCCAATGATTTGTTTCCAAACAAAATTATAACGGGAATAAATTCAATCATGGCAGAGGTGATTAACATCATGAACCCGATAATGCATAAGGGTATTGGCACCATGTTAAAACTTGTCATTAGTTTTATAATGATATTAATACTTTCGAACCTTATGATGTGAACATCACATTGCCCTACAACCAACAAATATAGGCAATTATCAATAATGTCTAAGATTTTAATGAAAGATCCACCCTTGCCAAATAAAACATCATAGCTTGGATATTCCACATGGTAATAAAACTATATATGAATTTCAAGTTTTCTCCATGGAAAAGAAATGTATTGAACTTTGCTTATAAAAAAAAAAAAAAACAATAACACTTGCCCACAATCAATACAAGAATACAAATGTTAATGATGTTCAACCTTGCGATGAAATACTTAGCAATGGTATTAGATACAAACCATGGTATGGGTAAATAGAACGGTCATATATATATAGGGTTGTAAGACCCTATAGCTTTTGTCATTCTTTTAGTAACCAAGAAATTTTGATAACACTTGGAGTCTGGATTATTATACAAGGAGATGGATTTCACATCAAAAACTATTATTATAAAGATGACGTAACATTTAACTATAAGAAGTTCACAATAACTTAGCACCAATAATTCCTATACTCTAGCTTTATGAAAACAACAACAGATTTTTGCTCCTCATTAAAGACCCTATTATAGTGAAGTAGAGCTGGGTGTAGTAATTCTGACAGAGCATCTTATAACTATTTAGAAATAAGCAAAGAAGAGAATGGTAATTCCAGATCTTTTACTGTCAAGGTTGCAAAATCCAAACAAAGTCTAACTTTAAAATGATGTGATAAGAGAAGACACGTATCATATGTCGCATGTGCATTCAAGCTGTCAATCGAAACTTTAATTCAAGTCAATTGATGGGCAGCATACAGTATCAGCAGATAAACAAAAAGTGGTCTGATTGTCATAATCCAGTGACTTGATACAGTGCTAAATAAGAGGTATTAATATTACGGCACGACATAATATCAAGGAACAATACTCCATGGTGATACTTAAGTCTTTTTGATCAAGAACAAATAGTTATCATTTTCTCATAAAATTTCCGACTCGCTAACAATAAGATTTATGAATATCACAGGAAGGGAGTTCTACCTTTACACATTTTGATAACCGACTAGCATGTATAGTTTTTACTGACTGATTTGGTGCAAATAAATAAATTTTAACACTTTAAAGATTTACTTGTCGCGACCGCACTTTACCTATATATCTGTAAAGAGAAAGACAGTTTGATGCGTTAGCTCGAAAGCTAAGTAAGCCCAGTCTACAATGGCAACTCCCCCTTGAGATTGCAAACAATAAAACAATCAGTAACGGAAAAGAGAAAACAATAATAACATTTAAGTACAACAAACAAATCCTTCAGACACATTTAAAATCATGTAATTTATCAGACGGTTAAAGACAGCATTTAATAACATTTATTGCTATCTTAAAAATTTTAAATTTTTCGAAATTTTTGGGTTTTGACATGTGGTATCAGAGCATGGTTCATACACTAGGCCTGAAGATGGATCCACTAGTTTCCGCAGAACAATGCAAATGAAAAGAAAAATTTATATATATATATATTATGTACTAACTTGTACTTTCTGTTTCATAAAGACAAAGCAGAAAATTTCTTTTTCTGAATCTAACAGGCAGGTATGGAAAAGCTGGGAGAATATGCTGAGGAGGAATCTCCAAACACTGCGACAAGACAAATGTCGAGAGAACCTGTGACAGAGGAGGTAATTGCTCACTCCTCGGAACTGATGCAGACCATAAAAGGTTTAAATACGGAAATAGAAACAGTCAAGAAGGATAACGAAAGAATTCTGAAAACTCAAGAACCGTTAAATTAGTTGTTGATAGAAAAATTTCAGACAGAAGGAAGGAGCAAAAGAGCTGACTCAGAAGAAGCTAGTCATCAAAGAGGGTCTAAAAGGATGAAACCAGCTAAATCTGACAGCAGTTCATCATCTGAAGAAAGAAAGGAACAACACAGTTATCGCACTACTAGTGACAGCAGTGAGGCTGAGTTGCATAATAGAAGGAAAAAGTATAGACCTTATGAAGAGATTTCCGGGGAGTTTAAGAAAATAAAACCCCCAACTTTCAATGGAGAATCTGAGACGGGAGAAGAGGCAGAATCCTGGTTATCCGGGATGAGAAAATATTTTCAGATCTACAATTATTCAAATCAGCTGAAGGCAAGAATGGCCATATATAACCTCTCTGGAAAGGCAGATATATGGTGGTAAGACCTGAAAAGGGTCAAAGGGATTAAAGAAAAAGAAGTCAATTGGAGTACCTTTAAAAGGTACTTCAAAAAGAAATTTCTTTCCGAACAGTACTATGAGGAGAGGGCCAAGGAATTTTATGAACTGAAGCTAGGATCTATGACTATGAAGGACTTAAACAGTAAATTCTTGAGTCTGTTAAGGTATGTGTCGTATTTTGTCGAAGAGAAACCAAAAATACAGCGGTTTCTTAGCTGCCTGCCATATCATATTAAGGACAGGATTGAATATGATAACCCCAAAACACTGGAAAAGGCTATGCGAAAGGCTAATTTCTATTATGAACAGAATAAAAAGAAAGAAGGAATAGCCAACTGGAAGGCTAAAAAGAACAATAATCAGCTGGAGTACAGGAAAAAGGAGTTTGTACCCCAGAAAAGTTTCAAAAATAACAAGAACCGAACCCTGTTTAATGGTAAAAACTTTCAGGGAATCAAAAATGGAGTTGCTAATAATTCCAATAACTTCAAGGGCAGCAAGGAGGTTCCTAACAATCACGGGAAATACACTAAGAATTTTGAACGAAAAGAACCTGTCAAGTGTTGGGAATGCAATGGCCCACACTATGCTTCAGTTTGCCCAAATCGAAAGAAACCAAACAGCAACATTCACACCATACAAGATGAAATGAGTGTTGGAGACTTTGCAGGGACTGTGCCCCGAATCAACGCAGCGTTGGAGAACCGCCAAGCTGACTATCAAACTTTCATGGTGGAAGTAGGAGATATGATTAACAAAATCCCTGTAACTATTTTAATAGATCCAGGTGCTAGTCTTAGTTATATTTCACCCCAGCTAGTAGAAAAATGTAATCTGACTGTTGAAAGATTTGATAACTCTTGGTCAGTACAACTAGCCACTGGGGCAAAAAAGAAGGTGAATTGTTATGTTAAAGAATGTACTTTAGATATGAATGACTTTCAAACTACTATTCAATTAAATATCCTGCCACTTGGCTCGTATGACATGCTTATTGGTATGGACTGGTTAGAACAACATAAGGTAGTTTTAAACTGTTTTGACAAAACTTTTAGGTGTGTCAACAATAATGGACAGCCTGTAACTGTTAGGGGTATTCCTAAGAAAACAGTAGTCAGGCAGATTTCTGCTTTACAACTTAAAAGAGCAGTCAGAAAAGGGTGCAAAGCCTATGCTGTAACTATTACAGATGAGACAGATAGGTCTGATGGCAGCAAGATATCCCTGTAGTAAATGAATTTATCGATGTTTTCCCGGAGGAAATCCCAGGATTACCTCCCAAAAGAGAACTGGACTTTACAATTGAACTTGTACCAGGTGCTGTACCCAGTTCAAAAGCTCCATATCGTATGAATATTTTGGAGCTTAATGAATTAAAAAATCAGTTAAAGGAGTTAATAGATAAGAATTACATTCGACCCAGTGTGTCCCCTTGGGGAGCCCCAGTAATTTTTGTTAAAAAGAAGGACGGAACTATGCGACTTTGCATAGATTACCGTCAACTGAACAAGATGACGATCAAAAACAGATATCCGTTACCTCGCATAGATGATCTGTTTGATCAGCTACGTGGAGCTACGGTGTTCTCTAAGATAGACCTGAGATCGGGTTATCATCAAGTGAGGATTAAAGAGGAAGATATATTTAAGACAGCTTTCAGAACGAGATATGGACATTACGAATTTGTCGTAATGCCATTCGGGCTTACTAATGCCCTAGCTGTCTTTATGTGCCTAATGAATAACATAATGCATAAGTACTTAGATAAATTTTTTGTTGTATTCATCGATGACATTCTAGTTTATTCTAAGAATGAAGAGGAGCATAAAGAACACTTACGGATAGTCTTACAAGAACTACGAGAGCAGCAACTCTTTGCGAAGTTCAGTAAGTGTGAGTTCTTCAAAGATGAAATCCAGTACTTAGGACATGTAGTCACCAAGGAAGGGATTTCAGTTGATCCTGAAAAGATCTGGGCAATCGAGGATTGGCCAGTACCAAAAGACGTAACAGATGTTAGGTCCTTCATGGGAATTACCGGTTACTACCGGAGATTCATTGAAGGCTTTTCAAAAATAGCCAACCCAATCACTTCCTTGCAAAAGAAAGGCAAGAAGTTTGATTGGAACATGAAGTGTGAAGAAAGCTTTAAGAAATTGAAGACTTTATTAACAACCGCGCCTATCTTAAGAATAGCATATCCTAATAAGGATTTTGTAGTCTACACCGACGCTTGTAATGATGGTTTAGGCGGAGTGTTGACTCAGGATGGGCATGTCATTGCCTATGAGTTCAGGAAGCTGAAGATTCACGAAAAGAATTATGCCACTTATGATTTGGAATTGGCTGTTGTTATCCATGCTTTAAAGATGTGGCGACACCACTTAATAGGCAGAAAATTTACTTTAATGACTGATAATAAGGGTCTGAAATACCTTTTAGATCAGCCAAATTTAAATGCAAGACAAGCTAGGTGGTTGGCCTTCTTAAGTGAATATGATTTCGAAATTCAGCACATAAAAGGAAAGGAAAATAAGGTGGTTGATGCTTTGAGCAGAAATGCAAGGCTGAATTTTGTATCAGCTAGCAGCACTTATACCACCGATTTTAATGAACAGTTGGCTGAAGGGATAAAATCAGATGAAAATAATCAAAAGTTACAAGTTACAGCTAAAGATGAACCTACAAAAAGTTTAATAAAGGGTTATTGCCTAAACAAAGAGGGATTTTTACTGTTTAAGGACAGGCTGTATGTTCCAAATGTACCTAAAGTTAAACTGTTAATTCTGGACGAAGTTCATAAAACCCCTTACTCAGGGCATCCAGGCTACCAGAAGACTGTCACCATGTTGAGAAAAGAATATGTTTGGCCTAATATGAAATCTGAAACAGCTGAGTATATAGCTAGATGTTTGGACTGCCAACAAGTGAAAATAGAACACCAACATCCAGCTGGGTTGCTGCAACCTTTACCTATTCCCAGCTGGAAGTGGGAAATAATCAGCCTAGATTTCATTACGGGATTACGCAAAAATCAGCATCAGAATGATTCAATTATGGTGGTAGTAGATAAATTAAGTAAATCAGCACACTTTATTCCTGTTAAAACCACTTACAAGGTTGCAAACATAGCTGATATTTTTCTGAAACAGATTTTTCGGTTACATGGTGTACCAAAAGTTATTATATCAGACGGGGATCCTAAATTCACAGGGAATTTCTGGAAATCTTTGTTTAAAGGATTAAACACCACACTGAATTTCAGCACTTCCTTCCACCCTCAGACGGACGAAAAAACTGAAAGAGTTAATCAGGTATTAGAAGATCTGCTAAGGATGTATGTTAAAGATCAACCAGGTAAGTGGGAGGATTATTTGCATTTAGCAGAATTTGCATACAATAACAGCTATCAATCGTCAGCTAAGTTTAGTCCTTTTGAAATTCTGTATTGGACATAAATGTAACACTCCTATCTCTTGAAGTAATCCAGTAGATAGATTAGTGTTAGGTCCTTATTTGTTAAAAGAGATGGAACAGATTGTGAAACAAGTGCAGGTAAATTTGAAGATTGCCCAGGATCGGCAAAAGAGTCAAGCAGATTTGAAAAGAACTCCTAAAGAGTTCCAGGTAGGTGAACATGTGTTCATCAAGGTAAGGCCAAAGAAGAGCTCCCTAAGACTGGGAAGTTGTGCAAAATTAGCGCCACGTTACTGTGGTCCGTTTGAAATTTTATCTAGAATCGGCCAAGTTGCTTATCAACTAGCATTACCACCTAATTTAAAAGTACACAATGTTTTTCATATTTCTGTTCTGAAAAAGTATGTTCATGATGCTACTAATGTTATTGACTGGAATATTGTACAGGTAGAACCCGAAGGGGAAGTTCTGGTGGAACCGGATTGTATCCCCGGGAGGAGGGAAATTACTCTGCGGAACCGCACCATTGGACAACTGAAGGTGCAATGGAAGCACCTTAGTCCTGAAGAAGCTACCTGGGAACTGGAAAGTAAGATGCGGGAAGCATACCCAAATCTATTCCAGCAGGTGGCTGAGGATGAGGAATAAGTAACATCGAGGACGATGTTACATTTTAAGGGGGTGTGTATGTCACATGCCCCAATTTTGTGAAAATAATGTAATTATTTTATCATATTTCTAAGACATTATGTTAAATTTAATGCTTAGTAGAAATTGATGACTCAGCAGAGTCACAAGAAATGGAATGTAATTCTGAATATTTTATTATTAATAAATAAATTATGGAGACAACAGCATGGGAGAGTTGTTAAAAGAGGTTACTGGTCTAACTGGTGGATGGAACTAGGTGGAAAGGCAAAATACAATTGGCAGCATCCTCAAACACTTCCTAAGTTGCAGGTGGCAACTTCACTATATTTTGGGGTCATGATTCCCCAAGAAAGTGGAATCTAAGCAGGTGGCTCATTAATGACAGTTAACCCAACAAAGACCTAGGCAATCTTTTAAATAGTACTCAATGAACTGAGCTGAGGGTTCAACATTGTTCTAGAGGGAGAATACATTCAGGTGAATGCTATTCAGGAGTCCCATTGAGGAAGAGGGAAATACAGTAAGGAAATTGTTTGAGTGGGATGCTGCAGTAACTTGGTTCCAGTTTAGCTATTTTGCTTGAGTGAATTGTTTTGCTGCACCTAGTTCCAGCCAGGAAGACCAGAGCAAGCTCGGGGGTCCTGAGAAGTGATGTCTGGGCACTCTCCAGGAGTTGGTAGGGAGGAACAGCCTCCCATTGCTGTTGTTGTCTACAGAAATAGGTTTTTCTACTGATTCGTGTTGTTATTGAATCTGAATAAATGCATGATTTTGTTTATCTTCTATTGTCTGAAGAATAATTAATCTGAGTAACTAGTTTAGAAAAGTAAAAATCTCAGAATATCCGTAGCAAGAATTGTTAAGAGTTATTATGCTTTCTGTATCGTTAATATGAGATATTAAATTAGAAAAGTTAATATTTCATACTAGTATTAGTCAACTGGATAGAGTTACTGTGTTTTGTTTAAAAAAAAAAAAAAAAATCCTAGTAAGAATTCAGTATTTCCAATCAGATATCTACGCTGCATCTGATATGATTATAATATACTGTTTTCAAAATATCAGTAGTAATAACTTATTATTACATAGTTTTATCAGTATAGGATACAGTACTTATATTAAAGATAGATAACATTACAGAGGAATGACAGTCATGGTAGATTATTTAATCCATTACACAAACCTTAATTCAATTCACCCCCGTCATTACTTGTCAACTAAAATAATTATGCAGAAACCATAACTGATAGGATATCACAAAGATTGTAACAGTATTAAACAAAAACCTAGATTTCATTTTTTTTTTTAAAACAAAGGAATAACAGGATAGTAGTTCAGCTCTCTGACAAGATAAATCTTTGTTTTACATCTTCCACTGGACTCTTAGTTATGAATAGAAGTATAGTCGAAAACCTAGTTAACATTTATTCATTTATTATTATCAAACAAAAAGATAGTGCCGAAAAACCAAACAGAGCTCTGTTGTCGAGCTTTAACATCCTCAAAATATCTTACCCTAAGCTCCTTACTACGACAGAATCTTAAACTTATTAAAGGATTGAGCAGTTAAGTGTTATTACAAACAAGAAATTTGTTTGAACCCTATCGTTTCGAGTTTGTAATCATTAAGAATTTCTTTTGTAAGGAATACCTGAACCAAACAAAACAGATAGAATAGTTTTCAGCTCATCATTTTATTTCTCACTTAACTCATAGTATCGACAGAGTAATTCCCTTATCGACACAACGATATTTTAACCATTCTTTATTATTGACGCAAACCCTATCTTCCTGATAGTACTAACAAGTTAATTTTTTTTTTTTAAATCAAGACATTACTTTCATTATTGGCCGTAGCCTCTTTCATAACATAAACATTATATAAAAACTGAGGATCTACAACTACACGCATTACACACCAGTTCACATATACAGGAGAAAAATCCCTTCATATTTTATGTCATCCAAAACTTGGGTGGACACCCTCACTACTTCAAATACAGGAAACAGTATATTAAGAGTATTTTTTTTTTAAAAACCCTAGTAACCACTCTAAACGAGTGATGGATTTTCAATAATAAACATAAAAACAGAGACCGTAACCACACCTACAGGACAGGCTCATGGCCTTATACCCTTCGAGGGTTTTCACATTACAATTTCAGTAACAAACCCTAATCATCAAACGCAAGCATGATATCTTACAAACAAGTGAAGCAGTAACACTCTATTTACCATGCAGGGTTTAACCCCTTGATAATTCAATTAAGGATACAGTAAAAGTTAACAAGCCGCTGTAAATTTTGGTGTCACTGCCCAGACCAAAAACCAAACCCTACAGACAACCAACAAGGAGGGACGCCATGGTGAAAACCAGGCTTACCCGGATATGCAACCAACAGCCGAAGCATGAGTCATCCACAATGCGAAGGGAGTCCGAGCCTGCAACAAAACAAAGCATTATCAATAATCATATATATATATGTAAAAATGACGAGTCTTAAAACAACTTGTTGTATACAGAAAACAAGGATGAACCTATAAGCTTACCCGAGGTTTGAATGAAGACATGTACTGTAGGTAGGCTGATAGCCAAGAGCAACAGAAGGGTGAACCCCTCTCGTTCATCACCACGAACAAGATGACTACTAACAAGGAGTATGTGCTATAGTGGAAGCATCAAGACAGAACCGAGCTACAATTCAAGGCCACGCCGTGACAGAGATTTTACGGTTAACCAAATTTCAAACCCTAGATTTTTACCAGCTACAGATACTAAATTAACGCATACAAATGACTCTCAGACGAGACTGTGGACAATATGAAGGCTGAGACAACATGCAAGCGGTTAGCATACGGAAATAATGGCGACCAGACCTGTGACTGAGCTCAAAGGATAAACCCTAGGTACAAAACACACTCATAGATGTCAACAGTCAATCCTAAAGGTTTCCAAACAATCATATTAAGCAAGGGAACTGTAATAACTTGCAGCTGAACCAACAGTGCCATACCATAGCTCGGACCTGGCGAGGTAGCTAGGAAAGACCCGAGCCCGTAGGCGATGGATAGTGACGAAGTAGGGTTATGCCCATGTTTTATATCGCCAAGCACTTGGCTCTCATGCAACCACGTAGCAGTTTAAATATTTGCATGAGAGTGGGTCGAGATTCTAATGTTGAGACCAAAAAGTTTCCAATGATTTGTTTCCAAACAAAATTATAACGGGAATAAACTCAATCATGGCAGAGGTGATTAACATCATGAACCCAATAATGCATAAGGGTATTGGCACCATGTTAAAACTTGTCATTAGTTTTATAATGATATTAATACTTTCGAACCTTATGATGTGAACATCACATTGCCCTACAACCAACGAATATAGGCAATTATCAATAATTCCTAAGATTTTAATGAAAGATCCACCCTTGCCAAATAAAACATCATAGCTTGGATATTCCACATGGTAATAAAACTATATATGAATTTCAAGTTTTCTCCATGGAAAAGAAATGTATTGAACTTTGCTTATAAAAAAAAAAAAAAACAATAACACTTGCCCACAATCAATACAAGAATACAAATGTTAATGATGTTCAACCTTGCGATGAAATACTTAGCAATGGTATTAGATACAAACCATGGTATGGGTAAATAGAACGGTCATATATATATAGGTTTGTAAGACCCTATAGCTTTTGTCATTCTTTTAGTAACCAAGACATTTTGATAACACTTGGAGTCTGGATTATTATACAAGGAGATGGATTTCACATCAAAAACTATTATTATAAAGATGACGTAACATTTAACTATAAGAAGTTCACAATAACTTAGCACCAATAATTCCTATACTCTAGCTTTATGAAAACAACAACAGATTTTTGCTCCTCATTAAAGACCCTATTATAGTGAAGTAGAGCTGGGTGTAGTAATTCTGATAGAGCATCTTATAACTATTTAGAAATAAGCAAAGAAGATAATGGTAATTCCAGATCTTTTACTGTCAAGGTTGCAAAATCCAAACAAAGTCTAACTTTAAAATGATGTGATAAGAGAAGACATGTATCATATGTCGCATGTGCATTCAAGCTGTCAATAGAAACTTTAATTCAAGTCAATTGATGGGCAGCATACAGTATCAGCAGATAAACAAAAAGTGGTCTGATTGTCATAATCCAGTGACTTGATACAGTGCTAAATAAGAGGTATTAATATTACGGCACGATATAATATCAAGGAACAATACTCCATGGTGATACTTAAGTCTTTTTGATCAAGAACAAATAGTTATCATTTTCTCATAAAATTTCTGACTCGCTAACAGTAAGATTTATGAATATGACAGGAAGGGAGTTCTACCTTTACACATTTTGATAACCGACTAGCATGTATAGTTTTTACTGACTGATTTGGTGCAGATAAATGAATTTTAACACTTTAAAGATTTAATTGTCGCGACCGCACTTTACCTGTATATCTGTAAAGAGAAAGACAGTTTGATGCGTTAGCTCGAAAGCTAAGTATGCCCAGTCTGCAATGGCAACTCCCCCTTGAGGTTGCAAACAATAAAACAATCAGTAACGGAAAAGAGAAAACAATAATAACATTTAAGTACAACAAACAAATCCTTCAGACACATTTAAAATCATGTAATTTATCAGACAGTTAAAGACAGCATTTAATAACATTTATTGCTATCTGAAAATTTTTAAATTTTTCAAAATTTTTGGGTTTTGACAGTGGGCCTACATCCAGTATGAAAAAGGACTGGCTCTGTAGAACTTCCTATGACGAGTAGATTCAGAGATTGATTGAGATAGAAGCAGCAGTGACGATGATGATGACTCGATGACAATTATCCAGTGACGATGATCCAGAGAAGATGACTTATGCTAGAAGACCTGTGTCGAGAAATACCTTCCTAGTTAAGAGGGAGTGTCGATGTATATGTAACTTCAGAATGTATTTCACATATATGTATATTGTATTCCTATAGAGATGTTATTATTCCTCTATACGGAAGTGGTTGTATTCCTATAGAGATGTTATTATTCCTCTATACGGAAGTGTCGTCACCTTGTTGGGGTCGGCCCTGTATAACTTATGTGGGTCGAAGGGTTATTAAACCACCCTAGTGGGGGTCGTCCATGTGGGTCAAAGGGTTATTAGACCACCCTAGTGGGTGTCGGCCCAGTCAGCATTATGTTAAGTGGTTAAGTTGAGGCCGACCTAGTTGAGTAAAGGTCAATTCAAGTTAGTGTATAAATAGAGAGTGTGTCTCTCTCATTTTACACATTCTATTCTCTCACTCACACTTGGGAGAGTGGCACACTTGTGGAGGAGGAGGCTCTGCTGCTAGGAGAAGACTATCTCTTGTATTCTGGTTGTATACTTGCTCTATCTATCTCTGAGGAAGTTGTTGGATTTTTTCACCTTTATGGTTTTCCCCAAGTAAACTCTGTGTCTCTTGTGTGCTTGCATTATTGTCCATGGTTGATATGGTCTCAGTTAAGGTCCTATATCATATTGAAGTAAATTCTGAAAATTTAACAATCATAAGAATTGATTGACATTGGGTTAAGTAAGGGTTGTGAGTATATGTTGGCGTATCAAAAATTAATTGTGGAATTTGTAAGTATCTATGTTGTTTTACTTCTCTCATTTTATAATTAATATAACAACAAAAATCCTTTATATTAAATCTATCATTTTCTACGGGGTATAAAACTTGCAGGAAATAAAGTATGGAGTGGAGCCAATAGAAGAGTTGTTGAAAGAAGGCATGAGATTTGGTTTTGAAAGAATGTGTATCATTCAGGACTCCATTCTTTCTATGGTACGTCGCTTTTCAATTTACATTCATGTATATTATCTATTTTAATTTTCATTATTCCCAACAATGTAGATACACTCATTACACTTTATTTTTATGTTTGCAGAAAGAAACTGAAGAAGAGGAAAACGATCGAGACAATCAACAAAACTTTAAGCCAAATAAACCAGGTCATGCAAGTGGCTTTGAACACTAACAACAGCTCCAGTGAAGAATGATGATCCATATATTTTGGATGTTAATGCAAGTTGCTATATATTTTGAAATGTCTTCTATGAAAATTAGACATTTTGTATAATGTATTGGACATAGTGTCCCAATTGAAATACAATGGGTTACCAACAAATGTAAAAATTACATGCATGTTGACATTTTGATTATTGTGGACTTTATGTTGTATGATTTTGTATGACAAAGGGCCTCTTATTGATATATAATAAAATAATATTTTTTTTATTCTGTTGCATTCTCTGATGTCATTGTGAAATGTTACATTGCTAATTAAATATATAGATGATTAAATATTACAATAGATGCGAAAATTTATGATATAACAAATTAATCCAAACATCATATCTAAATGCAATAATAAAATTCAAATGGATAATACTATACAAAAATATTTCAATTTCTGATGAATAATGGAACTAAACAAAATAAAAATAAAATATAGATATTCTAGTGTGATGTCAGTAGTCACTATTCACCAAATAGAAAATAATCACCGGTGCGTTTGATAGTTTCAATCGCACCAGTGTGTTTGACAAAATGTAGCACCAATGTGCTTAAAACAACAGAGACCCGGTGAAATAGAATGCTCGTTGCATGCCTTGTTTTTTTTATTATTATGCCCCAGTGCACCACTATATATTAACCATACCATTAAATTTTAAAAATATAGTGACAATCAACGTCTTAGTCAACTTTACCAGTGTGTTTTGCTTCACTTATCACACCGGTGCTTTGTAATAGTTAGTAAGCACCGATGCTTTATAATAGTTCATAAACATCGGTGCTACCTTTAGTATAAATCATCGCTGCATATATTTTTATAAAGCACTAGTTTCGTTTAAAATCTTGGTGTGCATTGGTGCATATATTGATTTTAAAAGCATTGGTGCATTTTGAGTTGGTTAGCACCGATGTGCTTGCTTCAATAGAGTGCATCGATACAAAAACATCCGGTAAAGCCTCCAGCTACTGATTTTTTTTAAGTTATAATAAATTTCCGTAAAAATATCCGCTAAAACATCTGGTACCATTGGCAGAGGTTGTAGCAAAGTTTTTTTTTTGAATTTTGACCAATCTTGTAACAATAAAAACCTCTAATATGCTATAACCTTCGCTACATGGCCTTTTCATTGTAGTGTGAGATCCATTGTTGCTACAATTTCAACCTGTGTATATGTAGCTCCTTTGACTGTAATGATATGTAGAACATATAAGTTTCTTTTTCTTTTACAACTTTTCTCTCTTAATCATTCGGATAATTTGGGTTCATTAAACCTTTTACCCCAATTATTTTAAGCAAATGGTAGAGAGTGTGGAGTACATGCCATTCTTATTTTCCTTTTGTGCTTCTTGTGATGTAGTGCATTGTGGTATGTGTGTGGGATTCTTGGCAAAGATGTATTTGTGATAGTAAGTTCATTTTTAAATTTTTGTTATATTTATACAATCCTACTCACCTATGTTTTGGTCATTTGTGGATATTACAATAATATCTTTCTTCTTCTTCTTTTGAATAACTTATATTGAAATCTATATATACTTTGGAATTTGTAGAATCCAAATTTTATATGAACATTGCCCGGCATGGCCCAACTAATATTGTATAGGATTTAACCCCAATTAAATGCAAAGAAGGCACCAACAATGGTCAAGTGTTGATGTTGTTGTAATGTCCCTGCCCTCCAGTAAGCTGGAGTTAAATTTAGACAAAGATAAAAGTGTAGAATAAAGATTTGCTGGAAATAGTGAGAGTGGAATAACTTTCCTTAACAAATTTCTTAACATTGAACCGAAGTGGTTGCAAATGCTTGAAATGAGCTACATGTTTTAGACTTGTATACTTTAGTTCCAATTATTAGATTTCCAGGGTCAAAAGTTTTAAATTTTTGTAATCAATGTAGCCGATGTTCAAGTGATAGTAGCTATGGTATTAAGTTTGATGCTAATATATTAAGAATCATATAAGATGGTGAAAACTGGGGCCATACCCATTGAAATTTCATTGACAATGCAATTAGCTAAATATAGGCAAACGTGGCTACACAATAATAAAACAACTAAGATGGAAACTCTCAAGAGTATTAAAAAATAAAGCCAATACATTTTATCCTTAGTTGTATGGCGTGGAGACAAGCGATTAGTTTATTTTCCTATGTTTCACATTATGGTCAAGGGATTAATCACTTTTGAAGGTCATAAATTAAGGGAAATGGTATTGGGGTAGTGCTTGGAACCCATGTTTTTCTCTTCTCAAGGAAATGACTGACACTTTTGGGTTAAACTCCCATATCTACCTCTTGAGTTATGGTGAGAAAGGATTCTAAGGGTGATGGGAGTTGAGTAAGGAATATATTGGACATTGAATAAAAATGATTGGTAGTGCACTTGTGGGTTAAATTTGTGTGGTGATGAACCTTGGGGATGGATCATTCGATGGAATGGATGGGGCAATAGTTTTATCCTGAATGTGGGGCCATGTCAACATTCATTCCATTGCCATATCTTTTGAAGCTCACTTGTTAAAAACACTATCACCCAGAACATGATCCTATTGACGATTAGAATTTAGTAGAAATTTAAGGTTAACCCGTAAATGAGAGTAGCAACCATATATTACTACTTAACTCATAAATGAGCCTTTCTATGTTATTTATAACAAACATGGAAATTTATTTAACTCGTAAATGAGCCTTTCCATAAATAAACTTGGAATGTTTTAGTTCGTAATTTGACGGTATGCTATTATATCAACTTAGAGGATAAGTTTAAATCTCATCTATGCCATAGCCTTCACTAATTGTTCCAATTAACGTTTTTAAAGTTTATGTTCTTTTTTGGGTTCATGTAAGTGGGTTGGAAAAGCAAGGTAACATTTAAGACAATTTAAGTCTTATTGTGCATTGACAAAACAATTTAAAACTGGATGTTTCCAAATTTTTATTATTGTTTACATATAGGTTTTCTTTTTTGTCTTAGCACAATAGTTTGAAAGTTAGTGTACCTTTATTAAAAGAATAATACTTCATCAAGTTACGTTAAAAAGTTAAGTTAAAGGAGGAAATTTCTTCTCAAATAAATCAAATATAACTTTAAGAACAACTTACTCTAAAAAGTTAAGTTAAAAGGAGGAAATTTCTTCTCAAATAAATCAAATATAACTTTAAGAACAACTTACTCTAAGGTCTGTAACATCTATTTCACATTATTAGTCTAGAGGTATTGTCTTGAATTTTTATTAATTCACTTTGATTTAGTTTTTTTTTTAATATATGAATCTATGTCACATTATTAGTCTCTTCCAAATGTCAGTTATTTAACATTTCTTTTTTCTTTTCGACGTTCCTTTACACCTTATGGGGCAATTGCTAGTATATAAATGTTTGTTATTGTTTTTTTATGATTGTTAGAATGAATCTCCATTTTCTTAGTCAAATAATAAAATAAGTTATAGCTGCGCTATATTCTAGACTGAGGAAATAATAGAACACAAAAATAAGTTAATATGAGATATGAAGCAGAGTATATAGATTATTAAAAGGGATACAAATATTTATAAATGAGGATATCATCCCAGTGTAGATCAAATTGCGTTGCACAAAAAAGTACAAAAGGTAAAAGAAGCCAAGAAATAAGAGAAATGAGCAATAATAAAAAATAGGAAATCAATTATTAGAAATAGGAATAAAAAAATATTGGCAAATAGGTCTTTGGTAAACTTAAGATCCTCACATGGAATTGTCGAGGATTTCTATGGAGGAAGGTCCACTTTTGAGTTGGAATTTCTAAAAATATTGACCTTATTGTACTTGTGGAAACATGGGAATATGATGGATCTTGTGTTCCTAATATGGATGGGTTTACTTTGTGATCAATATGGCATGAAATATATTCTCGCATAGAGGTTACATGGATAACTTGCTTCACAAATAATGACCTTATACATCCTATTTTAAGCTTTAGAAGAAGGATCCTTTCAACCAATATATCTAGTTATAAATCTCAAACAATAACACTTAAACAATTTCTTAGCTATATGTTATTTTGCACCCATACATTCAAAAAAAAAAATTTAGTTAAAAATTATTCCTTGAATGGCTTAGAGCATGATATCGTTGATCTAAGGAATGGAGGTAATATTAATTTGATAGGAGACTTTAATGTAAGAATTGCAAATAAGGAAGCCATAATGTTAATCAAGATCTCTAATCTCGTCCCTTTATGGTAGGAGGAGGATCCTGATTTTTGTGCTTAAAAGAGAAGCTCTAAAGTTCTAACTGAAAACTTGATTGGTGAAAAGCTGGTCAAGTTGTGTAGTTGTAATGCCCTAATAACTTGTAAAGGTTTAAAAGAATGGCCAAATTCTAGCCATAAGATTTGCATCCATGGTATTGGTAACAATGTAGTGATCATGCAATTTTGTTCATTTAATCAATTATCAAATTGCTAACACTATGATTTAGAAATTTATGAGTGTTTTTCAGATCGTAAAATCTTAGTTGTAGCTTTAACATAGACTTACATATGAATACCAATGAACAGGATCCTATTAATGCAAATCACTTATTATTTTATAAAGCTAAAAGTGAACTATTTCTTTAAGGATATAGAAAAAATATTTCAACTTCCTCTCTATTAATAACAATATCGAGGACTTATTCCCTAAGGGGTTGGATCCATCGATGAGGAATGGGGTGTTTTTGACCATTGAACAAGGTTCAATCCCCGTGAAGGCCTTTGAACCCTGAAGTTTCCATGGGGATGCCTAGAAATGGTGGTCAAATGTGTAAGGTTTGCATTGCACCTCCCATGGAAACAAGTGGATCAAATCCCATGAGTCTTGTCATCCTTAAGACTAGACACCAAGTATTACAACTACCCACAATTTTGTTAGGATAATTAATACTCCATCCTTGTCCTACTTAGCATTTTTTACCTTTTCCTAGTAGTTGATGATGTTATTTTCCCCTTAGTGGTGTGTAGATGTCATCTAGGACCCATTATCCACCTAATGCGACCTGCATGCATGATTTTATGACCACTAGAGTCAGTTCCATACATTCTAGGAGCTAACTAAGTGATTTAGTTTAGTCCAACTGAGTTACACTTGAGTCCCTGACTCTAATTTGGGGTTTGAGCTCCGATCACCACTGATTGTGATCTAATGTGCCCTTTTTTTATTGATTTGCATGACAAACTCACAATTGCGCCCTCCTTGGTCAATTAACTGACAATAGCTTTAGTTAACTGAGTTTTGGTTGAGTTGAGTTGAGTTTGGGACTTCCAGAGCACTCCAGTGGTGACAATTCCTATGCTAGACTGACATGGATTCGAATTCTCCTAGGATAATCGAATTCTCTCCATTTTAACATATATGTTGACTATACTAATTAATGGATCATAGCACACATCTATGTTTCTATCTGAGTTCCAATGCATGATTAATTTTATTGTTCATTTCACTGTAATTCATCTTTTCTGCTCATTCTTTTCACTGTGAGGTATTATCAGCTCTATGATCTGTTGTGTTCTAGAATTTCACATGGTGTCATAGCTTAGAAAGTGTAGGTTGAGCATATGCTTTCAGTAGTGCATCAGAAGCCATTGGATTTCCACAAAAAATCCTAGTGCCATTGCATTGAATTCATTGGAGAAATCCTTTAAGGTTTAGTCAGGTGTGAAGGATCCGGATAAAAGTGCCTATTGTCCTAAAGATATGCTCAGTAGAAGTTTATCTCCAAATTTGAGATTGTTTTGCAGGATTTTGAAGGTTTTTCAATGCAGTAGTAGCAACAGTTTCTGTTTGTATTCGCTCCAACAATTTCACATGGAGAATTTGAATGTTCCTTTGTCTCCAAGGATCCTGACACCCTTCAATTATCTTGATTGGAGGGATGATATCCAGATGGTGTTGTGCAACAAGAGTCTATACAAGGTCACAATGGGAAAGGAGGTCAAACCTCAGGCAGTTTTTGAGAAGGATAAGTACGTGAACATATTAGATGAAGAGTTTGGTTTCTTGTGTATTCATATTTCCAGATATTTTCTCTTCCACCTTGAAGGATTGAAGAATCCAAGAGAGGTTTGGTTGAATATTGAGTCTCACTTTGGAAACCAAGACGAGATGAGAGGCCACATTCTGGAGAATGAATTAATTACTCTTCAACCGAGCAGTTTCGAAACCATACAACAGTTCTTTTATAAATCCAAGTCCTTGGTTAAGCAGTGCAAACAATGTGGCATTGAGAAGAAGGATGAGCAGTTGGTGCTATCCATCCTAAGCAAGCTTGGTCTAGAATTTTCAATATTTGTTTCTACCTTCCATTCAGGGATATTGTCAATCCCAAATTGGAAAATTCCTTCTTTAGATGCATTCACTAAATCCCTCATCCAAGAAAAATAAAAATTGATTCAGATGGGCGCCTTGCAAGCCTCCAAAAATCAAGCTCTTATGGAAGGGGAGCCAAAAAGTGAGAATGTTGAAGGGAAGCATAATGGAAGGGACAAGAAGCAAGTTGAATCCAAATGAAGCCTCTAGCTCCAAGAAGGATAAGAAAAAGGGGTTTGAGAAGACCAAGTGTACCTATTGTAAGAAAGGAAACCATCCAGAGAGGATATTTCATGAAGACGAAGATATATCAAATGATCAAACTTCTTGAAAAACACAACATTGCCCTCGCAAAAGGCGCAAGGGAGACTGATTTTGGAAGTGTTGGTAGAATTTTTCCCTACGGATAAGTAAAAATTCTCTTAGATTAAAGTAGACTTTAACTGACTCTAAACTAAAACAAAACTAAATAAATGCTACCTTGAATTCCTAGATCTAAACATACATCTCAAGATTAAAGTGATAGAAGAAGTAGAAGAAATCTAACTGACCTTCAATCCAATCACTTGTCTTTATTGTTGCTCCAATTTCCAAGTCCTCGTGAATGAACCTGTCAAAATGAAACCAAGATACAAGCATATACAATTCTCTAGCAACTTGAAATATGAGTTAGGATCTAAATCTACAATAGATACAAATCATATCATTGAAACAAAATCAATACATGTGATTTGGGAAACAAGACAAGTTATGTTCTATTATCAACTTGAAGCCACTTACAATGGTTGCTTGATATCCAAGCCAACTTCCAGCTCCAAGTGCTTCCTCCTCTATCTATCTCCACAAAGCTTCAAGATCATAAGTTTGATGTCTCCAAGAGTCCTCCCATTTGCTCATGGAATGCCTTTCTCTTATAGTGTGTGATAAGGTTAACCAACAAGAGAGAAGGGTGGATCTTGGGAGAGTTTAGTGGATCAGGCCTACTAATCACAGAAAGTGAGTTAGGATCGAATGAGGGACACCAATCCTCAAAAATCAAAATCCCACAAGCCATGGCAAAAAGGCTAAAAAAGGTGTACCGTGCCTCTAGAACAAAGCATAACACGGTAGTACTGCGTGGCAGAGAAAGAGCATAGCGCGGTAGTATGGACTACCACGCTACTAAGATGGAGCAAGGCGCGGTAGTAAGGGTAAATGAAGTCTCAGCTAGGTTGATTCTTGACAGGGTAGGTTTGCCTTCAAGGATCACTCATCGTTTTTCTCTTATGGGTGTTTTAAGCAGTAAGGGAAGTGTCGTCAACTCTTTTTGTGGTGAAGATGCGACACTGTGAAATATGGAGGTATAACAAATGCCCCCTAAAGTGTGAGGTCAGAAGGGACTGATGGCCGAAATAATTTACAAATACTGTGCGGAGATAGCATCGAGGAGAGTGACAAGGAGCTGAAAAAGAAACAAAATGTTAGATATACCACTGAGGTGGGCATCCCCATGCTCGGAAACAATTGACTTCAAAGCATGGTTGCCGACCAATACATTGCAGATCCATGAGTACTGAGATAATATAGACTGTAGACAAATCATGGCTACTATGAACAAGCGTAGATCCATGAGACAATAATGACACAGCCATGACTAATACAAAAAGTGGATCTATGTGACAATACAAAGGACATCTCCATCGCAACTTGGGCGCAATCAAGATACAAAGGTGCGCCCAAGGTCTTCTACCCGATCGCAAATGATACGAATCTAGACATGTGATTACAAAGTGTTGAAGTCGAACATGGTAGAAACCATTTGATTACCGGTCAATTATGTGAACCGTTAACAAATGCGAGGGAAATCACCAATGATGACGATGATCCCCAAGGTATTTGAAGTACATCTCAATGAAATGCGAATAGATGAGTTGATGTCGAGCATTCGAGAGATCGTTCGATCAGAGGTCAGTGATGTAAACCTACTGTCGAACACGAGGAAACCTGCCATTGAGGCATGCAGGTACCAAGGTACTAATGGTTGATCCCTAAGTCCAATTCCCGGATAGTGATTTGGCATCGACGGGAATAGACTCGTCGAAGGTGGGCCATAATGATTCCCACATCATCGACACGAAATCAGAACGAAAGATAGTATAAGATGATGAAACAATGGAGTATGTACTGACACATCGGAGGTCTAACACAATGAACGACTCTGAACAATGCAACCCTTTGAACATATAATGGCATGTAATAGGACTTGGCAGCAGGGATTATTGATCGCAGAGGATAGACACCGAACGAGTAGGCTCGTGGCCAGAGAGACGAATTAGGATGATGACCATAACTCAGCGAAAATAGACACCCAAAATAGACAAAGGACAGGCGCATGCCATGTTCAAAGGTAATGACTGACAAGCTGCCAAAACAAACTTGACTTGTTCCCCATATTCCCCCAACATGATAGACGAGTACCTCTTTGTTGTTTTTCAAGCTTGAAGAGGATAACAGATGCTCGGTATAGCTCATCTCATAGATGAGTCCAATCTCACATGTTTTACGAATCTGAGAAAGGAGGGGTTCGTCCCAAAGTGGGTCCTTCGATGTTAAATTTTAACGAGTCCAAGGAAGGAAAACTCGGTAGTTTTTCACATTTAGAGAGCCTGAAAAACTTTAAAGGAGGCTCCACAGTGTACTTTTTCATAAATTTAGTCCCTCGATCCCGAAAAAGCGTAAAACAATTCCCAAGAGAACTCTCCTAGCCAAAAATTGACCGAGGTATACCTTTCTCGTAAATAGTCTAGACGGGTCGAAAAAGGGGTAACCTATCACCGAATAGACGACCTTTCAAATACTTTTACAAGTGTGAAAGAGTCAAGATCACTTGGCAATCTTTTCAATTTTAAGGAGTCTGAAAAGAGCTTAACTATGGACTCCAATGGTCTTTTTCGTAATTTTTAATTATTCTGGTCCGAAAAAAGAATAAAATACAACCAGGATAATACTTTCCTCATCGTTTAACGAGCATGAGTAAAGCTGACCAAACTCGACACCATTTACTTGAGTTTGACAAGCACGACATGGGTGTAAAATCTCTTGGAATCTTTTTCAAGTTTTAAACCAGTGCACGAAAAAGATAAAGTAGGCTCAAAATGAAGGTCAAACAATAGATGAACGCCAATGTGAACATTTTTTAAAGCAGATCTTGTCAACAAATGCTCATGAAACCGGATATTAGTAATGTAAAATGGGTTTTATTTTAACCAGATAAAATAATGAGTAAAAAATAAGTGAAAAAGCTATATAAAGGATGGGTAAATATGGAAAGTTACCATTTCACTTGTGCATTTACCAAAAGAGGAGATTTTACCCATTTGAGAAGTAAAAACTTCAAGAGTTCATATCTGGAGATTTGGGGCACCGTTTCAACAGCCGTCTGCGCCAGGTAAGAGCTTTCAAGTCCCTCTTTCATTTCATGTATGAATAACTTGTTTTCAGTAGGGAAAAATAATTTTTTGGGCAAGCCCTATTGGGAAAAATTCACCCTCCACAGTACCGCGCAGGGGCCATATTGGGAAGTGCGGTACTGTGGAACAGTACCGCACTGTAAGGTTAAATAGGGGCGCGGTACTGTGCAGTACCACGCAGTCAAGTTTTCCCCAGGCGTGATAGAAGCAAAAATTAAGATGAAAAAATCATTTTTTCTCAAATTTCTAGCTGAGATCAAGTTGTTAAATAATTACTGAATGTTTCCTATGACCTTTTGCAGGTGTTTGTAACTTGTTTGGAGCAAAATGGTCCATTGGAAAGAAAGAGAGCATGAGGCAGATGATTTGTTGGCCGAAAATGACCAAAGGACTATGACTGCACTGTGGGAATGCGGTTTGTTGAAATTCTTCAAGACCAAAGGTATTCGTAAGCAGGCAAAACTTCTCACCCACATCATTCAAATGTGGGACCCTGACATTCAAGCTTTCCGAGTGGGAGAACACACCCTCTAGATTGAACTCGAGGATATTTATTTCCTCACGGGCCTCTCAAAAACAGGAGCCCGAGTGAGTTTTGCTGGGTACACAGCCTCGGACGTGAGCACAAATGCTTTGATTGCTCGTTATTGTCGTCAAGGTTCGGGGAAGAAAAGAGGCAAGGTGGTCATCAAAGATATTATAGAACTTCCTATAAAAACCGTGTTGTTCACCATCACATGTGCAGCAGGGAGCACGGGTCCCCATCAGGCGTCCCGTACACGAATGAATCTTGCAGTGGATTGTATGGCAGGAATAGTATTCAACTGGTGTGAGGCAGTGTTGACCAACCTCAAAGAGCAAGTGAACAAGTGTAGGCTTGGAGAGAATTCTCAATTTGGGTATGGGAGCATCTTAGTCACCTTCTTTTTGGCAAGGGTGTCGTTGTTGCACCCACAGATAGCCATGCCCCCCCCGTCCACCTACCGAGCCATGGATGGATCGATGGAGCGAATATGCAGGACGACTTGGGGGACCACAACATTTGGATTTCAGTGAGGATTTCTTCTCGTGGCTCGAGGAACAGATAGTGATGATCGATGACTACCCCTATGCAGGGGTGGATTTCCGCGAGGACATAGACTTGGCACTGCCGAAAGATGAGGATTGGGACAACTCAGGTATGACCTTCATGGATATATTTTTTCTTTTTTGAATATATAATTTTTATTGTTTTTTAGAATGTGTAAAAGACTTTAATATATGTACGTGTGCATGTCGCAAATTGTGGACCACAGAGACCGGCAGGCTACTCACTATTACACCGAGGTGGTGTTGATCACCAAGCCACCCCAGACGAAGAAGAATACGACGAAGATGAAGCGGGAGGGGTCCAGGAAATAGAGAGGAATTTGCAGGGTTTAACCCACGGTATCCCTGCTATGAGGGTGGACGACATCCCTTTGCATCTCCAGTGGCATACTGTAGGTGTGCCTAGGCGTATTGGCCGACTCCTTCGTAGGGTGGTTCGAGCTATAGTGTGTTATCACCAACAACGTGAGGAATCTGATGAGGGACATGATAGATCTCCTAGATCTCCTTAGATGGTATCTTTTATCTTTTTGCGGCATGTATACGATATGTAGGCTTTGAGAGCCAAATTTTTGTATGGGATTTGGTCCCAAATTTTGTCTTTAAACACAAACTTTATGTATTTGGAAAAACACTTTTATATACGGTGATGTGGACCTATTTTTATGATCTATTTATTTACAATGACTTGTGTGTTTATTTTTTGTGATGTGTTTTTATGTATGGGCAAGATGCCAATCCAAAATGTAATTAGCTAATGAATCAGCTATACAATTGAATTCCCTTGGTACGTGTTGATATGAAATGAAATTAAAAGATCGTTCCAAGAGGCGTACTGTTAACACCTAAAAAGTGCTCACTAGCTCATTTCCCTATTCACATGACCCATTTATCCACTTTTTCACCATCAGAGCCTCTGAAACCAACAAAAGGTCACCAAAAGACCTGAGTACACCCCTTTTTCCATTAAAAAAGATTATTTTCCCAAGAAAAGCATAAAAAACCCTCAAAAAGGGTCCAAAATCCCAAAAATATTAAAAAGGGAATTAAAATATTATTTTTATTCAAAAAAGGAAAAAGGAGGGAAAAGTACCTAAACCATGTTGGTCAATACCATTTGGTTTCCACAAAACCACAAATGGTATTCCCCGCCACCAAAACCTATAAAAAGGTGGTAGGGGCTCCTCATTTCACATCCATCCATTATCTCATCCTTATGCTGCTGAAATCTCCCTTGAGCATTTTAGCCATTGCAAACCACATTGGAGAAGAGACCATTGGAGATTGGAGTTGCTCATCCTTGGAGCCATTCAACCTCATCATTAGAGGTATTGATTCCGCAAGCACTTGCTTTCCCCATTCTTTCAATACAAATTCATTATTTTACATTATCTTGTTCTTGATTTTAAATTATTTTTGTTATTTGCTTAATATCTTTGCATAGATCCATGGTTAGTCTTGTTTAATTAGTTTATTGTTATTTATTTCCATTGAAACTGCTGCTACTAGTTAGCAGGTGCCCATAGCACTAAGCCTGGTTGCAAAACCGGGCCAACACGTACCCTTCGAAATAAACGAAGTAGGATATGATCATGAACTGTGTAGACACGATTCAGATGAGAAACCACGAGTTGGGAGTCTAAAAAGACTGATAGGGAGTCAATTCCGAGTGAAGCAACCTCCGTCAAGACTCTGATGACTGCATGGTACTCTGCGATATTGTTGGTTGCAGGACCCAAACAATTGGCTCCTGAAGATATTAACTCGCCAGTGGGAGAATAGATTACCCATGCTGCGGAAGCGAGATTTCGGGTATGCCGGCTTGCACCGTCGGTGAATCCGAAGCAGGCGGACATCTGCACATAAAATCACGAGTCAAAGTAAGAATGGATACATGACGTCCGTGCGCACACCAAAAATATGAGTGAAAACAAGCCAAGTACATTATGTACAAAAAGTGACCCGCGTAGGGTAACCTTACGCGTAGAAGCGTTTGAGGTATAGCCCATTGTGGGGTCGTGCCAATGGTGTTCCATCACAATTGACGAGCTCATAGTCTCCTTTCTCCAAGACACGTTTTACAACAAAGGGGTCGTACCACATAGATTCTAGTTTTCCTTTTCCGATTTTATCGTGCATTTGATCATATGTGAGTACGACGTCACCTTCATTGAAAATCCGAGGTTGAACGGATTTGTCATACTGAGCTTTGATGCATTTTTTATGAGCTTCGTTGGCTAAAGCAGCGTCGCGGCGGGTTTCATCTAGCTTGGCTAGGTATAGCAACCGTTCCTCTTCGGAAGTGGTGTGGAAAAGTAGCTCTATGGCTATCTTAAGTGATGGAATTTCACATTCAATCGGCAAAATGGCTTCTAGGCCATACACCAGTTGGAATGGTGTAAACCCAGTAGCACTTTTTACTGAGGTTTGGTATGCCCATAGTGCTGAAAATAGAGCTGAGTGCCAGTTGGATTTATGAGTACCCACAATACGCTGAATCATTCGTTTCAGAATTTTGTTAATGGCTTCAACTTGGCCATTAGCTTGTGGGTAGTATGGGGTTGAGTTTTCATGGCGAAAATCTAACTTGGCACTTAGTTCCTCAATCATATGGTTCCTGAAGTGGGAGCCATGATCGGTCACAATGGATTGTGGGACACCAAATCTAGCTATAATGTGATTGAATATGAATTGTGTTGTTGTTTTTTCATCCTCAGCATAAGTAGGCATCGCTTCAGCCCATTTTGTGAAATAATCGACGGCTACTATGACATAGCTATGCCCCCCGGCTGAAGTGGGCTTACAGTGCATGAAATCTATGCCCCATTTGGAAAAGGGGACGACGACAATAACGGGATGGAGTGGAGCAGGGTGCGAGCGTGTTTTACTATGAAAGAATTGACATGGTGGACATTTCTTGACCGTTTCAATGCAGTCTTTGAAAATTGAGGGCCAGAAATATCCTGCTCGCAGTATTTTCTGGGTCGTATCCATCCCAGAGAGATGACCACCACATGCTCCAGCGTGGCAGTCATTAAGAACGCATTCCGCCTCATCTAGGGTCAAATAGCGTCGAAGAACGGTGTCGACACCACATCGATAAAGAGTATCATTGACTATGAGGTAGTACTTGGCGTGGTGTCGGATGTGTCGACGTTCATCGCGAGTGAGGTCGGGGCAGAAGCATTGGGTTTGGAGATATAATAAAATATCCCCGTACCACATATCAGACGTGCTAATGAGGAACAACGATTCCTAAGGAAGGGAATCGATGGGCTCGGATTGCTCGGTAGCACGGGGCAAAGTACAAATCAACTCAGCAAAGACCAAAGACTTCTTGGACATGGCTTTGACAAATTCCAAGTCAAACTCTTGAAGGATGATGATCCAACGAGAATATTTTCCCCCAAGCACTTGACGTGTGAGGATATAATACATTGGATTAAAATCGGCTATAACAGTGGTCCGGCGGAGCAGAATGTAATGATGGAATCTCTGGACAGCGAAAATTGTTGCCAGAGCCAGTTTTTCAACATGTGAATAACGAGTTTCGGAGTAGAGAAGACTCTTACTAAGATAGTATACCACATGTTCTATGCCGTTGTGGTCTTCCTGGACTAGCACCATACCGATGGTGGAAGTCGAAGCTGGGAGATAAAGAATGTAATCTCGTGTGTAATCGGGGGGTTGGATCACAGGATATTTAGTTAAGGTTGCCTTTAGATTGTCAAAGGAATGTTGGGCTTCGTCGTCCCAAATGAAGGGAGTGTTCTTCTTGAGAAGCCTCATATAGCCTTTTGTTATCTCGGAAAGATTATAGATGAAACGGCGTAGAAATTTTGCATGCCCTTGCAAACTTTGAAGTTCTGGAATGTTTGTGGGGGAAGGCAGGGCTAAGATAGCTTCTACCTTCGCAGGATCTAAGCGTATCCCGCTTTTGGAGATTATGAATCCCAAAAGTTTTTCGGCTTCCACGGAAAAGACGCACTTATGTGGATTCAAACGGATATTGTAGCGATGGCACCTTTCGAAAATGGCACCTAAGTGATCAGGATGGTCATCCCGGGTCTGAGAGTGAGCGGGAAGATCATCAAGATATGGTTCTACAATATGTTTGATGTTGTGAAATGCGTATGACATTGCCCGTTGGAAATTTGCCCCAGCATTTTTAAGGCCAAAAGGTAACTTTCGATATGCGAAAACCCCCCAAGGTCAGATAAAGGTTGTTTTGTGTTGGTCAGCTGGGAGGATATCGATTTGATTATAGCCAGAAAAGCCATCCATAAATGAAAAGATGACACTCCCAGCACAGTTATCGATGATCTGGTTGATGAACGGAGTTGGGTAGTTGTCCTTTGGACAAGCTTTGTTCAAGTCGTGGTAATCGACACAGACTCTAATCGTTCCCTATTTCTTGGCTACGGGAACGATGTTAGATACCCATTCTATCAATGGGACAGGATATATAAAACCAACTTGCAAAATTTTTTCAACTTCTGCTTTAATAGTGGCTGCCTTACGAGGATGGACGGGTCGAAGTTTTTGCCGAACAGGTCGGGTGCCAGGGAAGGTTGGAATTTCATGGACCACAATCGAGGGATCTATTCCTGGCATTTCTTCATAACTCCAAGCAAAAACATCGCAGAAGGTTTTGAAGTAGGCATTATAGAACTCCATTTCGAGCGGAGTACATGTTTTGCCAATATGTATGTTTTCCACGATACCAGGCTTCACTGAAATATCTATGGGAGTGGTTGCCATAAGGTTATCCAAGTTTCCTTCGGAAAATACTTCATCGAGGGAAGTGGGAAACTTGGTTTGAACCATCCCAAGTGAAGTACTGGGTTTTGTATCGGGCTCAAGCGTCTGAATGGTGGGGAATGAAGATCGATGATGAAAATCTCCCCATGGTGGCTCATCACCACACATAACCTCCATGATTGATTCGTCAGTGGGAAAAATCAAATTGAGAGAATCGATAAGTGGTGGGGATAAATGAGTCTCAAACGAGAGTTGTGCCACGGTGTGATGGGTAGAACAGTCGACCCAATTGGTGGCTAATTGGATCACTTCATACTCTGCGAGGTTTCTATTCAAAGGCATGGAGTTGTCGTAGTCTTCAATCTCAGCAGGACTCAGAATCACCCATGAATCATTGGAAGGGGTGACATTTGATGAAATCATGTTGACTGGTTGAACATGGGTCCCCAGCTCTGGAAAAACTCCAATAAGGGAAGAATCCTTCATAAGACCAACACCAATGTCTTGGAACCGGTACCGAGGCTGATCCAATAATGGGACGATGTTGGCGGAGTTCGGATGAGAGTCTGGGATACAGTAATAAAGTTGATCAATGGTGACAATTTTTCCTTCATGAGGAAATTGCACAATCCGGAAGACGGTAGATGCTATGGCGGTCATGGCTTAAAACCAGTTCCGACCAAGTAGAAGATTGTAATCTAATGGTGCATCCACAACTTCAATGTGTACGGATACTGTTTTGCCCCCTAGTTCAACACCAATTGAGGGAATGAGTCCATAAGGTTGAAAACCGTGTCCATCAAATTCCCTGAGAGTAGTGGGAGAGGTTGTGACTTCGGGTGAGCCTAAGGCTCTCCAGCAATTCAAAGACATGATCGACATGGAGGCATCTTCATCTAAAACAGTGCGATGGATTCTATTTCCATGGATTTTTGTATGAACCTGGAAGGCTAACTGGTGAGAAAGCCGAGGTTTGGCGTTCTCCAAGTTAAACATAATAGAGTTTGAAGTATCTGGGTCCATTACCCCCAGAGCTGAAAGTAAGGTTCTACGCTGTGTGGGGCAGTGTTGAAGAACCTCGAGAGTCGACATGGCGCAAGGTGCTTGAGCTAAATCCTCAACAATGTTGTAATTTAGGCCAACTCACGCATTGGGATTAAATGTTGCCTTTCGTATGGTGCCCTTGGGTGGGCATAGCACTGTGTCTGTAAGCGGTCTCTCGATATGGAGATGGCCGGTAGGGGGAGGGATAGAGGTCGGATCTTCAACAGGAGATTTGCCTTTGGCTGTCTTTGATTGTTTGTTTGAACTTGGAGGGTTCTCATATGTATTTGAACGAGTAGTTATATGAATCTCCTCATTATTCGTCATCAGGATTTCACGATTTGTGGATGTCTCTCCGCGATTTGGGTTGCTCGAGTTGCCCCCTGTGGGGTTTCTTGGGAAACCATCTACTGTTGTTGTTGAGGGAAAGGGTCAGTTAACATTGTTGGGTGAGAGGATCCTTTAACGAATTTGTTGACCTCGTCCTTATAGGGACAGTCACGTGTGTAGTGATCATCTTGACAAATTAGGCAGGGAAACTTAGCCTTTCGACATGGTTTCTGGTCGTTGTGGGTGGGTTGTGGCTTGGGGTTCTCTTGCTGGTTCTTCTTGGATTTACCATGATTGTTTTTCTTCTTTCCTCTGGATGGTTGTGACGTAGATTGAACTCCATTCACTTCGGAGGAGATAGCAGGAGAAGTAGTAGCTTTTAAAGCAGCCTGAGGTAGAGCGAGGGAAGCAAAAGCTTGTTGTCCCGTCGAGTTGGTAGTAGGCTGGGCCTTGACTGAACCGACAAAACCATCAATGGGGGGTTCAGTGGTAGGTTTCGTTGGATCAGTGGTAACGCAGGCGGCATGGGGAAGAAGTTCGTGTAAAGTGTTGGATTGGGTGTATACCAAATCCATGTATTGAGCTGCCGAGATGGCTTGTTCTTTTGTGACCAGCCTGCGCATAGCGATATCCCTAGCTATGGGAGGAAAAAAGGATTTCGTGAACCAATTAGCGAGTAGCTGATCTAGAATGGGTGCCTTGATTAGCCTACGGCGTCGACGCCACTCATGGATGTGATCTGAAATGTGTGTAGAAGTGGTTTGACGCAATGAGGTTAACAATTCTGTTCCAGTCTCATACCGGATGGGGAGCTGGAAATGGGTCAAAAACTGCATAGCCAAGGTGTTGAAATCGTGGAAAGAGTGTTGTGGCAGCTCGATGTACCATTTTGCTGTCGTGCCGGTAAGCGTACGCTGGAAGAGCCGTAGTCGAATGGAATCGTCCATCAAGGAGTTGGATGAACACCAAATATGGAAGGTCATTACGTGACTCTTGGGGTCTTCCCCGGGCTTAGCATCGAACTTAGGAATGTCCGATGGAAGTTTGGCTGGAATGGGTGTCCAGTGAGGTTCATGCCATATCAGATCGTTAATGAGCCTTGACAAATTAGTTAAGTCTAGCGTGGCCAAAAAGGGAAGTTGACGATTAGTCTGCAGGTATGAGTAATAACTGTATGGTGCAGAGAAACCTGGGGGGCCCTGCATAGCATACTGTTGCGTGTTATACCCATATGTGTTTCCCGGGGGGGTACTACTGAAAGTTCTGTGGGTAGTAAGCCATCTAGTTAACCGTTTGAGTGTTGGTAACCGGTTGGTGGATGTTCTGCTGTGTGGGGATGGTAGGTATGGTACCCTGGGGTTGCTGAAACCCAGGAATGGTTGCTACTCCTGGTTGGGGAAAATTTCCTTGGATTTTTTGTGTTCTAGAAATGTTACCACTATATTGAGTAAGTGGAGGGTTTCCCATAACAGGGTTGGGGGGTGGCTACGACAATGGTGTCCATGGAAGGTTCGTTCCTCCTTGAGGAACGTGTGGAAATTGAAGGGATGGGTTCCATGGAGTTGTAGCAGCTAAAGGATAAGGGAATTTGGAGTTCAGGATGGGGGGAATCTGAGATTTCCCCCTAGCTGGGTTCCAGTTTCCAAATAGTGAGTACCCCCCACTCTGTGGGATTTGAGGTTCCCAAGAAGGAAGCGTACCTGATGGGGGATGTTGAGGATGAGGCCCGATTGGAAAACCGGTATAAGGTTGTCCGTTGCCAGGTGTGTTGTACATACCATACTGAGCAGATGCTGCTAGTTGGGAGGGTTGTTGGATGGAGCCAATGGGTTGTCCTCCAGCAGATGGGTTGGATGGCCCTATAGGAGGAGGTTGTTGACTAGGAATGGGGTTCCCAACAAAGGATTGTCCTCCAGCTGGTTGGGTTGATGGCCCACCAGGAGGAGTTTGGTTGTTGGAGTTGGGGACCACGGCAGTCGGTTGTCCACCTCCTGAGATAGTGTAGATAATGGCCGAAGGTGAACTTCCGGTAAAAATGGAAGATCCAACAATATGACTTGGTGTTCTTCCGCCACTAGCCAAATACGATAGTGTCGATTGGCCAATGATGCCAAAAGTGTCGATTTGTGGAGGGGTTCTTCCATATCTGACAGTCGAGGACGGAGAAAAAACTAGGTTATCCCTCATAGAATGTGTGCCAAACATGGGTGATGGAAACATATGTGGGGAATTTAACCGAGGGGTATCGGGGATATCGTCCATAGCGTGTTCAACGATAGGAGGACTATCGAAGACTGGTTCTGAGTTCATGTCCTGGAAAGGGTTTTCGATGTCCGACGGGAACCTAGGTATATTAATTTCTGAAGGTCTGGAGTCGTCTGCATAGGAGTGATGAAACTCTGTGCTAGATGGGAGGTTGGGATCCCGATAGTCAAGAGGACGGGTAACAGGGGGATATCTAGAAGCTGTCGAGAGAATTTGCTCTGTGTCGCGTTTAAACTGTGCCGACGCTAACGGGGAATTTGCTAGACTAACCATACTAGACTGAATGGAGGCCATGATCTCATGTCCTGTAGGGAGGTTGGGGAGAGATATGGTACAAGGTACGTTGCTGGAAGAACTGGTTTCCTGCGGATAAACGCTAGATGGCATGGTGATAACAGCCGGAAGCTCCACCTGGGAAGTGATAAAGCCATAATCAGGTTCAAAAGGTGTGTCAGGAAGTCGAGTATCTTCAATAATTTCAACGTACCCGCCCGGGACTGAAATCAAGCCAGGTATATCCTGGTTGGACCCTTTGGTGGTGCCAACAGATGCGTCTGTGTCATCGTGAAAATTTTATGGTGGAAGGGAGGTGTTGGCATCAGGTAGGAGGATGACCTCTGATCTAGTATTTTGAGATGTACTAGATTCAGTCGCTGTAATGTTGTCCACTGTGGTAGATATATATGGAATAATAGTGGGTGAAGTGATAGTGGGAATCTCAGATATGCTAGTGGTTGCAGAAGCTGCAAGAGATTCTGAGACTGTGCTGTGAGTAATGGTTACAGACGAAACTAAAGATGTAGTATGTATCGGCGGTGGAATGTTCCTTCGACCAGCACCGCGGCCAGGAGGAGCGGGAATGCGTGATGCAGGTGGACCGGAGGTCTGTGGCGGTGGTGGTGGAGGGATTTTGCCCTGTACTCATCCTAATATCCGTGGTGGCTCTGACATGATGGCAGAAAAATGAAATTCGGGGCCAGTTTCGTAACAAAGAACTCAAAAAATCTAACGCAGCCGAGTGTGCAAAAGAGGAGATAGAAAAAGCAAGGCTCGCAGGCCAAAAAAGCAAGCTCTAAAATCTATACTAAGACCGGTGTCTCAATAAGCGAGATGAGAAAAATAAAAGCCAGAATGCCAACAAGCAGTCGCTAAAAATAAAAATGACCCTCTATAAAGATGAGATAATAAGCAAACTCCTAACTAAGAGCTGGAGACCTCAACAAGCTGTATCCTTCGTAAGGTGATGAAATCCAAGTTGAACAATACAACGTGAGAGACCAATATGAGAAGGATATCCCTCTACCGAAAGGGATCCTGGGTAAAAGAGCCCTAGTAGAAAAGTCACTAAGCTACCTCGTTCATGAAACATTGGAAAAGGTTTTCGGCGCTTCTGCCTTATCACCCTTGCATTACTATGAATTACAAGGAAGACAATGATCGATGTTGCCTTAGGGCTAAGTGGAGCGCAGCATTCCACAGAGTCCGTCCAATTCTCAATCTCGCGACGGTTTAACCCCTGAAAGTTAAAAACAGTCAAGAGGCCCCTCCATAAATTGGCTGTGGCCGTGTCAATAAATACCAAAGGATTTTAGTTCCCTAGAGGACAACAACTATGTTTCAAATGAAAATGACAAGGGGGGATTATTTTGATGCCTATCTCCAGTGTCCTATCTAACTACCAAATTCTTTTGATTTCCTCAAGTGAGGTTAATGTTGGTTTATTTAGGGAGATTAATTTTAGTGGTTGTATTACTCAATCGGGTAAATGGATGTGAAACTTGGTGGTGTTGTGACGACCCAAACCATGCAAGTGAGAATGAATCGAAATAAGCCTTGTATTCGATGAAAACTAGCTATGGAAGAGAGAGATTTCTTCGATCATAAATGCATGAAACTTTCACAAGCGATTAAAAACCAAAACAAAAAAAATTTGTTTTCTTTTTGTAAATAGAGCCAAACTGAAATAAACACTTCTTTCCAATTCATTGATCTTACAGCTAAGATGCTTCAAAAAATGAGAATTTCTGTGGCAAATTTCAATGGTTCACTTCCTAATGCATACTAATACTGCTAGACCATTTCAATCCAAACAACACAAATGTTCTCCAATGATAATTTTTTAATATAGATTTTATTGATAATAATGGAAACAATGTGATTATGAAATCTACACGATCCAGTAAAAGAGAACAGTAGTAATGGTCTGGTTGTGATGAGAAGATCAAGCCAATGCAATCAAACTGAAGGGGTGACCCAATGTGCAAATAATGCCACTAACTCACAAAATAATCAAGCTCACAAAAGAAATAAACACACCACAAAGACTGTGTAATGAACAGGATGGTAACAGGCAACAAAAAACACCAACTAAGGTAGAGAAAAATGAAAAATGACTCAGGAAACCAAGCAGGGAAGAAAAAATTGACAGTATGCAGACACTACCGCGTGGCAGAATAAGACTAGAGCGTGGTACTATTACACTACCGCTCTGGTAAGAATGCAGGATACACAGTACTACCGTGCTGTGGTCAATGTTGAGGGAGCGGTATTGTTGCAAAGTATGGAAAAGCACAACTTTTGAAAAGAAAGATGAATTTTTCAAGGTTGCTGCAGACCCAGAGGACTCACTGATCACACAGGGAGGAAAAATACAGAGAGGAGGGGTGAATAAAGGTCAAAGAGACCAAAATTCAATCTGGTTTGAAGAGAAAGAAAAAATCACAATCAAAAAATGGGTGGAAGTGAACTCAATCAATCAAATGGGGTTCAAACCAGCGGAGTCGCCATTCTTGTTGGTAGAATTTTTCCCTATGGATAAGTAAAAATTCTCTTAGATTAAAGTAGACTTTAACTGACTCTAAACTAAGACAAAACTAAACAAATGATACCTTGAATTCCTAGATCTAAACAGACATCTCAAGATTAAAGTGCTAGAAGAAGTAGAAGAAATCTAACTGACCTTCAATCCAATCGCTTGTCTTTATGGTTGCTCCAATTTCCAAGGCTTCGCGAATGAACCTGTCAAAATGAAACCAAGATACAAGCATATACAATTCTCTAGCAACTTGAAATATGAGTTAGGATCTAAAATAGATACAAATCATATCATTGACACAAAATCAATACATGTGATTTGGGAAACAAGACAAGTTATGTTCTATTATCAACTTGAAGCCACTTACAATGGTTGCTTGATATCCAAGCCAACTTCCAGCTCCAAGTGCTTCCTCCTCTAGCTATCTCCACAAAGCTTCAAGATCATAAGTTTGATGTCTCCAAGAGTCCTCCCCTTTGCTCATGGAATGCCTTTCTCTTATAGTGTGTGGTAGGGTTAACCAAAAAGAGAGAAGGGTGGATCTTGGGAGAGTTTAGTGGATCAGGCCTACTAATCACAGAAAGTGAGTTAGGATCGAATCAGGGACACCAATCCTCAAAAATCACTCGAAAATCAAAATCCCACAAGCCATGGCAAAAAGGCTGAAAAAGGTGTACCGCGCCTCTAGAACAAAGCATAACGCGGTAGTACCGCATTAGAGAAAGAGCATAGCGCGGTAGTAAGGACTACCGTGCTACTAAGATGGAGCAAGGCGCGGTAGTAAAGGTAAATGAAGTCTCAACTAGGTTGATTCTTGACAAGGTAGGTTTTCCTTCAAGGATCACTCATCATTTTTCTCTTCTGGGTGTTTTAAGCAGTAGGGGAAGTGTCGTCAACTCTTTTTGTGGTGAATATGCGACACTGTGAAATATGGAGGTATAATAGGGAGTGAGATAGATAATCATGAGAGGTTCATGCACTAAAGGCTGGATTCTCACAATGACAAGCCTTCCTCATAAATTATATATCCTCCAACCACATGGTTTCCTCCAAAGAATCATTTTTCTTCTCTAGATCTCCATGATGGTCCTAGTATTCACATGGGAGATAATTCAAAGATCTTTGCTGAAGGGAAGGGAACAATACAACTGGAGCATGGGAAGTTCCAAAATGTTTTGTATGTGCCTTCTTTCACAACAAACTCGTTATCTGTTTATCAAATGACACACACAGGTTCACCAAAGAAAGTTATGTTTTGTCCTGACATAGTTGAAATTGTAGAGATCTCATCTCGGAAGCTAATAGCGAAAGAGGTTGAAAACCATGACTCAAAGGAATATTAATTCTCTCACTTTTTTCCATACTCTCTGCCTACTCCATTTGCATCTGATGAAGATCAAAATGACGTCTCTTCTAATGATCCAGTTTCAGATTCCAAAGATGAGGACCAAGATCTTGATGTTGAGTATGAAGTTCAAGCATATCCAAATCCATATCCAACCACTGCTCCCAATCCATAGCCAAGGCCAATATGGGCTCACAAAGTCCTTGAAGCAGCTGGGAACATATCTCGGGATCCATCTAGCCTTAGAATAACTAAATATCAATATTGAGATGCAAACCTTTCACTATGTCATACAGATCCACTTCTCTTTGAAAGGTGCTACATGATGGTGGGGTCTGATCCACAATACTTCAAAGAGACTTGCCATGATGGATCTACAGCCAAGTTCAAATATCGGTTGGTTGAAAAAGGGTACTCAAAGGTTCATGGTTTGGACTACAATGATTCATTCGCCCCAGTATCAAGAATGGATTTTGAAAGACTTGTTTTGGAAAATGTAGCTTTGAAACAATGGGAGGTACATCAGAGGAGTAGATCCAAATCCAAATCCGGATCCAACACTTACATTACTATCCTACATAAGAGTAGATTTCCTACATTTTTACAAAGTATTTCACTCAAAAGAGATTTGCCTTCTCTGCTTGATGTGAAGGCCTTTTGAGTTTCCTGCTGTTCATTTTTTACGGGGGGTATTTTTCCCATGAAGTTTTTCCCATTTCTTTAGTTTCATGAATAGTTCCTTTTTATCATTTATTTGATTGTATGGGTGACCTTTGGTCTCAGTAACTAGGGCCCAGGATGTCCAAGTTTGGATTAAGTGGGGGGTTTATGATAATTAATACTCCATCCTTATCCTACTTAGCATTATTTACCTTTTCCTAGTAGTTGATGATGTTATTTTCCCCCTAGTGGTGTGCATATGTCATCTAAGACCCATTACCCACCTAATGCGCCTTGCATGCATGATTTTAGGACCACTATAGTCAATTCCCTACATTCTAGGAGCTAACTCAATGATTCAGTCCAGTCCAACTGAGTTACACCTGAGTCCCTGACTCTAATTAGGGGTTTGACCTCCGATCACCACTGCTTGTGATATAATGTACCCTTTTCTAATCGATTTGCATGACAAACTCACAATTGTGCCCTCCTTGGTCAGTTAACTGATAGTATCTTCAGTTAACTGATTTTTGGTTGAGTTGAGTTGAGTTTGGTACTTCCAGAGCACTCCAGTGGTGACAATTCCTATGCTAGATTTACATCGTTTCGAATTCTCCTAGGATAATCGAATTCTCTCCATTGTAACATATCTGTTGACTATACTGATTAATGGATCATAACGCACATTTCTATTTCTATCTAAATTCCAATGCATGATTAATTTTATTGCTCATTTCACGGTAATTCATCCTTTCTGCTCATTCTTTTCACTGTGAGGTGTTCTCAACTCTATGATCTATTGCGTTCTAGAATTTCACAAAATTTAGGGGTGGGAGGTGTGGGGGTTGAGGATCATCCTTGATCTTGATGGAAATCAAGAAATTAGCTATGGATGGGGGTTGGGTGAAGCATCAAACAATTAGGTTGAGTCTCTAACTCTACTTCAAGGACTAAAAGTGTTGAACCCATGATGCTTAAGAAACGTTGAGATCATTAGTGATTCAACCATGGGCATAAGACTTATGAGCAAATTTTTTATCCCACCTAATAGAAAACTCTCTAGGATCATCTTAGGAATATAAAAGGAAGCTACATTCTCCAAGTCTCTAATTTCAACTGGAACATGTTACCTAACTAGCCAAGAAAGGAGAAGGATGAAGTGGATTCAGAGAAGCTATTTCATGTAAAGTCTTCAACATTGCTCACGGTGAACCCAAACAAATAAGCCATCTTCTTATTCTATTGTTGGAAGGTATAGGCATGTATATTTATCCTTAGCAACAAATACCATCAACACTTAATTTCCTTTTCCTAAATGAACAAGTCATGTGAAAAGTGTAGAGAGACCAACCATTTGTAATCATCTTTCTACCACCCAACACCAACCAAAATTCATGAGTATACCTACTACAATCAACTTTAATATTAAACCATCGTTATTATATGGTTTTTTTATCTTACATGTTGCATAACTTAAAACAAGGGAAGTTGCAATGCAACAAGTCCCTGCTATTGAGATTTGCACTTGTCTAGGTGGCAAGCTTACTTGCCATTGAGATTTTCACTTGTCAAGATGGAAAGCTTCAATGTCATAGTTTGTGCTTTTGTCTCACCATTTTTTGGATGTTGTTTGTTGTGGCTTCAATGTCATAGTTTGTGCTTTTGTCTCACCATTTTTTGGATGTTGTTTGTTGTGGTTTCCTCCAAATCTACAGAGGTCATGGGCGATAATTTATTTTAAAACATATATCAAAACTCTAATAAAAACTTAAAATAAGAAAGACAAAAATCTATCACAACAAAGCTTACTTGCCATTGAGATTTTCACTTGTCAAGATGGAAAGCTTCAATGTCATAGTTTGTGCCTTTGTCTCACCATTTTTTGGATGTTGTTTGTTGTGGTTTCCTCCAAATCTACAGAGGTCATGGGCGATAATTTATTTTAAAACATATATCAAAACTCTAATAAAAACTTAAAATAAGAAAGACAAAAATGTATCACAACAAAGGGATTCTAATAATCCAAAATAATATTTAATTAATTGAAATAAAAATTTCCCCAAACTAATTGCTAACACAATTAAACTGGAATGTCAATAAATAGTCTAATTTTATAAGCATCATGGCGAAGTATACTTTAGCTTCTCATGATAAAAAACAGAAGAAACAATGTCTTGGGGCATACATGTGCTACAAAACATGGCGTGCTAGAACATGAAGTATATCAGGTTCATGGAATTTCCATTGCTTTCCATTGCTATATATAAATTGTTAATTTCTCTTTTAGACCTCGGAAAAAGAACATGTCCAAGATAGCAGGATTGCATAGTATTGCCTTTTAATTTTGCACTGTTAATGGAAACTATCGTTTAATTGTTGTTTGACCTAGAAAATGGATGAAATAGTGAACTAATACGCTAGGCAATATCTACTAGAAGTATGGCACTTATTGTTGGATTAACAAGAAAACCAATATCATTTGTGCATCAAATTTTCTTGCATTTGTTTTCTATTTGGGGAAGTAACAAAGGTACATATGAAAGTTCAAAAGAGTTTTCTGAATCCATTTTTGTGGTTTGTAGCACTGCCTTTTTCTCTTATAGTAGCATATGCAACAGGTATTGGCTTATGCTGCAATGCTAATCTTGACGTGATAATCTTAAGCTTGGTTAAACTGTAATATGGATCTTCCGATAACTTCCTTGCCTTCTAGTCTTGTCATGTCCTGTTTAGTCTTCAGTCAATCTCTGGTCCTGTTTAGTCTTCATTGAATCATTTTTTGTGGTATTCACCATATGAATGAAACAAAAATTTAAGAGAAACATAAATCAAATAAAACAAAAGTATAATGAAACATAAGTCTAAAATAACTATAAAAACTTAAATAATAATTTGATTTATTAAATTATGCTTGGCATATGCCCAAAGACACAGACTCATCGTACCTCCTTGGATAAATAAAATAATGAAAGTAACATTTATTATTTAAAAATTGACGCCAAAACAAAATTTGACATGTAAATAAAAAAATTTGACATGTAAAAATTTTTTTTGGCAATAACCATAATTTTATTTTCTCGGACGCAGTTGCAATTTGCACAACAAATTCCACATTAATTGATACAACAGGATTCCTTTGAACATCAACAGGCCATGAGCGCAGAAAAGCAAACAGTTTACAATATAAATACCGAATGATCTTCCAATAAGAAAACCATATAAATCTTCAAATAACTGCTTATATAGATTGATATAACAGTTTACAATATAAATACATACCAATATGGCATGTCCATGGCCTGAATTTTCTATTATTTGTCTGTAGCTGCAGTAAACATTATATAAATTCATTACAAATATAGAGCCACTATTTCACAAATACAAATCTATCCAAATCGTAACAGAATATAGCATTCCAAAAAAACTCCATGCCAAAATGGTCCAAACTTTTGAATTGAAATTATAAGAATTTTGATAAATTAATGGGACTATCTAATCCACAGACTTGAATAAATGTAATGCATTTGACTGAGATGTGAGATGTCATGAAATGATCCGTACAATAAATTAATTGAAAATAGTTACAATCTACTACCTGTGCTATAACAAGATGTCTATAATAGTATCTCTTTTAATTTTAAATCAAAAATGATAATGCTTTATTAATTTTAAAAAACCTTTTAGAGTAGTTAGACAATTATGAAAATGAAGAAAACTACCTTAATTTATTTCAGAATTTCCAATTTTTACATAGTGAACTTCCATTTTTAGAAAAGAAAGAGGAGACATGCAAAAAAAAAAAAAAGCAAACTCAATATCACTTAAGAACATTACTTGTCCGAACCTAATTAAACAAGATTTCATCTTAAAAAAGCCAAAAAAATAAGGCAAACTCAATATCTACATGTTTTTGACTCAATATAATCCCCTTTGAGGCCAGAAACACGAATCTTGCAGTCAAAATCTCAGACCTTATCAGGAATCATTGCACTGTGAACAAATTTCACACGTTTAGCTTAAACGAAAGAAAAAAGCAAGGAGATTTGGTAATTTTTTACTTCAAATGAAGCTCTTCATACCTAATACGCAAATATTAGTTATTACAAGTAGAAACTGAATTTAAGAAAATATTAGTTATTACGAGTAGAAACTGAATTTAAGAAAATATTAGTTATTACGAGTAGAAACTGAATTTAAACATTTCCTGCTTCAAATCTCCACAAAGAAAAGAATATACGAAGGCAACTTCAATAAAGTCACAATTTTTCACTCAAAATGAACCTCACTGTAACTAAAGACGCAGTATTTCCGGCTTCAAATCCACAAAGAAAAGAATATACGAAGGCGACTTCAATAAAGTCACAAATTTTCCCTCAAAATGAACCTCTCTGTAGCTAAATACGCCAGTATTCTCATTAGACCCTGAATTAGAGATTTCCAGCTTCAAAATGAATAAATCAAGGCAACTTAAATATTTAAAAAATGACTACCCATGCAAACATTTTCTGAACATTTTTTCCATGGACAGTTTTCCATGAACATTTTCGAAGGCGGAAACAAAGGTGACAATAGCAAGATCATTGCTCACCAAATCTGTAAGATTTTCTATCTTTTGCTTCATGCTCTCATCAATTATCACACCCACATCGTCAAAACCTTCCTCGCAGGTGGACGGGTTAGTGCGCGCCGCACTTAGCCATGCCCACCAATCGTGTATCCTTTGCTTCCAGTCTTGCTCTGCCAACACCGAGACCGAAGAGTTCAACTGATCCACTGTATCATTCAGGAATACCGTGCAATCCTGAAAGGCGTCGCGGCTCTGGCCATCTGCTGATTTGTTGAGCTCCACGATAAAATTGGTAACCCTAATAGCGTCATCAAGGCTAACCTCCACTGCCATTCTTGTAATCTCACTCATGTTTGCATCCAAAGACCCGGACATGATGACAAGGACGAAATACAGAGGTCGTAATACAAAGTTGAGTTGCATACCGTTTTGATGAGATCTAACGATCGACTCGAATTATGGCCTCATGGGAGTCCTTCAATTGAAACCCCACATAAATTACAGCAACGAGAAGAATGGTGTGGGAACACAAGACAACAAGAAATTGTAGAATGTCAAGGTGAGGCGGTGTTGGCCTGAAGAAATTGTAGAATGCCGTGGTGAGGTGGTGGAGCATGCATGCTGCCAAATGGAAGGTGGTGGTGGAAGCTCAACCTTGCATTGACAGCTTCATGTTAACAGGTGTAAACGCATGTCAACAGGTGTAAACGCAGGAGAGAGGCAGGCCACAATACCTACGAGAACAACCAAAATGCATTGAATGTCCCCGTAAGGAGGCCAAATAAGGCTCCAAAATAGTTCATTGGCTAAACCAGAAAATTGGATAGAAAACTTAGGATATAATGTATAGAAAAACATGTAAAACTAATCTAATTTCTCAAAATCGATTTATATAGTCCTTGCTGCATGGCAGGCCGGCAGGGACTAATAAAACTAAGAGGGCATTCTACATCATAATAATTGTGGAGATAATGGGAGACGTTTAGTGCATGAAAGATTATTTTATGAATGTTCTTTGCATTACGGTTAAAACAATTTTGATATCATAATTCAGTATGAAGAAGATAATCATGGGTTTTTCAGATATATCTGTTAAAACAATTTTGATATCATAATTCAGTATGAAGAAGATAATCATGGGTTTTTCAGATATATCTTTTTATAATCCTGGGTTTTTCAAATATATATTTTTAGTTACTCATTAGTAATGGAAGTTTATTGTTAGCTTTCTTTAATCTGTTAATTTCCATGGTTCTCACACCTTAGAAATTTGAAGAGTATTCACTTTTAAATATTTTCTAACTAGTTAATGTTGTTTAATTTTTGGCACAGGTACACACCATTGCTTTTATAGGACATAAGTGGTATTTGATTCTTTTTAATTTGAAAGTTGGATTTGTTTCTTTGTTTAGCCTAGCTAAAAATAATGCTGATCCTAAAACCAAAAAACGAAACAACCATAAAGTAAAAACTGGACTATAGTCATATATATACACTATTTTTAGACTTGGATTTTGTCCTATTATTGAAACAAGCAAAATTTGTATCTGCCATCCATCATTTTAATGTCTTCTATATTCTCATGTAACATGCTCTCCTTTGTATTACACATTGTATGCTATATGTTGTTTCACACATGTTAATTGTTACGTATATGCTTTTGTTACTTCAATTCACTCAAGAGTGGTACGTTTCATCCCATGAAACATGAGGATTTGGATGGGCATGGAATTTTCCATATAGTTTGATATGGTATACCACCGCTTGATAGGCATTGGGATGGGCACGACATGTTCCATATAATGTGACATGGTATACCACCTTTTGACAAGCGTTGGGTGCTCAACACTTATGTATAAGGAAGCACCTTTGAGACTTTTCACGTATATTTAGTACCCAAAAAACCATATGTTGAACGTAAACTTGTCAACATCCTCACATGTAAACCTCGTGAAGTCATCAATTTCACAATAAATATTGGAAGTTATCAATTGTTGCGTCAACATAAATGATCATTCAAAGTGTTTCATCTCCTTTCGATATATATAGACAAAGGGAATATGGTGGTTGCAAGCCACATCTTTTCACCTTTACATTGTCCTATATTATATAATATTTCAACAAGCCCAATTCCCCATTAATTTTTTGTGAAAATACTAATTAGTAGTCGTACAAGCAGTTTTTAGAGCTAACTATTAGAAGCATAATTGCTTGAAGGCATTGTAAATCACATAGTTACAAAAATTGGCTTCATGAAAATGTTTGCCAAGCCCTAGAGTAAGAGTTTGAAAACTTGGGTAAATTTGGGATAGTAGAAAAAAAATTGTGTCATTTGGAAAAGAAACATGGCTGACTTATAAGTACTTGAGTCAAACTCATTATTAGTAAGTTGGATTTGCTAGTGAATTACAATTGACCTGCAAGTCAAGGTTAAACTTTGCAAGTTTGGTTATACTAATAAATTGCACATGAAGGCATTTTACATGATACATTGTGGCATGTTGATGAAAAGGAATGGAAGTTTTTATATCAACATTTTTGAATCTTGTTAGGCTAAAGCAAGATCAGAGGCAAGGATGATTTTAAGAACCCCCCTCAAATTTATATGTAGAAAAAATTCATGAATCTCCCCAATATATAGGAAACTTTGAAGGCGATTTTATCAATAATATAATATGTATATATAATGTTTTGGCGAATCTTTGATTTTATTATATGATATTGTAAAATCTTGGCGAATATTTCACTAAATTATAAGATATTGTAAAATCTTACCGAATATTTCACTGAATTATAAAATATTGTAAAAATTTGGCGAATATTTCACTGAATTATAAAATATTGTAAAAATTTTGTGAATCTTTAATTGAATTATAAAATATTGTAAAAATTTGGCAAATCTTGCATTGATCTATCAAACACATTGAATGGAACTCTACTTGTTAATTATGAGTTCAAGGCTTCTTCAAATGTTGAGTTCAATTGCTCTATTTCAAGTTTTGGTCTCAATACCAAATGGTGGTGGCCTTAATGAAGCCTTCATATCCAAGCAAAGCCGAGTAGATCTTGGAGACATGTATTCTAAATGTGGGTGTTTGGAGGATGCACATAAAGTGTTTGGCCAAGTACGAAAGCGAAATACAGCCTCATTGAATGCAATGCTTTCAGGATGTGCTCAACATGGACATGGCAGGGAGGAACATTATCAGAGGGCCCCTCTGAGAGGGGTCCTGACATGCCTATCAATTTTATTTTATGAATTTTGCCTAACTATCGTGGCCAATTTTCCATAGGCCAAAATCGGAGACATAACATTTACTTCAAAAAAAATTAACTTGCAAATTATCCTATAAAGAATTTGATGTTTCTTCACAATCATAATTACCTTGAAATATAATTTTGGTACAAACTTTCTCCACGCCTTGGTGCATTATCACTATCCTACACTAGGGTTTTTACTCTCAATACTAGTAATAAATAGAGAATCCATTTGAGGTTCTCTCTAATCATTTTCTCTATGTCTAGGTGATCATGGTGGAAGGTTCACAATTTCAGTAACTAATTCAAAACTAGTAACAAGTATGTTTTCTAAATACTAAACCTTTATTTTATTTTATAAATACTTATGCAAATTTTAAAATTCTGACATGCCTATCAATTTTATTTTATGAATTTTGCCTAATTATCGTGGCCAATTTTCCATAGGCCAAAATCGGAGACATAACATTCACTTAAAAAAAAATTAACTTGCAAATTATCCTATAAAGAATTTGATGTTTCTTCACAATCATAATTACCTTGTAATAGAATTTTGGTACAAACTTTCTCCACACCTTGGTGCATTATCACTATCCTACACTAGGGTTTTTACTCTCAATACTAATAATAAATAGAGAATCCATTTGAGGTTCTCTCTAAACTTTGCCAAAACAAGTCAACAAGGATAAATTCAATGCAAAAAATAGGGATTACGTATAATAGAGACTATGAAAAAGAAAGTGTAGTTAGCTCAACTCAAATTCTAACCATTCTCTTTTTTTTCATTTTAATTTTTTAAAACATAAATGGCCTACATATTAACAATAAAATAAAAGATCACACCATATAATATTTAATTATATTATTATAATACATTGATAAAATGATATAATTACTTTATTAATAAATAAAACCATAATTAAAATTATGAAAATTATCTACCTAGCCCACACCACTTCTAACATCCCTATTAGGCATGTAAGTTCTCGATCCCTAACATATACATAAATGGAGATGCTCGTGGGAAATGTTAAGCCTTAACACTACCCAAGGGGTGTGGTTGTGGCTAATATTCAATTAATACATGTGCAATTCATAGATATTTTATTATCTCTTTAGCACCCAACCATGGCATTAATTCTTTATTTTATTATCTCTTTAGCACCCAACTATATGACTTTAACCTTAGGTCCTGGCCCTTATCTAACTTATCAATTGTCACGCAGTCCACCTTAGTGCCACGTTTGTCCTCATGTCCTTGTCAAAGCTATGTCACTATCCTCATTGATGCCACGTTTGCCAAATGCCATTATCCTTGTCAACAGCTTGAGTTTCCACGTGTACCAAAAGGATAGGGGGCCTAATAGGTCATCCCAGGCACTGAGCTGGTGATCTTCTCATGGATTCCATACACCCAGTGCCCCCGCCTACCCTTTGCACTACGCATCGAGAGAGATAGGGAGGACCGGCATTTATAAAAACATACAATATAGTGTCCACTGTGAATGTGGGATAATTCCAATGAAGAAACAAATCACAACTGTCGATTTGATAATCCAACGGCTGCTGAGTCTTTGCATATACAAATGAATGCCTCAATTACAGAGCTTGATCCATAACGGTGATTTGCAGTTCCATTGGCAGCAACCTTATTAGCATTGAGATTTTTATTGACAGCATCAGCACTATTGAATTTCCTAAGCCTTTCTTCATCGTCTGAATCCATATTATAAACATCATGATGACTGGCCAATGCCCTGCTAACTCCATCATCTGAATCTCCTACATGCGGGTTCTTCTTAACCTCCTAATGTCTCGTAGCTTAACAGTGAGAAGTTCTGATCTCTCTGGAAATCCTTTCAAAAACTGACAACCATCACTCTCAACGCGTATGATTACACCAAAGCTAGTATGATCAAGTTGCACAAGGTCATGTAGTTCATAGTCTCCAAGTTTGGTAACGCCAAATGTTAGTTCAGAGCTTAACTTCCGCATAATAACAGAATCTTCCACATAATAACAAAAATTTCAAAATATCAACATTATTACTAGTTCTAAATAAACATTACTAGCTTTGGTCGGCTATAGATATTATTAGAATCATCTTCTAAAGTAGGATAACCAGCCACAAGCCCATCCTGAGATCCTATGTAAAGTGAGTTATAAATATTCCAGTAGACCTCGTGCACTTTTCTTGCAGGGTGAAATATGCCTTGGAGGAAATAGTTTAGATTTACTGTCAGTCCTAATGCAACACGCATCCCTTCAATGGCTTCCATTTTGAAATAGTGATCCTAGCCATAGATTGCAAATATTAACTCAGTTTTTATTCATTCTGGAAATTTCCTGAATTTTTTTTTAATTTTTGAACATTGGGAATCTTTTGAGACTATTAATCTATGTTGGAATAGTCACCTTCTCAGATGATGTAAGACATAGTTCTTCCATTGATGAGTGCATTGGTATCATCAGAGCATCAATACCCTGTGTCGAAAGGAAAACAATATGTACGTGTTTTTTCTGCAACTAACATTCAATTGTATCTCTACTTGATTTGGAAATGATTGTGGGAAGAGTCTCTGTCGAGTTTGAATTGAATTCCTTAGCACTAAATCCAAAAACTAATGTATTGTTGATCAAAGAATTTATTACGAGAGATTCAATCCCAGGCTACTTCATATCTCACAGAGAAACCTCAAGTGTGTGCACCAGTCATCATTAGGCAATCATTGTCAAGCTTTGAAGACAAAATACTTAAGAAGATAAGTTTGATACAAACATTGCTATCATTAAAATATCAATGGTTACACCAATGGCTGGATGTGTTGTGAAGGTTTTAATAGAAGATGGGACAATGATAAAGAAGTTCCAACCTATTCTAGAAGTCATAAAATATAGGAAATGCAGTCAAATCACCATATTAAGGATGTGTTCGAAAGTTATAGGAGGCAACAAATTCAAGTGGCAGAGCATTTGCCAAATTTAAGCTCATCTACTAATCCTGAGGACCTGAAGAGAGTAAAACATTTGTCACCAAATTGTTCCGTTCCATAGAAAATTGTAATAGGACCCTTGAAGAGGTGGATGCATTATTTGTGGCACTTTAAAGAGTTTTAGGTCTAAGCACTCACTATGTTCCAACACTTGATGTGGCCCCTCTCAAGCCGGATTTTGAATCGTATGCTTCTGCATATTGGAATTCTAATATAAATATAGAAAATGGATGAAGAAATCATCATATAAACACCACTAAAACAACAATTGTATGATTGTGCACTAAATGGAGTAACCATATCCCTTGCAAAAACTCCTTGGTTTGAATACAAATCCTCTCAGTTCTGGATATGCATCTAAGTTCAGGGTAGTGGATGAGCATGCCATTCTTAAAAGGATGACAATTGAATCATTTTCAATAATATAGGTATCATCTTCTTTTGGGAAAAAAAGAAGAGAAATTAATACAATTGATGATGAATATGATTGCATTCCCTTCCATAAGGGATGGCCAAATAATCAATATTTAACTACAATATAATTAAGCATATAATTAAATACGGGGAAAACAATACACCACCATCAAGATGAGTTTCCAAATTAAATGTGATGCTTTCATTCCAATGAAATTGATAATCTATAAATTGAAATTGATAAATTGATGTGAGGTTATCTTTCATGTTTGTTTTTTTTTTTTTTCCTCGGAAAAATATTTCATGTTTGTTTATATGTGAGGGTTTTTTAAAATATAATTGAAATATCAGATCTTAAATTTGTGGGACTATAAAGCCCCTACCTTTTTGTTGTTGTTGCTTACATGAAATATATCTTGGGTAAAGTTGTTGGGTACTTTCCCTCATTCGAAGGATGGAACTAAAGGTAACCCAAATTCTACAAAAACCTGGAGGCTTTGTCAACAAACTCATGATCATCATGATATTCAATAAATGGTTCACTAAGAGCATCATGTCACAACATGAAATTTGAACACATGTGGGGATGGCAACAAATTTCCTTGCAACCACTTGGGCTAGAACCATTTTACCATCAAAATCCCTGGTTATATCTTTCGGGCCTTTGATGTGTTGGCACTGAGTAGGTATTATAGGGTCTTTCATTTGTTTGGAATATGTAAAATTATAGCATAGTCAGTGCCCATTCTCTCTAGTTGTATAGGAGAATACATCCTTACCAAATAAAGATCTGTAGTTTCCATTTATACTAGGAGAAGATGAAACTAATCGATCTATTAGTGAGTGGGAAACGTCATGGAAGCTTATTGGAGGCTAGTGGAATTTTTTGTCAATGAGTATATTTCCATTCGAATGCATCTCTGTAAATTATGTAGGTTGATGAACCAACATTGCTTTTCATTCTCCACTATTTGAAGCTGCTTGAAATTATTTCTTATTATACTTAAAGTGGCATGAAAGTTTGATTGGTAGTTGCATGTAGTCCTTAAGAACAACTCTTGGTTTCCCAAGGCAACTAGTTAATCAAGTCTTTGTCACAACTCTAAGACCCACATATCTCACCATGTGTGGAAACGTTGGCCAATCTCTTTCACTCAAATAATAATATTAATCCAAGCTATCCTAACTCTGAGGGAATTGTTCAAAATGATCATTTAGCTAGATCCTACCTTCTTCTAGGACTGTCAATGATTTCTTTGGACACTAATTACTAGGAATGCAAAATAATTTTGAGAACACTTGATATTGGGATACTAAAATTCTTAGCAGGGATGGTTTTCATATATTGGGGAGATTCGCCATTTTTTTCTACATATAAATAGCAGGGATGATTTTTATGTGAATTTTCCTAGTGTAGATCCTCATGCAATTCAACCCAAGGACAGTGCCCTGCATCTGTTGGTACGATTATCTTTCATCAAATGTCAATTAGATCTAAAAATCAGTCATGGGAGAGTTGACTTGTGACCAAGCCACCAACAGTATTCAAATTATATTTCATTGATCTTGAAGTGTAAGAAAACTCTACTGATAAGTTCTCTAGCATTCAAATGAATCTAGGAATTATGTTAAGGAATATGCTACCTTGCCACATACAATTTCCAGCACTGGTATCTCTTAGAAAAGGTAATAGGTCTCAAGAGTCAAACACAGCAATGGAAACAATCTGAATATATGAAAGGCTGCAAACAGCAGGTAGTGATCATCCTCGGGACGTGTCCAACAATGCCAGCATTACAAGCACCCTTGTCCAATATGATATGGACTTCTAAAAGGTTGGAAATTGTTGGATAAATGATACCACTTGTTGCTGATATGAGGTGCAGGTACAAGTGCTGATAGTGGCTCCTACTCAAGGATGGTATTCTCTCATGGGATGCTAAGAATCCCAAAACTCCACATGTTGCAATAAAAAAACAACTTGCAAAAATTGAAACTGAACTTGACTCTGACCTTTTGACTCTTTTTCAATTCATAACATAGAAATTAGAGGCATCTTTAAGACACAAATACCCTAGGTAACCGTACAAGAACAACGTATTATGCCTCTACAATTCTTGAAGACCACCCACGACACAATTTTTTACCTTACAAAAAACTTTAAGCAAAAATTCAGACAACTATAAATGTAAAGGCAATATCATCTAAAAGAACCTTGTCGAAAATTGTTCCTCTTGCAAGTTATTCAATTATCTAAAGACAAACCATGCAAGCCTTGGAGGCATGTTCCTCGTGACAAAAATCCATACAGGTTTCTTCATTATCTGATTGGCCAAAATATCAGAAGTAACCCCATGTAATTGGGAAAACATCCATTGTGTCCACTATGTTCAAAGATGGTGCAAACAAGTCTACAAAAGTCACCTTGATAAAACCCAAATAAGGAAGAAATTGTATCGATTTCTTCCAAAAAATATGTAATGTATTGGATTTCCACTAGGATAGCACAAGCATTAGCTAAAGAGCACACCCTGGAGAGAGAACATTCTATTGCAAAGTGAACAAGAAAGTTATCATTAGGTATGAAAGAGAGTTTTAAACCCTAGAGAGTAGATTATCCAAAACCCCTGGTTCTATAGCACTCAGGGAAATGCCACTAGCCAAAAAAAGAGCACACCCTGGAGAGAGAACATTCTATTGCAAAATGAACAAGAAAGTTATCATTGGGTATGAAAGAGAGTTTTAAACCCCAAAGAGTAGATTATCCAAAACCCCTGGTTCTATAGCACTTAGGGAAATGCCACTAGCCAAAAATATTTGGATCAATAGCTGGAGAATTCACATTTCAAAACCCTAGGTCGATGGTCCTTGAGGTAATGCCAGTATCCAAAAATCATAGATTAAGAAACCATTCGCTGTTATCCAAACATCTAGTTCTATGAAATTGAAAACAAAACTAACCTCTTAGCCTCAGTGAAGACTGTAAACCCCAATAAACTTTGAACAACTGCAGAAGCCACTGTAAAAAACTCAAGCTTTGTCGAATGCAGAGATCTAATGATTTTTCATGTGGTTTTTACTGGCTCTTGCCCCCTTATATAGCAACTTCGACATTCTAGAACCTTCATCTCAGTATGGACCAATTCAAGGTTAAAATCATCTTTACCCAACAAAATTTAGTGGTTGAAACTGCAATTCAAACCCCCGTTAACCAAAATCGAGACCTTCATCTCAGTATGGACCAATTCAAGGTTAAAATCATCTTTACCCAACAAAATCAAGGGGAGTTTCAAACCCCAATTCAAACCCCCATTAACCAAAATCAAGGGGAGTTTCAGTTTGGGCGATTTGAAAATTTGAAATGAGATTTTCATAAAAAATCTCAACGCTGGGCCGCCATTTCTGAAAACGTGGGGTGAGCCAACTGCTCGTGGGAATCATCACCAAAATATTCGAACCAACTTACCAACTCAGAACTGATTGCGGCCTCGGTTGCTGGCTGGGCGAACCAACGGTTCGCGGCCTTCATTACCCTAAATGGTGGGCGAACCAACTCTTCTGGGCATCCATTACCCGAATTTCTGGGAGAATTCACCATTTCGAGATTAGTTCACTGGGCTACATAAATTTTTCCTCTTTCCCGACATTGGCTATTCGATTTCTTTTGACTATGGGTTAAATAAACATGGGGCTAATATGTTATATTTAAAAAAACTCATTTCATATTAAAAATTCGCCCAGGGTTTCTTGGTGACCCCTATAATTTCGCCCATGGGCTATAATTCACCCCTAAAATTTTCCCTGATCAGAGGGATTATTACCCTCAATTTATAACTTAATATCAATCAGCCCACAAATTAAATATGCTTGTGTCTAATGCTTTCCTTTTTAAAAGTATAATAAATTTTAAGAAAATAAAAAAGAATTGTAAACTGTTTATGAACAGATTTTATACAAAGATAAATAACACTCAGAAATAAAAGAAAAATATCAATTATCAGTTTGTAATTAGACCCAAAGTAAGACAAAATCAACATAAAAATTTATTGATTTCATTTCAAACTACAACTAGAATCTTCCCTTTCAAACCCCTGCGAGGGTAAAGATCAAAACTATACTTAGAAATTCAAGATGAGATATTACATCACACATATATTTTTGGTGTAAACAAATAGAAAAATCTAGACAAACTTGCTCGACCAATCATGCTTTAAATGTGTCATAGCCTTGATTCTGCAAAAACAATCTCTATTAGCACTGAAAATTAATTTAGAATCTAATAAAATTGAATAGACTATCAAAACAAGTGGTTAACCTTCTAAGCATAAGTACGGATTATTTTATTTGATCCTTCTTTTGCCACCTTCAGCTAATCCCGCAATCAACAAGAAGACTTCATCTCTTAAGTAACTCAAGAATGAATGAAAGAATGACAAACATCTTACTTTGAACACAAGAGCAAACCTTTATTAGAGTTCCTTTCTATTCTCTCTTGCCTTCATCCTCCTCATGTCTTCCTTTTATCTGTAGGAAATGTGGTTGAAGTAGTTGGAACTACTTTGAGTTAGGATACTTTAATTAAGTAAGGCAAGTTTATTTAAATATGATAACGGTAATATGATCAACAATAGGTGGGACCCCATCATAATTTTCTTTTACTTTTCACAATTCACTCTGTCCCTCCAAGTAATGAAACGTGTGATATGCCAAAGAACCATCATACTCAAAAATAAAATAAAACTAGAGTAAAGAACAATCTTAATTTTTTTAATTGAATAAAAAATTTCATAAGATGAATGTTTACAATTGATGGCCCGCTTATTTATATAGTTTGGGCACTTATTTGGAGGAGTTGCTCCCTCTAAAATCTAATTATAATTATTATTAATTTATATTATTTATTATTTATGCTCATATGATTTATACCCCCTTTAAAGGGAGCTTTGTCCTGAAAGCTGATTTTGCTCATGTCATCTTTATTATGGATTTGTGTTGAAACACTGAATTGAGATATGTAATCTAGATTAATCCCTTTATTCTGATGTGGGCCTGGACCTTTTTTGTGTTGTAATTCCTTCCGCTTGAGTAGTGAACTTCTTAATCCATTCAAACTATAATTGCTTCCCTTCCATTTGAATTCCATATAGTGTTCTTGTAGGTTGGTAGCATAGGTTCCTAACTGCATTAACCATTCAACTCCTAACACCATATCTACTCCTTTGAGTGGTAAGGTAAGGCATAACAATTCAGATATATATTTAATTCTTGTATTTGTAAAGGAATATTATGGCATTTCCCTACTTCTTCCACATATCGATTGTCGATAGTCAATACCTTGATATTCTTCATGGGGTATACAAAAAGATTAAGATATTTTTCCCTTGTTATATCCACCAAATTATGGGTGCTTCTAGAATTGACTAAAATTGTGATGTCTTTATTCTTAATAGTTCCTATAAATTGTAACCTCTTGGGTCCTATATTTTTTTATTTCGTCACTCAGGATAAAAGTTGTTCGACCTTGATGTTATCACTATTTCTCAAATGTGGCAGATGTTAGATTCTAAGCATCAATTCAATATGATCTAGGATCTTATATGAGAGAATAACATGTACAACATATCAATCACATGAAGCAATCACAAGAGACAATAAACACACAGAGTTTCCTTGGGGAAAACCAATAAGGTGAAAAACCCCAATAACTTCCTCAGAGATAGAAAGAGCAATGATACAACCCAAGTACAAGAGATAGTTCTCCTATCATCTTCTCCTCTCTCACTTGTGTGCCACTCTCCAATGAGTGTATAAGTGAATAAGTGAAAATGATAAAATAGAGTGCCTCCCGCACTCTATTTATACATGACTTGACTTGCCTAATAAACTAGTAGGGCCGACTTGTCTAAGACAGTCCAATAACCCATGGTTAACTTAACTCGAGGCCGACCCCACACTTGGTGGTCTAATAACCCATCACATGCAAGTTGCGACACTTGTAAATACAAATGACGACACTTCCGTATAGAGGAATAATACCATCTCTATAGGAGTACAATATACATATATGAAATACATTCTGAAGTTACAAATACATCAACACTCCCTCTTAACTAGGAGGGTATTTCTCGACACATATCTGCTAACACAAGTCTTCTTCTCTGGATCATCGTCACTGGATCATTGTCATTGAATCATCGTCATCGTCACTGCTGCTGCTATCTCGATCAATCTCTAATCTACTCGTCATAGGAAGTTCTACAGAGCCATCCCTTTTTCATGTTGGATGTAGGCTTAGCCTCCATGTAGGTCTTCATCATCTTTGTGAGCAAGCCATCAAGTAGGTACAACTCAGGACTAATTACATTGCCTCTGCAAAACCTGCAAGATCTCTCAGGACTGATCATATGCCACTGCAAAACCTGCAAGAGCATCTCAGGACTGATTATATGCCTCTGCAAAACCTGTGTACCCTACTGTCACATCATCATCTTCATATCACCTCATAGTCCACGGAGCACAACGCAGACATCACTTACACTCACCGGCATGGGAAGACACACCTCAACCATCCGTGAAAGGCTTACCACTTATATCTACGCCATGGGAAGACACACTTCAACCATGCTAGGAATGGAACAACACTTATATCGCAGCCATGGGAAGACACACTTCAACCATGCTCAAATGGCACAGCTTTTACATCAATGACCATGGGAAGACACACTTCAACCATGTTGGAATGGCCCCAGCCCTTATATCTGCACCATGTGAGGACACACCTACTACCATGTGAGAATTGCTCATGTGCATATGTGTCTCCGGACTCATCACTTCCCCTTGGAAGGAATCTCGATCTGAAGTACACCAAGCCTCTCTCTGAAGTACTCAAACTTCACTCTGGCCAGTGGCTTGGTCAACACATCGGCTATCTGCTCGTCCGTCGCAACATACAGGAGCTTCATTGCTCCTCTCTACACCATATCCCTGATATACTAGACTTGATCTCAATGTGCTTCAATTTGTCATGGAACACTAGGTTCTTTGAAAACTTCACACAACTCTGGTTGTCACAATATATACAAGTAGAACTCAGCTGGAGATCAAACAAATCAGACAGTAGCTTTCGAAGCCATACTGCCTCACAACTAGCTGAACAATCTGCGACATACTCGGCTTCAGTTGTACTCAGTGCCACACAGGATTGCTTCCTGCTAAACCAAGAGATCATATCGGATCCCATACTGAAGTAGCACCCCGAAGTGCTCTTCCAATCAATGGAACTGCCTTCCCAATCCGAATCAACATAACCCTCCAGGTTAAACTTTTGATTCACCTCATACTTGAGCCCATAGTCAACTGTACCCTTCAGGTACCTCAGAATATGCTTTTCATCTATTAGGTGAACATGTCTCGGATCTGTCAAGTACTGGCTCAAGTTGTTCACCGCAAATCAGATATCTAGTCTTGTATTCATCAGGTACATTAAGGACCCAATCATCTAATGATACATCATGGCATCAACCGGCTCAGATCAAGCATCACACAGAAGCTTCAAGTTCAATGCCATAAGTGTGGCCATGGCCTTGCAGTCCATCATCCTGAACCTCTTCAGGATCTCTACTGCATACTTCCATTGTCCAAAGAAGATTCCATCTATGCTCTGCCACACCTCCATACCTAGAAAGTAGTGCATCATACCCAAGTCCTTCATCTCAAACATGGCAGCAAGCTTCCTCTTTGTATCGGCAATCAATCTATCCTCACCTATAACAAACAGGTCATCCACATACAGAAGTAGCATCACTGGATTTCCTTCCTCAACCTTGTAGTAAAGGTTGGAGTCCGCTTTACTCTTGGTAAAGCCCAAACTAGATAGGAAGCCATCTATCCTGTCGTACCAGGTCCTGGGTTCCTGTTTCAAACCATACAAGGATTTCTTCATTTTGCACACATGAGTCCCTCTATCGTGTGTCTCAAACCCGAGTGGCTGCTCCACATACACTTCCTCTTCAACTACACCATTCAAGAAAGTTGTCTTGACATCCATCTGGTGTACCTTCCATTTCATCACTACAGCCAGAGCAAGTACTTATCTAATGGAAGTGTATCTAGCCACATGAGAAAAAGTCTCTTCATAATCAATCCCTTCTTTCTGGGAGAAGCCACGAGCTACAAACCTTACTTTGTATTTCTCTATGCTGACATCTACAGCATTCTTGATCTTATAGATCCACTTGGAAGTCACAACAGACTTCCCTTCAGGTCTTGGGACCACATCCCAAACATCATTCTTCATGATAAACTAGTATTCCTCGATCATGGCATTCCTCCATACTGTATCCCGGATCCTGGGAACTTCAAATTCTTCAATATCTTCAATAGATAGCTTCATTGCTAGAACAAATGTTGTAGTCCTTCTTTTGTAGGTGATTGTACACGATCTTTCCTACAAGTCAAATTCAATTGCATGATTAGAAACTTCTCATAGTTTTCATAACAAAATATTACGCATAAGAACATATGTCATACAGTCATGCAATTATCTTAGACAATGCTTCAATACAACATTTATCCATATTCTGTAACTTTCTAGATGCCTTCCATCTATACCAGAACATTTGTTAAGAGTGTGCACAACTCCCAACATGTCAGCAAAGAGGTTTCATTCTAGATAAGTAGCAATGGGATGTTGTACAGTACCATAGTCCACTTACCCATTACTATATTAGTAGTATATTGTTCATCAATGCAACTATTCTAATATGCAGAACACACAACCTAATTTTAGGAACATAAGTATATACATCATTGAACATTATTATTTAAACAATCAAATATACAAGAAATGACAATTCAAATACTTATCTTTGTTTGTTGTTGGGTGGACTCCCTCTCAATTTTTGCTTCCTTGCAAGAACTACTGGAGTTTGCTCCCTCTTGATCTTTGCTTCCTGGATTACCTGTCCTTGAACTTATGTCCATCCTTGACCACTATGCATGCTTAAGTGTACGCTAGTATCATCATTGTGTCATCCTCAAGATCTCATACATAAGCATACATTCATTAGTATAATCTCAATACTATCAAAACAAAATAATCTTAAACATGTATAGTCATGATCATTTCAAACACAGATAATAAGCATTAGTATTCAAGGTTTCAGGGAAGACTTCTTTTACTCATGCATATTCTTATTTGACCATAGGACTCTTCTGGTTAGTCATATCAGCAATCAAGGTAAAGGACATAATATGCATAAACCCTTTATTACTTAAATTTCTAACTTCATAAATAATCATTATCAATCGTACAAAAGTATAACATCCTAACACAAGGTAGGATTCTAACTTGATATAAGAAAAACATACTTGGTTATCATATTCGCTAGTTATGTCTAGCAATGTTTTCTTGTTCTCTTCAATGACCTACATAACTCATAAGTTAACCATTGTAGAACCAAAATATACATACCTCGTAAGTAGAGCTTCTATGTGATCCATGACTATGGATGAATCATTGTCTTTATGTCACCATGGTCTTGATCTAGAACTTGATGTGTACCTTTCATGTTAGCGGATAACATTATCCTCATAAAACACCACAGCGCATTAGTGCAATCATAAGTGTCATAACCCTAAACAATGAATGTATTCTATCATGCATTCATACTTTTACTAGGGTGATAAGACAGGTCTAAAGTTACTAAACCAAATAATCATGAAGACAAACACATCATAAACTTAATCATCAACATACCTGTAAGTCATACCTGTCAAATTGCTTGTAGTAGTTGTTGTTGTTGTCCTTTTTGTTTTTAGGACAATCTGAGGAAAAAGCATCTCAGATCTTTCTTATCTCTAGGATGATGGTGGTGTGAAGATCTCTTGTTATGAGATTGCTCCTTCTTGAACTTACTCTTCTTGGTATGTGTTGTGAGAGCTTGATCTTCATTTTTCTTCTCGGGCCACAAGCCTAGCTTCTTCTTGTGAACATTCCTCCCGCGGTCTACTGAAAGAGATCAATTTCTTTCTTGCACAAATTCCTTGGATGAAGGAGTCCCATGACCTCGGTAGGCCATTCAAAGTGGTCGATAATTTCTCCATTATCCACCATTTCATCCACAACTTCAAGTTGTTCCTTGATTTGAGAGACCTTAGAAAAGTAGGATCGAATGGTCTCTCCATTCTGAAGCTTTACCCCTTTCAATTGGTTCCACAGAGTCATCTTTTGAATTATGTTCTTTTCTTCAAACAACTTAGTCAAGGAGTCAAACATCTCCTTAGGTGTCCTTAGGGAAGACACATGGGGTATGAGATGGTCCTTTATAGAATCAGCAATGATTCTTTTAGCCTTGACCAAGTTCTTCTTGTGTAAGGCCTTAGCCTCTTCTTCCTCTGGGACTAGAACCTCTTCACTTATGTAAGTGTCCAACTCATTCTCTTCTAGGATTAACCCAATCCTATACTTCCATTCTCAGAATTTATCAGCCCCTTCAAGCTTATCCTCAAGCTTGGTGTGGTGAGACATCTTAAGAAGTACTTCAAATGGAAATAGAAAAGTTATTAGGTCTTACCACTTGATTTGCTGAAAACTGGATCTCGAGCTGGATTAGGGTTTGTTAGAGAAACCCTAAAAATTCAAACTTTGAATTTCAAACTTCTGAAAGGATAGAAAGATGCACCTTGCTGAGCTAATCAAGCTGGTATACTCAGAATTTGAAAACTGCAAAGTTTCACCCCTCAAAATTGCTTTTGAAACTTCTGGATTCACTAGGCATGACACTGAATTAGGGTTTGATTTTCTCAGAGATTCACCCAACCAAAAATTTCGATCCAAAGCTCTAAACTTCAATTTTCAGAGGAGCTTCCAGCTGTGGTCTCAGATTTCAGAATTTCCAACTTTTGCAGAAACCCTAATTTATGGATTCACTAGACAGGACCCCAAACTAGGGTTTGATTTTCCTGGAGTTTCACCCAACCAAAAAGTTCGATCCAAAGCTCTAACCTTCGATTTTCCAGAGGAGCATCCAGCCATGGACTCAGATTCCAAAAATTCCAATTTTCTCTAAAACCCTAATTTTTAGGTCAAAAACTGAAAATGCTCAGAATTGAATTATGTCTCGACAGAAAGATGCGCCTTGCCGAGGAGAGTCAATATAGCCTCCTTCCTTTGAAGATCTGTGGAGAGAAACCAAAAAACCAAGAATCCGTAGCTTCCGCAACTGCACAGTGTCTTCTTCTCAAGTTAGCTCTGATACCATGTTAGATTCTAAGCATTAATTCAATATGATCTAGGATCTTATCTGAGAGAATAATATGTACAGCATATCAATCACATGAAGCAATCACAAGATACAATAGACACACAGAGTTTCCTTGGGGAAAACCAATAAGGTGAAAAACCCCAATAACTTCCTCAGAGGTAGAAAGAACAATGATACAACCCAAGTAAAAGAGATAGTTCTCCTAGCATCTTCTCCTCTCTCACTTGTGCGCCACTCTCCAATGAGTGTATAAGTGAATAAGTGAAAATGATAAAATAGAGTGCCTCCCACACTCTATTTATACATGACTTGACTTTCCTAATAAAATAGCAGGGGCCGACTTGTCTAAGACAGTCTAATAACCCATGGTTAAATTAATTCAGGGCCGACCCCACACTTGGCGGTCTAATAACCCATCACATGCAAGTTGAGACACTTGTAAATACAAATGAAGACACTTCCGTATAGAGGAATAATACCATCTCTATAGGAGTACAATATACATATATGCAATACATTCCGAAGTTACAAATACATCAATAGCATAATATATTTCTCTCAGAAGTAACCGAGTTTCTTTCTTTTGGGTGGCAACTTTATTATGCATCGTTGAACCTTTTTCTTTATAAGTTTGTTGGATGCATGTGATTGTCGCTATTGATATCTAAGTTGAGTTTGTATCCATATCTGAATCGGATGTATATATTGGTAGAAACCTGCACTTATTTCCCATCTATAATTTTGCAATACAATGTACGACTCGCTATGCATTATGATCTAGGATCCAATCTTCACCACATCAACGACAAGTGTTTTTCTTCTTTTTCTATCATTGTCAGGATGATTGACGGATTTTTTTATTCTTTTTCAAATTGATATCAATATGATTGGGAATTTTTGCACTGATGTCCTGGTGACCAATTGTCTCCAAAATATCTTCATTGTGTCTTTTTTTGTCATAAATAACCCGCCAAGGTTCTTTTTTTCGTGATTTCTTAAACTTTTCTTCAATAATTTTTGCTTTATGGCTAGCTTTATCCAAGTTTGAGATATTATGTAATTTTTTATTCATCTTTTATGTATGGTTTCAGCCCATGTACATACGTATGGATTCATTGATCGTCTGTTAACTCTGGCACTCAGGTTGCTAGAGATTCCCATTCATATTTGTACTCCTCCACATCACCTTTTTGCTGTAATCTGGTGATTTTTGCAAAAAAATATTTCTCGGTCACTTCTTCAAATATGTTAAAGAAATCATTTTTGAATGTGTTCCAATTGTAGGCACACACTTTTGTCGTAATATTTCACCACATATACCAGGGCTCAACCTTCAAGATGCATCGAGGCATATTTTATCTTCTCGTCATCAGATAAGATTCTGAGTATGTAAAATAATTCTTCCACCTTATTGATCCACACCACACTTTGTTTTGTCTTGCCATCGAACTTTGGTAACTCTAGCTTGGGCCTCATTGGATATTCACCCATTGGCTGCACTGAACCCGAGCACAACTGGTTGAGATTACGGGCTAAGAAGTGATTGTGATCTATATAGTTTGGTGGAATTTCAACCTTGAATAAATTCGGTTGAAAATTAGTTGTATCTGTTGAACTGGGGTGTGGTTGGTTTATTTTTGGTGAGTCAATTTTGACATAGGCGTCTCTATCCATGAAATACTTCACAATCTTATCCAACCCTTCTTCTATGCTTGTTTTTATTTCTTCTCTTACCTTCCTCATTTCCCATGATACAACACTAGAAACCTCACTTCGTACATTCCTAGTCAATTCTTCCTTGTCTTCTCGTAGCTCAACTTCAGTTTTATCCAATCTCGAGTTTAGACTTTTGAGAGTCTTAGAATCTTGAGCCTGGTCTTTCTCTAATTTCTCCACTCGGTCATTCATCTTTAATTGAGATCTAGTACACGGAGGGGTGTGCATATACCCAATTTATGTTATATGCTTGGAATGGGGTCGTGATCAAATTTTTAAATATAATAATAATTTTTATTTTTAATAACAATTTTTATTTTAATAATAATATTATAATTATTAATAATGTTTTATTCATAATAATATTTTATTATTATTATTAATATCTATTATTAAAAACAAAGTTTTGAATAGTGGTATTGTGATGGGAGTGTGGTGGTTGGATCATGTTGCTATGTGAATGGAAGGTGTGGCGGGACGATGGGGAGGATGTTCTGACCCGTGGTTAGCAGATAAGGGATGCTGGTGGGTGGGGGAAGGTAAGAGGAAGCAATATCTTGGGGTGAATTGGAGTGAGAACATGTCAGGAATGGATGGGCATGAAAGCGTGAGAGGACGACTTGGAATGGAGGTGCGGCTATGGAGAACAACGCACGAACAGTAGGTGGAGCATGAGACTGGAGAGAAGAGAAGCAAGAGAAATTCGAGGAGGGGGTTGTGTAGAGAAGGCTGGTGTGAATTGAAAAAGGGATTGCAGGTGGGAAATGGGTGGCTCGAAGGGAAGTGTGAGTTGGAGGAGTGACCAGAGGAGCAGAGATTCAGGGATTGTGGGTGCAGGTCGATTAGAGAGATGAGATGAGAGGGTGTTATCAGCCAAAATGGCACTTCTCCATCCATGATGACATTGCCTCGTCAATCACACAAAAGGACATTATGGAGGAAAGATCCTATCTAATCATAGATGCTTTGGCCTAGACTTTGCAATGTTATCCTAAACAAAACTATTTTTTGTGACAATTTATGAGACTTAACCGCGACTCTATCATCATCCATCTAGCGGGTCACTCATGACAGTCTATATAGAAAATCCGCAAGTATCACCCTAGAAGTTGTATCTGCCTCTTGCTGGATATTATACTCGCGAGTCATTCGCTAGTTGTTAAGATAGACACTCGCAAGTATCTTTGAATCACGATAAAAAATATTGAAAGATGATTAGGGACTAGTCAAGGGCAGTGATTCTAACTACCCTAACCGCCCCAACCAATTCCATTTTGAGTCTATCCTCCTAGCGTTGCTATAAATACAAGGGGAGGGACTTGAGAAGAAAAAACCATAAATACAAGGGGAGGGACTTGAGAAGAAAAAAACTATTTTTTGCTAAAGAAATGTTAGAGAAAATTCTACTGAAGGAAGAGGAGCAAGAACCTAGGGCCAGGTTTCAACGGTCCTAGTTGCAGTAAATGTTTGGCTAATTTACTTTAATGCTAATAATACAAAAACTTCCTTTCCCATTAATCTTTGTCCATGGTATGAATGTATGTCTTTGAATCTTTCATGTTTATTATATATGAGTTTCTTATAAAGCATTCATTCTTGTTTGGGTCATAAGCTTTGAGAAAGGTATGTGTTTTATTGCAGGTGATCTCTCTGGAGCAGTGAAGGAGGAGTCTGAAGTTTGAAAGCTTGGATAAAATGCCAGTCATTCAGGTATTTAATTTCAACTTTATATCTTAATTATTTTCATTAAAAGAGTGATTGCCTGTTGTACCTATGTGCTTTCCTATCTATGTAACTAAATCACATGTATGTTGATGATGTCTTGAATTCCCTGTCATAGGTAGTTTTTACCGCACAACAAAATTGGCAACTCCGGTGGGGAGTTCCTGTTGTTTCTTTGGGAGTCTTAGGTTGATTTTCTTCAGTTTTATTATTTTTGTTAATCTCTAAGAGAGTTTATAGGCTTCCTATACCTTTCTTTGTCACTCAGACTTAACCTTTTTAGAGTTTTATTTCATTTTTTTTAATTTTTTGTCAAGGCATACCTGCAACTTGTACATAATTACAGTCGCATATTTTTCCCTACACCCGCGAGTTGCTTACTTGCAGACCCGCGAGCCACCCGCAAGATGTTTTCATAGAAAATCACGGTTTTCTCCTAAGGTTTTTTACTTTAGGGTTAGGGTTTCATTTTTTGGTTCGTCCTTGGTTGTTGAAAGCCTTCTTTGTTAGTCTTTTGACTTTTTATAATTTTATGAGGGTTTATACTGAGATTTTTGAACTCTTCTAGAGATTTATTCTTAGTTTTCTTTGGTACATAACCCCTTCTTCCTGAAGTCTTTCAAGAAGGGGATATGATGATGGGGAACCATCATCATCGAGATCCACCTATTCTGAGGGAGATTGTCATAGGCCTTCCAAAGTTCAACATTGAGCAACAAGGTGTAAGCAGATGGTGCACACTTGGAAATCATGCTAAGGTTCCTTTCCCAAGTAGTGAGCAAAAATATAAAGGGATTCTGGATTTGGTGCATTCGGATGTATGTCGACCGATGTTAGTAGCATCAATCACATGAAGCATGTACTATGTTTCCTTCATTGATGAATTCTCTCTCAAAACATGGATCTACTTCCTGAATACCAAGGATGAAGTCTTCGACAGGTTTTAGAAGTTCAAAGCTCTTGTGGAGAACCAAATAAGGAAGGATATCAATGTTTTGAGATCAGACAATGGGGGTGAGTACACCTCCAATGATTTCGATGATTTTTGCAAGGATTGAGGAATCAAGAGGGAGTTACTAATCTGTACAACCCACAACCGAATGGGGTTACAGAATGGAAGAACCAATCTATCATAGGGGCTACTATTGGCATTATACATGACTAGGATTCACCAATATTTCTAAGGGTAGAAGCATGCAACACATTAGTCTACATCTAGAATTAGTGTCCTCACAGGGTTTTGGGGGACAAGACACTAGAGGAGGCATTCATTGTTGTGAATCCAGATGTGAGCCATTTATGCATCTTTGGTTGTCCAGTTTACATCCATTTACCAGTCGAGAAGGGTACCAAATTGGATCCCTCTAGTAGGAAGGGTTTGTTGGTTACCCTTTCCTCTTCCCCTCTGGTGGAATCATAGCCCCTTTGGTGCTCTTTACACAACCATTGTTGGACCATTTTATTAGTTATGCACATAATATTTATATATATTCTAAATCAGCATAAAAGCACAACCAAACAGTCCAAATAAAATATAAACATCATACATGCCTAGACATTCACTGGTTGGGCCTTGGCCTTGAGTTCCGCACTAGCATATTTACATCATTTACATAATTTTGGATAAATACATTCCAAGTCAAAACTAGGAATATTACAATCCCCTCCCCCTTGGAATAACACCATCCTCGGTGTTTGCTCAAAATTTGAAGAAAACTAGATATGCCTCTCTCATGGCATCCTCCAACTCCCACGTAGCCTCATCGGGACCGAAGTGCTTCCATTGCACCTTTACCTATCCGATGGCTTGGTTCCGGAGCAATGCCACTTTCCTGTCTAGGATGCATAGTGGCTCGGTCTGGAACTCTCCCTCAGGTTCCACTTGGATCACATCCCAATCAATCACATGGTTAGGACCATGTACATATTTCTTAATAAAAAAACATGAAAAACATTATTAGCTCTAGGGTTAGCAAGCAATGCAATTCTATATGTAACTGGTCCTATTCTCTCAAGCACTTCAAATGGCCCACAATATCTTGGTGATATATCGGCACAACTTCCAAGCTTAAAGGAACTCTTCCTTGGCCTCACTCTTAGGTAAACATGATCCCCAACATGAAACTCTCTATGCACTCAGTTCTTATCTACATAAATTTTCTGTCTATCTTGCGCTGCCTTTAAATTTTTCCTAATCTTTACAACCTCTTGTTCCATTTCCTTAAGCAATTATGGCCCAAGTACAATTCTGTTCACCGTATTATCCCATGTAACTGGTGTTCTACACCTCCTGCCATATAAAGCTTCAAATGGACTCATGCCCAATGATGCTTTTTTCCCATTATTGTATGCAAACTCTACCAAATTTAAATAGTCCTCCCACTTGGATGGTTTGTCCATTACATACATGCGTAGCATGTCTTCAAGCACTTGATTTACCCTTTCTGTTTTCCCATCTGTTTGTGGATGGTAGGCGGTATTAAATTTTAGCTGCGTACCCTATTAGTTTTTACTTGAACAACATATAGCATATAAACAATTACTGAAAGATAAACAAGCACAACATAAACACAATGAACACAAAGATTCTCTCGGGGAAACCACAAAGGGAGAAAATCCTGGCAAAGCCTTCCTCAATATAGAAATCACAAAGTACAAAAGTTATCCAAGACAAATCAACTACTCCTCCACTTGTGCGCACCTCTCTCTCTTCACTAATGTGAACTTGCTTGAGTGAATGAGTGAATACAAATGAGAGAGAGCACTTCTATTTATATTCTACCGTTGGGGTGACAATTTCCCCAACAAGGCCGACTTCTCTACTTGACTGGTCAATTACATAATATAATAATCTTTAGGTGCTTTTCTAGGCCGACACATGTCCTAGGGTTTACATTGATTCTTTCAATGACGTTTACATTAATAATTACATGACCATCATCTCCCGGAGGAGGAATACAATAATATAAATAGAATATCTTCCGCAGTTACATTATTTTAACACTCCCTCTTAACTAGGAAGGTATTCTGCGGGTAACAACATCTGCACAATTGGATTGTGAACTTCTATATGTCGTAGGAAGGCTTTGGATCATCATTTGTCTGGAGAATCATCTGTGGAGTAGCAACATCATCATCTGCTGAAATATGATCATCATCATCAGGAATCATCCTCTTGCTGGGGAATCATCTGCTGGAACAACAACTTTGTCAACTGGAACATCTTCTGCTGGAATATCCTAATCAGTAACATCATCAGTTGGGACATCTTCTGCTATGAGCAACCTCGCCAGTTGGAACACCATCTGTTGGAACATCCTCATCAACAACGCCATCAGCTAGAACAACATCTTCGTCAGCTGGAACACCATCTGCTGGAACATCCTCATTGAAAGCACTATCAGCTGGAACACCTGCAACAAACATCAATAACTAAATACTGATACTATCAGTCATCCAGTATTGATCTACCCTCACCCTTGGAGAGGCATCCATCCCTATGGATAGGCATCATCTCATGAAAGCTGTAACTATCAGTCAGCCAGTACTGATCTACCCTCACCCTTGGAGAGGCATCCATCCCTACGGACAGGCATCAACTTGTGAGAGTTGGAACTATCAATCAGCTAGTATTGATCTACCCTCACCCTTGGAGAGGAATCCATCCCTACGGACAGGCATCATCTTGTGAGAGCTGGAACTATCAGTCAGCCAATAATGATCTGCCCTCACCTTGGAGAGGCATCCATCCCTACGGACAGGTATCAGCTCATGAGAGCTGGAACTATCAGTCAGCCAGTACTGATCTACCGTCCCTCCTGGACAGGAATCTATCCTTTCGGATATGATCTATCAATCTCTCTTTCTAGAGAGATCTCTCTGGACCACACCAAGCTTGTCTCGAAAGTACTCAAACTTCACACGAGCCAGAGGCTTAGTCAGCACATCAACAACTTGTTCCTCTGTAGGAACATACTCGAGCTTCACAGCTCCCTTATGCACCATATCCTGAATATAGTGGAACTTAATCTCGATGTGCTTCGATCTATCATGAAACACAAGATTTTCTGTCAACTTGATGCAACTCTGGTTGTCACAAAGTATCTCCATAGAATCAATATCTACATCGAACAATCCTGTCAACATCTTGCGAAGCCACACTACTTCACCAAAAGCTGAACAAGCTTCTACATATTCAACTTCCGCTGTACTAAGTGCAACGTAGGGTTGCTTTCTACTGAGCCATGAGATCACACCTGATCCAAAACTAAAGCAACATCCTGAAGTGCTCTTTCTGTCTTTATCACTTCCATCCCAATCTAAGTTTGTGTACCCATACAACCTGAACTCACTATCTGAGGTATATCTAAGTCCATAATCCAATGTACCCTTCAGATATCTCATCACATGTTTTGCTGCAATTAGGGGGACATTCCTGGGTTCCACCATACACTGACTCAATGTGTTTACTGCAAAACATATATCTAGACGAGTATTGGTCAAATACATCAATGACCCAATAATTTGTCTATACATGGTGACATCCACTTTCTTTGAAGAAGCATCACTCAGAAGCTTCATATTTGTCACCATCGGAGTAGTCATGGCCTTGCAATCCAGCATCCCAAATCTCTTTAGGATCTCTACTGTGTATTTTCCTTGACTCAGGAAAATATCGTCTGGAAACTGCCATACCTCAAGACCTAGAAAATAGTGCATCTTTCCAAGGTCTTTCATCTCAAACTCTGCTGCAAGCCTATTCTTACATTCAACAGCGGGCTTGTCTTCTCCAGTCATAAATAAGTCATCCACATACAGTAATCATATCATGGGTTCATCATTCATAATCTTGTAATAAAGATTAGAGTCCGCTTTACTCTTGGTAAAGCCCAAGCTCATCAGGAAGCTGTCAATTCTTCCATACCATGCTCTGGGAGATTGGTTCAACCCATACAGTGCTTTCTTCAACTTGCATACATGTGACTTATTATCCTCTACTTCAAATCCTTTTGGTTGCTCGATATATACTTCCTCTTCTATATTTCCGTTTAGGAAAGTTGTCTTCACATCCATCTGATGTAGCTTCCATTTCATCTTGGATTCCAAGGCAAGAATGGTTCTAATCGAAGTATATCTGGATACCGAGGCAAAAGTCTCTTCATAGTCAATTCCTTCCTTTTGCGAGAACCCCCGGGCTACAAATCTTGCCTTTTACTTTTCAATGCTTCTGTTTGCTGAATGTTTTGTTTTGAAGATCCATTTTGATGAAACAACTGATTTGTATTTTGGTCTCGGTACCACATCCCAAACATCATTCTTGATAATGGACTGATACTCTTCATTCATGGCATCCAACCATTCCTTCTTCTTTACTGCTTCTTCAAAACAAGTTGGTTCTTCTTCAACAAGATTGCACATCAAGGCTACATAGTTGGAGTATTGCCTTGGTCTCTTGCTCTCTCTACTGCATCCTTCTGGGGCACCATACTTTCCTACATCTTTTATTAATTTGGGTGCCCAGGCTGGTCTTCTCTTTCGAGAGATCTCCTCGTGAGGTATCTCCTTAGGTCTCTAAGGTTCTTCCATATCATGATCCTCTGGAATAGGATCCCCTTCAATATGTAGGATTGGTTCTTTGTTTGGTTTTGCAACTCTAGGAGCCTCCTGCTCCTCTTCATCCTCATGAGTCTTCTTAGAATTGTTGAAGGCTGTATATTCATCTAATGTGACATCCCGACTAATCTCGATCTGGCGGAATCCTAGGATGTATATGCGGTAAGCCTTAGATTGCTCAATATAACCCACAAATATTCCCTTCTTCCCTGAAGGCTCTAGTTTCAATCTCTTCTCGTTTGGAATGTGCATGAACACCGGACATCTGAATATCTTCAGATGATTGACTTCAAGCTTCTTCCCAGTGAACATCTCTTCAGGGGTCTTGTTTCCAAAAACACTATGGGAGATCTTGTTCTGTACATAGACTGCGGTTCTAGCAGCTTCTGCCCGTAGATGCATGGGTAAGTCTTGATTGTGGATCATAGTCGTTACTACTTCTATGATCGTTATATTCTTCCTTTCAGCTGCACCATTCTGTTGTGGATTATAAGGAACAGTGAGCTCCCTCTTAATCCCTGCTTGCTTACATAAATATTTGAAATCCCCTGAGGTATATTACCCTCCATTGTCTAACCTCAGGATCTTAATATGATTTTCAGAGAGATTCTCTACGAGCGCCTTGAACTCTTTAAACTTTTCAAAGACTTCATTTTTATTCTTCAAAAAGTAAATCCAGGTTTTGCGAGAATAATCATCAATGAAGGATGCATAATATTCATACCCGCTTAGAGAGGTGGTGGACATTGGTCCACAAATGTCTGAATGAATGATATCTAGAATACATTTCGCTTTGTTGTCGCTACTTGGGAATGAGTTCTTCGTACTCTTGCCTTGAGCACACCCTTTGCATACTCCTTCACGATCCACCTGGATCTCTGGTAATCCTAGGATTTTGTGGAGGAGGAACATTTTGGTTTCCAGAATTTGTTCCAGCCATTAGATTTGGTAAATTTGTGTTTAAGTTTGAATTAGGAGATGAGGGAGGAACCCAATTAAACAAAGGAGATCCTGAAATACAGTTTGGAGAATCTGAGTTAACCAGTTTCCAAAAAAAGCTAGATGATTGTGCTTTAGGATCTCTTTTGTGATAGGTAAGTGGGGTTCCTTCAACTTGATTTAAGTTTGTTTTACTTCTAGTGTTGTAAGGATGTAAATGAGCTCGCTCCTCAACGGAGTCACGATTCGGAATCACCAGGTAGACTTTAAACTCTTCTACCAAGATATATGTCGTTTAAAATGCAGGAGAGACTGAGTGACAAATAATATGTCAAACCAAGGTAGGCTTTTGCACTCCCGGGAAATGGCGCCAAAATGTTATCACCAAACTTGTAGTTTCCCCTAGAGATGAGTCCAAGATGGATGGCAGAAGGTATGGGCAACCAAAGAGGTGAAACCACGATAGCCTCGACTCCCAATGGATGGTTGTCACGCCAGTCGAGGCAATATTCACTTTATGTTAGCTAGCCCAAGACAACAAAGGGGGAGACCCGGATCTACTCCCGACAGGAGAGATCAAACCAAAACACCAGATCAAATCAGATATTGGTGAAGTACGTAAGGTGTATGGTGAACCCTAGATCTATGGATGAAGTCACAAGTTGAGTGATAATTTGGATCAAGGGGTTAAAACAGTGTATATTTGGTCCAACATGTTTATGTGAGTGACTTATGAAGTTTATAATAAGATCAAGGATCAGGGTACTAGTCAATTGTGAGAAAATCCACTGCCTTGGGAACCGTGTCCATTGCAGGGTAGTTAAGGACTGAACTGGGGATAACCAGTACCAAAGATGAGCTTGATTGATTGATATGACAATGTCAAGGGGTTCAAGCAACCAAAACAAGGATCAAACCACAAGCTAACCCAACAATCCAGGAAAGTCAAATGGGCTTGGAGAAAGATCAGTGCCTTGGGAAATTGGGAAATGGGCCAAATGGAGTCAAATGTCCACCAAATTACAGATCTGGAATGTTGAGGTATAGAGGTAGGTAGATCTAAAAGATTAGGACAATCAAATGGTTGGATCTCAGTAGATCTGAGATTGAAGTATGCCACAAAGTGACCCAAGTGGGGCACAACCCTCAAAATGAGGAATGGAGCCCACAAGGCAGAAATCACTGAAGTGACACACTGGGGGTAGGCTATTGAATGTGTAGATTGCAGATCAAGTGTAATCTCACCTACCCAGGTGCTAGATCCTTTCAAACTCACCTCTCCCAAGAAGTGTGACCTCCCTTAGAGAGGCTTCTTTGCCTTGGAAAGTGGGTCAAATGATGGCCAATCCTCACCAAACTACATATCCAAATTTCTGTGGATATTGTAGAGGTGGGTTTTAAATTTTATACCCAAAAGCTAAGTGGATCAATCTAGATCTGAAAAAATGTAAAATGAGGGTTTTGAAGCATTTAGACAAATGGATAGATCATGGAGAAAGAAATTACCTTGAGATCATACCTGAGTGTTGGAATGAGATGCCTTGTTATTGAGGAAGACTCCCACAGAGATCAAATGAGAATTTGTTGAGTTTGCTTGCCGAAATGATGCCCTAGCCCACAAGTGTGACCTCCTCTTCCTATCAAACAAGGAAACCAATTTCAATCAGTTGAGAAACAATGGAGGAAATACAAGTAAAATGCAATGATAACATGAAATAGAAGGTCTTGGGATAGTAATACTCCCTGTTACCAATGAAGAGATCCAAAGAAGAAGTAGGGAGGGTCCTCCCCTACCAATACGTCCTCCTCAAACCAAATCAGCCTCCACCTATAGATGCAAAAAACGTGGTACAAAAATATAGCAAGACAAAATCTCCAAGAACCCAGTGCAAAGGCAGAATCAACGAAGGAACTCCAAAAGCATTCACCACAAAACAACAGATAGATGCAATAATAATTCTCTATTCCAATAATCCAGAGCCAAAAGTCCCCTTTACAATGAGAAGCTCTTTCTGTACTCTACTCCGGCAGGGCCTCTGATAAACCAAAACTACACTAGGATAGCCATATGAGGCTAAATCATCACTGTAATTGCCCTGAACTGCAAACAGACTATCTCATTGGACTCAGAGAGCTCAAATCCATCTAATATGTGTACTCATACACCATATGGATCTGTGCAACATCATATAATAAATCCAATGTGCCCAGACAAATAAAATAATAATGATCTGTAAATGATCAAATAATGCTGAAAACTACAAAACATCATCATAAACCTATATTTGTTGCATAGACCCATTATGTACCTGTACATATACCATATACCATCTATATGCATCATCATAGGGTCTGAACATCTCATGTCTTGTGGTTGACCTTGGTCAAACTGGGTTTGACCAAGTCAACATGACCAAAATATAACTCAGGATATCATCAAAGCTACTACAAGTATTAGAGGTTAATGGATGCTCTACAATTCATTCAAGTAACAATTATGACATAGAGTAATCATTTCACTGGCGATCTAAATCCAACTATATATGGTCATTAATTATCATTCTTACTCAGACTAGACTTTCAAGACCATACTCACTTCATAGTTGTGATCAATTTGCTAGTGAAGGGTGAAGGCTTTAAACTGCAAAGGCTAGGCTAAGGGGAATGAATTACTGACTTAACACTGTGAAACTTTGGAAATGGAAGATGGAATATACACCATAGTATATACTGAATAAGCAATAACACAGGGAATGGCGGTGTCTCACAAATGGATAAGTTGTTCAAAGAGTGTTTATTCACCTTAGTAGATGTGCACAATCCATTATACAAATGAGGCCAGCAATCTTTTTGATATAACATTCAATTTCCATTGTTTTTTGGGCCTTTGATTTTCCATAGCCTTTGATCTATGTGTGTTTATAAACACATTGCATAGATTTACATTTTAATATAGGCTTTTACTGCAGGTGTGTTTTTAAGGCACTTGTTTACCTGAGTAGTTCTAGGTGTGTCTTTGGACAACTTGCTTACCTAGGTATTACATTCCACAATAGATATAACATTTGATATTTCTTAGCCATTTTCATTTGGATTGCTTTTCATGCATGTGTGTTGAGAAACACATTTTCAAGATACAACATTTAATTTCCATAATTTGTATTCATGGCAGCACTAAACATTTCAGGTTTAGCCAACAACATCTTTAGTGACTAGGGGGAGTTTGACCAGTGCCAAACTTCGAGACAACTAACCAGAATTATTTAGGTCTAAAATCCAACTCACCAAAGGTAAGTTCTGTCACCAACTCAGAGCCGAGACACAAATAAACAGGGAAGCTCATCCAATACAGAGGCTACAGCGGGGGAAGGTCCTCCATGCCACTAGTCAAGTAGTAAGTTAGAGTAAATAACCAACTGGGTAGGTAATGGATGGATAAAATAAATGAATAATGAGACCAACACTAGTAAGCCAAAGTATGGTGGGAATGATCACCTCTAATCTCCCTAAGGAGGGTAAAACCGATGAGTATAGGTCAAGAACTTCTAAGTCTGAGTAGGGACAGTATGATATATATAATAAAGTACAACCAGGTCCACATATCTATATGATCGCCAGATCAAGATACTAAATGCTAAGACATGCTACAAGAAAGAATACAAAAGTAATATAACCATAACACCATAATATACCTGCTGAGTCATATACCTAAATGCTCATCATCTGAACCAACATTTGTCCTCTAAAAATGATGTTGTAACTCTGGGCACTACTGACTGCTCTGTACAAATGGCTAAATGGATACATCGTTCATCTCTTTGAGTGTCCTGAAACTCAGTCATGGCATGGGGAATAGTCCAAAATATGATAATGATCCATAGTAGATGCTCATCTCGGCATCTCAATGCAAGGGAACTGGCTGAATACTGCACTGGAATAAGAAAAATAATTTATGGTAGCCCGGCTACTATATATGTGATAAAAGTTTCCTTGCAAACTTTGTAAGGATGATCACCTCACTCATCAATGTCCTCTTATAGATTAATCCCAGAAGTTGTTAAGTGAAAAGAAACCCGTTGTTCTGAAGGATCCTTTTCCCAAAGGACAAGGTTCAGCTTCTGGCGGCTCTAATACTGGGGGCGGTCTTCGTGCCACACAAGCTGATCAATCTTACATTAATATGATTAACTCCCATGATTTGTTGCAAACGAGAGCCCGTAATTATACCCCAAATATGCAACAGAAAGACATAGATATCCTTGAGTCATATTTTCCTCTGCATATAGAGAGACCTACAGATCCTACGTCAAAGATACAGAAAGGTGTCTACAAGCGGGAAACACACAACACTAATGCACGGGGGGCTCCAAACTACTCAGTTGTAGAGGACCTAACCCAAATGTCATGTGCTATGTCTGCTCTAGAAGTTATGCAAAGATACCCATCACAGCAGAATGCACTTCTGGTGGCAATATGCAGTATGGATTCATCAATTATGCTAGCTATATTTGATATGTCAAATGTCAAACCCTAGTTTCCCTATCACGTGGCCTTCCAAATCAAATTAGTCCATGGTGTAAGAACCATTGGACGAATAGTAGTGGATGAGGGCGCATCAACGTGTGTGATGTCTATTTATTGTTGTAAATCCTTGGGCTCTCTGGAGTTATTCCCTTCAACTACATTACTACCTGCTTTTGATGGGAGGTCCTTCTGTCTGCATGGAAACTTATCCTCATTTGAGATCCAATTTGCAGGTAAAGTAGTGTGAATAGAGGTGGAAGTTGTAGATGTTTCTCACTCTTGACTACAATTTGCTGCTGGGAAGAATTTGGATGTACGCAATGCAAGCCATTCCTTTGTTCATTTTTCAAGTACTCACGTTCCCCCATGATGGCAAAATTGTCACCATTGATCAATTATCCTATGCCTGAAAAAAAATACAACTCCTTCGGATTCTAATATCCCTTGGATTGATCAAGCCCGTCCTCCTAGTGAGAGTTTAGGGGTAGGATGTACTCATCTTTGATGGGCACCTTTGATTACCCTCTCATATGAATTATATTGGTTCCACGAGTAACGTTAATGTGTTATCCAAGGAGATCTTCACTGTTTCTCAAAAACCTGATCCTTGTATCCTTCCTACTCAGGACAAACCAAATGTGCCCCTATCTATCGCAAAAGTGACTTACCAAGCATCACAAAATGTTGCGATAGATTATATCTTGACTCCTTTAGTCTCTATGGAGTCAAATATCGATTATGCACCTGCATGGGAAATAGATTACATCCATTCATTCCATTTTTTAGACACTGTTTTAACATCAGATGAGGCTATTCTAGAAGCCATGGTAGGTTTGGATCATCCTTGGGAACATATGCATCACCGATCCTATTTCCTTCCATATCTGAACAAAATCGAGAATGGAGAGTTTTCAATGAGACCTGGTGGAAATGTTGACTGGTCCATTAATCCTTTACCGAAACAATGGATTTTCGCTAAAGGTAATATGGCTAATATTTCAACAACTATCCAAATCAATATTTCCATTAAACCCAATGTCGTGGAAAATATTTTCATTGGGGCGAATTGTTCTCCACAAGAGATCAGTTTGTATACCAATTTATTTAAAGAATTCCGCAAATTTTTTGCCCGGTCAAATGAGGATATTCCAGGCATCGACCCGTCTATTGTGAACATGTCATTACGACATATCCTAATGTGAAACCAGTTTGACAAAAGCTTTATCCATTCAATCCTAGGAAGGTCGCGGCCATTAAGGATGAGGTTGAAAATCTCCTCAATGTCGGCCTCATTTATCCTATCGACATGATGGAATGGGTGTCCAATCCAGTTCTGGTTGATAAAACGTAGGGTACCATATGTGTATGCACATATTTTAAGGATATCAACAAATCCTATCCAAAATACAATTATCCCACACCATTTATTGATCAAATTATTAATGCGTGTGCAGGCCATGAAATGTTTTCTTTCATGGATGGTTTTTGAGGATATAATCAAATTGAAGTCAAACCTGAAGACCAACATAAAACGACTTGTATATGTCCCTGTGGTACCTTTTCCTATAGGAACATGTCATTCGGATTGAAAACTGTTGGGGCTACTTTCCAGCGAGCTATGAACTTCAATTTCCATGATATCAAACATGTATTTGAACCTTATTTGGATTATCTACCTACGCATTCTCGAAAGAGAAGAGATCATCTTGCACACTTATGACTCGTGTTTGAATGATGCAGATACTACAAGATTCGTTTAAATCCTAACAAATGTGTGTTTTGCGTCACTTCTGGACGACTACTTGGTTTGATCGTGTCTAATCATGGGATTATGGTCAATCGTTTGAAAGTTGAGGCTATTGTCAAATTGCCTCCTCCTCGTACTATTTGACAACTTCAGAGTTTACAAGGCATATCAAACTTTCTTAGACATTATATTATCAACTATGCTAAGATTACTAAAGGTTTCATGCAATTGCTTAAGCAGGATACCCATTTTTTCTGGGCTGAGGCTGCAAAAAAGTCATTTGATGCTTTGAAAAAGGCACTCTTGTCAGCCCCCTTGTTGAGCTTGCTAGTTATGCTCAAGATTGTATTCTTTATATGTTCGCATCTGTTACTACCATTGGCATAGTCTTGGTTCGGGAAGATGAAAAAATCCAAGAGCATGTCATTTATTACCTCTCTCGCGTACTCGTACTCCTAAACTCAAGTATTCTCACGTCGAGAAATTGGCATTGGCCATTGTGTATGCCATTTAGAGGCTGCGCCACTATATTCTATTATGAACTACCAAAGTCATCACAAAGGTCAATCCTTTCCAATATGTATTAACTCGACGCATAATCGAGAGAAAATTTAACAAATGGATTGTCATCTTACAAGAATTTGATCTTACATTCCAATCTGCTAAGTCAAAGAAGTCTTTGGTGTTTGCAGAAGTTATTGCTGACACTGCAAAATTTAAACCCAAAATCCGATGAGAAAATCCGACGAAAAAGACCGTGTCGTCGGATTTCACCTTCAAAATTATGAATTATGATTTTATTTTTTAAATTGATAGAATGACCTGTCAGATATCCGACGACTGTCATCAGATATCTAACCAATATCGTCGAAAATCCGACATATATGTTGTAACGGTAACTATGTTCAAACGTCGGATATCCGACGAAAGTTTAAATTTGACAATCTATAAATTACAGAAACATTCTGACATGTTTGCTATACAAGCGATGGTTTGTGGAAATTATTTTATTCTTCGGCGGACGGTTTGTGGAAATAGTGAAGTGTGGAGCTTGATTTTTTAAGATCGATAATATTCATTCAAGCTCTTTGTGAGAAAATGTCAAATAACAATTTTCCTGATCCCGACAAACAAAATAGACAATTTCTTGTTAGATTGTGGGATGGACTGAAAAGAAATGGTGATGGGAAATGTTATTGTCCATGTAGTCAATGCAGGGCATTTAATGTTGATGTATTTGTAACTTCGGAAGATATTCACTTGTGTATTACATTTGTATTTTATTGTATCCCCAACGGAGATGTATTATTCCTCCGAATGGAAGTGTCATCATTTGTATTTGCAAGTGTCGCAAGTTACATTGTAAGTGTCGTAACTTATATTTGATGGGTTATTAGACCACCTGTTCGGGGTCGGCCCTATATGTTTCATGTGGATGGGTTATTAGGCTTCCTTAGGAAGTCATCCCAGTTAGGGTTAAAGGCAGGTCAAGTCATTCTATAAATAGAGAGTGTATGTCTCTCATTCTATTCATTCACTCACTCATCCAACTCGCATAGTTGAGAGAGAGGAGTGCGCACAAGTGGAGGAGGAGTAGCTGTTGGAGACATCTATCTTTTGGTGATTGATGTTTGTGATCTTTGTATTGGGGCTTATTCTATCTCTGAGGAAGTTGCGGGGTTTTTCACCTTCTTGGTTTAACCCGGTGAAATTCTTTGTGTCCATTGTCTCTTGGGATTGTTATGTTGTGCTTGTTATTTTCTTAGTGATCCTAGATAATATTGAATGAAATTATCGAAAAATTAACATGGAATCAGAGCGGTACTAAGAAGAAAACACTGTGTAGCTGTGGAAGCTAGGACTTCTTAATTTTTGTGTCTCTCCATAGTTCATCAAAGACAGGAGGCTAGATTGACTTTCCTAGCAAGGGCACGTCTTTCTGTCGAGACAAAATTCAATTCCGAGCATTTTCAGTTTTTGGCCTGTCACTGCTGTGGCAAATTAGGGCTTTGGAGAAAGTTGGAATTTTTGGAATCTGAGACCACGGCTGGATGCTCCTCAGAAAAATCGAAGTTTAGAGACCAAGATTGAATTTTTTGGTTGGGCATAACCCCGGGCTCTATCAAACCCTAGTTTGGGATTTTGACCAAAAAACCAGAAACTACAGATTCGAAAGTTTCAAAGTCAATTTTGAGGGGTCAAATTTTGGAGATTTCAAAATTGAAGTATACCAGATTGATCAGCTCAACAAGGCACATCTTTCCATCCAATCAGAAGTTTGAAATTCAAAGTTTGAATTTTTAGGGTTTCTCTGACAAACCCTAATCCAAGCTCCAGATCTAGTTTCAGCAAATCAAATGGTAAGACCTAAATATTTTATTTCCATTTGAGTTTCTCATTAAGATGTCTCACCACACCAAGCTTGAGGATAAGCTTGAAGGGGCTAATAAATTCCAAGCATGGAAGTATAGGATTGGGTTAATCCTAGAAGAAAATGAATTGGACACCTACATAAGTAAAGAGGTTCCAGTTCCAGAGGGAGATGAGGCTAAGTCCTTACACAAGAAGAACTTGGTCAAGGCCAAGAGAATCATTGCTGATTCTATCAAATACCATCTCATCCCCCATGTGTCTTCCCTAAAGACACCTAATAGATGTTTGACTCTTTGACTAAGTTGTTTGAAGGAAAGAATATAAATTGGAAGATGACACTACGGAACCAATTGAAAGGGGTAAAGATCCAGAATGGAGAGACCATCCAATCCTACTTTACTAAGGTCTCTCAAATCAAAGAACAACTTGGAGCTGTGGATGAAGTAGTATAGAATGGAGAAATTGTGATGACCACATTGAATGGCCTACCTAGGTCATGGGACTCCTTCATCCAAGGTATCTGTGCAAGAAATAAATTGATCTCTTTCAGTATACTATGGGAGGAATATTCACAAGAAGAAGCTAGGCTTGTGGCTCGAGAAGAAAAGATGGTAAATGAAGATCAAGCTCTCACAGCACACACCAAGAGAATTAAGTTCAAGAGGTAGCAAACTCATCACAACATATCTTCTCACCACCATCAAAGAGAGAAGAATGATCTGAGATGCTTCACATGTAATGAGAAGGGACACTTTGCCTCAGAATGTCCCAAGAATAGAAAGGGCTTCAACAAAAACAACAAGAAGAGCAACAAGAAGAGATATCATGCTCATGCTACTGAGGATGATGAACCTCCTAGGAAGAAGACTAATGTAGAAAGTGAAGACTCTTCAAGTGACGAAGAATATGTTCTAATCTCTGCTCTCACAGGTACCGTTACACATGGGTGTGTTGATGCCTTGAAAATCGTAGCACCAATCAGCAAGGGAATCTCCCCGATAAGCGATCCCAATTAGATCGCTCACCGTTTGGTGTGGGGAATCCGTCCGGTTAACAGTTCCGACTACCGTTCAAGGTTTAAAGATTTCTATTCTTTGCACTAATTGCGGCCCGATCCACCGTTTATGTGTTTTATTTTAAAGATGATATGGAAGTGCTCTAAACTAAATGCAAGTAATCAAGCAGAGTTAATCTAAAACTGTATAAGCAAATCTAATCTATCCTTGCAAGGAGCAAACTGTAAATGTGAGTAATAAACTGAAGGAAACATCTAAATATCAGACAGATAGCTATTTAATCATAAAGATGAATATGCAGTAGAAGATAAAAGATATCAAATATAGCTTTGATTTAATTAACACATTCCATTACTCATTTGAGATAAACATCTTTGCACAGAGAAATATGAGAACATTCATCACACATAAGCAATTCATAATAGCAAGGAATGATCTCACAGTAATGTATAGATGACACAGGAGTAATCCAACAAACATTTAATACATCCTTCAGTAAAAAACGCAGTCCCCCGGGCTTTCTTTAGGAAAAAATCGAATTCCTTATACATGCAGTAAATTAGTTCACGTACAAAACAGAAAATGTCCTTTCACCTGCCAAAAGTCCCTTCACTATCTTCTATTCATCTATATATAGCTTTACAAAATGTTCCCAAAGCTTCCAAGTGTACCCTAATCCTAGGAATCTTTCATTTTTCATTTAGTGCCCCAATTACAAAATTGGAATGATTCATGAAAGCCTTTTACACAAAAGATAAAAAAGAGACAATTGTCTATTTATCTTCATGATTTAATAATGGCAAAGGTAAACTTTCACCATATTGCTAGACAATTTTGATTGCCAAGTCATCTTTTAGATGGCGCATCTGCCTCAGCTGGAGCCTTTGTCCCAAATGGCATCCCTTCCTCTTCTGATGCTTTTCCTGCTGCATGTTTATCAGCTTCTGCTATGTAACTGAACCAAATGCATGTGTCCCTTATAACAGTATTAGCAGAAATTTGGTATCACTGTTTCCAAAGGAAAATATCACTCTGTTGTATATTGAAATTAAATCTGTAACTATTATAATATAAACGTGTACATTGTAGATATTGTAATACAGAGATACAATTCTTATACTGTTAGAACAGAAATCTATTAATTCTAAAACAGAGATCTTTATAAACAAAGACAAGACATTACATGTTTATTAGAAAGACAGTTAGCTAAAAATAAATGATAATGACGGCACTGTAAATGTATACACAGGAATTAAACAGTAAGTAGAAAACTTGAGAAATTATTATAATTTTATCTTCTCATTCATTTAGCTATTTGCATATCTTGATCTATTTGACTTAATTTGTCTCTGTACTAGAGTACGATGCAGTTCCTATAGCATGTTGGAAAATGCAGAGATTATTTATTTCATTCATCATTTCTATTCATAATTTTAACTTGATTCAAAAAACTAAAAGTAGGGATATCTAAACTAGAACACACTTCTGTAAATAAAATCAAATACTTGTAAATAAACAGATTTAACTACTTAATAACAGAATAAAAAATAGAACTTATAGATGAAGATAGGGCCGACAAACACCCAAGGAGGCCTGTTCCTCCCAAGCTATTCCAGAAGAAGCAGCTCAACTGTTGGCTTCTTGTGAACCCCCGAGCCTGATTACTAAACCACTAAATGGGTGGAATCTGTGTAGAATCAAGGCACTCAAAATGCCTTCAGCACTCAGCATCAACCTCCTGAAATAACACGCCTTCTCCACTCAACATCAACCTCCTAAACTCAATAATATTTTGACAGACTCACAACATGATCAACAACATAGCATATCCCCTCATCAAATCTCTTGGGTGCAAACACAGCAAAACCCCAAGGTAAATTTTCTCATCAAGAAAAGTGATGAACCTTAGTTCAAAATTTGATGGCTATTATATAGACTACTAGGTCTTTTAGTGGTCAGTTTGGAATAAATGAGCCTCAAACTCCAGTCCCATATTTCAGGGCACTATGACCACATTTCATGGGAGTTGTCCCATACCAACAGCTAGTTAGTTGCATCATGATGCTGCCACTTGTCCATTTCCTTCTACCCCAGATTCCATTCCACTTGTCCATTTCCTTCTACCCCAGATTCCATTCCACCTAGTGGATCAATAACCACTCTTTCAATAGTCCTCTTAGGTGTTTGTCTCCTATTTTATTTATTTAATAATAATATATTGTGCAAATTACAGTCATCCTTGGACACCTCTCCAACATAAAACTTTACAATAAAAGTTATCATAATGTTTGCTAACACAAAATGTTTTCCAACAAAAAGGGTATGTTACAATTACCAATTAATTGAAGAATATAATTTTATTAAATTAATCAACATGTGCTGCAGCTCCACTAGTCAAGCCCTTTTATATAATTGCAAACCCTAGTTAAATTCTGTAAAATTATGAAAATTACTCAAAATTTCAAAGGAGACACCCTAACCTACAGGTTTGTTTCATCATTAGAGATAGGGTGCACCTATTCTCATCCCTAGGAGATCTAGGAAGTGATATCAACATCAGGAGGAGGATTTTCTAGCTTTTTTTGGATTCCTGTAGCAGCTGCCTCTATCATTAGTAACTATGCCCTAATCATGGAGCAACATCCACTCCTCAAGTTTGCTCAAGCAACCAGCCTTCTATCAAGAAGTTCATTCCCACAGCCTTGGATGTTAGGAGAGTTGATTTACCTCATTCTTGTGCTCCCCCTAAGATCATACAGTTAGGCCCTCTCTTTCACAACCACTACCCCAAGGGACATTTCCCCCCTCTACAACTATCGACAATTCTAATGAGGACCATGTATTGCGACCTCCTCACTCATTCTCAATAGACAATTCCAGTGCTAACAAACCTCGACATCCTCTCATTTTTTTTAGCTTTGAGGCTTGGTTGTACTTGTACCCTTCTTTTTTATCTTCTTTTGTCTAAATATTTCACTCTTGGCTAGACATAATTCGTTATCTTTCTGTTTTCAATATTCATATAAGACTTGCTTTTGCATTCCAACATTGTATTTACTCGAGATGTACCTTTTAGTCCTAGTGACCTACTTTTGTGGTCATTTGTTGGACATTAATAAAATTATCTTTTCTACCTTTGTAATATGCAGTATGGGGAGAGCCCAATGGATTAGCTCAACCGGTTAGAACATATTGTTTCAAGACAGAGTTCATCGTAAGGTCTTTGGTTCTAGTCCAACTAAGGTTTGAGTCTTGTTAAGTCTCATTAGGTTACCAACTACTATCATGATCGACACTTAATCCGCCCTTCATCCAAATATTCGATGGAAGAAGGGGGGGAATCCTACAAGGTTTACCTTGGAAAAAAACTACACTTGAGAGGGGGGAATCCTACAAGGTTTACCTTGGAAAAAAACTACACTTAAGAGGGGGGAATCCTACAAGTTTTTCCTTAAAAAACTATACTAAAGTGGGGTGAATCCTACAAGCTTTTTCTTGGGAAAAAGGTAATAAGAGGAGGATTTGAGTTATCAAAGCAATATTGTACATTGGCAAAGGCAATATTGTATATTGGAAGTCAAGTTTGGGTCTAGATAATTAAACACATTTTAATACCCAAAAAAACCATTTGAGGAATGCAGCCTCATAAAGGATAAGGATGAGGAGAAGCAAAATGTTGCTTTTGGAAGGTAAGTTCATGTTGTCTTCCTAACAAACCTAGATTATATGAAAACTTTGCCCACTTCTATTATGGGAAAAATTTTGCACAAGAGAGAACGATTTGCGTTAGGAGGTGAATATCATTCACAGCATAGTTGTGAGACTCATGTAAGACTCACCAGTCTTCATGACTTTTGACAACTCATTCCGAGGATGGATACTCACCCAAGACTAACCAATTGGTCGAAACTTGCCAAACTCACTTGGAAACGTGCCAATTGCCACACATGCCCTTTAAGACAAATTATGGCTTCCTAACTTAAAATCAAAAGGATTTCTTTCAAAATTGAGTCATCAAAAGCTACTCAATTCCACTGAAGAAAACAATGATAAAAATTTGCTCTAAAGGGATTCAATAACTTATGCAAACAAAGTAACAGATTGAAAATTATATGGCAGAGACTAACTTATTCTATTTGCAAACACATTACTAAAACTGATCTTTCTCACTAAACTAAAGCTACATGAGCTTTCCATTGCTAGTTTGGCTATTTAGATTAGAATGAATTTGTATATTTGTGTGACCACTCTATTATTATTCACCTTACAAACTATGCTATGGACTGCCTGTGTTGTGAGAAATAGTCCATAGCATAGTTTGTCAGCCACCTCATATATGCTAAGAAGTTTACTGCTCACTTGCATTTGGTTATTCCTCAGAAGAGTCTCATAACTTTAGGGACACACTCTTCCTCAGTCTGAAATATGCCTTGTCTCATGAAAAATTTCAGAGGAGCCACCCTAACCTACATGTTTGTTTCATCATTAGATATAGGGTGCACCTATTCTCAGCCCTAGGAGTACCGGGAAGTGATATCGACATCAGGAGGAGGATTTTCTAGCTTGTTTTGGATTCCTGTAGCAGCTACCTCTATCATTAGTAACTATGCCCTAATCATGGAGCAGGATCCAATATAGGAACAAATCCAGGAAGATATTCCATATCCTCCACATGTGCATGTTGTCATAGACAATGGAAATAGTTAGTTGAATCAATTCAATCCTATTTCAGTACATATTAATTCAATACCAACCATTTCTTAAAGTTTAGTTTCTAAAAAATAGAAGAAATGTTATGCATGATGAAAACCCAGTTTTTGTTTTCCTTCAGTACATGTGCAGACGTCTGAAGAATGGTATGCATGATGTAAACCTAGTTTTTGTTTTCCTTTTCTGATTTAAGGAGACAAAACATTGGTTCTACTCTTACCAAATTTATGTCTTCCATGGTCGTCAAATTCAGAAAACACACAAACCATGTGACATAGCATCCTTCCTTGTGCTTCATTTTTTTCATCATGAAATCTGATTCTGGAAAAAACTAAAGAATGCATCATTCACAGCCTTTGCAAGCATATGCAAAAAATGGATATTGCAAAAGGTTTACCGAAAGAAACTCAATTAAAAATGAGTGATACTACAAGGAAATATATATTGGACTTCAAGCAAATCCAAAGCATTCAAACAATTTCCTGCCATAACAAAGCATTCAAACAATTTTCAGGCTTTGGGAAGTTCGTATACTTCTAAAGACTGGGGACTACTGTTTTCCTACGTCAAATTGAAGGTTGACAAAAAATGACGTCAATCAATAGATCCTGGACAGCAACTGCTGCCAATTATTAGCAATCAATATTATGATATGAAGAAAACAAATTATCAATGATTTAGCTTCTCATCAAGTTTGGTTTCCTGAACATAGTCGATGCTACAGGCCACACTAAGAAGTCTAAGTACCTTCTCTCAATGAACATTTGGAATAATCATACCATCACCCACACCCAATGATCATCATGACACCCCACTAATATAGGGCTCATTTCATCAGTGACCTGATTTATGGATCTTGATGTTTTGTGTCTCTTGTTCTATATGATGGAAAGCTAGACCTTATTTTATTATCTCTTTTGTATGTCGAGTGGCAATTTTCAATTCAAAGTAATGGCTCGCAAATAAAGCACACAGCCGACACAAACAATAGAAAGAAAACTGCAGAGAACCAGGAGGAAATTTAGGGCCATATTTATTAAAATTAAAATAGCCAAATCTATTGGCCTTATAACAAAATCAATGTTGAATTTGGAGAGGTCTCAGTCTCTATATACACGAATTCGCTCTTCATAAGGTACAAAACTGATCGAAAACTGAGTGGCCTTACTAGATCAAAAAACTTGTTACAAAACTAAAAAGAGTTCATGGCTTCACTCAGTTAAATAAAAATATTAAAAGTTTACAACTACATTTTTTTGTTTTGTTTTTTTTCTCATAAATTGTAAGAGGGTGGCTTCATCTTCTGGGTCTTGCCCCGTTGTAGTTTTTGTGCCCTCTTTTTCCATTGATTGTGTGGATAAGCACTCCCGCACCATACTTTTGGTATGTCGATTAGTAGGGGGTGGAGGTGGATGGATAGGGGCATCATCTGCAAAAACCATTACAGTTATATAGATATAAGTGCGTAGTTATTATTGATATACATTTTTCATTATTTTCAATTTCATTACAATTATCTTTACTTGTTGGCTGACTAGCCGAGTCAATTGGAGTGTTCATTGCCTTTGCCATTTGTTCCTCTCCCGACTGAGCATGAGAAGGTACATGCTCTGCTATTCATAGAAAAAAATTAATTAGTAAACATCATCATATTAAATACATCTATTTTATAGCATACATACCTAAATGGCTAGGTAGCTCGCCACCATATTGTGGTACCGGTTCGGTACCGCTAGCCTCGCTGCTTTTGTTGGTCTCACACTAAAAACAAAAAAAGACACTCATTTTTCGATGTAATCATTCATGGATAGATTACGCAAGTTCATTTTAATGATGTCCTTATTGATTTTATTTACCTCAGAGTCAATCGATGGAGAAATTGGGGTTTTCCCATGCTTTTTCGACGTTCCAGCACATGGTGATAGCCGTACTTGAAGCCGAGCTTCAAGTCTTCCTCAGTGGCTTCATCAAAGAAAGCATTTCCCTGCAATGCATAACACCATGTAAAGTGCTTGTTAGAAAAATCAATTAATTGTTGGCTACAGATAATGATCAAATGATTCTTACAATTCGTGCCCTTAGCTTTTTATATCCACCCTGACCCAATTTGTGTTGCCCATGTTTTTCCATTCTTTCCTTTGTTGCTTTAGATGTGTCGGGGAGCCTATGAAAGGTTGCAAATGTGTTGGATATTGCAACTTAAATATATTTGGAAGTTTAAAAAAAAATGATATGTGCCATACCTTTTTGAACCGATTGGCTTAGTCTTTCCTTGTTTTCTCACTGCCTTCTCCTTTGCATCCTCCATGAGCGCCTTCCACTCCTTTTCTGGAACCATCGGAGGACGCTCATACTTGTGGTTAGTTTTCAGATTGTCCCTATAATTTGCCCTAACATATTTCAAATTTAAGCCAGCTGCTGCAGTGACACCTTTTTTGTTGAAGGTTTCACCAAACAAGCTGACCATGTGGTTCAGCAAATCATCTTTCAATTTGTCATTTTGAGAATTCCACCATGTACGAATGGTGGGCCCAAAAATCTCTAAGGCCTTTTCATGCAGGTTCTTATAAAAGACATTATTTCCTGTAAAAAAACATATGATCATTAATTAAAACTAGGTTGAGTAATGTGGCTTAGAATTACATGAATAAAAAACACATAATAAATTAAATAATACCTGCAATCTTCAGTATCTTGATTGGAATACAATCGTCGTCCACCAAGAATCTAACGGGAAATTATCCCTTTCTAACCACACGTATTGAGCCAAGATAGCAACTATCACAATCGGTGCTACAGTCCTCTCTATCATCATTTGGAGTAGTGGTGTTTGAAGGGCCATCTTCACCTCCAACATGCGTTGAGGGCGTGGCATCTAAAGTGTGCTCTTCTGTAGGAGTGGAAAACAACCTTGTTGGTATGTTAGATCTACGAAGTGTTGAAGCATCGCTACTAACTATACCGCCCTCTACAGTATGTTCTTCACACACTTTTTTTGGCTCCAAATAACTCTAAGGAATCCAACTTCAATTGATTAGAACATATCAAAAAAAAAGAACTAAAATATCATAAATGAATATATGTAGTTCATAAAAAATTTCAAAGATGCCACTTATCGCGTATTTTTGTTTATCTTTTTCTCCAATTCATCAATTTTTGCTTGTATTTCTTCAGTCATTGGATCGATTAAAATCAGTTCAAGAAGTTCTTCATTGCACTTATTCAAATCCATTATCATAGTAAGCATTGGGTCGGTTGAATAACATATCCCTACTTTATCACCTTGACGTGGTGTGCTCTGCGAACGTCAATAATAAAATCATGTAAAAAATATATAATGCATATAATAAAAAAAAAAAGTACTATAATCATGTTTAGGTACTATTACGCTATCATTTACCTGATGTGACGACATTGGTGCCTTCCCACGGTCACCCTACCACAATACAATAAGCAAGACATATTAATATCGATAACTAAAAATTGAACCATGCATAATAAACTTTTTTAATATAAAAAAACTTTATTGTTACTATGAGAGTCAACTTTACCTATCCTAAAGCTCTGGGTGTGCACACAGTACCGACCACCTGCCACAATACAATAAGAATGATATCATATTGAAATTTTGAGCTCAATATAAAAAAAAAATGTCAAATGTTAAAAAATGTAATATAATCATGAGTTGTGGTTACTATTACATTGATGCTATTAGGTACTATTAAACTAACATTTACCTCATCTGTCACCATTGGTGACGTTCCATGGCCAACTTGTGGCATATGGCCACGATCACCCTGCCACAATATAAGAATTAAGACATATTAAAAATGAAAATTACATATATAACAATCTCTGTTAAACATGATTAATGAAAATCATGACATATAATTAACCATGTGTATATTATAAAAAGCATGACATAAATAAACTTGATGCAAGAGAAAAATAACAAGTCATCAATCAAAGGTTGAGTTAAATGTTGTATCAAAAACTTACCCCCATAATAGAAACCCCGCATTTGTTCGATTCAAACCATAATTGATCAACAACTCATCACCTGCAGCTATTGATTTTGTTGCACATACGAATACACGATTTCCTTCACGCCCCTCAAATAAGCAATTGGGTAGCTTATGTGTTAACCCTGGTCGTGTGCTATTTATAAACCCTGCGATATTCCCTGAAGCTTTTGGCCTTCCATCAATATACACAGTTGCTCCTTTGTGCAAACTGTTGTCCAGTAGTTGACAATAATTGGCTGCCACTCCGTATGTCCGCATACTTCTTATATATCGGACCAACAACAACCAGTCATTGTATTTGTACCATGGACCGACATACTCCATCAATTCAGTTTCACTGCCATATGACACTTTTATGCCATCCATGGAAAATAGCCCCAGTCCATGTTTAGAGGATGGAGAAATGCGATAAGTCCTCCCATTGAGGAAGAAATCAGTGTCCACTTGGGGTAACTTCTTGGGTAGGCATTGTTTGACAAGATGTATATACCTCAGGGGAAACTCAATGTCACCTATGCACTCGTTATCATAACCACATGATCCTCCTTCAGAAACAAAAAGTTCCATGCGTCTACGAAATTTTCTCCTTACCTTTTCACCTCTAGTTGATCTTGACCTGTTAGATCTTGTATTAGACGTCTCGCTTTCAACCTATTCTATTCTATCTTCCTCACTTGATGAAGATAGATCTGACAAGTACCTATTTGGTGGTACCTACAATCATTGAATTGATACAACGTGTTGTAATTGAATTTTCAATACCGAAAACATCATTCATGGCTCATGGTTTCTAGCAAGCATGGTTTCAATACTTGGAACGCAATCATGCAACTTTCTTTCCCTAGTAATGCATATAGATCTTTCAGATGGCTATAACTAGGTCATACAATTTTGGAATGGGGTCAATGAGATATCAGGAGTGGATTGCTGATTATGTAGCTAGTCAACACATGAAAAACATAAACACATTATAGAAAGAGTGGATTGTTGGTTCATGGTTGCTTGCGCTAACCCGCGAAGATAATCATTGACATTTGTTAATGAAAGGAAACAAGTAATAAAAAAATACAAGTGCAATAAAATTAGTCTTGATTCATAAGTGGTCCTTTGGAACCAATATCTATCAAATGTGCTTAGTGGTCCTTTGGAAGCAAGATCTATTCATAAGTGGTCCTTTGGAACCAAGATCTATCAAAATTAGCTTACCCCAGAATGGCGTGCATAGTGGAGTTTTTGAACCTTGGAGGAAAATTATTGAGAATTATAGAAAAGAGAAAAGAGAAGCATTGATGAGGCAAGCTAATGAAGAAAACAACCAAGAAGGGGAATCAAAAAGTCAAGTGGGTTATTTGAACAATTAAGAAGGGGAGCCAAAGTGATTCTTAAACCCTAGCTAATTGATTAGTATAGGTCCACATTTTATTGTTAGAATTATGGTTGCATTTAGGATTTGGATATTTGTAATTTAAAATCATTTATCTTTTAGAAATCGGGTCAACATACTGGAGAAGTTTTGTATCCCAAAAAGAGAAGAGTTTAATTGGGCCTTAAGTTTCCTTGAGTTGGTTATATTTACTTTTCTCTTTGTTATAAGAGTTAGAGGTTATATTTACTTTGTTCTTTTCTCTAAGAGTTAGAGAATCTTTTCCCCTTCTTGTGCTACCACTAATCTCCATCCCCAAACTCCTCTTACCATTCTATCAAAAAATCTACTCAAACTTGATGACATAACAATAACTAACTCCCAATGAAGAGGGATAGAAAATCCGTTTATGTTTGATTCCTCAAAATAAAGGAACATCAAAATTAAGTTCTACCTTAAAGGCTACCATTCCTCCGAAGTGAATTCTTCTCAAAGGTGCCTTCATCATTTTTGGGAGTTTGCAAAGGATCTCGGTGAAATAATGTGTCATATCGTTCATCTATCACTCTAGGAATTTTTTGAGAAACATCATGTCCTCAAAGGAGGCCAGCAGTGGTAAGATTATTGAATTCTCAGTTGCATGTTGTTTAGGACAGTCTGTGTGTATTGTGTGCCCTCAAACAACAATATAGTTATACAGCTCTGATTTAGTCTTTGAAAGTCAATTTATATTAATGAAATGGTGAATAACACTAAATATCCATAGCAACACACTATGGCTAGAAAGATGGTATCTCATCTCTAAGAAAAGATGTTGCATCTATGCTCATTCACATATTCCCCATAAAAAGACATTGAAACTACATTTATAAGGTTGCTAACAAAACCTTAGAAAAAAATAACATAAAATGCAAGATCCCTAACCCTAGCATGAATAGGGTTGAGAGGGAATGCTACACTAGATGAACTCGAGATATATATAAAAAAAGAGAGGACCCTTATCAAGATAAAAAAAAAAAAAAAAAAAAAAAAAAAAAAAAAAAAAAAAATAATCACTCTATGCTCATCTTGGGTCTTCTGTAGCTCGTTGGAAAGAACATTTGTATACTAAGTTGGGTTACCATCTTTCTGCATGACTATCCCCAAAAATACATATGAAGCGGAAAAAAAATTGTGACAAAGAAATTGTTGGTATCAAGGCCATTTTCCAGATGGACTCAGATGGCCATATGGACCAGAGGATGTATTTACCAAGGGAGAGGTGCATGCTAGATTTATATGGGACTTCAACCAAAATTTCAACTCATGAAAATCTCTTGACATGATGTAGAGATGTACAAAGACATCCATGAGGTGGCCAAATAGTTGTCCTATGACATAAGGATGCATAAATAATATGTACCTATCCATTATAGCAATGATTTGGTGGTTGAATTGCTATTTCCTATCTACTATAGTGATTATGGATATGACCTAGTTACCTTGATTTAGTGCAATGAATGGACAAACTTGGGAGCTAGATGATCCAACATTTCTCTACTAGGATGAGGTTAGTGGGGAAGTATTAGCTTCCTTACCTTCACACCACTAAGCATAATAACCTCATGCAATTAAATTAGGTAGGACATGTTGACTAGGGATCCCAAAGTTAGGTACTTCTAGGGACAATGTGGAGTAGTATGGAGACAACTAAGGGTAGTTGTTTCTCTAACCATGAGGTATTTTTTGTTGTTGTCATTTCCTTTATCTTGGCATGAACTAATGATTTTGTAGTTAACAAATATGGTTGGGCATGCCTTGGTCACCTAAGCTCAGTGCAACATTGAGATGGACCATATCAAGTTGACAAGGAAGGTAGTTTGGGATGGACAATCAACAAGTTGAGGTATGTGAGTTATTTGACTTTTTTGTGTTTTTTGGACATGTATGTATAGCACCTTGGGTGTTGCAATTGGATGAACTTTAACTAGATGAGATGTACCATGCATGAAAATAGTAGTTATGCTAGCACTGGATGAAGTGTTTTGCACTATACATCTGTTGAATTTTCTAGTGTCATTGTTTCACTCAAAAATTAGCTTTCGTGATTTCTGGGCCAAATTTGAATGTTAAATTTCATTTCTGGGAATAAGCAGCAGTGGTAAGATTCTTGAATTCTCAGTTGCATGTTGTTTAGGACAGTTTGGGTGTATTGTGTGCCCTCAAACAGAAATATAGTTATACAGATCTGATTTAGTATTTGAAAGTCAATTTATATTAATGAAATGGTGAATAACACTAAATATCCATAGAAACACACTATGGCTAGAAAGATGGTATCTCATCTCTAAGAAAAGATGTTGCAGCTATGCTCATTCACATATTCCCCATAAAAAGACATTGAAACTACATTTATAATGTTGCTAACAAAACCTTAGAAAAAAATAACATAAAATGCAAGATCCCTAACCCTAGCATGAATAGGGTTGAGAGGGAATGCTACACTAGATGAACTTGAGATATATATAAAAAAAGAGAGGACCCTTATCAAGATAAAAAATAAAAAATAAAAATAAAATTAATCACTCTATGCTCATTTTGGGTCTTCTTTAGCTCGTTGGAAAGAACATTTGTATACTAAGTTGGGTTACCATCTTTCTGCATGACTATCCCCAAAAATACATATGAACATTTGTATACTAAGTTGGGTTACCATCTTTCTGCATGAATATCCCCAAAAATAGATATGAAGCGGCAAAAAAATTGTGATAAAGAAATTGTTGGTATCAATGCCATTTTCCAGATGGAATCAAATGGCCATATGGACCAAAGGATGTATTTACCAAGGGAGAGGTGCATGCTAGATTTATACGGGACTTCAACCAAAAGTTCAACTCATGAAAATCTCTTGACATGATGTATAGATGTACAAAGACATCCATGATGTGGCCAAATAGTTGGCCTATGACATAAGGATGCATAAATAATATGTACCTATCCATTATAGCAATGATTTGGTGGTTTAATTGCTATTTCCTATCTACTATAGTGATTATGGATATGACCTAGTTACCTTGATTTAGCGCAATGAATGGACAAACTTGGGAGATAGATGATCCAACATTTCTCTGCTAGGATGAGGTTAGTGGGGAAGTATTATCTTCCTTCCCTTCACACCACTACGCATAATAACCTAGGTTTCCAATTCACAGAAGAAGGCCAAGATGAATTCAAACCTAGGTTTCCAATTCACAGAAGAAAACCAAGATGAATTCAAACCTAGGTTTCCAATTCACAGAAGAAAACCAAATCATGTTTTTATTGAAAAGAATGCCAAATAGAGGAAGAGGGTATGGCTTATCGAAGACATCGTGCCCCTTTTATGTCTCTGTTAGTATCCTCACAATATTCTCTATAAATCCCTTATGGTCTTTGCTCCTCGTAGTGTTCTCTCCGCGACCAACTCTGTCAAATCCCTGTGCTCCTCGCAGCGTCTTTGCTCCTCGTGGCACTATGCTTTTGGTATACCAGAGAATGTGGGTGCTCTAGAAATACCTCCAAGTCTACTCCTCGCGACACTATGCTCTCTGTATACCAAATCCGAAAGTGAATGTGGTTCTACTCCTCGCAGTCCTCAGCCGAAAGAGAATGTGGGTCTACTCCTCGCAGTCTACTGCTCAGAGGGTCACAATGAATGGTGGCTTCACATGATGATGGCTCTACTTCTCATAGTGGTACTGGTGGCTATAACTTGCTCTGAGCTATCTCCCACAATGTGGCTCGAGCTATCTCCCACAATGTCAACAAACGCCCTCACGATTTCTTTAATTCATGGATAGGATTTGACTTTCCCTTTTTATCTGCTATCAAGTTTTTTGTAATATCATAAGGTCTTAGTGCACATTGGAGAATGGGAATGAACTCGAATCATCCTTTATCCTTTTTTTAATACTATAGCAAGTACTCAATACATGACACGACTTCCTGTATAGGTTATACATCCTAGAAGTGCCCTTGAATAGATTAATATGGGTTGAATGGTGTTTGGGGTCTGTCTATACAGGCCATGCCTTTGTTTGGGCATTGCATAATTTTTCTTTTTGGTTAGTCATTAAAAAATAGTTCTTTCCCCCTTTTTTGTTTTGGAACTCAAATTTAACCCCAAAAATCAAATATGGATTTAAATTGAAAGAAAACAAAGCTCATTTATCTTTTAAATCTCATTTTAAATCCATCAAATGAATTGAACCATCTTTTAAAACTAGAAAATAAAAAAATAGCTTCTCTTTCACCCACATATTGTTCATTTTTGTTGGCATTATTTTCAACAGGTGTATTAAAACATGATATGGAAGGGAAAAGAACCAAGTGTATTAAAATATGATTATTTTCACAGGTGTTATTTGGGTCGTACATAGTGGAAATATTCAATTGTATACCTATCCATTGCTAATATGGAAGGGGAAATAACTCTCCAAAAACACAATGATTTCCAATGTGCAGTACAAGCCCATTGTCACTAGGTTGGAGAGACATCCAATTTAACAGATTTCATACCTAAACTCACTGGTTTTTCCAACAACTGAATATTACAATCAAGGACAGGGGTTTGATCAATTGGTCCAATTAATGACATACCTCTAGAAAAAGTATCCATGTGTTTATCAGATAGCTTGGCATGAACTAAAGGGGAGGCCGATCTAAAAAATACACATGTTCATCATTATAAATGTAACTTATATCAATTTGGCAAGTTGTATGACTATGGGTGTGACAGTAATACAATTGGCCTTCTACTGGTATAGACAACACAGAGCAGAGAATAACCCCAACACAAAACAAATAGAAAATCACATATTGTATATGGTTGTATGTAGAGAAAGGTAGACTAAGATGGTATTGTTAACGTTAATGAATACTATTGTATATGTCTCATTTTTCCTTAAAGTTCTGTTAAATAAAATCTTGGTTGTTGGCACAACATAGAGCAAGGCACATCTACAACAGAAAACCAACCAAAAAATCACATGTTGCTACTATAAATATGTAGAGAAAGGTATATTTTATCATTAACGGCCATGAATTCTACTGTATACATCTCCTTTTTCTTTTTTATCAATGAAATCCTGGCCACTGGCATAAAAAAATGTAGAGCACAGCCACAACATGAAACCAATAAAAAAATAACAGATTGCTACTATATATATGTAGACCAAACAAAAATCACATATTATCAAACAGACTGCTACTAAATCCAAAGGACAGTGCTTCTAGAGATGTCTGAGCAATATTATCAAATAACAACTAATATGCAGTAATTCAACAAAATAAAGTAAACTAATTAACAAAAATTAGACTAGACTAGAAATTAGTAGCAGTAAGAGATCAACTAACAAAAAAAAGAAACCTTGTAACTCCATATAATAAAAAATGATTATGTAATGAATTAATAAATGATATACTCAAGAATAAATCCTATATAAACTAAGCATGGTAGTGACCATCATAATCATAATAATATATATGACTTTTCACAGGAAAACGAAAAACATTGGATATACTTGATTTTACATCTTCTAACTACAGTTGACTCGAAATAACTAGTAACAAACTGTGATAGGCAGGTTTACACTTAAAAGTAAATTTGAACTTTTCAATATGCAATTAAAAAAATGCAACCATCATTTCTAGATGCCCTCCTCAAGGTCAACATCTATCCCATATTAAATGTTGGAATTGGGCCTAGGATATTTCTAAACTATATTTTCCTGCAACTTTCAGACTGTAGCATCTGTGTCTTATGAAAGGAACAAAGTCACCAATGGCCTTTGTAAGTTGTAATGCGCTAAAATCATGAAAGAAAACAGTCAAATATTATAGGAAGCTAGAGCTATCAATATCCATAGCATATTCAAGGCCAAAATTTCATCCTAGCACAACATGTTTCTGACTCTAGCTTGGATGGAGAATACTACTTATCCAACCTTTTTGAAAACCATCCCAATATTTTAAAGCTCTAAATTCCTGATATCGAAAGGATTCCCAAGTGATCTTGGGAGCTTGATGAACTACTTATGGTCTGCAACAAAGAGAATCAAGGAAATTGCATCTTTTGGCCTGGGAGAAAGCTTCTATACCAAATGGCCAGGAGTTAGAATTCAGAACTTTGAGTTAGTGAGTGAGGCATTGAAAGCCAAACTTTTCTGGAGGATCTGGATGATCCAGGAAAGATCATCCAGGAAAAAGGTAGATTATGGAGTAAACTTCTCATGTCCAAACACAAAGAAAATGCTTCCAACTCGACTCTTTTCTTTGAAACTACTCTTCCTCTTGTTCAAGCATACAGAACTTGATAATCAAAAAAGGAAATTAATTGTTGACCATGCATTGTCAATAGTTTGAGGTGGAAAGACTGCTAAGTTCTAGGATGATCAATGGTAGAGTTTCCAAGCATATAAAATATTCCAGGGTTAGAAATAGTTTGTGAACTACTTCTACAAAGAGCATGGGTGAAATTTAATGACTACTGGGAACACAAGCCATTGGAAGATTAGATCAGAAGAATAACAGAAGTAGATGGAAAGCTTTGATCAATAGCCCATATGAATATCTTGATCAAAGAAAGATCTTGTATGGCCCATACTAATATCTTGATCAGAGAAAGATCCTGTGTAGACTGTTGCCTGGAAAAGTTTTGTTGTAATGTGAAAGGAAGAGGTACCTATTTGGTTAGAGAAGGGTACTATCTTGATTTATTCAGGAACATTGGAGTAGAAAAATATTCATTCTAGAACCATTTTTGGAAAAGATATCAGCATTTGGATGGGTAGCTGTCAAAAATAAACTCCTAACACAGTTGTCTTTGAGGAAGAGAGTAGGAGGCCACTCCAGGTATAGTGTCTTCCAACAAAATGAAGGAATGCTAGTCATTTGTTCTTTAAATGTGAAGTTGCTAAGTCGGTATGGCTGTTATGGGAAAAAGAAATATCCTGCTATGGACCAAAAGGTTTTATAGTACAAAAACCATTTCAAAATTAGAATTCATCTTCCTTTACGTCAAAATACTTAGAAATTAATCTGCAATATCAGTCTATTCAGTTTTGGAATTTATGACTTGCCAAAAACTACAAAATATTTTCACAACTTGGATGTTTCTGACCTTAGCTTGGATGGAGAATACTACTTATCCAACCTTTTTTGACAACCATCCCAATCTTTTAAGGCTCTAAATTCCTGATCTCGAAAGGATTCCCAAGTGAGCTTGGGAGCTTGATGAGCTACTTCTGGTCTGCAACAAAGAGAATCAAGGAAATTGCATCTTTTGGCCTGGGAGAAAGCTTCTATACCAAATGGCCAGGAGTTAGAAAGGGGACAAAAACATGCCTGGGTAGACTTATCAGCATCCAATCCTCATTTTGAGGGTCTAAAAGGAGGCTACATGGATGCAAACAACATTTCTGAGCACCCTTGTGCATGTAATCCAATCTCGTAAGAATAGTAGTGGAATTAATTCACTATATTCAAAAATAAAAAAATCTAAAGACGTAAAGACATGCAACATGCAATAAATTCATTAAATTTTTGATATACTCAATACAATCTAACTACTAGTGGCCAAAACAAGATGACTTCTACACACCACCAAATAAGACAATAAACATGCTAACATGTACAGTAGCAAGGTTTGGAATGCTCCTTTGACAGTATGTTACCCTGTAGGTGCTAAGATTCAAGTGAATATTGTATTGACAGTATATGGACATATGAAAATTATGCCAATTACATTAGAGAAATGTCGGTCTCATGCCAATAGGTATCCTACGATGGATGCATAGGAACCTAGTAAGCCAATGCATAGACCATTTTTATCTTTGCTTTGCAACTCAGATCTCATTTCCCTTTCTAAATACCAACACATATTAAACATATATATATAAAATAAACATAGTAGATTCTAAATGGTGAAGATGCTTAAGTCATGCTACAAAGTGAAAGGAGATACACACATATTTCCTTGAACCATCAAATATTTAAAGAGAACAATAATTATTATAAAAAAACATTATGATACAAAGGGCTACAAAGGGCTCAAATCATAGTCAAGTATCAAGGGAATAAAAACATATAAGCAAAATAAATGCAAACTTCCAAACTTGAAAAAATGCTCCAAATGTAAGAAAAAAACAAATAATTTATGAAACGAATCAAACTAGTACAAAGGGCTCAAACTGCAATCAATTTTCAAAGGAATAAAAATATATTTAACCAAAATAAATGCAAACTTCCAAACTTGAAAAAATGCTCCAAATGTAAAAAACAAGCAAACCATTCATATTTTCCAAGAAATCAAAGCTAGAAATACAAGCAATTCCATGTACTTGAGTTTTAACTTTTGAATGAGCCCATTCTTGCTAAGCGGAAGTATTGTTAAATTAATTACTTAACCTTTAATACTAGGACATTATCTATGGATAGATAGGTCCCAACTTCATTTCCTGTCACAAATAAGAAAAAAAACAATGCATTAGTTAACTATAAAAACATCAAACTTAAAATAGCTTGCATAAAGGAAATGTAGCTCTAATATTACTATATTTAATACAAAGTATAGACTATAGAACCTATTTTTACCTGAAATGCAACTTCAAATTTATGTATGGTAATCTTTCTCCCATCAAGAATTTTCCTTTTCCATCCTGCTCCAAGAATAGACGAACATCGAAGTCAAACTAAAAAAAATCACATGATCTATTAAATTCCATTCATTATTTATACACTGCCAATGTATATTGGTTTAGATTATATCTTGTGGCATATCAAATTCCCAATTCTCATGTCGCTCTTCATTTTCTACATTTTGAACATGAACTTCTATAGATGAAATATCATTATGGGCCTCCAAAACATTATGTTCCATATAAAGTTCATTGGAGACATTTGTTATATTGTATTCTCCTCTTCTCTCACAATCTGATTGCCAGAGTGCCAGTGCTCTATTGAATGGAAAATTGGTAATGTCATACTTTGTTACATATAATCTTAAACAAGTATCTGTATTCTTATCAAGCTTGTTCCTCATCTTTGACTTCAAGAATGACAGTGCACTAAACATTCTTTCATTCACCCAAGAATCAAAGGAAGAATCCAGTGCAAAGGAAGAATCAACGAACAAACTCCAAAAGCATTCACTGATGAATATAGTTGTCATTGATGACAACATTAATGACAAAGGTGAAGTATGTGGATGACAAAAGATGACAAAGGCTTAAGGGGGCATAGGTATGGATGATGCTAGTACCCTCACATGTGGTACCTTGACCCTTGGAGCCCATACACAGATGGTTTGTGCTCTTATCAAATGAAGAAAGCATAATATGGTCACATTAGTTATGGTGATGCCCAATGGGACACTTGCATTTGATGATATGGTGCTTAAGCCCACAAGCTTGGATCGTGAAGCCACTTCATGCTTGATGGTGTCTTTGTTGAAGTTAGAATGCTCTCTTGCTTGATGACATTGAAAAGTGCTTGACACCCTTGGTAGTTTAATGTACACAGTTCTCATGTGTTATGATGACCTTATGGAGCCCATGATGATACTCTCGCATATGGTAACCTGGATCTTGAAGGCCTCTTGCACAATAATGGAACCCTTGCTGGTTGGTTTATCATTGACCCAAATGACCCATTTTGTGGTCATTTGTTGAAGATTATGTGGCAAAGAAAATTGACAAATCATGATTAAAGATGATGTTGAAGCCCTTATCCTAGTCGGCCTGCTAAAAGGGAGGAGATCTCAATTACTTTTAATAAATTTCAATTGATCTTTTCAAGTGTTGGAAGTCGGCCCAGTCACAAAAAGAATTTTAAAATAATTCAAGGTCGGCTGCAAATAAATTCTACTAGTCGGCTTCAATTTAAAATTAAGGTGTCGGCCAAATGAAAATAAGAAGTCGGCTCAAAATTTTCATTAAAATAAGAATTAAAAATTAATTTTAATAGCAGGTCGGCCCTCAAAACATGGTCAAAAATTTCATATAAAAAGGGCATCACGTTTTCACTTTATGGGTGTATTTTTCGAGGAGCTTCTAAGAAAATTGACAGCCGCAGCTTGACTGAGGAAAAGATCTCGTGAAAAGAAGGATGCAGCTACAGCAGTGGAGTTCGTGGGAAAACAATTTTTGCTCTGAATTTTTTTTCTTCTACTTGCTGGTTGATAATTTTGTGATTTTGACAGCAGAAGAAATAAAGATGGCTATGTAAAGGAGGATTTCATGTCGTGTAAGATCCCACGCACTATTGTTGAGTCACGGTTTGCTTGGGGTTTGGCCATATATTCATGTTGGGCGCTGTTTTCAATTTTTACCCAATATAATCTCTATAAACCAGTCAACTCGTGGTGGTTTCGGGGCCTGTAGGAGGCTGATTTCCTATTGAGGGCCGTCTCTTTTTGGAGAAAGCTAAATGCAGTGAAGTGGTCGATTATAGTTGAGCTGTGGTCGAATTCTCTATTGGGGGCCGAATTCATCAAGAGCAGAAGCAATTGAAGAGGAAACAACAGTGAATGCACTTCTGTATCCGCCAGGGTTTGAATCGGGCATACTAAGCTGAGCCCACGCTATTGATTAAGGAGCCGAGAGTTATTCTTGTTTGCATGAAGAGTGGAGTCGTATCAGGATTGAAAGGGTTCATGGATGATAATCTGAAGCAGCAATTTGATTTATACAGTTGCTGAGGCAAATTCGTTGAAACAGTTTTTTATCACCAGTGGCTGAGGGCGCATTCATCTAGGGAGTATTGCTGGAAGGAGAAATGCTCTTTCCTGTTGATTGCATGGGTGAATTTGCAAAGGAATTTAATATCTCCAATCTGTTGAATGAATTGCAATAAGACCATATGGAGAGGGCAAACCATTGAAGAGAATCAATCTCAGATTTCCCATTATTCTTCATTGCCGAGGTATGAGATTGGTTTTTCTTTTTATTTCTAGATCTCTGATTGGTGAAGATTTGTAGAGGCTTCAGTGTTCCCCTATTGGTGAGAGGGAGTATCTATGAAGACCAAGACCACATGGAGAGGGCGCACTGTCATCATAGCTTCCTCTACATAAAGTGCGCAGCTGCTATTATTTTGGCCATGAAGGGAAGTGCAGACCCCTAGAGAGAACATTAAGATCAGCTCACTCATCCCTGCGTTAGTAGAGATTTTGAGAAGTCTTTAGAAGACCTGGACCAGTCTTAAAAATAAAATAAATTCCGTGCATTGATGACAATAGCTTGACTTGACTAAGATATCAGATTGACTTGATAATTTCGACAGTGGATTGAGTTGACTGATTAAGCAGCAGTAATGAGCAGACCTTTGATGATTGGCATGTGAGCAGACATCCTGATGATAAGCAGATCCTAGAAATCTTGGCATGTTGAAGTGTGAAAAATACCTTGGGCTTCCATCCACAGAAGATCATGCATTCACAGGCAGGCATCACACAGGAAATCAAGCAGTAGGGACAGTCTGGGCTTGATTACTTGAGCAGAGATTTGAAAGGACATAAGCACCAGACCTCTGATGACTCAGATCAGACCTTTGCAGACATGAGCTGATATGAGCAGCATTATTGAGCTGATGAACAGTATGATGATGATGAGGTTGATGAGCAGAGACTGAGCAGTCGTATTGAATAACAGGTTATATGATGAGCAGAGATGATTTGCAGCAGTAAATTGAGTTGGAAAGTGGATTCAAGTGACGAGCAGATCTATGACATCTAGCTACAGAACTGATTGAAGAGACAAATGAGGTTGATGTGACACAGTGACAGTAAGCCTTAATGTAAATGCAAGCTTGTCTTGCTTTTGAGGTTAGGATACCTCAAACCCTTCTTAGCAAGGTCTAAGAAAACCAGGCAGGGTCCTGGATTCAGAGTAGGTGCTCTATGTATCAGTAGGTGTTTATTTTGCCTAACGGTTGTAGTCGGACCAAAATAATATAAAAAGATTACAAATTTATATGGTGTGGTGTTCTTCTGTGTTATGGCTCTTTATGAATGAAATGTTTATGCTATGTGAATGATGTTTATGAAATGAATATGGTAAAGTATTAGATTGATGAATTGGTAGCTAACCAAGAGAAGCTAAGAAAGGTTTAAAAATTGCTTTACACTGATTCACCCCCCCTCTCAGTGTCTACAATTGGTATCAGAGCAGGTCCTTCGTCACGAGCCTAGCAAGCTAGAAGGAGATCATTAGACACAATGGAGGGAAAGAAAGAGTCATCAAGCAATGATGTCCCTGTACTTGATGTTACAGATTATTTCAGTTGGAGGAGCAAAATGAAGGCTTATCTGAAGAAGTTCGGGATTTGGGAAATTGTCATCAATCCACCCGCTCCATCAAACAAGAAAGGAAAACCAGCTGCATAGAAGGAAGCGAAGAAGGACAACACTACAGCCTTGAAATTCATCATGGATGGACTTCCAAGTTCGGTGAAGGATATTGTAGGAGAGTTCACTTCGGCAAAAGACCTATGGTTCAAGCTGGAGAGTGAGTATCAGAAGGCAAGATCAGAACCCAAGAAGACAGATCAGAAATCAGAAGACAAGCCCCCAGAAGAGCTAAATCAAGAAGAAGATAAACAAGAAGAGGACTCCAGTAAAGGTATGAACTCTTGTGATTATGATAGCTTGTGTGATGAAATTGAGAAGGTGCTTGCAGATGATGATGAAGCAATGTTGAAAGCTAAACAGAGAATTATAAACTATGTATGCCACATAGATCTCAGAGCTGATTGGTTCTTGAACAAAGTTGATCTTAATCAATCTGATTACAAGGCGTTTAGGACGACAACCTTTGATTATATGGATAGTCTCCAACAGCAGAATGTTGAACTAAAGGAGTTGCTTAAGAAACTTAAGCATGAGGGAGTAGGTTGGTTGAAATTGCTGAAGGAAAAAGAGGTAGAAAAGGAACAACTGAAGATTGATTTGATCGATCTAACCCTAGAACAAAAGAACCATGATAAAGATTCAAAAATACTTGAAGAAGCAAGAGAGGTAAATCATGACTTGAAGACTCAGCTGGAGGAAGCCAAGAGGACAGAAGAAATCTTGAAGAGGCAGATAGAAGAAAAGGAGGAAACAGTCCAGAAGCTGGAAATGGAGGTAGTTGGTCTCAGGAAGGAAGGTAAGAAAAATGAAGCCTTGGTCAAGCTCCAGGACAGTTCAATTGTCCTAGATAAGATCTTAGATTACCAAAGATCTCCACTCGACAAAACTGGTCTTGGTTACAAGAAGAACAAAGAAAAACTTGAAGATAACACTTGGTCTCTGAAGACTCCAGAAGCAGGTCCATCAACATCCAAAGCTGCCCCCCAGGCACCTTCACATGACAACAAGAATTTTGGAAATTCAAAGGTCAAATAAGGAGTTAGGTCTGTTTATCAAAGCAACTTCATAAAGGAAACAGCTCCAAGACCCAGGTATGAAAGTGGTTTCAATGGTTATTGTTATTTTTGTTCTAACTTTGGTCATAAGGCTATGGACTGTAGGTTCCATGGAAGAAGAAGGACTGGTAGCCCCAATGTCACAGTTAAATGTTGGACGTGCAATCAAGTCGGACATGTTGCTGCCTCATGTCGCACAGTGAGATGCTACCTTTGCAGTGGGTTTGGACACAAAGCCCATGAATGTGCCAGTCAAAGAAGTCAACCAAGAAGGAGTACTTCATACATATCAGCAAGAAGAGTTGAAGATCAGAAGACAAATGCCTACAGTAAGGGATATGCTCAGGCTTGGAGAAATGAAGCAGATCAAAGAAGTGTTGGAAGCTCCAACAGCTTAGTTAGGTGCTGGTCATGCAACAAATTTGGGCACAAAGCGCAAAACTGTTGGAATGATATGAGAAGACTAACATATAGCTCAGCCAAGAAAACCAGCAAGGACAATGAAGGAACAGATACTCAGAGGACAGATGCCAAGAAGCAAGCATGGATAAGAAAGACCGAGCAATTGCAGAAAGGAGAAGCTGATCAGAGCAGGGAGGATGGCTGCCATATGGCAAGCCAAGTTTAAGGTCTCTTAAATACCTTGGCACATAATGAGTCCATGGAGTTGGAGGATGGACTCAAAAGTATGTGATAGTCACTCCAAAGTAATTTAAAAAGAAGTCCTAAAGAAGAGAACATTGACAGTATATGGGCAGCATCTTGACATGACAGTGACAATTGATGAAGGACTAAAAGTAAGGGGGAGCATGTGAACGATTGATTGACTGATTGAATGACCACTTCAAGCAGAATGCAGGTCCAAGGATCGTGTTTGTTGAATTATAGAACAGTGATGTACAGTCAATGAATCATAAAATCACTCCAAACTCTATATGATGCACACTTGATTCTTGAACAAATCCAAGCTTGAAGAAAGTAAAAAGTAAACAAAGTTGAGATCTTCTATAGTTCACACAGAAGTTTGGGTTGGCATATATACACAAACTTGCAGCATAAGAAGATGATTCCATACATAATGTACGCTATGATGATGCCTTGTACAGAATGATGAAAATCCTACGATGATTTCAGACCTTAATGAAGATGAACACACATATATATATACAGTGATATGTTTGATGAGCAAATAGATAAGCAGCTTGACATTGATTGTCAAGACCTTATGACGAGTATGTGAACAATATATGAGCAGACTTGAAATTGACAGTGATATACATACAATAAAGGGACAGCAATACAATGGTATTTCACATCCATAATTTGATTTTAGCAGTCACATGATTATCTGCAGATCTGGCCATCTACAGAAGAAACAAAAGCATACGGCTCAGTGACATGATTGCTTAAATATATACACTTATGAATTAATAATGATGATGGTGCCTTGATACCTTTTGCTCGGTATATGATGCTCACACTATAAAGTGTTGAAAGTCTATTACAACACGCATGATTGAAGTCTGAAACAAACGCCATGTTGAAGTACACTTGTGAATGATGACACTATAGCTTATTTGGTTAAAGATTTGAAGCAGCTTGAGGACTGTTTGAAACATGGCAGCTTGGAGCACCATGGAACACAAAAATTAGATGGTGTATGGCATGTAGAGCATCAAAAGTTAGTAGAAGAGCAACACCAGAATGTTATTTTCTGTTCGATAACAAACTAAGAAATGAGATGAAATCTGAACTATGTGAGGTGGCAGAACGATAGGGGGAGCAAGAAATCTATTTGAAGAAATCAAGTATGTGACAAGTTGTGAATTTATTAGACAAATCCTTGATGAAATTTGAGGCAGCGGGAAGTTATTGATATACAAACACAGACAGTACTGATGAATTCAAGACAGCAGAGTTCAGAAGTGAAACTACAGCATCAACATTGTTCAAACATGAAGTGTATGATAGAAGACCTTATGATGACTAAAGGCTAATATTGCATATGAAAGAGGACTTGGCCTCTTAAAAGGATATTCTAGCATAGTCCGAGACTGATTTGAAGATTGCCTTGCAAGGATGCCAAAGTTGATGATATTTTATCATGGTATGAAGACAACTCCTGGCAATCATATGAAATCTTGAGAGCACGGAGCAGCTTGAGGATTGCTTGAAACAATATTCAAAAACAGTGTGACATATTCCAGTTTCAAGCATTATGATTTTTGAATGGCGTATGGTATGCATAAGCAAGAGAAATGTAAAGTGTATGAGTAGGATTAGACAAAAATGGAGCGGCACTATGATAGGAGGAGCAGACTCTGTTGGTGTTTTGGCATGAGTGTGGCATGAGCATAATCAGACCTATGTTCCAAGAATTCATGGTTGGTTAAAATCCCTAGATCAAAACCCAGCTCAGTCAAAGGGGGAGTGTCTATAATAGATACTCATGAACATTTGAAGATGGCAAATAATGGGAGTTTGTTCATTCATGAAAAAAAACTTGGAGATGGCAAGTGATGGTGGAAATGAACTTAATTTTTGGGCATTGTGAAGCCATAAATGGCTCATTGACCCTTTGTCATTAATGTCAAAGGGGGAGAGAGAGATCAGTTGCCATCAATGACAAAGGGGGAGATTGATGAATATAGTTGTCATTGATGACAACATTAATGACAAAGGTGAAGTATGTGGATGACAAAATATGACAAAGGCTTAAGGGGGCATAGGTATGGATGATGCTAGTACCCTCACATGTGGTACCTTGACCCTTGGAGCCCATACACAGATGGTTTGTGCTCTTATCAAATGAAGAAAGCATAATATGGTCACATTAGTTATGGTGATGCCCTATGGGACACTTGCATTTGATGATATGGTGCTTAATCCCACAAGCTTGGATCGTGAAGCCACTTCATGCTTGATGGTGTCTTTGTTGAAGTTAGAATGCTCTCTTGCTTGATGACATTGAAAAGTGCTTGATACCCTTGGTAGTTTAATGTACACAGTTCTCATGTGTTATGATGACCTTATGGAGCCCATGATGATACTCTCGCATATGGTAACCTGGATCTTGAAGGCCTCTTGCACAATAATGGAACCCTTGCTGGTTGGGTTTATCATTGACCCAAATGACCCATTTTGTGGTCATTTGTTGAAGATTATGTGGCAAAGAAAATTGACAAATCATGATTAAAGATGATGTTGAAGCCCTTATCCTAGTCGGCCTGCTAAAAGGGAGGAGATCTCAATTACTTTTAATAAATTTCAATTGATCTTTTCAAGTGTTGGAAGTCGGCCCAGTCACAAAAAGAATTTTAAAATAATTCAAGGTCGGCTGCAAATAAATTCTACTAGTCGGCTTCAATTTAAAATTAAGGTGTCGGCCAAATGAAAATAAGAAGTCGGCTCAGAATTTTCATTAAAATAAGAATTAAAAATTAATTTTAATAGCAGGTCGGCCCTCAAAACATGGTCAAAATTTTCATATAAAAAGGGCATCACGTTTTCACTTTATGGGTGTATTTTTCGAGGAGCTTCTGAGAAAATTGACAGCCGCAGCTTGACTGAGGAAAAGATCTCGTGAAAAGAAGGACGCAGCTACAGCAGTGGAGTTCGTGGGAAAACAATTTTTGCTCTGAATTTTTTTTCTTCTACTTGCTGGTTGATAATTTTGTGATTTTGACAGCAGAAGAAATAAAGATGGCTATGTAAAGGAGGATTTCATGTAGTGTAAGATCCCACGCACTATTGTTGAGTCACGGTTTGCTTGGGGTTTGGCCATATATTCATGTTGAGCGCTGTTTTCAATTTTTACCCAATATAATCTCTATAAACCAGTCAACTCGTGGTGGTTTCGGGGCCTGTAGGAGGCTGATTTCCTATTGAGGGCCGTCTCTTTTTGGAGAAAGCTAAATGCAGTGAAGTGGTCGATTATAGTTGATATGTGGTCGAATTCTCTATTGGGGGCCGAATTCATCAAGAGCAGAAGCAATTGAAGAGGAAACAACAGTGAATGCACTTCTGTATCCGCCAGGGTTTGAATCGGGCATACTAAGCTGAGCCCACGCTATTGATTAAGGAGCCGAGAGTTATTCTTGTTTGCATGAAGAGTGGAGTCGTATCAGGATTGAAAGGGTTCATGGATGATAATCTGAAGCAGCAATTTGATTTATACAGTTACTGAGGCAAATTCGTTGAAACAGTTTTTTATCACCAGTGGCTGAGGGCGCATTCATCTAGGGAGTATTGCTGGAAGGAGAAATGCTCTTTCCTGTTGATTGCATGGGTGAATTTGCAAAGGAATTTAATATCTCCAATCTGTTGAATGAATTGCAATAAGACCATATGGAGAGGGCAAACCATTGAAGAGAATCAATCTCAGATTTCCCATTATTCTTCATTGCCGAGGTATGTGATTGGTTTTTCTTTTTATTTCTAGATCTCTGATTGGTGAAGATTTGTAGAGGCTTCAGTGTTCCCCTATTGGTGAGAGGGAGTATCTATGAAGACCAAGACCACATGGAGAGGGCGCACTGTCATCATAGCTTCCTCTACATAAAGTGCGCAGCTGCTATTATTTTGGCCATGAAGGGAAGTGCAGACCCCTAGAGAGAACATTAAGATCAGCTCACTCATCCCTGCGTTAGTAGAGATTTTGAGAAGTCTTTAGAAGACCTGGACCAGTCTTAAAAATAAAATAAATTCCGTGCATTGATGACAATAGCTTGACTTGACTAAGATATCAGATTGACTTGATAATTTCGACAGTGGATTGAGTTGACTGATTAAGCAGCAGTAATGAGCAGACCTTTGATGATTGGCATGTGAGCAGACATCCTGATGATAAGCAGCTCCTAGAAATCTTGGCATGTTGAAGTGTGAAAAATACCTTGGGCTTCCATCCACAGAAGATCATGCATTCACAGGCAGGCATCACACAGGAAATCAAGCAGTAGGGACAGTCTGGGCTTGATTACTTGAGCAGAGATTTGAAAGGACATAAGCACCAGACCTCTGATGACTCAGATCAGACCTTTGCAGACATGAGCTGATATGAGCAGCATTATTGAGCTGATGAACAATATGATGATGATGAGGTTGATGAGCAGAGACTGAGCAGTCGTATTGAATAACAGGTTATATGATGAGCAGAGATGATTTGCAGCAGTAAATTGAGTTGGAAAGTGGATTCAAGTGACGAGCAGATCTATGACATCTAGCTACAGAACTGATTGAAGAGACAGATGAGGTTGATGTGACACAGTGACAGTAAGCCTTAATGTAAATGCAAGCTTGTCTTGCTTTTGAGGTTAGGATACCTCAAACCCTTCTTAGCAGGGTCTAAGAAAACCAGGCAGGGTCCTGGATTCAGAGTAGGTGCTCTATGTATCAGTAGGTGCTGATTTTTCCTAACGGTTGTAGCCGGACCAAAATAATATAAAAAGATTACAAATTTATATGGTGTGGTGTTCTTCTGTGTTATGGCTCTTTATGAATGAAATGTTTATGCTATGTGAATGATGTTTATGAAATGAATATGGTAAAGTATTAGATTGATGAATTGGTAGCTAACCAAGAGAAGCTAAGAAAGGTTTAAAAATTGCTTTACACTGATTCACCCCCCCTCTCAGTGTCAACATTCACCACAACACAATAGATAGATGCAATAATAATTCTCTATTCCAATAATCCAGAGCCAAAAGTCCCCTTTACAATGAGAAGCTCTCTCCTTTAAATAGGAGGGAGAGAGTCCACAATCTAACCACTTTTTGAATGAGTGGATAAGATCAAAAGATCTAATCAATGGTTGAGATGAGCTCAACAATACAATACATGGATCACTAATAAAATAAACAATATGTGGACAAAGTCACCCTAGAAGAGGGGATCCCACCAAATCATGATGATAAAATAATAGATCTAGCTTATGGTGGGTCCAAGTGGTAATTTTAGACACCCTTGGTCAATCCCCATAGCACAATAATCATAAAATAATCATCAAAGTACCAAATCGTGCCTCTATGGACAAATCGTGAGCCTTAGGAGGCTCCAGAAATCATCAGAAAGTGCCATAAGTGATGGGTGTGGGCCCCGATGAAGCTGAAACTGCTGGAGAAGGTGTGGAAGACATCCCACTCATCATCACTGATCATCCCATGCCAAAAATTTGCCTCAGTATCCCAAATTGAATTCCTTTGTAGCCATTTTTACCATTTCTGGACTGCCTCGGGAAGCGTGAAACTGCCTCCTGGAGTTCCTACGCCGTCAAGGTGAGGTCACCAGTGTGTCTGGGAGGGGGATAATATGGTAATAACAAGTGGCTAGACCACCCCCTCAATGCACAGCGCCCTAGGTGAACTCAGCATCTCTGTACTCTACTCCGACAGGGCCTATGATAGACCAAAACTGCACTAGGATAGCCAACTGAGGCCAAATCATCACTGTAACTGCCCGGAACTGCAAACAAACTGTCTCATTGGACTTAGAGAGCCCAAATCCATCTAAGATGTGTACTCATATACCATATGGATCTCTGCAACATCATATAATAAATCCAATGTGCCCGGACAAATAAAATAATAATGATTTGTAAATGATCAAATAATGCTGAAAACTACAAACCATCATTATAAACCTGTATCGGCTGCATAGACCCATCATGTACCTGTACATAGACCATATACCAACTATCTACATCATCATAGGGTCTGACCATCTCATGTCTTGTGGTTGACCTTGGTCAAACTCGGTTTGACCAAGTCAACATGACCAAAATATAACTCAGGCTATCATAAAAGCAGCTGCAAGTGTTAGAGGTTAATGCATTCTCTACAATTCATTCAACTAACTGTCCTAACTCTAGGCACTACTGACTGCTCTGTACAAATGGATAAATGGCTACATCATTCATCTCTCTGAGTGTCCTGAAACTCAATCATGGCATGGGGAATAAAACTGTTGTCCAAAATCTGATAATGATCCATAGTAGATGCTCATCTCAGCATCTCAATGCAAGGGAACTGGTTAAATAGTGTACTGGAATCAGAAAAATAATGTATGGTAGCCCAGCTACTATATATGTGATAACATTTGGCTCTAGCTGGAACAACTGCTCTGTTGAAAAGAGCGCTTGAGAACCTCAGAATCTCTGGTCCTCGAACTATGCTACTCAAATCCTCGATCCAGCACTCTACCATTTTTCTTTTAGCTTTTTTATTTTTATTTTGCACCTATTTCTGTGTTCACATACATCAAAATACCTCATGCAGCAATGTATGGGAAAAATATAAAATCCAACTGAAATAAAATCTATTCTATGACAGAAATTTAAATGCATGAAATATAAATGCAGAAAGTAAATTTAAACTACTAACATAACTTGCGAAGTTTGAAATTTATTGTGTAGGAAAAGAAAAAATGCCAGGTACTCAATTAAACTAGGAGCTTCAAAAGGAGCTTAGGAAAAGAAAAACAAAAGGTGCCAGACTCAATGGCTGAAAAAACTAACTACTGCCCAAGTAGGCTTATTCAGTTTCCTACCTACTCTCTTCTACCAAGCGCCTCAAGTGGAGAGATCCCACTATGTGGGATCGGGGATGTGATCCCTTAAATCCCTTTGATTTACAGGATACAAAATGCGTCGCCCACTACCAGTGGTTAGAAAGCACATGCCATCAATGTATCGCTCTATTGTGAATGGTCCAACCCATAGGTCATCAGCTTGTCCCGATCTAATGTGCAATAAGTGGTTGGGAACAACGACCTGACTTCCTGTAGGAAACCTATTCCTATTGACAGACTCAGGAATAACTCCAATGTTGCGAATAGGCATAGGGTGGATTTCAGCAAGGTTTTGCGGGTGAGGTGTAACAATCCTTGAGCTCCTCCTAGAAGGAACTGCATTGACTCTGGGTGGACCACCATCTAAGGGAATAGAAATCCTGCCAATGAGGACTTCTCTAATTTCTCTTCTTGTTTCTTGGACTAATTCATTTGACTCTACATCGTGAGGAGACACAACATTTTTAATCACTTCATCTACAGTCCAGAAATCACTACGTTCATCTAAGGGAGGTGGCTCATAGGATATGATAGTATTATGAGTAGAACCTTCCCCTGAAGGAATTGGAATAACCATACTTTCCAACCCGAAGGAAACTAACTCAGAATGAGATACAAAAGAACTAGGAATGTGAGAAGGATCATGAGTATGATGACTAGATGACTCATGTGGTAGAAGAAAATCAGGGACATGAGGATATGCAGATAAAGCATGGTTCTAAGCATTTGAAGGAGTTTGAAAAATAGAAAGGTTGTTTAAGTTAAAGTCTCCTTCAGGTGCATCATTAATTAAGACATCCTCTTCCCAACTTAGAGTATTATCGTGAATTTGAATTAAATTATCATCATCTAGAGACAAATGAGACAAAGAGTCATCTATATCAGAATAGTGGGAGATTTCAGATTCTTGATCAGCATCAACCCTAGTAGATGTTACAGGATGGTTTTCCCAAGGATAAATAGGTGCAAGCCCTTGGCTTTCCCTTTCTCTATTATGATCAGTCAGGGAAAACCACTCTCTCACAGTAAAAGGAATTCTCTCTCCCCTCCTAATGTCATCGAATTCATCAACTATAGGGATACAATCTTCAATAACATTTTCTTCAACATTTGTTTGCTCATGATGATTCTCCCATGGAAGAATTGGTTCCAGACCTTGATTTTGTCTTGTTATATTACTATCAATAAGTGTATTCATTTCAGTGACTGATCTGGGAAACTGTTCACTTCCTCTTATATTTCCTGAGTCATCATCAACTTCCTCAAGTGCTTGATTTTCAATAATTGGTTCTTGATTACAATGTTCTTGACACTGAGGTTGATTCTCACCTCTTCTCAATTCATTTATTTCTTCTGCAAATTCATTTCGAAGTAAATCCAAATTTCTCGTTTGAGCAAGTTCAGCTATTTGCTCTTCTTCCCAAGAGGAATCGGAATCTTCCATAACCATGAACATATTTTGATCATCTTCCCAAAGCTCATTCTCATCATCAACAACGTTGGTTTTTGCATTATTTAATAACTCATCCCCATATGTGTTTGTTAGCCCTTCATCAAATTATTCTAAATGCTTGCTATAGCAAGGTTCTCTGTTCACCCTAATCAAAGCTCCATCATAGTTAGGAACACAAATGTATGATAAATCCATCATAAGGTATCCACCTAAGCCAGCTGCCCACTTCCTAGATAAAATCATTCCATATGCTGGGGGCAAATCAATAACAACTACATCCATCATGGTAGAGATGTTTTAACATGCAAAAAGATCATCTCTAAGATTTTTAATCAAACCATAGGACTGCACTCGACGGGAACCTATACCACGAACATTTCCATAAGGTCTAGTCACTTCCAATCCCATTTCCTTCATGACCTGTAAAGGCATGACATTCATAGATACTCCAGAATCTAACATATGATTGTGAAGGAGCATGTTCTGAATATGTAAGGTTAGGTAAAAGGGAGAGTGACCACCGTTTTTTCTTTCATAAATTGTAGAATGGATGTTTATTGGTGGATCCTTCTCGAATTCACTAAGTTGTGTTTCACTAACGCTCTGGATATGACAGGATTCTAAGACAACTTCAGGGGTTTTCTCTCGACCAATGCCATCAAAGAATTCCTCTACTTGACTTCTAATAGAGGGCACTTTCATTAGCTCAGTAACAGGGACATTACACATTATCTTGCTTAACTCTTTCTTCATATCAATTTTTAGATCGTAGTCATTTATAGAAAGATCCTCTTCCTCCTTTTTATCTTCATCAATATTCTTATGTTTGTCAAGGAAAGAAGGTTGGGAATTGCCTCCTCGTTTATAAATTTGATACTTTGGTTTTTCTTTAGGTTCTAGGAGATATATGGCACAACATGAGGAGCTAGGTTCTTCATCTATGTCTTCTTCTTGTTCCCATGGCTCTTCCTCTAGAAGGATTCTTCCAAAATATTCATCATAGGATAGATCATTAATAAAGTTGATGTTATATGGTTGGTCATCAGGGTTAATGGTGTTTGAAGGTTCTTCTTATGTTTCATCACACCAATTAACATCCTTCTTCTCATATTTTTCTAGATACTCAGGTCGTTGCCTATCCCTATCCCCTTCAAGTCTCCTATTGCTATTCCAGAAAGGTTTAGGGCCATAAGGATTTCTATCTCTTTCAAGATCATTTAAACTTGCTAAATTTTTAGTTAGGACAATTAATTGCCTCATCATTTCTTGCATGACTTCTAATGTGTCCTTTGATTCCTTTCGCATACTTACAGGTTCCTTTGGCTTTAGAAGTCTAGGATCAAATCTAGAAGTGGATGGGGTAAATTGATCGAAAAAGTTTTGTTTCCCCATAGACGCTACATTCTGCTCAGCCATCTTTGCATTGGATTGGGCAGTCTTCAAGTCATTTGGGTTCTTATCCTTTATTTGATAACCAACCCATCCTTCAAATGCATTCAAGTAATGAATAACAATTGCCTGATTTTTCGGTTTGATTTCTTCAAGGATAACAGCTACAGTCTTGTCAAATCTTATGTTAAACTCATGGACTGTTTCAATTTCTCTTTTCTTAATGTCAAAAAGTTGATGTAAGAGAAATTTCCCATCTAACTTTCGAAACCACTCACTATTAAGCTTATTGACAAAGTTATCATACCCATCAATGGATGAAGCAGGCAACCTATCAAACCACTTCCTAACATCTCCTTCTAAAGATGCAAGGAGACCCCTCATGAAAACATCTTCCATATGCTTCCATGTGTTCCCATACTTTATCAATATGATCTTCAATGGAAATAACAGATACTCCATCAAATCTGGGAACCTTTTCAAAATACTTTTCCGACATGTCATTGGGTGCACCCTGGATCTGGGAAAAGTCTAAAGGAGATGGCTTTGCCTTCCTTCCGAAAATCCTAGGATTTTGTGGAGGAGAAACATTCTAGTTTCCAGAATTTGTTCCAGCCATTAGATTTGGTAAATTTGTGTTTAAGTTTGAATTAGGAGATGAGAGAGGAACCGAATTACACAAAGGAGGTCCTGAAATACGGTTTGGAAAATCTGAGTTAACTAGTTTCCAAAAAAAGCTAGATGATTGTGCTTTAGGATCTCTTTTGTGATAGGTAAGTGGGGTTCCTTCAACTTGATTTAAGTTTGTTTTACTTCTATTGTTGTAAGGATGTAAATGAACTCGCTCCTCAATGGAGTCATGATTCGGAATCACCAGGTAGACTTTAAACTCTTCTACCAAGATATATGTTGTTTAAAATGCAGGAGAGAGTGAGTGACAAATAATATGTCGAACCAAGGTAGGCTTTTGCACTCCTGGGCAACGGCGCCAAAATGTTATCACCAAACTTGTAGTTTCCCCTAGAGATGAGTCCAAGACGAATGGTAGAAGGGATGGGAAACCAAAGAGGTGAAACCACGATATCCTCGACTCCCAATGGATGGTTGTCACGCCAGTCGAATCAATATTCACTTTATGTTATCTAGCCCAAGACAACAAAGGGGGAGACCCAGATCTACTCCTGAAAGGAGAGATCAAACCAAAACACCAGATCAAATCAGATATTGGTGAAGTACGTAAGGTGTATGGTGAACCCTAGATCTATGGATGAAGTCACAAGTTGAGTGATAAGTTGGATCAAGGGGTTTAAACAGTGTAGATTTGGTCCAACATGTTTATGTGAGTGACTTATGAATTTTATAATAAGATCAAGGGTTAGGGTACTAATCAATTGTGAGAAAATCCACTACCTTAGGAACCATGTCCATTGCAGGGTAGTTAAGGACTGAACTGGGGCTAACCAGTACCAAAGATGAGCTTGATTGATTGATATGACAATGTCCAGGGGTTCAAGCAACCAAAACAAGGATCAAACCACAAGCTAACCGAACAATCCACGAAAGTCAAATGGGCTTGGAGAAAGATCAGTGCCTTGGGAAATGGGCCAAATGGAGTCAGATGTACACCAAATTACAGATCTGGAATGTTGAGGTATACATGTAGGTGGATCTAAAAGATTAGGACAATCCAATGGTTGGATCTCAGTAGATCTAAGATTGAAGTATGCTACAAAGTGACCCAAGTGGGGCACAACCCTCAAAATGAGGAATGGGGCCCACAAGGCAGAAATCACTGAAGTGACACACTGGAGGTAGGTTATTGAAGGTGTAGATTACAGATCGAGTGTAATCTCACCTACCCAGGTGCTAGATCCCTGCAAACTCACCTCTCCCAAGAAGTGTGACCTCCCTTGGAGAGGCTTCTTTGCCTTGGAAAGCGGGTCAAATGATGACCCATCCTCACCAAACTACATATTCGAATTTTTGTGGATATTGTAGAGATGGGTTTTAAATTTTATACCCAAAAGCTAAGTGGATCAAGCTAGACCTGAAAAATTGTAAAATGAGGGTTTTGAAATAGTAAGGGTTTTGAAGCATTTAGACAAATGGATAGATCATGGAGAAAGAAATTACCTTGAGATCATACCTGAGTGTTGGAATGAGATGCCTTGTTATTGAGGAAGACTCCCACAAAGATCAAATGAGAATTTGTTGAGTTTGCTTGCCGAAATGATGCCCTAGCCCACAAGTGCGACCTCCTCTTCCTATCAAACAAGGAAAGCGATTTCAATCAGTTGAGAAACAATGGATGAAATACAAGTAAAATGCAATGATAACATGAAATAGAATGTCCTGGGATAGTATTACTCCATGTTACCAATGAAGAGATCCAAAGAAGAAGTAGGGAGGGTCCTCCCCTACCAATACGTCCTCCTCAAACCAAATCGGCCTGCACCTATAGATGCAAAAAACGTGGTACAAAAATATAGCAAGACAAAATCTCCAAGAACCCAGTGCAAAGGCAGAATCAACAAATGAACTCCAAAAGCATTCACCACAACACAACAAATAGATGCAATAATAATTATCTATTCCAATAATCCAGAGCCAAAATTCCCCTTTACAATGAGAAGCTCTCTCTGTACTCTACTACGGCAGGGACTCTGATAAACCAAAACTACACTAGGATAGCCAACTGAGGTTAAATCATCACTGTAATTGCTCGGAACTGCAAACAGACTGTCTCATTGGACTCAGAGAGCTCAAATCCATCTAATATGTGTACTCATACACCATATGGATCTGTGCAACATCATATAATAAATCCAATGTGCCCAGACAAATAAAATAATAATGATCTGTAAATGATCAAATAATGCTGAAAACTACAAACCATCATCATAAACCTATATTTGTTGCATAGACCCATCATGTACCTGTACATATACCATATACCATCTATATGCATCATCATAGGGTCTGACCATCTCATGTCTTGTGGTTGACCTTGGTCAAACTGGGTTTGACCAAGTCAACATGACCAAAATATAACTCAGGATATCATCAAAGCTGCTGCAAGTATTAGAGGTTAATGGATGCTCTACAATTTATTCAAGTAAAAATTATGACATAGAGTAATCATTTCACTGGCGATCTAAATCCAACTATATAGAGTGATTAATTATCATTATTACTCAGACTAGACTTTCAAGACCATACTCACTTCATAGTTGTGATCAATTTGCTAGTGAAGGGTGAAGGCTTTAAACTGCAAAGGCTAGGCTAAGGGGAATGACTTACTGACTTAACACTATGACACTTTGGAAATGGGAGATGGAATATACACCATAGTATATACTAAATAAGCAATAACACAGGGAATGGCGGTGTCTCACAAATGGATAAGTTGTTCAAAGAGTGTTTATTCACCTTAGCAGATGCGCACAATCCATATTACAAATGAGGCCAGCAATCTTTTTGATATAACATTTAAGTTCCATTGTTTTTCGGGCCTTTGATTTTCCATAGCCTTTTATCTATGTGTGTTTATAAACACATTGCATAGATTTACATTTTAATATAGGATTTTACTGCAGGTGTGTTTTTAAGGCACTTGTTTACCTGAGTAGTTCTAGGTGTGTCTTTGGACAACTTGCTTACCTAGGTATTACATTTCACAATAGATATAACATTTGATATTTCTTAGCCATTTTCATTTGGCTTGATTTTCATGCATGTGTGTTGAGAAACACATTTTCAAGATACAACATTTAATTTCCATAATTTGTATTCATGGCAGCACTAAAAGTTTCAGGTTTAGCCAACAACATCTTTAGTGACTAGGGGGAGTTCGACCAGTGCCAAACTTCGAGACAACTGACCAGAATGATTTAGGCCTACAATCCAACTCACCAAAGGTCAGTTCTGTCACCAACTCAGAGCCGAGACACAAATAAACAGAGAAGCTCATCCAATACAGAGGCTACAGCAGGGGAAGGTCCTCCATGCCACTAATCAAGTAGTAAGTCAGGGTAAATAACCAACTGGGTAGGTAATGGATGGATGAAATAAATGAATAATGAGACCAACACTAGCAAGCCAAATTATGGTGGGAATGATCACCTCTAATCTCCCTAAGGAGGTTCAAACCGATGACTATAGGTCAAGAACTTCTAAGTCTGAGTAGGGACAGTATGATATATATAATAAAGTACAACCAGGTCCACATATCTATATGATCGCCAGATCATGATACTAAATGCTAAGACATGCTACAAGAAAGAATATAAAAGCAATATAACCATAACACCATAATATACCTGCTGAGTCATATACCTGAATACTCATCATCTGAACCAACATCTGTCCTCTGAAAATGATGTTGTAACTCTGGGCACTACTGACTACTCTGTACAAATGGCTAAATGGATATATCGTTCATCTCTCTGAGTGTCATGAAACTTAGTCATGGCACGGGGAATAGTCCAAAATATGATAATGATCCATAGTAGATGCTCATCTTAGCATCTCAATGCAAGGGAACTGGATGAATAGTGCACTGGAATCAGAAAAATAATTTATGGTAGCTCGGCTACTATATATGTGATAACAGTTTCCTTGCAAACTTTGTAAGGATGATCACCTCACTCATCAATGTCCTCTTATAGATGAATCCCAGAAGTTGTTAAGTGAAAAGAAACCCGTTGTTCTGAAGGATCCTTTTCCCAAAGGACAAGGTTCAGCTTCTGGCGGCTCTAATACTGGGGGCGGTCTTTGTGCCACACAAGTTGATCAATCTTACATTAATATGATTAACTCCCATGATTTGTTGCAAACGAGAGCCCATAATTATACCCCAAATATGCAACAGAAAGACATAGATATCCTTGAGTCATATGTTCCTCTTCATATAGAGAGACCTACAGATCCTACGCCGAAGATACCGAAAGGTGTCTACAAGCGGGAAACACACAACACTAATGCACGGGCGGCTCCAAACTACTCAGTTGTAGAGGACCTATCCCAAATGTCATGTGCTATGTCTGCTCTAGAAATTCTGCAAAGCTACCCATCACAGCAGAATGCACTTCTGGTGGCAATATGCAGTATGGATTCATCAATTATGCTAGCTATATTTGATATGTCAAATGTCAAACCCTGGTTTCCGTATCACGTGGCCTTCCAAATCAAGTTAGTCCATGGTGTAAGAACCATTGGACGAATAGTAGTGGATGAGGGCGCATCAACCTGTGTGATGTCTATTTATTGTTGTAAATCCCTGGGCTCTCCGGAGTTATTCCCTTCAACTACATTACTTACTGCTTTTGATGGGAGGTCCTTCCGTCTGCATGGAAACTTATCCTCATTTGAGATCCAATTTGAAGGTAAAGTAGTGTCAATAGACATGGAAGTTGTAGATGTTGCTCGCTCTTGACTACAATTTGTTGTTGGGAAGAAGTTGGACATACGCAATCCAAGCCATCCCTTCGTTCGTTTTTCAAGTAGTCATGTTCCCCCATGATGGCAAGATTGTCACCATTGATCAATTATCCTATGCCTGAAAAAAAAATACAACTCCTTCGGATTCTAATATCCCTTGGATTGATCAAGCCCATCCTCCTAGTGAGAGGTTAGGGGTAGGATGTACTCATCTTTGATGGGCACCTTTGATTACCCTCTCATATGAATTATACTGGTTCCACGAGTAACGTTAATGTGTTATCCAAGGAGATCTTCACTGTTTCTCAAAAACCTGATCCTTGTATCCTTCCTACTCAGGAAAAACCAATTGTGCCCCTATCCATCGCAAAAGTGACTTACCAAGCATCACAAAATGTTGCGATAGATTATATCTCGACTCCTTTAGTCTCTATGGAGTCAAATATCGATTATGCACCTGCATGGGAAATAGATTCCATCCATTCATTCCACTTTTAAGACATTGTTTTAACATCAGATGAGGCTATTCTGGAATCCATGGTAGGTTTGGATCATCCTTGGGAACATATGCATCACCGATCCTATTTCCTTCCATATCTGAACAAAGTCGAGAATGGAGAGTTTTCAATGAGACCTGGTGGAAATGTTGACTGGTCCATTAATCCTTTAACGAAATAAGGGATTTTCGCTAAAGGTAATATGGCTAATATTTCAACAACTATCCAAATCAATATTTCCATTAAACCCAATGTCATGGAAAATATTTTCATTGGGGCGAATTGTTCTCCACAAGAGATCAGTTTGTATACCAATTTATTTAAAGAATTCCGCAAAGTTTTCGCCTGGTCATATGAGGATATTCCAGGCATCGACCCGTCTATCGTCGAACATGTCATTACGACATATCCTAATGTGAAACCAGTTTGACAAAAGCTTCATCCAGTCAATCCTAGGAAGACCGCGGCCATTAAGGATGAGGTTGAAAATCTCCTCAATGTCGGCTTCATTTATCCTATCGACATGATGGAATGGGTGTCCAATCCAGTTCTGGTTGATAAAAAGTAGGGTACCATATGTGTATGCACATATTTTAAGGATATCAACAAATCCTATCCAAAAGACAACTATCCCACACCATTTATTGATCAAATTATTGATGTGTGTGCAGGCCATGAAATGTTTTCTTTCATGGATGGTTTTTGAGGATATAATCAAATTGAAGTCAAACCTGAAGACCAACATAAAACGACTTGTATATGTCCCTGTGGTACCTTTTCCTATAGGAACATGTCGTTCGGATTGAAAAATGTTGGGGCTACTTTCCAGTGAGCTATGAACTTCAATTTCCATGATATCAAACATGTAGTTGAACCTTATTTGGATTATCTACCTACGCATTCTCGAAAGAGAAGAGATCATCTTGCACACTTACGACTCGTGTTTGAACGATGCAGATACTACAAGATTCGTTTAAATCCTAACAAATGTGTGTTTTGCATCAATTCTGGACGACTACTTGGTTTCATCGTGTCTAATCGTGGGATTATCGTTAATCGTTTTAAAGTTGAGGCTATTGTCAAATTGCCTCCTCCTCGTACTATTTGAAAACTTCAGAGTTTACAAGGGATATTAAACTTTCTTAGACGTTTTATTATCAACTATGCTAAGATTACTAAAGGTTTCATGCAATTGCTTAAACAGGATACCCATTTTTTCTGGGATGAGGCTGCACAAAACTCATTTGATGCTTTGAAAAAGGCACTCTTGTCAGCCCCTTTGTTGAGCCCGCTGGAATATCCTCAAGATTGTATTCTTTATATGTTCGCATCTGTTACAACCATTGGCATAGTCTTGGTTCAGGAAGATGAAAAAATCCAAGAGCATGTCATTTATTACCTCTCTCGCATACTTGTAACTCCTAAAATCAAGTATTCTCACGTCGAGAAATTGGCATTGGTCGTTGTGTATGCCATTTGGAGGCTGCGCCAATATATTCTATTATGAACTACCAAAGTCATCGCAAAGGTCATTCCTTTCCAATATGTATTAACTCGACGCATAATCAAGGGAAAATTTAACAAATGGATTGTCATCTTACAAGAATTTGATCTTACATTCCAATCTGCTAAGTCAAAGAAGTATTTGGTGTTCGCAGAAGTTATTGCTGACACTGCAAAATTTCAACCCAAAATCCGATGAGAAAATCCGACGAAAAAGACCGTGTCGTCGGATTTCACCTTAAAAATTACCTATTATGATTTTATTTTTTAAATTGATAGAACAACCTGTCAGATATCCGACGACTGTCATCAGATATCTAACCAATATCGTCGAAAATCCGACATATATGTTGTAACGGTAACTATGTTCAAAACGTCGGATATCCGACGAAAGTTTAAATTTGACAATCTATAAATTACATAAACATTCTGACATGTTCGTTATACAAGCGATGGTTTGTGGAAATTATTTTATTCTTCGGCGGACGGTTTGTGGAAATAGTGAAGTGTGGAGCTTGATTTTTTAAGATCGATAATATTCATTCAAGCTCTTTGTGAGAAAATGTCAAATAACAATATTCCTGATCCCGACGAACAAAATAGACAATTTCTTGTTAGATTGTGGGATGGACTGAAAAGAAATGGTGATAGGAAATGTTATTGTCCATGTAGTCAATGCAGGGCATTTAATGTTGATGTATTTGTAACTTCGGAAGATATGCACTTGTATATTACATTTGTATTTTATTGTATCCCCAACGGAGATGTATTATTCCTCCGAATGGAAGTGTCGTCATTTGTATTTGCAAGTGTCGCAAGTTACATTGTAAGTGTCGTAACTTATATTTGATGGGTTATTAGACCACCTGTGCGGGGTCGGCCCTATATGTGTCATGTGGATGGGTTATTAGGATTCCTTAGGAATTCAGCCCAGTTAGGGTTAAATGCAGGTCAAGTCATTGTATAAATAGAGAGTGTATGTCTCTCATTCTATTCATTCACTCACTCATCCAACTCGCATAGTTGAGAGAGAGGAGTGCACACAAGTGGAGGAGGAGTAGCTGTTGGAGACATCTATCTTTTAGCGATTGATCTTTGTGATCTTTGTATTGGGGCTTATTCTATCTCTGAGGAAGTTGCGGGGTTTTTCACCTTCTTGGTTTTCCCCGGTGAAATTCTTTGTGTCCATTGTCTCTTGGGATTGTTATGTTGTGCTTGTTATTCTCTTAGTGATCCTAGATAATATTGAATGAAATTATCGAAAAATTAACATGGAATCAGAGCGGTACTAAGAAGAAGACATTGTGCAACTATGGAAGCTAGGACTTCTTAATTTTTGGGTCTCTCCATACTTCATCAAAGACAGGAGGCTAGATTGACTTTCCTAGCAAGGGCGCATCTTTCTGTCGAGACAGAATTCAATTCTGAGCAATTTCAGTTTTTGGCCTGTCACTGCTGTGGCAAATTAAGGTTTTGGAGAAAGTTGGAATTTTTGGAATCTGAGACCACGACTGGATGCTCCTCAGAAAAATCGAAGTTTAGAGACCAAGATCGAACTTTTTGGTTTGGCATAACCCCGAGCTCTATCAAACCCTAGTTCGGGATTTTGACCAAAAAATCAGAAACTGCAGATTCGAAAGTTTCATAATCAATTTTGAGGGGTCAAATTTTGGAGATTTCAAAATTGAAGCATACCAGATTGATCAACTCAACAAGGTGCATCTTTCCATCAAATCAGAAGTTTGAAATTCAAAGTTTGAATTTTTAGGGTTTCTCTAACAAACCCTAATCCAAGCTCCAGATCCAGTTTCAACAAATCAAATGCTAAGACCTAAATATTTTATTTCCATTTGAGTTTCTCATTAAGATGTCTCACCACACCAAGCTTGAGGATAAGCTTGAAGGGGCCAATAAATTCCAAGCGTGGAAGTATAGGATTGGGTTAATCCTAGAAGAAAATGAATTGGACACCTACATAAGTGAAGAGGTTCCAATTCCAGAGGGAGATGAGGCTAAGGCCTTACACAAGAAGAACTTGGTCAAGGCCAAGAGAATCATTGTTGATTCTATCAAATACCATCCCATCCCCCATGTGTCTTCCCTAAAGACACCTAATAGATGTTTGACTCCTTGACTAAGTTGTTTGAAGGAAAGAATATAAATTGGAAGATGACAATACGGAACCAATTGAAAGGGGTAAAGATCCAGAATGGAGAGACCATCCAATCCTACTTTACTAAGGTCTCTCAAATCAAAGAACAACTTGGAGCTGTGGATGAAGTAGTAGAGAATGGATAAATTGTGATGACCACATTGAATGGCCTACCTAGGTCATGGGACTCCTTCATCCAAGGTATCTGTGCAAGAAATAAATTGATCTCTTTCAGTATACTATGGGAGGAATATTCACAAGAAGAAGCTAGGCTTGTGGCTCGAGAAGAAAAGATGGGAAATGAAGATCAAGCTCTCACAGCACACACCAAGAGAATTAAGTTCAAGAGGGAGCAAACTCATCACAACATATCTTCTCACCACCATCAAAGAGATAAGAATGATCTGAGATGCTTCACATGTAATGAGAAGGGACACTTTGCCTCAGAATGTCCCAAGAATAGAAAGGGCTTCAACAAAAACAACAAGAAGAGATATCATGCTCATGCTACTGAGGATGATGAACCTCCTAGGAAGAATACTAAGGTAGAAAGTGAAGACTCTTCAAGTGACGAAGAATATGTTCTAATCTCTGCTCTCACAGGTATTGTTACACATGGGTGTGGGCCTCGAAAATCGTAGCACCAATCAGCAAGGGATTCTCCCCGATAAGCGATCCCAATTAGATCGCTCACTGTTTCGTGTGGGGAATCCGTCTGGTTAACGTTTCTGGATACCGTTCAAGGTTTAAAGATTTGTATTCTTTGCACTGATTGCGGCCTGATCCACCATTTATGTGTTTTATTTTAAAGATGATATGGAAGTGCTCTAAACTAAATGCAGGTAATCAAGCAGAGTTAATCTAAAACTTTATAAGCAAATCTAATATATCCTTGCAAGGAGAAAACTGTAAATGTGAGTAATAAATTGAAGGAAACATCTAAATATCAAGCAGATAGTTATTTAATCATAAAGATGCATTTGCAGTAGAAGATAAAAGATATCAAAGATAGCTTTGATTTAATTAACACATTTCATTACTCATTTGAGATAAACATCTTTGCACATAGAAATATGAGAACATTCGTCACACAAAAGCAATTCATAATAGCAAGGAATGATCTCGCAGTAATGTATAGATGACACAGGAGTAATCCAGCAAACATTTAATACATCCTTCAGGAAAAAACGCAGTCCCCCAGGCTTTCTTTAGGAAAAATTCGAATGCCTTATACATGCAGTAAATTAGTTCACGTACAAGACAGAAAATGTCCTTTCACCTACCAAAAGTCCCTTCACTATCTTCTATTCATCTATATATAGCTTTACAAAATGCTCCCAGAGCTGCCAAGTGTACCCTAGTCCTAGGAATCTTTAATTTGTCATTTAGTGCCCGAATTACAAAATTGGAATGATTCATGAAAGCCTTTTACACAAAAGATAAAAAAGAAACAATTGTCTATTTATCTTCACGATTTAATAATAACAAAGGTAAACTTTCACCATATTGCTAGACAATTTTCACTGCCAAGTCATCTTTCAGATGGCGCATCTACCTCAGCTGGAGCCTTTGTCCCAAATGGCATCCCTTCCTCTTCTGATGCTTTTCCTGCTGCATGTTTATCAGCTTCTGCTATGTAACTGAACCAAATGCATGTGTCCCTTATAACAGTATTATCAGAGGCAGGAAGAAGGATTTTTTTGGAAATCACGTGCTTGTCTAGTTCTGCTTCAATGTCCTGCACTTCTGCCACTGTAGTCTGGAGAGTCTCGTGGAGAAGGTGGGCATGTATGGAAGGTTGCACGATACATTGATGAAGATCATCTGTCATTAGCACATATATTCTCCTTACATATTCCATCTGGATGCTCAGCTCACCTTTCAACTCAGATAGGCATTGCTCTTTGCTCGGGAAATCTTCAAGATTCTGGGGAATTGCTACTTTTCATCTCTCATGAACTTTATAAATCTTTTGATAAAGGATACTGCACTTTCCAATAGTTACTTGGATCACAAATATCAATTTTACACCGCAATTCTTACAGAACTCCATGAAGCCTATGTCCTCTTTAAAATCAGCCACAGATTTGAAACGGAGGTGCTTGGGGAAATCTTCCTTCCCTTCTCTCCATTCCATCTGCTTCATCATATCCTCTTTTACCCGTGTGTATTTGTTCTTGATCCTAATGGCTTCCAATTTAATCTCCTTCATTCTATCTACCATGGCCTTTAGCCTGCAAATCTCTTCAGTAAGCAGTTCCTGTGACTCGTGCATTTGCTTTAGTATGTCGCAGGATTGTTCATGAAAGGGGTTCATGTCCATTGCTTTGCTGCTCGTCCATCAACGCTTTCTCCTCTTCTAGTTTAATGATCTTGGCTTCAAAATCATTCTTTTCTCCTTCTACTATCATCATTTGGACTTCCAAGTGCTCATTTTCCTCCTCCAGGTGTTGATACTTATCGGACAACTCTTTTTGATATGGCAAAAGGCGATTGTATTTCTTTACCACTAGTTCCCTATAGGCCTGCTCATTAACCACAGTGAGATGCAACATACGAGCTCTTTTCTTGGTTGCCTCAAACTCATTTACCATTTTGACCACGTTGTGCTCGCTTGCTTTCACGGTAGCTATAGTAGCAGATGCCATAGCCACGGGAGCATTATGTGTGCTTTGCATAACAATGGTTTCTCGTCGGGTAATGATGTCAGGGTGAAAAGGTTTCTTCAACCTTGTCTCTGTCCTTCGCACAATGGACTTCCTTTTCTTATCAAAAACAAATTTATCCCATTGGGTCACAGTACGATCCTTCGATGGAGTAAAACGGATCAATGGAAGAACTTCTATAGGGATGTTCTCTTCCGCAGGCGGGGTCTGAACCATTTGGGATGAGTCTATATCCATGTCCTGCGTGTTAGAACCCCCAGCTTATGCATCTTCATTGGCTTTATTTTCTTCTTTGGCCTTAAGCTGCCTCTCTTCAACCGCTTCTCTTTCTTCTTGCTCTTTGGCAGCTTCCTCTTTTCTTATCTTCTCTAGCTCTTCATCACAAAGCCTCTGGGATTCTTCTTTTTGAAGCCTAAGGGCTTCTTCTTCCCAAAGCTTATGCTCCTGCCCCTTTTGCGCCTTTTCGGCAGCTTCCTTTTGGATCCTCTCATCTTCCTCTTTAAGCCTTTGCTCTTCATTGGTCAGAGCTTCGACTGCTTCTTTTTCCTTCCGTAGTTTGGCTTCTTTGGTGTCTTGGGCAGCGGTGGAACTAAAACTGGCTTCACCCTTGAGGTCACGAAAAAATTGAAGCTCAGTCATGTTACTGATTCCTCTATACTCCTCTTCCTCTTCATCATAGTAATGAGCATAATCAAAGTGAGCATGGATCTCTCTACAATGTTCGGCAGCCTTGTTCCGCCTGTCATTTCTTTGGAAGACCACTTCCCCGAAGTGAAAGTCTCTTAACCCCTAAAAAAAATCTTCGGCCGATGAAACCATTGAGAACTTATAGGCTCCAACATAGAAAGGAAAAGGAGGAAGAGAATCCTTTTTCAATCTATTCAAAAATCTGCCAATTCCAACAAGAAAAACTTGCCTGACTGCCTCCTTGAGGACTATGAAATCAGTAGCATACCTGGGCAGGATATATGGTGGTTTGGAGCATCCATACATTCTTATATAAGTACCCTTCTCTAAAAAATAGAAATCAATGTAGTTTTCCATGACCTCCATGGCATTCTCTGATAAGCAATTGGGTTCTTCATTAAACATTAGCTCATACAAAGGTATGATGAATTCTTCACAAATGATCTTGTATTGCCTCTTATAATTTTGGGCCCAGAGCATTTTATAGGTGGTGTACATTAAGGTATTGGCTTGATCCCAAATGCAACCCAACTTTGGGAAATGAAGCTTTGCCAGAATACAATCTATGAGATAGGATGACATGTAAAATTATGACTTCTTTAGGATCAACCCTTCTTTCGCAGCGACTATGGCGGATGAAAGACTATCCGAGAGGATATCTGCCCAATTAAAAACAGTTCCCTTGAATGCCACGTAATGAATTATGGGGACCCATTGCAGCCTATAAAAAGTTCCATCAACCATGCCAAAAATTCTACTTAACATAAGGGCAATCATCCGGAAAGGGGTCCTCAGATTTTGGACTTCATATTCATCACGATCCTTTTCCTTAGCTGCTTTCCTGAGATTAACAATTTTCTAACCATTTCCAAACTATCCATCTTGAGCTGCCCTAACCATTCGTCGTTCAGCTGTTGCTGAGTACGTGATAACTTGTAAGCTCCTGTAATATAGGTTGGATGAAACGAGGAAAAATCCTCTCCCTTGCTATCAGATAATACTCTTGATTTAGAGTTTGCATGTTCCAAGATCCATCCGATCACTTCTGAACAGTGAAAGAGCTCTGGGCACGTAGAAAATTTAGATATACCAGAGCTTCTGATGTTTTGGTATAAGTATCCTTCCTCCAAGAGTGCTCCAGGGATATCTTGGTCTCTTATCATGCGGTATATATATCCCCACTTGGATTCAGGAGGAACGCCTGTGACAGGCTTGGTTTCCTCGAATAAAGTTCTGACCCTTGCCTCCACGGATTCTAGTTCTGTCATATTTGCTTTCCTTTTACTACCTTTCGGCATCGTGGCTTAACCCTGTACAAAGACCATGCATGAGTAGATATAAGATCAACCATAACGCAAACTATCAAACATTGGACTAGCATTATGAATATAACAACATGGATCAAGTATATTTCAGAGATATAGAAATGGCAAGTTCTTACGATAGCAATGTGTTTCAAAATATAGACGGGAATTAAGAGTTTGTACGAAAAAAAGAACACAATGCTTCCCCTTAAGATGATAAGCGGGGGCTGGAAAAGATGCTGCTAATCCAAGAATTGAGACAGGAGGCCCGGTCTTCTTTCCTAACGAAAAGCGTGAGGGAGGGGACAGGTAAATACGGTCAGGAACACTAAGCATCTAGGTTTAAGGGACTGGAACCGGGTTGGATGGGCCGACGGCTACGAGCTCCAGTGCATGGGGATGGCCAAACAATTTCAACAACTCGACTAAGGGCCATGCAACAGGTTGCGGCGATGGTCATGTCGAGACAAAACTCAACGACTAGCCACTGAAAGAAAAGAAACGTTAGATACCCACCTACCTAGCAGAGAGCAGTTGGGCCTGACGAAGGCTGATGGTGCTGCAACCTGGCTGGGCTGAAATGACTTGACATAGCCTTGAATGAGGTTCTCAACAAATAATCTACCAATGAAACTCTAAAATGCCCAAACCCTATATATAAATGGTTGATACATGTGGGCATTTAACTCGGTGGGTGAGGCTTTTTAAAACGGGGTTAAGGCGAGTACGGTCGGGGTCTTTTCAGCACTTTTAGCATTAAATGCGACCGTCCAAATAGGACAGAATCCGTGAGTTCACCCGATGATTGCGGCGAAAACTGGTGAGTTTGGAGCAATGGATGGTGGTGGAACTAGCCAAGTTCATCCAAAACGAGATGGCAAAGTTTTGGCTTACTTTATCAGCGCAAAATGACAAGGCTTTCCGCAAGGAAAAAACCTAGGAAAAGACAAGGTTTGAGGCCACACTACGGATGATTTGGGCGAGTCCAAGCGACGTTGCAGCCAAACTTGGTGAGTTCGTCCGACGTTGTGGCGGGACCGAGCGAGTTCACCCGATACGAAATGACTTTGCGTCTTAACAAAAAATTTCCCGCCCGTTGCGGAGAATCTCGACAAGTTCTTCCGACGTTGCGTCGGGACCGGGCGAGTTCGCCCGAAACTGGCAAGCGCAAAAAAGACTTAACAAAAGGAGGCATCCGTTGCAGCCAAACTTGGTGAGTTCGTCCGCCGTTTCGGATGAACTAGGTGAGTTCGTCTACAATTTCAGCCCAAAAGAATGAGTTTTACTTAGAAGAAAAGAGACAAAAACCAAGTCAAAAAAAAAAACTTTCCTTTCTAGAAAACTAAGTAAAAAGACTTTCTAGGAAGTGTTTAATTCCTAAGCAAACTTTTCTAAAAACCAAAAGGAGGGGCCCCAAAATCACAAAAAAAATGGGGGGGGGTGTTGCAGCAACAATAATTAGCGATTCTCTGGTGAACACATATCTCTGAAAAGGACTCTCCTCAGGGATAGAAAACTTACAAACTGTTGATTTATATGGGCAACAAAATGTCTTCATAGTTCAACTTCCGTGAATGCAGTGATCACTGTCATCATCATGGTCATTTTGGGAGAGGGAAACTTAGAATCATACTTCTTTACAACTCTCTTAGGGCCTGAGTATGGAGTTCATTTTGAAATTCCGCCTCCCGTATTTTCAACTAGAAAGACTCCACAAGATCGTAACAATACCTCACAGACATATTCATTTGTTCCTCATTCCCATGCTATTTGCATCCTTTTGGATGTCTCTTGATGACTTTTTTCATTTGAGTCTTCCATAATTGAATTTCTTCAATCTTCCATATTTGATTTTGGTTCTTCAATCCATAATGTCCTTTTGTGTGAGCAATAAATTTGTTTGATTATCATGCTTCACAGACGGAGAAGAACCTTGTTGGGCTGACTTATTTGAACAGCTTCCTTAATCGAATATACTTTGCTTTTCTCTGTCGTGTTTCGATTGAGGCGAGAAATTCTGGAAATCATACTCTTTAATAGAAGCTCTTTTGGCTTTGATTTGTAGCATGGGATCATTTTAAATACTATACATCTGTGAGACATGCTTCCTTTCCAAGGTTCTATCATAGTTCACTCCTCAAGACATGTATTTATGTTAGAATGAATGGAGCCCCAAGATAGTAGGAAAGAAATGTTGAATCTTAATTATTAAAACAGGGTTATCTTGACCAATCAGAAAGAGGATCTCTTGATTCTTGGAGACTCAACAGTGAAAACAAAGTCACAAAAACATCTCTTTGTAAGTAGTTTTCTACCTTACCGGATCTTAGAGTCTTGTTCGAAGATCTTTCTTACCTCTACACCAAAAGTTGAGCTGGTCTTTATTAAAGAAAGAATAAAGAAAAACTTTGAGCATAAAGCAAGGTAGAAAGAAAAACAAGCTAACTTGAAGAAAATAAAAGAAAACAAAAACCAGACAAGTAAGCAAGAAAGAAATAAGATTGTTTATTTATGTACAAAAATCCCACAGAGGAATAAGCGAAGTACTGCTTCAAAGCGAGGCCATTGAGAGGTAGAGTTACTTCCTCTCCTTGTAAGTCTTTCATTTTGTATGTCGTTGGGCCTAGCTTTTCAGAAATTTGGTAAGGGCCAACCCATAAATGTTGAAATTTCGTATGCATCCCCTTACCTTCGTGTGGATGGTCCCATCTCAGAACTAAGTCGCCTACTTCAAAACTTCTTTTTCCAAACTTCCTTTTATCAAACCACCTTTTGACTATGTCGTGTTGGTGAAATCGGTCCTTGGCTTCCTGCCTAGACTCTTCAAGTTTCAGCAGGGTGTCAAATCCGGATTGCAAAACTTGACTGCTGGAACCTCGGGAGGCTTGGGCCAATTGCAAAGATGGGAGTAAGATGTTGGGAGGGAGGATGGATTCTCCACCATAGACAAGGGTATACGGGGAAACCCCTAAAGCATTATTTGGAGTAACTCTATCTGCCCATAAAGCATTTGGGAGAGCAGTGTGCCAACTTCTCTGATTTTCAATCACAGTCTTCTTAAGGATCCGAATAAGGTTTTTGTTCGAAGATTCGGCCAATTCGTTTCCTTGGGGATAGTAATTGGCTAAATAATGCAACTTAATTCCTCTTTCGTAAACAAATTCATTTATCTTAAAAGATGAAAAATAAGTTGCATTATCAAAGACTAGAAAAATTGGAACCCCAAACCTGGTTATAATGTTCTCTTTTAAGAAATTGATAACTGCATCCTCATTGATTTTGTGCAATGGAACAGCTTCTGTCCGTGATGAGTTGGACCAGCGATGTTCTATGATGTTGATCTATGGTCCTTGGTATACCTTTTGATGACTCCATGTATTGGACATAGGTTTCAGATGATGGTTGATGCATTTTTTATTGATTATGGTTACTTCCAGATCATCATAATTTTATTTGTCCGGGTATGATGGATGCTACATATGAACTTACAAGTTTCCATGAGGTGTATGTGATAAGAAAGGTTTTCATTGATGACATCACATTAATGATAAAGGTGAATGGAAATGGCAGAGGACAAGGACAATGAAGAAAAAATACATGGCAGAGGAGAAAGAACAAGGACATAGAATGGTAAAGGACAAAGTATGAAAAGCATGGCAAGCAAGTTGGAGGACAAAGACATGGGAAAGGTGACATGGAGGATTGATGACAAAGACTTGACTAGACAAAGTACAATGAAGCACAAGACAAAGACATCAAAGGACATGACATGGTAGAGGTCAAACAAGCATGAAGTTGATGACTTGGAAAATGACAAAGATTGAGGATTTGACAAGCATGAAGTTGATGATGACAAGCAATCATGACTAAGGACACTTTGCGGGCATTACAGTGAGCATTTTCTAAGGGCCCTGCGGGCATTTCAAAGTGTCCCTGCGGGCATATTTAAGAGCAGCCTGCGGGCATAATTTAAGGGCATTCAAGAGCCCTTGCGGGCATTCTTGAAGACCCCTTGCGGTCATTTCAAAGTTCCCATGGGGGAATATTTTAAGGGTTATGTGGACATATCTTGGGGGAATATTTTAAGGGTTATGTGGACATATCTTGGAGCTGCGGGCATGTTTGAAGTAAGCCTCTGTGGGCATTTATGAAAGAAGGTTGCGGGCATTTCTAATGGTGCCTTTGTGGGCATTTGAAGCCCCTTGCGGGCATATGGAAAAGGACCAGCTGCGGGCATATGAGGACATGACGATAGGCCTTTGCAGGCATCACAGAAGGAGTCATGGTGACATTTCTAAAGGGCTCATGCAGGCATAATATGGAGCCCTTGCGGGCATCATTGTTTGACAAGTAAAGGCAAAGAAGGTTAAAATATTTGAAGATGATATGGAAATAGTATAATGATGTGGCCACGTTAAATAAATATAATGTGATTTATTTAATCATTTTAATGATAAAATATAATAAACTTGACATGTCGGCCTCCAGAAGTTATGGAGGAGAAAGGTATAAATAAAGAGGACAAATTTTTATGGTTATAGTGGATTTTGTGGAGGATTTGGAGGTGTGAAGAGGAGCTCTGATTTTGGGTGTTTTCTAAGGTAGCAGCAGATCAACAAAGGCAGCCGAAGATGGAAGAAATAGCTTGATGATATTCTGGGGCAACAGATTGATGAAGACATGGACATATGGACAGAATGATGAGACTGTGGACATGCTTATGATTGATGATATGATTATGTATGATAGTTTGATGATGATGCTTTAGGACAGGAGGGATATGCATTTTGATGTGTGTCTGAAGCTGATTTGAGGAAGGGAGAAGTGTAGCATTGAAGGAGCAGTTAAGAAGAGCAACCAACAAAGGGAAGGCACAGATCTGAACTCTAAGCTTCAGTGATCTGGCAGTAAATAAGGAATCCTTATTTGGTCATTTATCATGGTATTTGTATAATGTATGTGGTTGCTTTGGGATTTGATTGCAGACTTAAGAAGAGTCTGATATACCACTTGAAAATTTGTATTGTTGGGTTGTCGGTGCATCCCAGTCAGTTGCAGCTGACAGAATCATCTGGTAGGTGGTGCCACCTTTGGGTTGTAGACCATTTTGGAGATTGAAATCTCCAATCAAAATATAAAAAGATTACAAAACTTATCTTGTGTCTCTTGTGATGTGTCTATGGTGATTGATGAGATGATTTGTTTAATTTGATATATAGCTCTTTGTGAATGATGAACTCTACTTAAAGTTGAAGTGAAATTGTTCAATGATATATGTTTAAGTTTAGAAGAAGTTGAAATTGGAATTAAGTGTTGGCCCACTTATTCACCCCCCCTCTCAGTGTGCCATTGTGTCCATCAGTATGAGTACTCATATCTAGTATATTTGGGTCTTTTGGATTGATTGAGACATTTAGTTTTCAGTTTCAGGCACTTTCAGTGATGATATGAGTATTTTTTCACCTATTGACCAGTTTGGCCATGCTGAGTTGGCATGTCTAGCAGGTTCTTTGATGAGAGTCATTGCCCGGGGCGCCACAGAGGAGAGGGGTGGTCCAACCACTTGTCATTTACATATTATCCCCTCTCTATACATGATGGTACAGTCAGATTTTGTGCTCAGGCACCAGGCAGTGGGCTATAGGCAGTTTGATGGTTTTTCAGGTGGGATAAAAATGGAATAAAAAGGTCATTAAGGAAATCGATTTGGGAAATTGAGGTAAGGTTTTAGCATGAGTTATGTTCAGCGGTCATCTATGGTGTATCCCACTCCTTCCAAATCAGCTTGCGACATTCAGTGGGGTCCACACATTCTTTGGGTTGTGTTTTTATGCATTCTTCTCTCAGTTGAGGGGGGCAGGATTTGATCATTTTTTCACTTGGACATGTTATTGATTCTTATGTTATATTATTGTGCCATGGGGTGATGCTAGTGAATGATAACAAAACCTCCTATCCCCACCATGTGTTCCTAGTCACTTTTCCTTGTCATCTTATGTGGCACACTTATCTTCTAGTCATTTTTATGTGGTGTGCACCCCCCTAGGGCATCCTTTAGTGAGTGTGCAACCCCTTCTAGTGAGTGATCCATGTTATATTGTATCAGCTCATCTTAGTCGTTGATTGTATTATGTTTATCTTTTGATCTCAACCACTCATTCATAAATTGGTTAGGTTTTGGTCTCTCTCCTCCTATTTAAGGAATAGACCCCCCTATTGTAAAGGCACCTTTGGAGCTCTGAGAACTTGGAATAAAAATACTACTTTTGCAGATCTACTTCTCTAGTCTTGTTGGATGTTTTTGCAAGTTGAATATACAATCTTTTCTCTATGTATCATTTTGGATCTTGGGCTTCAAACATTTTTCTGCAAGGAGGCCATGTTGATGAAGAGGAGGACACTCTAGGGGGACGCTATTCTGGGGAAACCCCATATCTTAGCTCTGGATTTTCCTTTTGTCTCAAGGAGTATCATTATTGTATCTTTGTGACATATTTGATGCTTTCTCTTTCATATTTTCATCATTTTAGTCATTTTTTTGCTAGATCGATTCTCATATAGATCTTTTCTTGCAGGAGGAGGGCGCACTAGCCAACTTGGAGGAATAGCAATTTCACTTGGAGAACTTGGATCTTACTCTTGATTTCCCCACTTGGGAAATATTATCGATTAGCAAAATGGCCACAATATTTTGAGGTATGTTCTACAAGGTATGTATCTAGTTCCATGCATTTTTACCCATTGGTCACTTCAAACCCTTAAAATCAAAACCCTCATTTTTTTTTCAGATCTATGGAGATCTAGCAATCATTTGGGCTTAACAATTAAAAATCACCTAAATATTAATAAATACATCTGAGATCTAAAATTTGGTTGGCATCCGACTCCATTTACCCCCTCATCTAAGGCACTGGGCATATCCAAGGGAGGTCGCACCTGTTGGGTAGGTGGGATTTTGCTAGATCCACAATTTGGGTATTGCTTGTTCTTTGTCAAATCATTAGATCCATTGAGTAGCAAACCCTCTAGTGCCATTTCACCTTATGGACCCCATTTGGACCATTTTCCTTAATTTAAGGGTGGGCCCCACTTGGATATTTTTACTTAGCATTAGATCTATCTAGATATACTAATTTAAACATCTAAGTGGCCTTTATCTTTCATTGGTTGAACATTTTTCCATATATAATCCTCTTCAACCAATCCCTAACTCTTTGGGTCAACTTATCCTTCCTAGATCTAGATCTATCATCTCTTGATCTTCTCCTTTTTCATCTTCACATTTCCCTAGGAGGTCTTGAGTGGGTTCGCTAGCACTCATTGGCTAGCTAGGGTCTCCCCTTGGTCTTGTTTAGGCTAGATCTAAAGTAAAGAGTGCCTCTATTAGCGTGACACCCAATTTGCATTGGGAACTGTGGCATCTCTTGGGTCACCTCTTTAGTTTTCCAACACCTCTACCATCCTGGATAGGATAACCTTTTGGGACAACTACAAGTTGTGTGATAATAGTTATGTTGGGTCAAGACATGATGTGCAGAGATGTCAGGGGTAATGGGACTCGCGGCGATCACATCGGCCTAGGAGAATCACACAGATTTGATCGACGGCTGAGAATGATTATAGGCCATGAAGATGCATGGAGGTTAATCCATTTTCGCGACCCTGAAAGAAAATCGCCCCCTCCACGTGTCACTCTCTCGTGCATTCAGGCACATAAAAGTAGTTTTAGGAAACCACTCTTCCAGGATCCTGAAACCGCTTATCACTGATAGTGGTAAGGCAATGTTGGTGGCATTTGAAGGGCGCGGACTAGAGGAAAAGCAGCATTTTTCACAGCCAATTTTTGGGTGCCCAAAATCGAAAAAGACATTCGATCTTATGCGTCGGATTGCGCAAAATCGGAGGATTTACAAAAAAAAATTGATGGCGCTGCCCTCGACCCGCCCTGCAGTGGTGGAAGCCACAAGGGGGAAATCCCCCTTGACTCCCATCGTCCCCCTCATATGTCATTGAGTGTGAGAAATTTTTGTAATTGTCAATATGGGTTGTTCCCAGGTTGCATGAAGATTAATGTTATAATTTTCTAAGACTGTAATAAATCTAACAAATGTGTTTATAAACACTTTTGCAGATTCAAAATCCTATCAGTGACAGTTAAGGGTCAACATTTCAAACTAGTGCATTTGGGAAAATTTTGATCTTGGTTGGACCAAGAAGAAGAGTATCATTATGGAGGATGCACATGATCCTTATGAGGTTGAGGCAGATGCAATGGGAGAGAATGTACAGGTTGAGAATGCAGAGATAGAATCTAATGGAAAGAGAAACCAAGCAACCCTCCCAGACATTGCAGAAACCATGAGGAGCCTAAGGGTGGAACTGCAGAGGATCAGAGCAGATAATGAAAGGCTGATTAGAGCCCAAGAGGAGTAGAATCGGTTGAATGCAACTATGCTTCAAATTTTGACAGACATTCAAAGGAAGATAAACCATGGGCAAAATTCAGAAAATCAGGAAAAGAGTGTGGGTAGCTCAAGGAGGCAATCCCACAAGAGATCCCATAGTTCAAGAAGGATTTCTAGAGATAGGACATATACTCCAGAAATATCTTATAGTGAGTCATCTAACTCTAAAGACTCCATTGATGTCTCAAGCTCTTCATCTCATAGAAACAAGAGGAAGAGGTATTCGAAGAACAACTCTCATGGAGAATTTAAGAAGTCCAAACATCCTACCTTTGATGGTGAGGTTAAATCTGGTCAAGAAGTTGAGGCTTGGATTCTTGGGAAGAGGAAGTATTTCCAAGTCCAAGACTATTCAGGAAATATGAAGGCAAGAGTGGTTATCTTCAATATGAATGGAAGAGCATCTATATGGTGGGAACACCTTAGGCAAATAAAGAGGATCAATGAAAGTAAGATTGTGTGGAAGTAGTTCAAGAAGTACTTCAAGGAAAAGTACCTTTCTGATAGGTACTATGATAGGAAAATCAAAGAGTCCATGAGCTAAAATTGGGACAAATGACAATGGAAGAATATGAAAACAGATTCTTAGAGCTCTTAAAATATGTCAAATATATCAGGGATGATAAAGTGAAAATTCAGCGTTTTCTAAATGGATTGCCCCAATCATATAAAGATAGAATTGATTTTGATGAGCCTCGAACTCTAGAGGAGGCCATAAGAAAGGCCAAGTATTGTTTTGATCAAAACAAAAGAAAACTAGAATTCCATAAGGCATGGAAGGACAAGAAAAAATGAAAAGTTTGACCAAAGGAAGAAGGGGTTAAGCCTCCTCAATTCAGAAATCAGCCAAGGCAGCCACCATAGGGTGTGACTAAGCCAGTTAGGATGTTGGGAGACAAGCCAAGAGATCCAATAGAGAGACTTCAATGTTGGGGATATGGAGGAGACCACATGCTTAGGAACTGTCTGCATCGGAATGGGAGTGAAAAGCAAGTTCACAACATCCGAGGAGCTGAAACAGTGGGTCAAGTGGCAAGGACCGTCCCTAGAATTTATGCAGAACTAGAGGACCGCCAAGCAGACCTTCGGTCAACTGTGGTTGAAGTTGAAGGTAAGGTTACTAAGCAATATATTTCTATTTTGATTGAACTTGGATCTACTTATAGTTATATCAGTCCTAAAATTGTTGAGATTTATGCTTTTAAGAAAACAAAGCATAGTAAATCATGGTTAGTTCAACTAGCCACTAGAACCAAGAGGAAGGGTAGCGAAATTGTGGAGAAATTTCCATTGGAAATGGGTGGACTGTCCACTTATGCAAATCTGAATGTTTTGCCACTTGGTTCCTATGATATTCTCATTGGAATGGACTGGTTGGAAGCTCATAGAGTTAAACTTGATTGCTACAGCAAGACTTTTGAATGTATTGATGAAAAAGAAAACCCAAGGGTTGTAAAGGGCATTCCCAAGGTATTTTTTGTTAGAAAAATTTCAGCCATGTAGGAAAGGTTGCCAATTGTATGTAGGCCATATTTTGGAGAAAACAAGAAATGAAATTCCCAAGTTGGAAGACGATTCTGTTTTGCAAGAATTCAAGGATGTGTTTCCCGATGAAGTTCCAGGACTTCCGCCAAAGAGGGATGTTGGTTTTACAATTGATCTTGTTTCAGGAGCTTCTCCAGTTTCCAAAACACCATACAAGATGAGTACACCAAAATTATTAGAGGTGAAAATGCAACTGCGAGAATTGTTGGAAAAGAAGTACATAAGGCCAAGTGTGTCTCCATGGGGAGCACCTGTAATTTTTGTGAAGAAGAAAGATGGAATGTTCAGGTTATGTATTAATTACAGGCAGCTTCATTAGAGAAATTTTGAGGTAAAAAATGGGCCTCAAAAAAAAGAAAATGTACTATAAAATCAACCAATCACATTTTAGAGGATGACATCATCCCCCATAATTGAGGTGACATTGCTTGAGTTAAAATGTTATTTGTCACATTTTCAATGGTGGATGAGAACCCATAGTTAACCATGGTAGTTCTATAAGTACTTTTGAAATCATAAAGTAAAGTACTTATTTCACACTTTTTCAATATAATAATATAATTGTTCTATCAAAAAATTTGGAAGAAAACAATATATGTACCTAGAAAACTATCCATGTACCTTTGTACTACATAAATTTGAAAAAATATTTTTTTAATTGTTTATAGTTTTAAAACATGATAAAACACAAAATCACATATTTTTAAAATACTTAGAAATTAATAAAATATTTTATAGATATTTTATTTTTTCAAATTTAGCATAGAAAAAATTCACATATTTTAAAAATATTTTGAGTTAAAACAAATATTTTCACTATTTTTAAAATACTTAGAAATTAATATAATATTTAATAGATATTTTATTTTTTCAAATTTAGCATAGAAAAAATTCACATATTTTAAAAATATTTTGAGTTAAAACAAATATTTTCACGTGAGTTTGATAAATATATAACATATAATATTTGCTTCCACGTGAATTTGATATCATTGAGTTTGGTTTGGTATATAGTATATGGTATTACCTACTCGGGATCGACCCCAGAACAATGGCATCAAGGTGCCCTCGCCCACAAAACACGCGCCAATTCTTCTACCATCGTGAAAAAAAAATATAGTATATGGTATTAAAATGAGTTTGAGTTTGAGTTTGGTATATAATATATATGGTATTAACATATAATATCACAACATAATATTTGTTGCCACATAAGCTTGATATCATCATCATACCATATTAACATATAATATCACGTGAGTTTGGTTAGGTATATAGTATTAACATGAGTTTGGTATATAATATATATATATGAGTTTGGTTTATAATATATTATTAATATAATTTCACGTGACTTTGGTACATAGTATATAGAATCACGTGAATTTGATAATATATATTTTATAATCTAGTATATAGAAACATGTGAATGTGAGTTTGATAATATTTAACATTTGCATATATATTTTATTCGATAATGTATTATATTATTGGTAGGTTTTTAAAGATTATGTTTTGAAAGAATATATATATTTATATATTTTATTTCAAAATATTAATTTTTAAAGGACAATTTTTTTGAGAAGCACTTTTATTTGTACTCACATCTTTTATTAATAGTCACATCAATGTAGTGTGTTTTATTCATTTTATTTCTATTCAACTTTTTAATTTAATGTAACCATGGTTTACATAGATTGTAGTGTAAAAGGTAAGTTGCTAATATACCTTCTCCACAAAATGACAAACTCATAATATTTTATTATTTCTCTTAGGAGGCCCATTTTAGACCTCAAAATCTCTTTTATGACAAGGTTACAGTGAAGAGAAAATACCTCTTGCTTCGAATTGATGATCTTTTTGATCAAATGAGAGGGGAAAATGTGTTCTCCAAGATTGACTTGAGGTCTGGTTACCATCAAGTGAGAATCAAAGAAGACATTCACAAGACAACCTTTAGAACAAGGTATGGAAACTATGAGTTTGTGGTGGTCCATTTTGGTCTCACAAATGCACTAGCTACATTCATGTGTCTCATGAATAATGTTTTCAGCAAATATTTGGACAAGTTTGTTCTTGTATTTCTAGATGACATTCTTATTTATTCCAAGAATGAAGAAAGGCATGAAGAACACTTGTGAATGGCTTTGCAATTGCTAAGGGAGCATAATTTGTATGCAAAACTAAGAAAATGTGACTTTTATAAAAATAAAATTCACTATTTGGGTCACATTATCTCTAAGGAAGGAATATCAGTGGATCCCGAGAAGATTGAAGCCATCATGAATTGGCCAACTCCAAGAAATGTGACAAATGTGAGATCTTTTATGGGTCTTGTAGGTTACTACAGAAGGATTATTGAAGGATTCTCCAAGGTTTCACACCCAATCACTTCTTTGTAAAAGAAGGGGATAAAGTTTGAGTGGACACCAAGATGTGAAGAAAGGTTCCAGCTTTTGAAAAAGCTTCTCACAAGTGCTCCAATTCTAAAAATTGCAGATCTGGAAAAACATTGTGTAGTATGCACAGATGCATATAAAGATGGACTTGGAGGAGTTCTTATGCAAGATAACCATGTGGTATGCTATGAGTCAAGGAATTTGAAGGAGCATGAGAAGAACTATGCTACTCATGATTTGGAGCTTGCAGCCATAGTGCATGCTTTGAAAATGTGGAGGCACTATTTAATGGGTAGAAAATTTGAGCTAAAGACAGACCATTGTGGTCTGAAATATTTGTTCGAGCAGCCCACATTAAATGCTAGGCAAGCTAGATGGCTATAATTTTTATGTGAGTTTGATTTTGAAATCAAACACATAAAAGGTAAAGAAAATAAGGTGGTTGATGCACTTAGCATAAAAGTACATGAGATGCATATAGCAGCCATTAGTACCTGCAGATCAGATTTGAGGCAGCATATTACTAACTGTATTGTTGAAGATGAATTCTATGTGAAAATAAAAGACAAATTGCAGCAACAGAATTTGGAAAAGAGGTATGAATATTACCATTTGGAAGGTGACTAGATTCTTATTTATAAAAACAGAATTTACATTCCTAATGTGGCAGATTTGAGAAGGATTGTTATGGATGAAATCCATAAAATTCCATATTCCGGTCACCCAGGATACCAAAAAACAATTGTTATAGCGAGAAAGCAAAATTTTTGGTCGGGAATGAAAACGGACATTGCTGAGTATATTTCTAAGTTTATGAAACGTCAACAAGTAAAGGTTGAACATCAACACCTAGCAGGTTTGTTGCAGCCTTTTCCAATTCCGGAATGGAAATGGGATGTGATTTCCATGGATTTTATTACAGGTTTTCCAATGACAGTGAGGCAACATGATTCCATCATGGTTGTGGTGGATAAATTATCTAAGGCAACACACTTTATACCAGTTAAATCCACGTATAAAACGGATGCTATTGCAAAACAAATTATGAAGGAAATTTTCATGTTGCATGGTTTGCCTAAAATAATAATTTCAGACAAGGATACTAAGTTCACCTCAAATTTCTGGAAAAAAAAATAAATTCAGACAGGGATACTAAGTTCACCTCAAATTTACGGAAAACTATTTTTGTTGATTTGGGTATGTTAAAATAATGTAACTGCGGAAGATATTCTATTTATATTATTGTATTCCTCCTCTGGGAGATGATGGTCATGTAATTATTAATGTAAAGGTCATTGAAAGAATCAATGTAAACCCTAGGACATGTATCGGCCTAGAAAAGCCCCTAAAGATTATTATATTATGTAATTGACCAGTCAAGTAGAGAAGTCGGCCTTGTTGAGGAAATTGCCACCCCAACGGAAGAATATAAATAGAAGTGCTCTCTCTCATTTGTATTCACTCATTCACTCAAGCAAGTTCGCATTAGTGAAGAGAGAGAGGTGCACACAAGTGGAGGAGTAGTTGATTTGTATTGGGGAACTTTTGTACTTTGTGATTTCTATATTGAGAAAGGCTTTGTCAAGGTTTTCTCCCTTTTTGGTTTCCCCGAGAGAATCTTTGTGTTCATTTTGTTTATGTTGTGCTTGTTTATCTTTCAGTAATTGTTTATATGCTATATGTTGTTCCAGTAAAAACAAACATGGTATCAGAGCTGGCCTGAAAGATTACATTATGCAGCTGCGGAAGCTAGGGCTTCTTAATTTTTGGGTCTCTTTCCACAGATCATCAAAGGCAGGAGGCTAGGATGACTCTCCTAAGGAAGGCACATTTTTCTGTCGAAACAGTATTTGATTTCGAGCATTTTCAATTATTGGCTCGTCACTACTGCGGGAAATTAGGGCTTTTGACAGAAGTGGAATTTTGGAGTTCTCTCGGCATAGGATTGATCTCCTCAGCAAAATCGAAATTTAGAGACCAAGATCAAACTTTTTGGTTGGGAAGATCCCCGGGATCTATCAAACCCTAGTTCGGGTTTTGAACCAGAAAACCAGAATTTGACAGAAATTACATATTTGAAATTCATAGGCCACTTTTGAGGGGTAAATTTTTGGATTTTTCAAAATTTGAGCACACTAGCTTGTTCGCCCCAGTCAATTTCATCTCCCTGTCCAGACAGAAGTTTGAAATTCCAAGTTTGGATTTTTAGGGTTTCTCTGTCAAACCCTAGTCAGCTCCAGATCCAGCAAATCAACAAGGTAAGACCTACAAACTTTTCTATTTCCATTTGAGGTTCTCATTATAGCAAAATAACAAGCAATGCCAAGCTTGATGAAAAGCTTGAGGGAGCCGAGAGCTTCAGATCCTAGAAGTATAGAGTCATGCTCATCCTTGAGGAGCATGAACTAGAAGACTATGTGAAGGAAGAACTTACAGAACCAGAGGGAGATGAAGATAAAGCAAGGAATTAGAAGAACCTGATCAAAGCAAAGAGGATCATTGTTTATTCCATCAAGGATCACTTGATCCCCCATGTGTCTTCCAAGAAGACACCAAAAGAGATGTTTGATGCCTTGACTAGCCTGTTTGAAGGAAATAACATCAACAGAAAGATGACCTTGAGAAATCAACTCAAGGGTGTGAAGAGTATGAAGTCTGAGTCCATGCACTCATACTTCTCCAGAGTATCCCAAATTAAAGAACAACTATAAGCCATTGGGGATATGATAGAGGATGCAGAAGTTGTGATGACTACCCTGAATGGTCTCCCCCGAGATTGGGAACCATTTGTTCGTGGCATTTTTGCCAGAAAGAAACTAATCAAGTTCAGAAACCTATCGGGATAATGTGTCCAAGAAGAAGAAAGAATAGTCGTAAGAGAGGAGAAATTAAATGACAATGAAGATCAAGCTTCATCTACTCATGCTGAAGGAGAAAAGAAGAGGAAGAACAACCCTCGTCCCCGAGAGGACTCTCCTAGAAGAGCCCAGAAGAAGAGAAGGGCCGGAAAAGATTTCTCTTCAATTGAGTGTTACGCATGCCACAAGACTGGACACATTGCAAGGAATTTTCCAAACAAACCTAGACACCACAAGAAGCAGAAGAAGAGGTTTCAGGCTCATGCAGTGGAAGATAGTGATGATGATAACAAGACCATATTTGATGAAGACTCCAGTGAAGAATATGTCCTTATCTCAGCACTCACTGGTTCAGTATCTCATGGAAGTGATACTTGGCTAGTGGATAGTGGAGCTTCAAAGCACATGACAGGATACAAAGAATCCTTGTCTCACCTCATCCAGAAGGAATCTCCACACAAGGTAAAACTCGGAGATGACTATCAATATCCCATCAAAGGTATGGGAGAAGCCTCTTACAAGTTGGACTCTGGGAAGTCCATGAACATGAAATATGTACTTTATGTACCTGGGTTGAAGAAAAACCTTATATCTGTTTCAGCATTAGATAAGAAAGGTTTTCGAGTTGCATTTGTAGATGGTGAAGTTCTCATGTGGCCTAAAGGGAAGACTATTGATGATGCAGTAGTCATTGGAGTAGAAGAAGGAGGACTTTACAAACTGAAGGGTCATGTAGATACAGCATTGATGGCTAGTACCATGAACCCTTGAGAGCTATGGCATAGGAGATTAGCTCATGTACACTATAAGGCCTTACCAATTGTAAGTAAGGTAGTGACTGGATTACCAGGGATTACCAGAGATCCAAGTGGATCATGAAGGAGTATGCAAAGGGTGTGCTCAAGGGAAGAGTATGAAGAACTCATTCCCAAGTAGCGATAGCAAAGCGAAAGGTATTATGGATATCATTCATTCAGACATTTGTGGACCAATGTCCACCATCTCTCTAAGCGGGTATGAATATTATGCATCCTTCATTGATGATTATTCTCGCAAAACTTGGATTTACTTTTTGAAGAATAAAAATGAAGTCTTTGAAAAGTTTAAAGAGTTCAAGGCGCTCGTAGAGAATCTCTCTGAAAATCATATTAAGATCCTGAGGTTAGACAATGGAGGGTAATATACCTCAGGGGATTTCAAAGATTTATGTAAGCAAGCAGGGATTAAGAGGGAGCTCACTGTTCCTTATAATCCACAACAGAATGGTGTAGCTGAAAGGAAGAATAGAACGATCATAGAAGTAGTAAAGGCTATGATCCACGATCAAGACTTACCCATGCATCTACGGGCAGAAGCTGCCAGAACCATAGTCTATGTACAGAACAAGATCTCCCATAGTGTTGTTGGCAACAAGACCCCTGAAGAGATGTTCACCGGGAAGAAGCTTGAAGTCAGTCATCTGAAGATATTCAGATGTCCGATGTTCATCCACATTCCAAACGAGAAGAGATCAAAACTAGAGCCTTCAGGGAAGAAGGGAATATTTGTGAGTTATATTGAGCAATCTAAGGCTTACCGCATATACATCCTAGGATTCTGCCAGATCGAGATTAGTCGGGATGTCACATTTGATGAAGATACAGCCTTCAACAAGTCTAAGAAGACTCATGAGGATGAAGAGGAGCAGGAGGCTCTCAGAGTTGAAAAACCAACCAAAGAACCAATCCTAAATATTGAAGGGGATCCTATTCGAGAGGATCATGATATGGAAGAACCTCAGAGACCTAAGGAGATACCTCATGAGGAGATCTCTCGAAAGAGAAGACCATCCTGGGCACCCGAATTAATAAAAGATGTAGGAAAGTATGGTGCCCCAGAAGGATGCAGTAGAGAGAGCAAGAGACCAAGGCCATACTCCAGCTATGTAGCCTTGATGTGCAATCTTGTTGAAGAAGAACCAGCTTGTTTTGAAGAAGCAGTAAAGAAGAAGGAATGGTTGGATGCCATGAATGAAGGGTATCAGTCCATTATCAAGAATGATGTTTGGGATGTGGTACCGAGACCAAAATACAAATCGGTTGTTTCATCAAAATGGATCTTCAAAACAAAACATTCAGCAAACAGAAGCATTGAAAAGTAAAAGGCAAGATTTGTAGCCCGGGGATTCTCGCAAAAGGAAGGAATTGACTATGAAGAGACTTTTGCCCCGGTAGCCAGATATACTTCGATTAGAACCATTCTTGCCTTGGAAGCCAAGATGAAATGGAAGCTACATCAGATGGATGTGAAGACAGCTTTCCTGAACGGAAATATAGAAGAGGAAGTATATATCGAACAACCAAAAGGATTTGAAGTAGAGGATAATAAGTCACATGTATGCAGGTTGAAGAAAGCACTGTATGGGTTGAAGCAATCTCCCAGAGCATGGTATGGAATAATTGACAGCTTCCTGATGAGCTTGGGCTTTACCGAGTAAAGCGGACTCTAATCTTTATTACAAGATTATGAATGATGAACCCATGATACGATTACTGTATGTGGATGACTTATTTATGACTGGAGAAGACAAGCCCATTGTTGAATGTAAGAATAGGCTTGCAGCAGAGTTTGAGATGAAAGACCTTGGAAAAATGCACTATTTTCTAGGTCTTGAGGTATGGCAGTTTCCAAACGATATTTTCCTGAGTCAAGGAAAATACACAGTAGAGATCCTAAAGAGATTTGGGATGCTGGATTGCAAGGCCATGACTACTCCGATGGTGACAAATATGAAGCTTTTGAGTGATGCTTCTTCAGAGAAAGTGGATGTCACCATGTATAGACAAATTATTGGGTCATTGATGTATTTGACCAATACTCGTCTAGATATATGTTTTGCAATAAACACATTGAGTCAGTGTATGGTGGAACCCAGGAATGTCCCCCTAATTGCAGCAAAACATGTGATGATATATCTGAAGGGTACATTGGATTATGGACTCAGATATACCTCAGATAGTGAGTTCAGGTTGTATGGGTACACAAACTTAGATTGGGATGGAAGTGATAAAGACAGAAAGAGCACTTCAGGATGTTGCTTTAGTTTTGGATCAGGTGTGATCTCATGGCTCAGTAGAAAGCAACCCTACGTTGCACTTAGTACAGCGGAAGTTGAATATGTAGAAGCTTGTTCAGCTTTTGTTGAAGTAGTGTGGCTTCGCAAGATGTTGACAGGATTGTTCGATGCAGAGATTGATTCTACGGAGATACTCTGTGACAACCAGAGTTGCATCAAGTTGACAGAAAATCTTGTGTTTCATGATAGATCGAAGCACATCGAGATTAAGTTCCACTATATTCGGGATATGGTGCATAAGGGAGTTGTGAAGCTCGAGTATGTTCCTATAGAGGAACAAGTTGTTGATGTGCTGACTAAGCCTCTGGCTCGTGTGAAGTTTGAGTACTTTCGAGACAAGCTTGGTGTGGTCCAGAGAGATCTCTCTAGAAAGAGAGATTGATAGATCCTATCCGAAAGGATAGATTCCTGTCCAGGAGGGATAGTAGATCAGTACTGGCTAACTGATAGTTCCAGCTCTCACGAGCTGATGCCTGTCCGTAGGGATGGATGCCTCTCCAAGGTGAGGGTAGATCAGTACTGGCTTACTGATAGTTCCAGCTCTCACGAGTTGATGCCTGTCCGTAGGGATGGATTCCTCTCCAAGGGTGAGGGTAGATCAATACTAGCTGACTGATAGTTCCATCTCTCACAAGTTGATGCCTGTCCATAGGGATGGATGCCTCTCCAAGGGTGAGGGTAGATCAGTACCGGCTGACTGATAGTTACAGCTTTCATGAGCTGATGCCTATCCGTAGAGATGGATGTCTCTCCAAGGGTGAGGGTAGATCAGTACTGGATGACTGATAGTATCAGTATTTAGTTACTAATGTTTGTTGCAGGTGTTCCAGCTGGTAGTGCTTCCGATGAGGATGTTCCAGCAGATGGTGTTCCAGCAGATGGTGTTCCAGCTGACGAAGATGTTGTTCTAGCTGATGGTGTTGTTGATGAGGATGTTCCAACAGATGGTGTTCCAGCTGGCGAGGTTGCTGACAGCAGAAGATGTCCCAATTGATGATGTTACTGATTAGGATGTTCCAGCAGAAGATGTTCCAGTTGACAAAGTTGTTGTTCCAGCAGAGGATGATTCCTGATGATGATGATCATATTTCAGCAGATGATGATGTTGCTACTCCGCAGATGATTCCCCAGACAAATGATGATCCAAAGTCTTCCTACGACATATAGAAGTTCACAAGCCAGTTGTGCAGATGTTGTTACCCGCAGAATACCTTCCTAGTTAAGAGGGAGTGTTAAAATAATGAAACTACGAAAGATATTCTATTTATATTATTGTATTCCTCCTCTAGGAGATGATGGTCATGTAATTATTAATGTAAACGTCATTGAAAGAATCAATGTAAACCCTAGGACATGTGTCGGCCTAGAAAAGCACCTAAAGATTATTATATTATGTAATTGACCAGTCAAGTAGAGAAGTCGGCCCTGTTGGGGAAATTGTCACCCCAACAGTAGAATATAAATAGAAGTGCTCTCTCTCATTTGTATTCACTCATTCACTCAAGCAAGTTCACATTAGTGAAGAGAGAGAGGTGCGCACAAGTGGAGGAGTAGTTGATTTGTCTTGGAGAACTTTTGTACTTTGTGATTTCTATATTGAGGAAGGCTTTGTCGGGATGTTCTCCCTTTGTCGTTTCCCCGAGAGAATATCTGTGCTCATTGTGTTTATGTTGTGCTTGTTTATCTTTCAGTAATTGTTTATATGCTATATGTTGTTCAAGTAAAAACTAATAGGGTACGCAGCTAAACTTTAGTACCGCCTACCATCCACAAACAAATGGGAAAACAGAAAGGGTAAATAAAGTGCTTGAAGACATGCTACGCATGTATGTAATGGACAAACCATACAAGTGGGAGGACTATCTACATTTGGTAGAATTTGCATACAATAATGGGCAACAAGCATCATTGGGCATGAGTCCATTTGAAGCTTTGTATGGCAGGAGGTGTAGAACACCAGTTACATGGGATAATTCGGTGAACAGAATTGTACTTGGGCCAGAATTGCTTAAGGAAATGGAACAAGAGGTTGTAAAGATTAGGCAAAATTTAAAGGCAGCGCAAGATAGACAGAAAATTTATGCAGATAAGAACTGAGTGCATAGAGAGTTTCATGTTGGGAATCATGTTTACCTAAGAGTGAGGCCAAGGAAGAGTTCCTTTAAGCTTGGAAGTTGTGCCCATCTATCACCGAGATATTGTGGGCCATTTGAAGTGCTTGAGAGAATAGGACCAGTTACATATAGAATTGCATTGCCTGCTAACCCTAGAGCTCATAATGTTTTTCATGTTTTTTTATTAAGAAATATGTACATGGTCCTAACCATGTGATTGATTGGGATGTGATCCAAGTGGAAACCGAGGGAGAGTTCCATACCGAGCCACTATGCATCCTAGAAAGGAAAGTGGCAGTGCTCCGGAACCGAGCCATCGGATAGGTAAAGGTGCAATGGAAGCACTTCGGTCCCAATGAGGCTACGTGGGAGTTGGAGGATGCCATGAGAGAGGCACATCCAGTTTTCTTCAAATTTTGAGCAAACATCGAGGACGATGTTATTCCAAGGGGGAGGGGATTGTAATATTCCTAGATTTGACTTTGAATGTATTTATCCAAAATTATGTAAATGATATAAATATGCTAGTGCGGAACTCAAGGCCAAGGCCCAACTAGTGAATGTCTAGGCATGTATGATGTTTATATTTTATTTGGACTATTTGGTTGTGATTTTATGTTGATTTAGAATATATATAAATATTATGTGCATAAATAATAAAATGGTCCAACAATGGTTGTGTAAAGAGCACCAAAGGGGCTATGATTCCACCAAAGGGGAAGAGGAAAGGGTAACCAACAAACCCTTCCTACTAGAGGGATCCAATTTGGTACTCTTCTCAACTGGTAAATGGATGTAAACTGGACAACCAAAGATGCAGAAATGACTCACATCTGGATTCACAACAATGAATGCCTCCTCTAGTGTCTTGTCCCCCAAAACCCTGTGAGGACACTAATTCTAGATGTAGACTAATGTGTTGCATGCTTCTACCCTTAAAAAGATTGGTGAATCCTAGTCATGTATCGTGGCCATAGTAGCCCCTATGATAGATTGGTTCTTCCATTCTGTAACCCCATTCGGTTGTGGGTTGTACAGAATAGTAACTCCCTCTTGATTCCTCAATCCTTGCAAAAATCATCAAAATCATTGGAGGTGTACTCACCCCCATTGTCTGATCTCAAAACATTGATATCCTTCCTTATTTGGTTCTCCACAAGAGCTTTGAACTTCTAAAACCTGTCAAAGACTTCATCCTTGGTAAGTAGATCCATGTTTTGAGAGAGAAGTCATCAATGAAGGAAACATAGTGCATGCTTCATGTGATTGATGCTACTAACATCGGTCGACATACATCCGAATGCACCAAATCCAGAATCCTGTGATGAACCTGCAATAATTAATTAATGCAAATACATGAGATATCAGAAATAATAGAACAGAATCACTTTTATATTGATCACGGGCCACTTCGAGGGGGCAACCTCCTTTGAGCAAGCTCAATACAATTAACTTCACTGTCCTTCAATGGCCTCAACACACACTTATATACTAAGTCTATGCCCAATACTATGAGTCAAAACCATGGGACATATAATACTATGGGACGACTTACAAAGCATATGCGTCCAATACTATGGGCTAATATAAACTACGGATCAACAAATACTACGGGACGACTTACAAAGCATATGCGTCCAATACTATGGGCTAATATAAACTACGGATCAACAAATACTACGGGACGACTTACAAAGCATATGCGTCCAACAACAATATACTAACATAGTAAAGAGAAGGGTTGACATAGGTTCCTAACATCCCCTCTCCCTTAGAAAAATCTTTGTCCTCAAAGCTTTGGTTGGCGAAATTGCAGCAAAATCTGAAGGAGTGGTTCCCCGGTAGCATCCTCGGGTTGCATTTCGGGCCACTGACGCCTTTGGAGTGTCAAGGAGAATTGCTTGGAAGGTTGTAGATGAAGAAGAACCCTGTCAACCGCGTGGAAAATGCGCTCAGAACGGTGCTGATCGGCTTGTTGTTTCAGGCGAATTCTGGCCATGTGAAGATTGTCCTGCAAAATGAGAAGAATCTGATCGCGGTTTCGAAGAATCTGATCGCGGTTTCGAAGAACCGAGTCAATTTCCTGAACTGGGGAGCTGCTAAGGGTGTATGGAAGAAGAACTGGTGGTGTTTTTCCATAGACTGCTTCATATGGTGTCCTTTGAGATGTGGTATTGTACCACCAGAGCGCTGCTAGGAAATCCATAGAAATAGTTGGCCAAAGCTGTGTAGGGATGGGCAAGGGTTTGAGCAATCCCGAAAGGAGTGTCGTTTCCCCCTTGTTGACTTGGAAAGTATCATCGTCAGCCACCATCTGTTGAATTGTCATTTTTAGTCCCTGCCAAAAGAAGTTACATTGTTCCCGGTCATACATTTTGCAGAACCCGGAGTGCCATGTTGATGAAGAAGCATGGAGTTCATAGAAGAGATAGCCCTGTTGAACATATTGCAACCAATTTGGAACAAGCAGAGAAAGAGCTATAAGAGAAACTAGGTCATCAATTGTGCGAGAAGGAGCATCTTCCACCATATTGTCCTTACCCTTCTTGTAAGTGATCACATAGGGATAACCCATGAGCTGGATAACCCATTTCAGGTGTGTTGGGGAGGAGACCCATTGTTCCAGAAAATTTTCCAGACTCGAGAGATCAATCTTGATGCAGAAATAATTCCCTAATATATATGGCTGCCACTTCTGTACTGCATGCAAAATAGCCATCATTTCCTGCTGAGAGGTAGATGTGGCTAAATTCTTACCGGAAAGGTCTCTTGAAGGCAGCAAGCGCATTGGTTCAGCAAAGATACCTGCATATCTATCCAAGCAAGTAGTGGAGACTGTCGATGGGTGCATCTGAATGGAATTGAGCTGAGCAATGACACCATGTGAATTCTTCTTAAGGATTTTTTCCAGGCGATGTGAACTGATGATGCAGAGAGACCCTGGTTGTAAGCCCATAAATTTGTGTTGTGCCCCATTGACTTTAAACTGCATCCAAAGTTCAGCAAAATCCCATAAGATGGGGCCAAGTGTGCGTAGCCATTGAATGCCCAAAACCACATCACATTCGCCTAAGGACAAGGCAAACATGTCAGAGCGTAGGTTATAATCTTCCATAGAGATACACACATTATGACACTTCCCCTTGCAAGGTAAGGTGCCCCCATTGGCAACCATGACTTCAAAGTTGGAGCAAGGATGGACAAAACAATAAGCCTGTTTGGCAATCCGAGGGTCAATGAAGTTATGAGTGCTACCAGAATCAATGAATATGGTAAGAGGGAGCTTCTTGAAGTATCCCCTGACCCGCATTGTTTGTGGGGTGGTAACGCCGGTTACAGCATGGAGAGAGATCTCGGGTGGGTCGTCCTGAGACGGGGTGTCAACAGGCGGGTGTTGAATGTCGACCTGATCATCTACTGTATCTGTAGCTTCTTCACCAAGTTCTAAGGCAGGCAGAGAATCCACATCCAAGAGATAGAGATTTTGCTGAACACATCTATGTCCCCGAGTGAATTTCTCATCACAATTATAGCAAAGCCATTTTTCTCGGCATGCCTGCATTTCTATTTTAGACAAATGCTTGATAGGAGTTGGTTGAGGAGCAGGCGTGATGGGAGGTCGTTGGGAACCCATATTTCTGAAGGGAACAAAGGTGGGTTTGGAGAGTTGTTGAGCTGCGATCTTGTCCTCGGCCAGCTTAGCCAACCCTAGGACTTCCATCATTGTGTTGGGACAAAACATTTTGACCTCTGAGCGGATTTCATCCTTGAGACCACTGATAAAACAACTCCTGTAGAATTCATCAGACAATCCTTCTGTGTGATTGGCCAATTTCTCAAATTCTGTCTGATAACTGTGCCAATTTGGTGAAGTTTAGTGAGTGCTCATGTGAAATCATTAAAAGCACTAGGACCAAATCGTGGCAAAATGAGTTGGCAAAAATCTGTCCAGTTTGGCTCGGGATGAGCTTTGATGTACCAACGTTACCATTGAAGGGCTTCCTATTCCAAATGAAAGGATGCAAGTGGAAATTTCTGGGCATCAGAAGTATTATGCAAACTGAAATATTGTTCTGCTCGATATATCCATCCAGTCGAATCAGTACCATTGAAGCAAGGAAAATCAAGCTTCGGCCCACGAAAATTGCTAGAAGAAGAGAACCCGGTTGCTGCAAAAGATTCTGGCTGTCTGGTATTGTTCATGGCTGAATGATGAAGATGGAGGCTGAGAAATTTTTCATCCAGATCTTGGAGTTTGGTTTGGATGGCTGCAAGTGCTTCCTCCATGGTGTGTGCTTCTACATGGGTGACAACCATAACCAGGTTTTTTTTTTTTTGTGGAATGGATAGAAAAACACAAACAGAAGTTGATTTAGTAAAGGGAAATTTGGATTGGGGAAACAATCTAATGGGTAATTGGGGTTTGACTAGAGTTTGGACACTGTCGAAAGGACAAGAAAGCAAAAAGGGGGATTTCAGAACCGGGGTGATAGAATGAGAAAATTTGGTAGAGAGGGACAAAGAAGCAGAATTCAGAAAGGAACTCTGTGGTAAAATTTGAAGGTGATTGGGTGAAATCTGAGGAAGTTATGGCAAACCCTAAAAATAGACAAATGTGGGATTTCGGGCTTTGGGAAGGGGAATTGGGGATAGGGTACTCAGGAATGAAAAATGCAGAATGGGATGACAGGGGTTCCCCAAAAATTTCAAGGGAAACAGAGTGAAAACAAGGGAGATATGGAGAAAAAACTGAATTTTATACTATCTTTTTTTTTTTCAGAAATGGATCGGCAACAGCGGTGCAATGGCGCGGAAGGAATCGAAAACGGTTGGATCTGAAACGGCGACTGGATCTAGAACAACTTTCAGAATAGATCTGAAACGGCTAGATCTGGAGCGGAAGTGATCGGCAACAATTCAACTGAAAATAGATATGGACCCCAGGTATGTACGACTTCCTAACAGTTCAGGTGTTTCACTCGGCCACCAATGATGTCTGACGGCTTGCGTATTGGGGCAGTACCCCTCACTCCACGGCTTAGGTAAAACTGATAACCGCTTTGCCACAAACAACAGCTCTTGGTTTACCTCACGGGTGGGAACTAGTCAATCAGGTAGGGGTCGTTGCCCTTTTCACTGGCAGGTCCTCTCAATGGGCCAGCTACTTCGGGGTTCCTATGGTACTCCTCACAATGAGTTTTAGGGCTTATGCCCAAGTACTTCCCACAGTTAAGCGGATAGGGATTATTCCCAAATCCGAAACTGCAATAGATGCGAAAAAAAATTGGTAGAAATTCCACCCAACAAGCCCAAGAAAGTGGTCTGATACCAGATGTGATGAACCTGCAATAATTAATTAATGCAAATACACGAGATATCAGAAATAATAGAACAGAATCACTTTTATATTGATCACAGGCCACTTTGAGGGGCAAACCTCCTTTGAGCAAGCTCAATACAATTAACTTCACCGTCCTTCAATGACCTCAACACACACTTATATACTAATTCTATGCCCAATACTATGAGTCAAAACCATGGGACATATAATACTATGGGATGACTTACAAAGCATATGCGTCCAATACTATGGGCTAATATAAACTACGGATCAACAAATACTACGGGACGACTTACAAATCATATGCATCCAACAACAATATACTAACATAGTAAAGAGAAGGGTTGACATAGGTTCCTAACAAATCCCTTTAGATTTTTGCTCACTACTTGGGAAAGGAACCTTAGCATGATTTCCAAGTGTGCACCATCTACTTACACCTTGTTGCTCAATGTTGAACTCTGGAAGACCTATGACAATCTCCCTCGGAATAGGTGGATCTCGATGATGATGGTTCCCCATCCTCTTGCGCCATAACTCTCATATGTTATATATTGGGGCTCGAATATGTTCACCTTGTAACATGTATAAGTTCCCTTCTCTAACCTCGATCACTTAAGTTGATCCTGGTCTAGAATCTTTCGGTCTAATGAGTACTTCAGTGTTGGTTCTTGAACTCTACTACTTATCCCTTATCTTCCATGATCGAAACTGAAAGAGGATTCTTCATGAGACCTCAGACAAATAACACATCATCAAATTATAAAGAGTTACCAGACTAGAGTTGGAAATGGATGGTACCAACTCTTGCGACTAGATACTTGGCATCATCACTGTAATACCCCTAGTTTTGACTTGGAATGTATCTATCCAAAATTATGTAAATGGTGTAAATATGCTAGTGCAAATTCCTAGTGTGGAGCTCAAGGCCAAGGCCCAACTAGTGAATGTCTAGGCATGTATAATATTTATATTTTATTTGGATTGTATGGTAGGATTTTATGTTGATCTAGAATATATGCAAATATTATGTGCATAAATAATAAAATGGTCCAACAATGGTTGTGTAAAGAGCACCAAAGGGGCTATGATTCCACTAGAGGGGAAGAGGAAAGGGGGCCCATGGGTGACTAAATCCTTGCTGCCAAGTATCAACCATAGAACTCACCCAAAACTCTGACATGTGATGAGAATAAGCCAATTATATCCTTTTTTACCATTTTCCAATCATTAATGCAAGTGTGTGGTTGGTGGGAAAAGTCACCTCATATAGTTATTGTAGCATGGGACTGAATGCACTTTTGTGACAGTTCGGTCATGACAGAAATCAGGCTGCAACTGCCAAGAGTTATGTCTTCTACTGACAGAAGTTATGTCAGTTGTCTTTTCACCATTTTCTCATATCCTTTGGAGTCAAGCCTCATTTCTCTCATTCTTTCACACATATTTAGAAGATGCATAGCTCTCCCTTGTTGTCCATGAACTTACCATGTTGTTTTGAACCCAAAAATTCGAATTTGGAGACCATGTTGCATATTTGGAAGTGAATATTGTTGGTTTTAGGTTAGCAGAGAGGTTGGGAAAGCTAGGAACCCTTACCCTTGAGTTATGTTGCTCGTAGGTGCTTGATAAGCCACACATTGAGGCTGCAGGTGATTCTATAGCATCCAATGTCAGGTTGGACTTCTTCTATGCACACACTGGAAGCACCCAGCAAGATGGATTTCCCACGAGAATCGTGGATTGGTGAAGGGGATGTCTGAGCTAGAAGGGTGTTGTGCGGGGCAGGTATTGTGGAAGCCAACGCTATGAGGGCTGAGTGAGACCCATGTAGAGCTCTGTATGAGCATTTGGCTAAGCACAGAGAGAAGAATGGGTTGTGGGACGACAGAGAGAATCTTGTAGGTGTTACCTTCACCCTGGTGGCCTCACAACCCAGCTTGGGGGTGGCCTCCCAGCAGAAAGAGTATATGTTGGACTGAGTGCCTATGGTTGGGTGGAAAAGCGCTCCTACACAGCCAATTTCTTGGATCTGTATTGGATAAAGATAAGTATTCTAATGCATTTGATTATGAAGTGTTTTTATTTCATGCATGTAATGTTATGCTTGTGTATTTGCATGCTAGATGTGTGTGGATATGTTTTAATTCCGTTGTGCATGTTTATTTACATTTCTGCACACATTTTATTTGTTGAAAAACATATTATGGACTTGGGGCGAAATTTGAGAGCCCAGATTTGGCCAGCGTCCCCTCCCAATGGTTGGATTGGGTGAGGGGAACGCTACAATCACCAAAATCGACCTGAACTCTGGAGACGTGCTCTATTAGACTTGAAAATAGTTCTCACGCTAATGTCATATGCTTCAATCTCCACTATCCACATACCATGCATTCTTCGGAACTATGTTGGAAGAGGGGAAAAATACCATAAAAAAATTCCTTCTAAAAATTTAGAGGCAAACTCGTCCATATGAGTTTCAGTCAAGGTTGCTACCTAGTGTTGTTGCTTCCCCTTACCCTCCTTCTCTGAACACTGTGATGCATAGTGGTCATTCTTATGACATATGAAGCATTTGATTTTACTCAAGACTTTCTTCCCTGGTTGCGAGGTTGACTTGTCACTAATTATCTTACCCTTGATGGGTCCTTTACCTCTTCTCTTCTTCGCTTGACCAATTAGGGCATGATCATTGTCACCTCCCTACCTGTTGGCCTTGGATTCCATATGAGTTTCCTCCTGGATACGGTCATCCCACATTATTTCCCAAGCACAAACACCCTGGAAAAATGTTTTCCATTTAAGTGGGAACCCATTTAATGCCATGTTTATTAGGTCCTCTTCAACCTTCTCCCCAAGTGTGGCAAGTTGGTCACGAATTTGTGTGACCTTAATCAAGTAACCGATAACAATGTTTGATCTGGTCAGATCTGAGTTGATTGTGTAATATCATCTTCCAGTTAATGTTCTTGCTCTAGTAATGGCTAACTAAGGCATAGAACATGTCCTTCGTTGTCTTCTTCTCGGATATATGAGGGATCTGATGATCCTTTATAGCATCTATGATCATTTGCTTGGCTCTCACTTATTTATTCCTATGAGCTACCAAAAGTTAAGGATCTATCAGCAAAGCCACCACATCCTTGACAATATCCCAAAGGCCATTCTTCTTCTAATAGAAGAGTTACCCTAACCTTCCATGATAGGAAATTTGAGGCACCATCCAATATTTCCTCGAACATGAGGCTAGTTGATGCCATGCCTGATATAATGCACAAACTCCCACATCTGAAAATTAGTCCTTAAAAGAAATAATGAAACCTTTTAACTATTGGTCCTTAGGTAATTGATTTACTATTGTAAATCCTTAAGAATCTCAATCAAAGAACCTAGATCCAATACCATGTAAATTTTAAGGCCCTAGATGGTTGTTGTCATATGTTTCGCTTTAATTAAACAAATCAAATCTGAACTTATTTTACAATCGAAATAAATATTTATGAACATGCAACAATCACACATATAGTTGAAAAAGAACTATGAAAGCATAAACACGATACACAATAATTGTCTTTCAAATAAATTTGTATTTCTTCAAAAACCTAAACCTAAGATTTACAACATGTTGAAGAGAAACACTATGCCTACACAAAATCTAAGAAAATGGTGTACCCTGTTATCACTAGAGTTTGCACCTTGACTGCTAAGGCCCAAAGTCTAGAGAATCTTAAGGTTTTCTAAATGGATGATTAGGTTTATGGTTTTATAAAAAATTACAAGAAACAGAGATCAGGCTAACATATCAAATTAGCCAACAGTGGATGTATAAACATAATATCATGGCCAAAAAGAGCACAAGAATGAACTTATCTAAGGACAGAACCAACTCTGTTTTAGATCACTGATACATATATAGACTATCCAAAAGAATCCAAGTACAGGAAAGAATCATGAATACATATAATATTTATCACTTCAAATTAAAACAAAATAGGCTCAATCGCACATAATCACTTCAAAGCATTCTTAATAACCATGGAAATGTAATACATGCTCCTGTAAATACAATAGCAATCTGACCTCTAGACTCCTAATACATTCTCATCCCTCTCGGTTGGAACCTCTCTGCCTACCCTTCATTACATAACGATGAAATTAATAATAATTACATAATCCAAGTTGCTACAATCTTTTTACGAATGAAATCCTATCTATACACCTAAAATAGAAGTAATTTCTGACTCATTACCAAAAAATCTAGAATGATTGCCAAAATCAAATCACAAAACCATTTGGATGTTGTTCTCTCTTCTTGAAATCTGGGAGTGTTCGATCCAGTTAATCCAAAAAGCTCTACCATCCAAATATTTTGCCATTTTCCCTTTGAATATTTAAATGCTGCTTGAAATCTGGGATCTGAAGATATTTCCTATCAATCTGAATCTTCTACTCCTAGAAAATATGCCAGTTATTCTGCCTCAAAATCGTGATCCTGATCCCTTTGAAATCCTGCCATTTACCACTTAATTCCACCTGTACAGATATATTTGCATTTTCTAGTACAACCTTTGCGAGCATGAAAGTTCAAAACCCCCAGTACAAATGTGAATAAGATCCAATTTGCTTTTTGAACTACAACAGGTTTTGACAACTGTGTGTATCTTATATTCATTTTCTATTTCAATTTTACTCGTGTAAATTCTCTTCTATTTGCGCCACAACCAGTGAATAGTCCCCAAGCTCCTGAGCACATTTAAATATCTCCAGCATGAAATTGATTAAACGCATCATCAATATAGATAATACGCACATATGGGACAGAGCTCTTTCCATTTGAAAACTTTGCAATCATGGCTTGAGCATTTTATGATGCTCAATCTCTTGATTGAAAAACCCAAACTATGCTTTTACTTTCACACGTTCTGAGATTTTGCAGTTGAGCGATGACTATGGTTCAACTTCAAAAAAAGGCAACAATAAAAACAATAATCTTTATGTCAAAACCGTGCTCTACATATCTGCGACTGCAAATGTCAAATATCCTCACCTCAGGTTTTTGCAGGTCCATTAATTCAATGACACCTGGAAAAACTCTCCTTGATTCAGAGCCTTTTTTCAAATAGGAATTCTAATTACCCTTTGCTTATTTCGTTCAAATTCAGCTTGAGTCAAAGGATAAGCACTGCTCTTCTTCTCATTGGATGGTCATGCTTGAGCTCGATCTTTAATTATTTGGATGACCATTTGGATGTGAGTCCTCCTTTTGGCGTTCTAGTGTGTTCTTTAGACAAGGTATTTGAATGCAAATGGTACAAGTATGAATTCAATTTAAAGCGATCCTCGATCAACAAAATTGTCATTAAAAAGATAAGGATTGTTCTCTAAAGAAAGTCCATTAAACTCATAGTTGTTCCAAAAGGCCATAATGTTGACCATGAACGTCACCATAGATTGTGAATTCCTTTTCATTTGAAACATTGATATCAACCAATGATGGTATCACATCTAGAAAAATCGCTTGTGCAACTGGTATATATCATGAAATCCATTCTTCATAAACATCCATCAACTATAGCATTTCAGTGATACTCTCTTAGACCAAGTAGATCTTAGTACTATCCTAAGATCTAGGTTTCTTTGTAATGTCTGATGCCATGTCGATCCTCTCCCTACTATTTAGGTTCTGTCCTCCTTGGCTTCACTTGTGTGTGCACACAACTTCCTTGGTGTGTGCTTTACACAACTTCCTTGGTCTGTTCCACAATTTCTCCTCCCATCTTCTCATATTTGTGCTTTGAGAGAGAGAATTAATCTCTTCAATTCTAGCAACCAACTTCATTGATTCTAGCAATCAATCTCAACTAACCTCCTTAATCCTAACAACCACCTTATATCAACAATTAGGTGTATGGCTAAGATTATATCAAATCCAACTCACTAATATTCTAAAATCTCTAGAACGGTTCATTTAAATTTCTAAGACTAAGAAATCAAAGGAGTTTAAACTTTCACTTTTATTTATTAAGTGAAAATACAAAATGATATTATTCTCCATTTTTACTAAGTGGTCACTAAGAATTTGTCTCTAACTTCTTCCTGCATGTCTGTTGAAGTTACATTTTTCAACAAATGCCACATAGATACAGTTGGAATGTCCATAAAATGTAAGCCAAATTCTAATATGTGCTTATAAACAAGGCTAAGAAACCAAAATCATGCTAAGAATGACATGAACATCCACAAGTCTCTTATATCCAAGCTTGGATAGGACCAATGTAAGCATGGCCATCATGGATCAACCCATAATCATCATTACTCCCCTTAAGCAACAAGGGCTTAAGGGGCTCTTCAAATCTACAATATTTTCCTAGACCAAACTCCACATTAGATGAACATGAGGGATGAAATAAATTTCCAACATTATAAAAAAATAATTATCTCCAAATTTAAGGCTTGAAGACACTATTTAGTTTCTTGGAAATCTCTACAATTAACCTTCAAATGGATGGCTTGCTCAAATTTCTGCATTAAAATCACTTCCTAGCTAAAAACTCATGCTCAAAATGAAAAGAAATGCAAAAAGAAATGTAGTTGGATGTCATAAAAACCTTGTTGTACCATACAATTTCCAACCCTTAAAACATCTTTTATAGCTGACAACTTAGGCATAAAACCATCAATACATGGGACAAAATATGGCTAGAAAATTTCTGCAGTTTTAGGCCCCAAAACATGCTTACGCATATAGCTTAAAAAAAAACAAAGAAATGCTTCAAGCATGGCTGGAAGTCACACTGAAAATTATCTCTGGAAACAAACACAAAATATAGAGGAAGTGGCTTAAACAAATATGGAAAAATGTGCTCAATATAATACCAAAAATTATCATTACAAATGAGTGCACATGGCTGCAAATCATCCATTATATTCAGTTGTTCCAAACACTCAAGATCAAATTTGAGAATGACTTCCTAAACACAAATACACAGCTAGAAATACCTCAAAAAAATTATGCAATAAATATCTTGCTACCCTACATCATTTCCAGCACTCAAATTACCATCAACAAATGAAAGTTCATGTGCAAACTCAACAAACCCTGAAGAAAAATAAAACTAGAAAAAATTGTCCTCAAAACCCTATTGTTCTATGTAATTTCCAACCCCAAAAACATAACTCCTAAGTGATTTTTCATCCATAAATGCATAAAAAAATTGGTCATTTTGTGGTTAGAAAATTTATGAGTTGTGAACATCACAAAGCAACCCTAAAACCGAAGAAAACATGGTTGAAAACCTTCCTTAAATTGCTATCCCAAATTTGTGCAAGAAGAAAGACTAAAATGTTATTCAAAATCTACATTATTAGACTCACTAATCTACTCAAAATGCTCGAAAAAAATATACACAAAAACTCCATAGAAGGTAGCTGAAAAATTGCCCCAAATATGGGAGTGCGTGGCTAAAATAAACATGCATAAATATCCCAAGGCTGCCCAAAATTCCAGCAATCCATACCCTCATTATGACCAAAATCCTGAAACATAGTGTCAATAACTGCATGCCTAGGTTGTCCTCATTTTCATTCAAAGGAAAGGCAAATTCATTTGTCAAATCATCATCACCCAAGGGTTTGACTTCAAGGACATCCCTCTAAACAGTGTTAAAGAGTATATCATCAAATTCAGGAATTTGAGAGAGGCTATAGCTTACCACACTCTTCTCTTCAAAAGGAAAAGAAATGGATGCATGCAAACTCTCACCAATAGGGTCTTCAACATGTATCTCATCAAGTTCTTGGTTTTCAATGGAATCTTCATGGATTTCTTCTAGAACTTGATCTTCAAGAACCTCTTCATGGGCTTGATCTTCAATATGCTCTTCAATTATTTTGTCTTCTAGAGAATTTTCATGGTTCTCTCCTTTGGCTTCGTCTTGATCTTCAAAAGGATAATGATATGCTTCTTGAATGCTTCCTTCATCATTCCTTTCCTCTTGGGCTAGGCCTTCCAAAAATTATTCAACAAGTTTCTCTTGGTCTTCCACGATGATGAGGTGGGGAGGTGCTTGAGTGTCTTCAAAAACTAGTTTACTTTCAATAACATTTTCTTCTTCATAATCCCTCCATTCATGATCTGCAACATCAAGCTCAATGATCTCTCTTAGTATGATGATAGGCTTGTGATATTCTATACCCAAAATCTCACACCATAATTTAACATCATTGCTTGATGGAGGTAGATCACCATACCTCTTTTTGATGCACCCACATAAATACACAGGAATTAACTGTTTTATTCAGTTCATCCAAGAGGAACTTTGAAGGGTTTGTTTCATATGCAAAGATCATGCTATGAAATCGTACATTCCTTCACTAGGAATGTAGAGTGGAAGAGGGGTCCAGGGAACAATGCCTCTTAATCATCTTATGGATGAGCTCCTCGAGTTAGATCCCATTTGAGATACCAATTGAGGGCACAAAAACCTTCTCATATTTAGCATGATGACAATATTGAAGGTGGTCTAGGTACAAATTTAAACCCAGGCTTGAATGGTTCGAGTAGAAAATCTCTTGTATCCATTACACAACGTAAAGCAAGGAGGGAATTTTTATCAGGGAAACAAAAACCATTGAAGGGGCCTTTAGTGCAGGCCAAGCCCTAAACAAGACCTCTAATTGATTATATTATCCTTCATTGTTTGGGCTTGGGGCAATACCTCAAATAAATTAGTTGTAAATGCATTGATCAATCTTCATAAACCTAACATTCTTCTATTACAAGAAATCATGTGTTAAGGTGTTAAAGCAATCGTTATCCTCTCATCGTTTCTTAAGGATTGGAGCTTTAAAACCATTAATTTTGTTGGTCGATCCGATGGATTACTTTCACGATGGAATAACTCAATCAACCCCTTTAATTTTGCTCCCATTGATGCAAGGCTTTAGACATAATTTATTTCTTAGGACTCAAAGCTCACTTTTTTCTTAGTCAAAAGTTTATGGACCTTATGGCAATCAAAGAGAGTTTTGGGAATCCTTCTTCCACGAGGTTTCATAGGTCATTGCCATTTAATCATAGGCAAAGGCCAAAATTGCATTGCAATGAAAAATGGGTGTCCTCTGCTAGGATGAATACCTTCACTAACTTATTTTCAGCATAATATTATAGATGTTGGGCTTTGCAACATAGAGGCCATTAAATTTTTTCCAACATGGAGGAATTCCAAGGCAGCAGAGGATGGCATCTCTAACAAATTAGACTAGTTCCTTGTCCCTTAAGAATTTACGTCTCAATCTAATAGAATTAGATTGTGGATATCTTGTAGAGGGATTTTTTACCATCTTCCTATCCTCTTGCAAATAAAGAAGGACGAGGAAGAATCCCCTCAACCTTCAAAGTTTAACCCTAATTTGTTGGAAGAGTAAGATTTTGTCAAACCAACAGGAATTTTATCAAATTAGGAACTCACAAGAGTTAAGGAACTTCAAGCCAAGGAGAAAAAATCACATGATTTAGAGGAAATGATGTCAAGGATGAAGACCAAGGCCATATCGATGGAAAAGGAAGATGCAAACATTGTTGTTTGGATGATGTGGCTAATGAAGAGGTCGTGGTTGAGATATAAGTTAAATTAGTGTTAAAAACCTTTTAGAAGGGGAAGAACTCTAGCCTTGATGGATGGTTGATGAAATTTTATTTAAGTTCTTTTATGATTTGATGGAAGGAGATAGTCTTCAAGCAATTAATGAATCAAAAACTTTAGGTCAAATGTTGGAGGCATTGAATTCAACATTCATTGCCTTCATCCCTAAAAACAGATGCTCTTGCTAATTACGTGAGGGGATTCCACTAATTATGTGCAAATTCATTACAATGTGTAAAGGTGTTGAGCGGTGGGGGCATCCATTTCTTGGGGGAGGCTCTCATTGCAAAGAACCTTTGTAGTCTCATCAATAGTGAAAGGTTGTGGCATCAATTCATCTCGTGGATATATATGGATCCTCTATCTTTTGAGGAATTGATTAGGTGTCCAACTAAATATGTTATGAGTCTTCAATGATGTGGAAGACCCTCATGGATATATATGGATCCTTCCCTTTCATATGTATAGCATGGAAGGTTGGCAAAAGGACTAAACTCTAAAAAGGGGCATATCCTTGGGTTGGCAATGCAAGGCATCATATCTTACTAGGCCCAATGATAACTAACAACATGCTAAAGGTATCTTTTCCTTGGCTGATGCAATAGATAATACCACAAGTTCATTATGGAATCAAGGATGGAAGAGCATTGATAGGTTGGGTTTCCCTAGAGAGAATGCCATTCATTGGGGCACCTATGTTCAAACACTAAAATCAAGCTCAATTAGGATGAGAAAAGATTCACTTATCTGGTCAGAGAACCCTTGTTCTAAGAAATACACTATAAATCTAGGCTATAAAGCTATGTATCTAGAGAAGGGTGGTGGAAATCCATTTAGAAGTTTAAGGCCCGCTTGTAGATTCATTTGCTTATGTGGTTGGCTCAATGCACTAGGATCCTCACATGGCAAGTTCTTCAAAGAAGAGCGAGGCAAGGAACTCAGAGATGTACTTTATGTAAAAATGTAGAGGAGATTGGGTTTCACTTACTAGTTGAATGCCCTTTTGCTAAGGAAGTGTGCACAAAAGTCTCATCTCTCACGAATGGCAAGGGTTCTTATCAAGGTGCTTCTTTGGAGGACTGTATGAAAAGTTGGATAAAGCCCTTAAGGAGCATAAGGCCTTGCCATGCTTTGTGTCTTGGGCCATGTGATTAGCTAGAAACTCAATGATTGTTCTAGACGCCCAAACACCCTCTTTGTGAGTTATCCATCCACCGAAGTATGCTTATACTAGTATTTGGATCGTTGGTGTAGTCAAATCCCCTATAATCATTCCAGACCTAGTTATTGATTAGAAAAAAGCTTTGGGGTTTTTTAATGAGGCTTACCAATGTACTTGAGGTGTTTGTGGTGCAAGCACTATCTTCTTCTATAACTCCCATTATCTGAGCTTCAAAGTTGTTGTGGGTAATGGATCAAATAATTGGGTCAAACTCAACCTTTTAGGTTTGCTTCTAAGACTAGCTTTGGCATTGACTTAAAGCTTGTTGTGGATTGCATGAAGGGCAATTCATTGATTGAAAATATAACTTTATCCATTATTTATGATTACAACAAGGTTTTGGAATCCAATATCATTTTCTCATGTTTACAGGGATCAAAATGCTACAACAAACTTGCTCTAAACATGCTCTCACCCTATTTGTTGGTACTCTAGTCACCTAAGTATTCAAGGATGAGACTTTGGGCCCATTTGTTCAAAAACCTTTATATGAATTATATATAGTATTATTGGTTGAATGTTTCAAATGGCACAATAGATATCCCATTCCCCAATGTAGGGACTACATAAAGGGATTTTTTGAAGTTAGCATATGGATCGATAGGTAAGTTTAAATAAGAATATGAAGTCTTTCAGGCTTAAAGATTGTCCATATCACATTTTATGTTCGCCATGAAGACCTTATGATTTATTTATCAATTTTTGTGGGAAACAAATAATGTTTTTGTCATATTTTCAATACTTTTAACAAATTTCAAGAAAATATGTATAGATCCATGACATATGGCATCTTTGTTTTGAACATTTTGTTGGCAACTATGGCCCACATTTATGTATATTTTGCACTATTAAGCTTAGATGGCACTACTAGTATGTTTGCAAGTTTTTATGATGCCCACATTATGAGTGTGGGTAGAACATTCAAAATCCACATGATGAGCATTTGAGTATGGGTAGAACATTCAAAATCCACATGATGAGCATTTGAGTATGGGTAAAATATTCAAAATGTATCTCTATTTTTATATGGAATAGAGCTTCAATTTTTCTTTGGGAAAAAATGTGTTAGTCATAGGAACTCTAGGTAACAAAGAAAACACACCTAGTGTGCATACTAGTGAAGGCTCTTTACAGGTTGAAGCAAGTTCGGTCCTAGTACATTAAAATTGATAAACATGTTATAGGTTTTGGGTTTAGGAATAATTGTTATACAATATAGCATGTTCGAATCATTACCTACAACTTGGATCTTGTTGGCTTATTTGGATGACATCATCCTCATATGTAGTGAGGTCATTGTAATTCAAAAGTTGAAATATGATTTGTGTATAGATTTTGACATGACAAGTTTAGGCCGCTCCTCCATTATCGCTTTTATATGGAATGTTTAAAAATGAATCAGTAGTTTAGAATCGTAGATTTTACAACTTTGGAGGTTTGACATAAATTTTCAATCCAACCTAACTCTAAACCCACTAATGAGTCATTATACATTAAATTGGTGGACATCTTTGTATCTTTTGTAGCCATGTGGCTAGATTTGAGTTTTGTATTCAGTTATATTTCTAGGTTTATGACAATACCTCAGGTTGAACATTGGATAACAACCAAAAGCGTTTGAAGTATGCATAAGGTACTTTGAACTACGACAACTTGAACCATAGAGGGGAGGACTCCCACTTGTTATGGTGCACAAATTCAAATCAAGCATCTTGAATTGACGAGAGAAAGTCCTTTGCAGAACGCGCTTTCACTCTCCCCTTCCATTGGCCATTTTCCGCTTTTCATGCATCATCGTGTTTGTTGATTATGGTTGTCTTGTTTTCTTTTTTCCTTCTTTTGTTTTATTTTGGCCTTCTTTTGTTTTGATGCCTTCAACTCCCCTTCATGCTAAGTTGCTCCTATTCCTCTACATCTTGCCATGGGAGCAATAGGCAGTTATTGGATTCCGCACTATGAACTCTTCATACACACCCTTTTGCATGTTGACAACAAGAGCTTTCCACTTGTGATTATGACAACACATTTGCACTAGTTTGCTCTCGTTGGAGTCACAATCTATCTGTTATCACATTTATAATAGTCGGGGCTACCATATCTTCAGATCAGATTCCAGTCCTTTTTTCAAGTAGTCTTTTACACTGAGATGCTTGAGATCGGCATCAAATGAGCATTCATTCCAGGATCACTTACGTTTTCAGAGCAGCCCATGAGCAAATTTGTTCAACCTTATGCCATGACTGAGTCTCATGAACTCAGATTTGATGACCGATGTAGCCATTTTTACCATATAGAGTAGTATGCAGTGCTCAGATGTGCAGAAACAAATTTCTAGTTGATAGATGATGGTTCAGATGATTGGTACAGGTATATGACCCAACAGGTATATGGATGTGTATTGGTTTGTATTGCTCTTTTGGTCATTTTGGTAGCTTGATTTAGCATTTAGTGGTCATGATCTGGCAGTATATCTATATATTATGGACATGGTTGCTCAAATTATATCTACATGGTCTAGATTGCTATGAATCATGAAGTTCTTGTTTATACTCATTGGTTTCACCCTCTTTAGGAGAATGGATGTGATCATTCTCAACCATATATGGCTTGCTAGTATTGGCACCACTTTTCACTTTCCTCGTCCATTCATCACTTTCCATTTTTAGTTTTACTTTGACTTACACCTTAGTCTATGATATGGAGGACTTCCCCACTTTATCCTCTTTGTTGGATAGCATCCCTGTTAAGTTTGTGTCTCGGCTCTGAGTTGCCTAAGTTGTGTTTGCTAAAACCTGAAGCAGATAGTACTACCATCATTACATGTATATGGAAATTATTGTAGATTTATTGTGAAAGCCCAATGAAATGAAATTCAAAACTGAGCTTCTAAGCACAATAAAAAGGGCTATGAAATAAATGAAATGTAAAATCCCCAAAGAAGGGAACTGAAAGTCCTAATAAAAGCAGTGGTTAAATGTATGCTATATCCAAATACTGTTGGCCATGGAAATTTAATGTGATGGTTAATTCCTCACGGAGCCTATGGGTTATGATGTGAGATGGAGTAAGGGACAGCTAATTCTAAGTGTCCCCTAGAGTCTCGAGTTACGGTTTGTCGGGTAACTAGTCAGGCGGCTCTAGAAAAGATCCTCACGGAGCTAAAAGTCAGCTTGGATGTGAGTTGTAGACATCTGCCAAGGTTGAATAAACACTTCCCAAACAGCTTATTCCATTTGTGAGACATTGTCAACCCCTGTGTTTTCTTTATCCAACATATGCTTGAGTGTGTATTCCCTTTCCTACATCCAAAGTATCACAGTGTAAAGTTAGTACAGTCATCCCTCAACCTTGCCTTACATTTGTCCACCTTCACCCATTACTAGCAAATTGATCACACCCATGAAGTGAGTATATTCTTGAGGTTCTATTCTGAGCTATTATTATTTATAAATTTATATAGAAATGCTACTTTATGATTAGAGTCTTGCTATTTGAATGACTAACGGAGCATGTCTTATCCAATTGCACTTGCAACATTTTGATGTTTTAGCCTAGGTCATATTTTAGTCACTTTTGACCTGGTCAAACCCAGTTTGACCATGTCAACCACAGGACATGAGATGAGTTAGACCAGTGATGGTAGAGATTGATGATATATGGTTTTTCATTGCCCATCAAGTGGTTCCATGTAGCAGTTACAGGTTTTAAATGGTGATTTGTGATATTTTTATGATTTTGATCATTTATAGATTATTATTTTGTATCTGTATGGGCATGGGTATGGTTCCAGATGATTATACAGATATCCACATGGTGTATTGGTACTCATTTCTAGTGTATTTGGACCTTCTGAGTCCATTGGGATACTCAGTTTGCAGTTTCGGGCATTTTGAGTTGAGATATCTTTCAATTTATCACTTCAGTTCAGATTTGCCATTTAAAATGGCCTGACAGCAGAGTTTGACATTTTATTTGGTTCACCAAGGGCACTACAGAGAAAGCATGGGGTCCGGCCACTTATTATTTCTATATTACCATGCTTCCGGACATTTTGGTGTAGTCATTTTTGGCCCCCAGGTACCAGGAAGTGAGCTACATGCATTTTAATTCTTTTACAGGTGATTTTCTGAGGAATAAGAAAATGGTAAAATGGCTACAGAGGAATTCGATTTGGGCTACTGAGGCAAGGAAATGGCATAAGGTTGATTTTGATGATGTGTGTGATGCTTCCCACACCTTCCAGAGTAGGTTGCAGCATTCAGTGGGGCCCACACACTCTCTGGGCTTATATATTATGATTTTATTGTCTTTGAGGGGCCACGATTTGGCCATGTGGCCACAGTATTGTACCTTGATGATATTATTTTTATTATTGTGCCATGGGGACACACTAGAGAAGGAATATTTCACCTCCTAGACCCACCATGAGCTTATGTTGTGACTTTAGTCACCTTTATGTGGTACGTCCCCCCTAGGGCGATTTAGCTAGTGTGCCCCCTCTATTTTTTAGTTGTCCATGTACTTTATATGTGGGTTCATCTTAGCCATTGATTTTCACTTATGTATCTTTTGATCTCAACCACTCGTTAAAAAGGTGGTTAGGGTTTTGGTCTCTCCCATTGCTATTTAAAGGAGAAGACCCCCTCATTGTAAAAGGAGTTTGGCTCTTGGAATTTGATAATAGAAGAAATATTTGCAGAGACTCTTGGATCTTCTTTGTTGGGTGTTCTTAGATGTTGATTGGGAAGTCTATTTCTCCTAGCATTTGAGATTTTGTGGTGAATCCAATCTTTTGTATAAAAAATGTTTAACTACAGGAGGGTGATTTCACTTGGGACATTTTTGAAGGGGGCACCTCAACTCGTTTCTCTTGAAGCTGCTAATATCAAGGGGTTTTCAATAGTATCATTTGATCTTTGATTTCCAATTGGTATGTCTTTTGTTTTTACAGTCATTTTCTCTTAATGCATCAAATCTAACTTTTGTAGTTTGCTTGTGCAGGAGAGGAGGGCGCACTTGGTTCTCTAGGAAAATCGATTTCACTTGGACACTCACTCAAATCACCTCAAATTGATCGAGAAGGCATAGATCATCATCATCAAGGCATCTGCAAGATTATCCGAGTAATATCTACTCTTAATTCATTTATTTTGGGTTCCAATCCATTGGCCATTTCATTTACTATTAAAACCCTAAGCTATTTTTCCTTCTAAAAATCCTTCAGCTCAAACAACTGAAAATCTAGACGAAAGATTTCTAGGTTTTCCACCTTAAGCCTAACCCAAAGTGGGTTCTCAAGGGCGTCACCCTTGAGGGACTCCTTCTGACCCATTTCCCTAGGCACTGATCTCTTGCCCATGCGCACTTCCTATTTTTCCTTGTTTTTTGGGTTGTTTGATGTCGATTTTTGACTTGTGTTCTAAGATACTGTCATACCCCCTATCAAGTCTAATCTAAAGGTACTAGATAACCCCATATCGGTTCTAAGCACTTCTACCTTGGACGTGTTTCGCAAGGCAAGAGAAATTTATGTCATATGCTAGTGCCTTGATCCCGGATCTTTCATTTAAATTTATAAGTCACTTGTATTATCACATTGGACCAAATTTACATCTTTTAATCCTCTTGATCCAACCTTTAACTCACCTTGTGACTTCATCCATAGATCTAGGATCCATCATACCTAACACCTTACGTACTTCATTCATCTGATTTGATCTGGTGTCTTGGCTAGATCTCTCCTGTCTGGAGTTGATCTGGGTCTCCCCCATTGTTATCTAGGGCTTGGATAACATAAGGCAAAGAGTGCCTCGATTTGCATGACAACCAATCCATCTTGGGAATCGAGGCCCTCTTGGTTCACCACTTTGGTTGCCTATCCCCTCTACCATCATGTATAGGATACATCATTTGGGGCAACTACAAGTTGGGTGATAACACTACCCTAGGTGCATGACCATGGCTAACCCGCTCAATGGCTAGCGCTTAAACAAGGTCACCTTTCCCATTGCCCCCTTTACCTTAACCTTGGTCACATGCTTGGCCTAGTTAGACTCTTTGGACTCTCAACTTGGAGCACTTTCCAAAAGAAATCAACCTAATGTCTTTTGTTCATTGCTTACATTTAAGTTGAAAAAGAATTCGCTAGATTGCACCATCTCTCATTTCACGTTCTCCTTCTTTATTTACAAGTAGATTATCTAAACAAAGGATTAACAGGGAATAAGCAATAGCTAGATATATTTCCATTAATTTTGATATTTTTTCTATTTTCTCTTAGAAAACTAAGAGAACTTGCCATCTTAAAATCAATCTATGGCCATAGGGTTTCCTAGTAAGATCCACTCTTAATCCAAATTAACCAAGTGGCCTTCTCCTATTGCTCTAGTTTCCCTAGTTTCTCCCAAAACCCAAGTAGTATCTCCACCTTCCTTCCAATTCTTAGAGCTCAACCTTCCTCGTGGTAAGGTGATGCATCACTCTATTCATCACGCTACAATAAAAACATAATAACCATTGCGAGGCAACGTAGTTTGAGATCTACCCAATGCTTCCCTAATAAAAATATAATCACATATGAGGTGCAATAGATTTTAGGCTCTGTTGAAGCCCTCCTAATAAAAAGATAATAATAGCCAAGGGCACAAAAATCAAGTGCCAAAATCGAACAAACAAACAACACACTCAATCAATGATCCTTTGCATGGTAACCAAACAGTGCCCTATTAGATCTTCCTTTGATGTCACTCAATGCTCATGGTAATTCCCTTTAGTTCCTATCTCACATAATGTTATGGCATTAACCATTATCAAAGTTCAAGGCTTGGGTTGAATAAAAAAACACCCCAAAACATCCAAAATGCTATAAATTTAATGGAAACGTAAAGCTAAAAAAATAACTTTTCAACCAAAGACTAAATGCCCATAAACACAAGGTAAAACATTCTCAAAGAGAATGTACATAAAATCCAAATTCACTATATTTGAGGTGGATCATTGTCTTATTAAAATTCTTGTTGTGAAGGATTATAACCATAATACTTCCAATATAGTGCCTCTTCCTCAAAGCGAACAACTCTGAAGTGCAGCCCAACAATCCAAACTCCCCAATGCTTTTCTAAAGACATGAGCCAATGCAGTGAAATAACAACTATAGAATTCTCACCAAAACGTTGAGGGATTGCTTCTCATGATTGTAGCAAAAGAACGATAATCAAATTGTTAGGGTGCAAGTAGGAAAGATATGATAGAAAGTATCAAAGGAAATGTGCATAAGAGTGTGTGAGAGAATTAAATTGTTGTACCTAGGAGCACCTTTATCTAAGAAAGTGCATTTGCTCCTAATATACCTCAACAAATGGCCTAAATGAAAGAGACAAATACCATCTCCTATATTATCATTTCCATCACATATATACCACATTTGGTTCCGTTATGTTCACTTTTACTTCACTGTTAAGATTTGCATGTATGTATCTCTCTTCATAAACATAATCACCCTTTCCTTTAAGGGCTCAAACTTCCTTTGTAAACCTTTAAAACAAAAAACACTTCTATACTACTTGTGCTCACATGTATAGCCTTCAATGGTTGCTTGATCCCAACCCCTCAACACTTTGTTAATCATATTCCTCTTGCAAATTCTAAATACTTACTTTATCATCTTCATGCTTGAGATTTGACATTAAAAACTCAAGGTACTAAAAGGGGAAGGCTATAAAACTAGCAATAATCTGCTACAATCCAATCAAATATGGAAGAATGAATCGGAATGCCAATCCAAATTGGAAAGCATAGGCCAACTATGGCTTATCCTATATTTATGCTTAAAGAGTGCTACAATTGTATGGAAAGTTGGAATTGTTTCGAAGTTCAAGCATAAGGAGGAAAACACAGGTAAAATGTTGTCATAAGGTGAAATCTAGAAGTGATCCTGTAAGTAGTCAGAGTGGTGCTGTTTGATGCTAAACCAAACTTGTAGACTTCTGGAAGTTAAGATCTACTATTGTGCATTAAAAAGGAACCGGCTTACCAATTTCATAAATGAACTCAAAACATAAATTATTATATAAAAAGACACTTAAAAATATAGATGTCCATATTCAGCTGGTGCCTTAAAATTGTTTTTTATTGTTCTCTTCGTTAATGGCACTACTATGGTATCAATTCATATCTCCGTTTCCAATCAGGGGTTGCCTCAATCAGATAGATTTCAATAGAAGAGATTTAGAAAAGGCTATCTGTAGATCCCAACACATTAAACTCCACAAAAAGTACACAAATGTTTAAAGAGATTTTTTTAATATGTATGGGAACCACATAAATGGCAATCCAACAAGCATATGCATTTCTGGCAATACATTGTTGAGTAGAGAAAGTCAATCAAATCCGACATTCAAGGTGCATTGCATTAATGCAGAATCTATAAGCCTACAGCTATAATAAAAGTAGATCCCTATGGAGTAACACATCTATATGGCACAATGCAGTAGAAAATAAGGACAAAAAGACCTGGATGGAGAAATGAATCGATACTATAGCAGTGCCATTAACGAAGAGAACAATCAAAAAAGCATTTAAAGGCACCAGGTGAATATGGACATCATAAAAGAAACGGAAACATAAAAGAGCAAAGATCTGAGGACACCACCAGATTTAAAATATGCAATTTGTCAAGGTTTCAAAAATGTCAGCTAGAAAAAATATCAAGGAGAAACACACAATAAAAATTGAACTCGTTTTATAAAGAAACGCTGATAGGAGAAGTAGAATGTTTTAAATAAAAAGCCAATTCCTTTGAAGAGCCCATACATAACATAACATATCTGAATATAAGATTAGAAAACCATAGCAGAACCACAGGTCAACGCACAAGTCAATGCAAGCCAGAGAAAAACTGTGGAATACTGAAATGATACTAGCCCTGACAGAAAAGGAAATATCAATTAACAAAAATTAAAAATGCATTTAAAGCAAAAGCAAACAAGTACATGATCAACCAAAGAAAATGTACAGAAAGGCTAAACAGCATAACTTGGCTGTAGGAAATAAAATCGTTCAGAAAGAAAGGTATCAAACTAAAGTGCAAGGAAAAATTGATCATTCTCTAAATATGTCTAGATGTTCCCATTAAGAAAATTTTGGAAATGAATGCTTTGGCTGAAGACTGATCATCACAACTTGGCAATTTCTTTTGCCACATTTAATACCAATAATGTTATAGGTCAAGTTGGCCTTATCCTTGTTGACCTGAAGATGTTTTGCTATTACTAAATATAGATTTCAGCAAGTTTTCGAGCTTCGATGTATTTGAATCCTTTAAGAATCTATCCACTAATAGTTTTTTGTGCAGAAGGCCATAAAGTAATTTGGGAGGAACTTTGTACGGGAATCAATTTAGTTCCAAGATTGAATGTATCAAAGCTAAAGTGCCAAATAGGATGTCCGGTCTCTATTCAAATTTAGAAAGTTTCTAGGAGGAAATTTTGGATATTAAAGCTTCAGCAAAGAGTAACTCACCTGCTCATGGTTAATTTTCCAAACCATAGGTGATTGCTGTCCTTATGCTCTCAACTAAACAAACCATTATTTAATTGCAGAAATTAGATTCTTCACATAGTAGCAATCACACATCGCTGAAAAGTAAACAGCGGAAGCATAAACTCAATACACGGATAATTACTCCTTCAAATCAGCTTTTCATTAACAATTCAAAGCTTACAAGGAAAGATCCACAACCTTTCAAACTAACATCTGTAAGGCAAACCCAAAAAAAAGATCTGCACACCTACTGGGACAATCTGCCTGCTGGAAAATGAGAAAACACAGCTTGCTGCCTGTTCTAGGCTGCTGTACAGCCCTGTCCGTATGATTGTACAAACTGTTCCATAGAATTTACAATCACATATGACTGTACGGAATTGATTGTATGGACCTGCATGTTGTTTCGCTGACTGCTTCCTGACTGCAGCTCTTCTGTGCTCTAGACCTGCTAAACTGATGTACTAGGTCACCCCTCGACAAATTGTCTGAGTGTTGTATGTGTGTGCTAACCCTTTATCTTAACCTAACTTTATAATTAAGCTGAAATCCTGAAACTCTAATCTACCAAAATCCTAATCTCACAGTGAGATATACAGTTGAGATTAGTCTAAATAACTAATGTATAAAAATACACTAGACTTAACAGCTAAATATACAAATTTCACTTTACACTTAAGCCAAAAGATTTGAGTTCCAAACGAGTGCTAGGGTTTCTGCGTCGAAATCTAGGGTTTAGTAGGATTTTTGGCTCCCATGGATCCCCCTCCGCCGGATCCTGGCCTGGATGAGCGGAGTCTTCCTCTGAACGAGCGATTTCGCAGGGTGGTTGCCTCTCAACCTACTTCCACCAAGTCGGTTCCCGCAAATGATTCAAAGTTTGTCAAGAAGTTTGCAATCCCCGAAGTCAAGCTTTAGTCTACCGCGTCCAAATGCAAAGCAGTAGCCTTATCAAAAAAGGGATTGGTGGGCCATTTCACTGGTTTATGGCCATCCCCTCGCGCTATAGAGGTCTGGTTGAACAAAAATTGGGGCCCTTGATATAGGGTGAGGTTCAGCAAATCTTCTGCGGAAAGGGATTCTTTGTCTTCTTGTTCGAAAAAAAAAAAAGATGGGGATTTGATTTTTAGGAATGGGCCTTACTTCATTGGTCCGAGAGGAATGTAAATTAACAAATGGGACCTCTCCTTCGATCCAGAAAAAGACATCCTCTCAGCCGTTCTCGTATGGGTTAAGCTCCCACATCTTCCATTACACTGTTGGAATGATGAAGACTTAAAAGCGATAGGGAACTCCCTGGGGAAATACATAGACAAATCGGAGCCAACACCTCCTATGTTTTCATGTGCTAGAATCTGCGTTGAAGTAGATATGGAAAAAGGACTGTCAGAAGCCATAAATCTCTCAATGGAGGGATGGAACCATCTGCAAATGGTGGATTATGAACAAATCCCGTTGAAATGTAAGGTTTGCCATGAATATGGACATTTCGCAAAACTTTGCCCCAAAAAGAAGTAGCATGACTCTGAAGAAGGTCAAGGGGGGGATGGAATGAAGTCTCAAGGAAAAAAGGAGCCAAACCACCCAGCAGCAATAACCCTCCTCAATCCCTTGCCAAAAATAAGGCTAGTGCAAATCGGTATCAAGTCCTCTCCAGCGAAGACAATGAGGCAGAGCAAGGGCAATCATTAAGAAATGCAGATAACAAAGACGAAGATTCTCCAACGGGAAATCAAGATAAAGAAAAAGAAGAAAAAGGAGATCCAGCAATATCCACACGACAAATAGGTGAAACAAAAACTGGAACCTCCCTCATTTAGGGGGGCTCGGTCACCAGATCAAGGGCCAAGATAAATATGGAAGATACTTCTAAAAGTAGGGAGGAAGAAGAGGAGCCACAAACCAAAAAAGGGAGGAAACTAAACAAAACATTGAGGGAACAAGAAGCAGCAAGAGAAAAAGCGGCGGGTAAGCAAACTAGTTTAGACCAACACATAAGGATATACTCGAATGGGAAGCAGATATTAGGAGCAACAAAGGAAAAGAAGGACAAGGTCCCAACACATACACTCAAGAAATAATGAAAATAGTCTCCTAGAATTGCAGAGGATTAGGGGGGAAGCAAAAGATAGAAGCAGCCAGAAGAATCAGGAAAATGGAAAATAACACAATCTTCTTGATCCAGGAGACCAAAATGCAAGAGGAAGACAACATCGACACAATGAATAAGGCTTGGACAAATGGCGAAGGGAAAGCCGTGAGCGCTATTGGGGCCTCTGGCAGCCTCATCACTTGGTGGAACAAAGGTAATTACAGATGCCATTCTTTCATATCTAATAGGCATTGGATTTTTATTGAATTGGAAGACCTATCCAATAGTGAAAAATTATGGGTGGGTAATATCTATGGACCTACAATAACAGGACAGAAAGAAAATTTTTGGAATCTTCTAACGTTACAGTGACAAGGCAAAGAAAAACTTCCTTGCATCCTAGCTGGAGACTTCAACGTCACCATCTCTGCTAAGGAGAAAAGAGGGGGGTCAAAAATAAGAGACCCCTTTGGGGAAAATCTGGAAGATTTGCAATCCTTATGGAATTTAATAGATATCAAACCAAAGCAAGGGAAATTTACTTGGAATAATAAAAGAGCTGGCCCAGGGCACATTGCTGCAAGGTTGGACAGATTCTTGGTGAGCTCTACCTTCCTATCTAAGCCCTCTGTTCTTGAATCTAAAATTTTAGCCTCTGCAACTTCGAATCATAGGCCCATCTCCCTTTACTTTTCAGCTGTAGGGAATCTTGGCCCTCTGCCTTTTAGATTCAATCCTATTTGGTTCGAAAGTGAAGGATGCATGGACATGGTCAAAACAGTTTGGAGGCAATATGTAATGGGATCCCCCGGATACATCTGGGATACCAAGTTAAAGTGTGCTAAAAGAGCCTTAAAAAATTGGGTGAAGCAGAACTACAAAGACACGGGAACAAAATTAAAAAATGTTCAAGCAGATTTAGAAGAACTTCAAACTAAAATGGAGACAACCCCAATCAAAGAAGAAATTATGAGGAAGGAAAAGGATCTTGACAAAAACATACACGATCTTGCCAGAAAAGAAGAGGAAGAATGGAGATTGCGGTCTAGAAGTCTGTGGCTATAGGGAGGGGATAGAAACACAAAATTCTTCCACACCCAGTGCAAGGAAAGGCAAAGGAAAAATACAATTTTGGAATTGAAAAAAGAGAATGGAGAAAAAAATGATGAGCAAATGGAAATAAAGCAAGAAATTAAAAATTACTTTGAACACTTGTACAAAGAAGAAGAAGAAATAAGCAGAGAGGAATTGGAGCAAATGAGCTCTGACATCCCCAAAGTCATCTCTCAAGAAAATAACAAGACCCTTTTCGAACCGATCTCTGAGGAGGAAGCTAGAAGAGTTGTTTGGTCCCTCCACCCAGATAAGGCTCTTGGTCCTGATGGTTTTTCCATCCATTTTTATAGGAGATGTTGGTCTTTCATCAAAAAATATCTAATCATAATGCTAAACTGGACTAGAAGGAGGGAACGCATAGGAGGAGCAACAAACTCCACCTTCATCGCCCTCATCCCCAAGGAGAAGAATCCAACTTCTATCTGGAGATTCCGACCAATTTCCCTCTACAATTCTTCCTACAAGATTCTAACCAAGATCATAGCCAATCGAATCAAAGGACTTCTCCCCAATTTAATCTCTGCAAATCAAGGTGGCTTCATATCAGGAAGGCAAATCTATGATAACATTCTTCTTGTTCAAGAAGTGATACACTCTAGTCAACAGAAAAAAGATTCAGGTATGGCCATCAAACTCGATCTAGCGAATGCTTTTGATAAAGTCAGGCATGAATTTATTTATATTGTTATGGAAAGGTTCGGGTTCTCAAAGGAGTTCGCCAATTGGATCAATTCTTGTATCAGTGCCCCCTGGATTGCCCTCTTAATTAATGGAAGACCCACCTCCTTCTTCCACCTTTCTAGAGGTCTTCGGCTGGGTTTCCCTCTATCCCCGTTCCTTTACATTTTAATGGCAGATTACCTTAGCAGAAAACTCAACAGCTCGATCTCCGATGGATCAATTCCTAGGCTTGCTATCGCTAGAGGAGTTCAATCGATTAACCACGCACAATTCGTTGATGATACCATCTTACTGGGAAGTGCTTCAGTCCCAATTTCCAAAAGATTCAAATCCATCCTGGATCTTTATCTAAGAGCTTCGGGAGGAAAAATAAATAGTGGCAAGAGTAACATTTATGGTTGGAACTGCATTCCTATAGTCATAAGAAATTTGGCAACAGCTCTTGATTTCAAAATATTTACAGATTGGACCTCTTTCAAGTACTTGGGAATTCACTAGACTGGCAAGTGTGGGTGGAGTTCTCTACGACTCCGAAGGAAATAAGAAGAAAGACTACACATGGGAAATAGGTAGAAAAACTAACAACAGTGCAAAATGGTTAGCCCTTGCAAACGGCCTGGAGATTGCTAGGGAGGAAGGCGTCACCGAATTAGCAGTTTGTGGCGATTCATTGTTGGTCTTCGGCAAGGTTTCCCTCTATCCCCGTTCCTTTACATTTAAATGGCAGACTCCCTTAGCAGAAAACTCAACAACTCGATCTTCGATGGATCAATTGTTGGGCTTGTCATCGCTAGAGGAGTTCAATCGATTAACCACGCACAATTCGTTGATGATACCATCTTACTAGGAAGTGCTTCAGTCCCGATTTCCAAAAGATTCAAATCCATCCTGGATCTTTATCTAAGAGCTTCGGGAGGAAAAATAAATAGTGGCAAGAGTAACATTTATGGTTGGAACTGCAGTCCTATAGTCATAAGAAATTTGGCAATAGCTCTTGATTTCAAAATATGTACAGATTGGACCTCTTTCAAGTACTTGGGAATTCACTGGGTTGGCAAGTGCAAGTGGAGTTCTCTACGACTCCGAAGGAAATAAGAAGAAAGAATACGCATGGGGAATAGGTAGAAAAACTAACAACAGTGCAGAATGGTTAGCCCTTACAAAAGACCTGGAGATTGCTAGGGAGGAAGGCGTCACCAAATTAGCAGTTTGTGGCGATTCATTGTTGGTCTTCGGCAGGGTTTCCCTCTATCCCCGTTCCTTTACATTTAAATGGCAGACTCCCTTAGCAGAAAACTCAACAGCTCGATCTTCGATGGATCAATTGTTGGGCTTGTCATCGCCAGAGGAGTTCAATCGATTAACCACACACAATTCGTTGATGATACCATCTTACTGGGAAGTGCTTCAGTCCCGATTTCCAAAAGATTCAATCCATCCTGGATCTTTATCTAAGAGCTTCGGGAGGAAAAATAAATAGTGGCAAGAGTAACATTTATGGTTGGAATTGCAGTCCTATAGTCATAAGAAATTTGGCAACAGCTCTTGATTTCAAAATATGTACAGATTGGACCTCTTTCAAGTACTTGGGAATTCACTGGGCTAGCAGGTGCGGGTGGAGTTCTCTACGACTTCGAAGGAAATAAGAAGAAAGACTACGCATGGGAAATAGGTAGAAAAACTAACAACAGTGCAGAATGGTTAGCCCTTGCAAAAGGCCTGGAGATTGTTGGGGAGGAAGGCGTCACCGAATTAGCAATTTGTGGCGATTCATTGTTGGTCATCAGGGAGGCTAGGAGTTTGATTACGAACAGAAAGAGCCCTACATCCAAAATCCACAGTCTTCTTAAGTACCTTGTTAGTGAATTCAAAACTATAAGTTTCTTCCATATCATGAGAATGAATAATCAAGCGACTGATACGATGGCAAATGCTAGAGAAAGACTAGATCGTTGTGTTCTAGTTAGTAATCACAAGATGAAAAACAAGGTTTGGATCCCTTGTCATTGTTAAGTCCTCACATCCGGGTTATTATTTGCATGTTATCAACTAAGGAATTACGCCTTCATCCGAGTGGGAGCCCTGGTTATTACTTCACGCAGCAATTGATATTCATCGATTTTTATGCTAAAGTTCTAAACTCTGTTTGGGATCTCGAGGTAAGGGACGTTCGCACGATTGTATCACATGGCTTCCACATGGGAAGCAGGCAAACAGTCTTTTCGGATGGCTCTCAAGGCTTCAGGTTATATTATGTTCATTGCCGAGAAGGTTTGTGTCACTCATGTTCACTTGTGCCTGCAAAGATGGCAAATTCTGGTTATCCTCTCCGCATGAAAACTATCCCGAACCATGGTGGTGTTATCCCAGATTATAGGAAGCGTCTACCCTCTTGGCCAGGGACTCAGGAGGGCATGACTTCGGTGCAAAGTAGCGAGCATGTATTGGGCGCAGCGCTCGGTGGTGGTGGTGTCGACAGAAAGCGTCTCTACACATCGCCCGGGGTCAAGAGGGTGCGGCTTCTGTGCAGAACAGTGAGCCAACTCTAGGCTCTGTGTTCGTCGGTGGTGGCTTGGATGAATTTCAGGGATTCACGGCCTCCCTCAGTGTAGTGGACAATCACCTGACTATCATGGATGCACAAGTCCGTGTCTTAAGAATTGAGATTTCGGAGATCAAAAAGGCCCTGCAACACATGAAAATTTCGGAGCATGTAGCTCGTCTGGAGGTCTGTGAAAGCAATAGAAAGCTCAGAGAGAAAGTGGAAACCCTGGCAGTTACTCTGGAGAATGGTTGTCCCTGCAATATGGATGCCCAAATCAGGGAGATTCGTGGAATTGCCAAAAGGATCGATGAGAATGTTAATTGCATTCGTGCCGAGATCAAGGAATTCAAGCAGGATTTGCTGAACAACAGTGGCAAGGACGCAAAGTTTTGATTTCATAGTTGTTCGCTACCGTCTTTTGGGTCCCTTTTTCCCTATCCTTTGGTTGAATTATATTCAGTATGGAATGGATGCCTATGTATGTAATTTCCAGTTTAAGTTGTCGGAATTATGTATAAATGATCCTGTCTATAAACTCCTGGGAAGACAATGCACTATTTTTTTCTTTTTTTATAAGTCTGCCATACTTTTTGTAAGATGGACAAAGATGGAGGTAGAGCTATGGTCTCCCTCCACTGTTGGGGAGCAGACCTGCTCATACACTGTGTAATCCTGGTTCTTATCTCTTTTTATATATATAAAATCTTAACCGTTTATGTTAAAAAAAAAGTACTTGGGAATTCCACTTTCCCTCAAAAAGGCCACCTCTTCTCTTTGGAGTCTGATTATTCAGAAAATAAAAAACAAAATGCAGTCCTAGGGTTCGCGTTGGTTACACCTAGCAGGAAAAGTTACTATGATAAAGGTTGTTCTATCTTCCTACCCTGTCTTCACTGGGGCTATTTTGATGGCTCCCAAAAGTGTTATGAATAGTATAAGCATAGAAATAAGAAAATTTCTAAAGTAGAAAATTTCACTTGGTCAACTAGAGAACAGTAAAGGAAAACAGAAATAAAGGAGGACTAGGAATAAGGGAACCGATTTTAATGAATAAAGCTTTGGGAGCCAAGCTAGCCTAGAGGTTAATTTCGGGGAAAAAAGAATGGTGGAAGGAAGTTCTCAGTAAAAAGTATACTAGAAAATCTAGATTAAGATGTTTGGATAATCATCTAGAAAGCAAAGGCACCAACACTTGGGACCTTATAAAATCTTATGTTGGTCTAATAAAAGACAAACTCTATTGGATTCCAGGCAATGGGAAAAAAATCAATATTTGGACGGACAACATAATGGGCTCCTCACCTCTGAACACTATCCTAGGACTTGACGAAATCAGAAAATGGATGCATAACGAGGGCTTTCACAAGTTAAAAGACATCTCAATTTGGGGGAACGGGGGCTTGTGTAATATCCCAAACTGATATTTTTTCTTTTTTTGTGTACTGTAGATGGCTAGTAGCCTTATGTCTCAACAGAATATAAAAGTAAACCCTGATCTCTGCATGCATGCAGTTGCATGCAGATCTGTAACCTAGATAACATCGAAATGCTAGAAAGTAGGAGGAATTAATGCATGTACATACCAGTATATAGATCTGCTAATGTCGATGAGGATGATCCCCGCATGCAGATATTATGCTAGATGAATAAAGAGATAAGCCAAGTCGTCCTCCTAGAGATAAGTGCACCCTCCTCCAAGCTATAATTGCTCCGTAATAAATGATACTTGACTGATGAAGACCCGGACAAGGTGTAATAGGGTTCTAGTGCCCCTCTGATGATGATAGAAGCTGCATGCATAAGAAAGGATGGCTCAAATGCCCAAAACATGCATATCCCTTCAAAGTAATTCGCCCTCAAGCATGCAAATGTCCTCCAATAGAGATAGATGTTGATAACTCTCTCAAGAGTCCAATGGAGAAGCCCTTCTTCCAGGGGAAGGGTAATATGGCCACTCTGAGAAGGATGGGAGCAGCATGCAGAGGTTCTACTCCCTGTAGACTATAAAACGAATGAGTGAAGAATTGAGCAATGCGCCCAAGCAAGAGAGCGAATCCCCCAATCCAGTGAACAACTCGATCTCCTGAAGCAACTGCTGAATAGATCCTGATGATGAAGCACTGTTGAACCTGGATGATCCAACCTGATGATGAAGTAGGGCAGATAGATTTCGCTGCCGAAATACACCAGTTAGCTGAGCATGCACTCAACCCCAACTTAGCTCGCTGAGCTCTCCAATTCAATAATCATATAAGTGTGTTTCTCCATTCACTTTACCTCTCTTTTATAACAATCAACTGCAGATAACCTTACTTTTGACCTAATTAGGTCACTTTACTTTCTAATTCGCAGTTGACTTGCATGTAGGTGCCTGGAGACTCAATCAGGTGCATGCATCATGAAATAATGCTCAGATGTCATGCATGCAGGTGGCCTTTGGCTCAGATGGCCCATGTCTATCTAATGATAATATAATATCGATGCCCCAGATCTTCTTATATGGCATCAATCCTCAGTTGATTCCCTGACTGTCAGTGCCCACTCGAACCTATGGGAATCAAATAGGTTAGCGGGATGGTCCTCAATGCTTAAGCAGAAGAGGACATTACAGCTTGGGAAGGATGGCAGCAGTTGGATCTCCCAGACAATCTCAAGCAGGACTACTCTCTTCTCCTCAAGTTCTTACACGGGAAAGCCCTTCTAAACATAAGGGTCAAAGATAGCAGAGGATGGGGCCGGGATGGCCACTATGCAGTCAAGGAAGGATACGAAAGCTTGATCAACGCCAATATTAATCTCTCTCAAAAGATCTGGGGAAAGGTTTGGAATTCTGATTGCATCCCAAAAATAAATTATTTTTTTGGCTTTTGGCCCACAATAAACTATTAACTGCAAATAATCTAAGCAAAAGAGGAATAGAGGGGCCATCTAGATGTGAAATGTGCAAGAATTCTGCAAAGAACACCCAGCATCTCTTTTTATAGTGAGAATCTGCCATCCAGGTTTGGGGAATTGTCTTGGGGACTCAATCGAGAGACTCAATACTACCGAATCAAGTCATTGAAATGATAGAGAAATGGAGTAATCTCTTGCCAGGTGTAACAAAAGTTAAACCTACTATGGCCCAAATTTGGAAATTGCTCCCTATGAACATTTGCTAGCATATATGGATAGAAAGGAACAGAAGTATTTTTGAAAACAAGAAAGCAGACTACACCAGAGCAGCGTACAAAGTATCAAATCTGATTTCTAAAGCCCTCACAGTCAAAGGTGTTTGCCTCCCTAATATAGAGGCTCTACCCTGGGAAGAATTCCATTGGTGTCAAATATTTGTGAAGGTGAGTTCACTTCAGTCCAAATCCAAAAAGAGCAGTTCTGATTGGGAAATAAGAAAAGAAAGGACGTACTTCAATCAATGGTGGAAAACACAACCAAGTCACACGGTATTCTTTGACGGGGCATCCAGAGGAAACCCAGGGGAGGCAGGTGTGGGAGGGATAATTTTTTATCCAGGAGGAAGCAAAATCATTTCATATGCTTGGGGATTAGGAAAGAAAACAAATAACGAAGCATAATGACTAGCTCTATATCACTCCATGGAAATAATTTTGACTCTCAACATCAATAGACTTGAGGTTTTTGGAGATTCTAGACATGTCATCCAAAAAATGAGGACAGGGACCATGAAAGGAGACTCTAGAAGTAATAGAATGCAAAGGAGGATTAAATAGATAGCCTCCCCCCCTGAAGTCCTTTATCTACACATACTTCGGGAAAACAACAAACAAACGGATGAAGTGCCAAACCAAGGGACTAATCTCTCCATGGGATCAATTAAATACAGCAATGGTAAAGAAACCTACAAGTGCATCCCATAAGCATTGGTCTCGAGGGCGGTTAAGCTCGGTTAAGACAAGAATATTTAATGGTTCAATGACATTTCTGGAAAGGACGCGTGGGCCTTCACATGGCCTCACCCTCGCTCATCACCCCGGTGGCAGTAAACACGCTATGGCATTAAAGGCAGCTCCTTCCTCCGTTCTTCTCCGTGAACTCAACCTTGAAAACATTATGTCGAGCCCCTCTCGTTCTGTCTCCTCTACGAACTTGCCCCTTTGGCTCTTCAGAGATCTGGACAACCTCACCTTCTCTTCTCCCTCTCCAGCTTTCCACCCTTTGGTTGATGAACCGGCCCTCGTTCACGATAGCAGCTCAATGTCCGGCCTAGCAAAAGGAATGGCATACCTGAAAGCAAGCGTGGAATACTTCAAAGTTCATTTGCGGAAGGTGATTGAAGCTGTCTGCGCAGGTTTAAAAGCTCACAGGGAGTCGGCTGTGGACTTAGGTACATTTCCCAGCAATTAACTTGCCAGGACTCACGAATTGATGATTTGGAACAAAATCTGTTTGAATTGATGGGTACTGTAGATGTTATCAAAGAAGAAAATTTAAAAACGGCTAGAATGTCACAATGTAGCCATTGCCAGGAATCACCTACTGTGGACGTGAGATTTGAAAAAGAAACTTTGGTACAGCAGCAAAAATATGGTTAGAATAGCTCCTCATCAGCTGGGTTGACACCTCTGTTTTAAAGTTGAATGTTTTTCTGCATTTTGTTAAATTTCCAGTATGTAAGGATATATCCCTCTTCTGTTAGAGCCAACAATACACAGCAGTTTAGAAATTATATCAGAGCCAATCTGGGTACTCAAACAATTCCCATTTTGAAATTTTCTTCAATTACAAGGCTCTTCTCTTCTGTAATGAATGGCTGTGCACAGCCTTTTTGAATACAAATCTTATACCCTGTTTCTGTTATAAAAAAAAAAATATATATATATATATATATATATATATATGAATTTCACTTTATAAGTTTACTACTACAGTGAATTACAAAATAGATTTGACTCGAACTACTTTTGACATGTTTGACACTAAACCTGTGCAAAAGTTCATGTTTGGCTGATGTGTGATCATCACAACTTGGCAATTTCTTTGGCCACATTTAATACCAATAACTTTATATGTCAAGTTGACCTTATCCTTGTTGAGCTGAAGATGTTTTTCTATTACTACATATAAATTTCAACAAGTTTTCAAGCTTCACTGTATTTGAATCCCTTTAATAATCTATCCATTAATAGTATTTTTGTGCAGAAGGCCACAAAGCAATTTGGGAGGAACTTGGTGCAGGAATTAATTTAGTTCCAAGATTGTATCAAAGCTAAAGTGCCAAACAGAATGTCTGGTCTCTATTCAAGTTTAGAAGGTTTCTGGGAGGGAATTTTGGATATTATAGATTTAGCAAGGAGTAAACCTGCTCATGGGACCAAGGCAATATCAATCAATTAACAGATTCGTTGTCTTAATGATATAGATAAACTTGGAGGTCAAGTTGATATGCATCCCCTGAAGATTTCTAGCTTGAATGTACTTATTTTATCTGGTAGTCTATCCACTAATGATAGTGTCTCCACCATTACCATGGATGCTGTACACTCCAGTACCTATATAACAAGAGAATTTACAGGGGTGGATGTTCCATACTCATGATGTAAGATGGCACACTGTATGCAAAGAAACCCATTTCTAAAACATTAGTCGACCTCATTTTACCAAGACACAATGTTCTAGTAAGCTCCAAAATTGTTTGTCAAGTAACATTATACAAGATTTCCAGTTTCTGCAGCCTCAGAGATTTGCAGTAATGTTTTCTGGAACTGCGGTATTATCTTCAATTTAGTCAATGTTTTGTGTCAGTTTACATGGTTGCTCCAACTGTGTTCTCCCCATTTCCTTTCACCTTCAGGGATTTGAGCTGTTGTTTGCTTGGCTTCTATTGGAGGAAGGGCACACTTGTGTGAGGGAGATCATCATGCAAGGATGGTGAGCTGCTTATGAAGGCATGATGGTGGAGAGGGTGCATTACCACATGAGTAAGGCACATGCGTGCATGTTCTATTCTAGAAGGATGCAGATACCAATGCATGCAGGACACATGCAAACATTGGGGGTTTCACAAATACATGGCGCACTATGCTACTATGCTAATTTGTACTTCTAGGCTCTAAGCTATTTCGCACAAATTCCAAGAAGGTATGCTATTTCCTAACCATGGTATTTGTAGGGGAGATTTTTAACCTATCTGGGAATTTGGATGGATCAAAACATAGATCCATCTACAAGATCCTTCAACTATTCAAGTTGATAATGTAAAGCAAATCACAACTTTACCATTAAACTAGACTCGCCACAATATAAGTGTAACATACAGATCGATCTTTTGTCCAACCAACAGGAAGATAATGAGTTATTAACCTCTTTTGATCAATATGTAATAGCTTCGAGTCTAGAAATAGAAAACGGTTTAGTAGATTAGAGTAAGTTGTCTTTTAAATTTATCAACCAGGCAAAACAGATTTAAGAGTCATTAAAGCTAAGACAAGCCAAACTCTTGTTCTTTCTCTAATTGACCAACCAACGTCTTGCTTACATATTGCAAACTGCAGTTTACAAAATTAATAATTATATATCTTTAGCCTTAGCCTTCTGCAAGTCTCAAATCATTTCTCTCATACAGTCCTGAAGATAGACCGCAATTCACTGGCCTGAAACGTTGATCAAATTAAAGATAATGCAGCAGTTTCAAAAAACATTACTACAAACATTATCCAACTTAAGAACAATAATGATACTATGAATTTATTCTTCTCCTATATATTACCAATCAACACCAACAAGAAGAAGCTATCAAAGACCTTCCAGCCAGAACATATCATCCTGAATATTAAACATACTCAAGCCAACACCACATCTCACCCATGCTAGAGTTTATGTGGTTGCGTGGCAGGCTGGCAGCTATTCTTCTTTCAGCAGCATTCTTCAGCATTACCAGTAGCATCAATTTCTGTGTGCAACAGAGATGGAGTTGGGATAGGGGCATTAGTTTTAGAATGCTCTGTAGGTGAAGTACATGCATGCATTGCTCCAAAAGTGTTTACACTATGCTTGGGGGTGCTTCATGTAATGTGGGGTGCATGGTGTGTTGACCCTTTGGTTGTACTGTGGTGGACATTCACATTGGAGTTAGCTTGCCATGGATTGCCGCACCTTGACTTGATGCTTATGTGGCACACTTCCTTGGAGTGTTGGAGACCTAAGTGGATTAGTGACTTTCTTCATAGAGTGCACACATGGGATGTTGGTTGCTTGTTTTGTATGACTTTCTTAAGTATCTTGGAGGATGGCCTTGAGATCTAGATATCATAAGGACACTTCGTTGCTTGCATTGAGGGTCGTATTTGACTTAAAGATGCTTGGGTTGAGGAGTGAGAATGTATGTGTGGTGGACCAAGAGGTACATCAACATGTGGCTTAGGAGGTAGCGTTGGAGCTTTGGAGGAGCATTGGACCTTCTTTCTTGAGAGCACTCAGTCTTGGAGCCTTCTTGTTGGACATGGATGCCTTGAAGTTCAACATGTGTCACCTAGAGGTGGAGTGCTCCACATGTGGACCTATCTTGTGTAGAGTTAGGTTGCTTGTAGTGGACTAGGTCTACTTGTTATTATTGGCCTCCCTCAACTTTCATATAAATAAAGGGAGAGAGTCTTTCCATGATACTCAGTGTTCACTCATGTAATCACATACTTGTGTTCAAGATGTGAGAGCTAGAGCAACCTAGTCTCTCTGTACTCTTCGTCATTTGCAATTCCTCTTTGTCTTGAGTGCTACAGTTCTAGAAGGACATTCAAGGGATGACTAGTGTTAGCCTTTTGCCTTAAAGAAACAAAGAAGGTTGAGGATTGGGATAAACCCTATAGAAGCAAAAGAAGCATTTGACCTTGTGGCTCTAGTGAGAGAAGAAGACTAGGGTTTTGAGGCATTGGAAACCCTAGTGCTACTTGGTGTGCTTGTTGTGGGGAAGATAGAGAGAGACAATCTTGTACACTTGCACCAAGAAGGACTTATCGATGTGTATGCTAGCTTCTTGAGGGTCTTTGGAATGACCAGCTTTGGTTGTGAGTGACTCCTAGCTAGGAATAGTTGGTAGCCAGGGTTTTCTTATGGTTTCCCTAACCAGAGTTTTGAGAGCTTCACTTGTACCAGCTTGTATTGAGTTGTTGGTATGTATATGTACTTCATCTTCTATATATATATATATATATATATATGAAGTGTTCCCGCAGTTTATATTTTGTGGACTTGCAGATTTGAATTTCAACTTATGTTATCTTTATGACTGAGTACATTCTAGCACTGGTTATGCATGTTGATTTGGCATAACATTGAGCAGAATTTGTAAAGTGATTCAACACATATCTAGAAGATAAAGGAGAGAATTTACTATTGTAATAATCTGTTGTAATAAACTATTTTCAGAAGCTGTTTTATGCTTGGAAAGTGTGCCCTAAGGGATGAAACTTTGTGGTATTGAAGTACACTTGATAAGTAATTGTTTTCTCAGGCTGCCTTGTGAATTGGGATGAAGGAAGTGAAGTATTTGCTGCTGCAAATTTAATATTTCATATTCAACCCCGAGGCTGAAAGTTAATAGGAAATATATTCCGGAACTTCAAGGTTGATGTGAAATTACTGATTTGGCAATAAAAGGTATTTCTCGAAATTTCTGCATGGTACCAGTGCAATTAAGAAATTTCTGCATGGTAACATAGCTGATTTGACTGAGATTGCTCTCTTGGTGAAGAACGAGTTAGATATTTCAGTTGTTTTGTAAGTAGGAGAGATGCTTGACCTAGAACAGGTCGATTGGGTGAAACCCTAGGACACTTGGGAGAAGTGCATGAACCCTGAGGTGTGCTTCAAATTTGCAGAATGACTACTCTCAGCCTTAGAGAGTGTGATAGGTTGGATGGTACTTCCAATTCCATGCCTTTGAAGTTCAGGTTGCAAATGCTTTTGGAGGAATCAAAGCTTTGGGAGCACGTTAAGAAAGAGATTGTTGCAACTTGCACCTTACGATCCGACACAATTGGCCACCCATGTTAAAAAGGAGGCCAAAAGGATTATCCCCCACATTACAAACAAGATGACTTGTAAGTTGATGATTTGGTGAAGGATTATCCCCCACATTACAAACAAGATGACTTGTAAGTTGATGTATGAAGCTTTGGTTGGCTTATATCAAATTTCTAGTGTCTCTAGACAGATGCTCTTGCAAAACAAGCTTTCAACTACTGGCCAAGGTCACAATGTTGAGAGATCAGTTGGCTGCCATAGGGACATAGGGACAAAGGTGGAGGATAAGGAGTTGCTGTCCATTGCCTTGGGCTTGAATGGACTTGCTCCGTCTTGAAAACCTTTTGTTCGAGGTGTTTGTGCTCATGAACATTTACCAAATTATGCAAAGCTTTGGAATAACCTTGTGCGTGAAGTGATCATATTGGAGAGTTGTTCAAAGCAGCAAAAGGAAGTAGAAGACCTAGCACACGTTGGGAGGACGAGGAAGGGAAACAAGAAAGGATACAAGAAGCATCAAAAGGAAGAATCAAATCCAAGTAAGAAAACTTGAGTAAGGTGAAGTGTTTTAGGTATCACCAATTGGGACATTATGCCAGTGAGTGAATTTAGAGAAGAAAAAGGGGAAGGCCAAGCAAAGACAAGTTGGTAGTGTAGCAAGAGTGGATGAGGGATCATGGCGGCTCGAAACCGCCTTCTCCATGGTCTCTTGTATATCTTCCAACACTGTGTCCAGCGTTGGGTGGTAAGTGTGAAGCATCAAGACATAACTTATGATAAGAAACTCTTCAGTAAGTTGCAGGAAAAAAAGGGAGGCATGGGAGTGGAATTGGGTGATGATGCTACTTATCCTGTGGAAGGCTTGGGCTCAATTTACTTCCGGATGGGGTGGCAGGTGCGGGTGGGATACTCTTTGATCCCGGAGGAAATAAAATTGCAGCCTTCTCTTGGGGGCTAGGGAGCAAAACAAATAATGAGGCAGAATGGTTAGCTCTCATTTTCTCCTTAGATATGGCCTCCAACTTCAGCATTGACAATCTCAGAATCTATGGAGACTCCAGGCATGTCATTCAAATTATGCGAAGAGGGTATGCCTCGCCAGGCTCAAAAGCCGACAGATACATGCAAAGAATAAAAACCAATGCTATACTATCAAAGGCATCTTTTTTCCACATTCGTCGAGAGAACAATAGGCTTGCGGATATAGCGACTAACAAAGGAATTTTGCTCGAAACCGCGCGCGTCAAGGATCTCAATGGAGTTTTGGGGTATCATTTCATCCCTTAAGTTTTAATGCCTAGGATAAAAAAACTCATGGTTGGTTTTAAGGTTAGGTCCTTGGTCATGAGGGACCACCCTTTCCCTTGCTCAAACCTTGTTTATGTTTCTTCCCCCCCCTCCGTAGCTTCAGCCACACGCCTCCCCTATCGCCCTTCCACCTGTCACCTTGCTCCCATCCGCGTTGTCAGCTCCCACGAGCCTCTATTTACTCCCCCACCCGCTCCCTCTATTCCTTCCTCTGCGATGGCTTGTCCTCCCCACTTTTCAGATGTCCTGAGTCGCCTCTCCCTTGACGAGCTTGACTCCCCTCCCCGCCGTCCTTTGCTGTTGCCGGCGTGTAATTTGGAAATTATGCAGTCTGTGTTGGCAGCCATAGCCACTCTGAGCAGAACGTTGGTGGACATTAAATTCACAGTTCAAAGCACCTATGATGCCGTTTGCTCCAGTGTCAAACAAAACGCAGAGATGGCGTCGGATATTACACATGTTTGCTCACAGCTCTCTTGTCAGGATTCCAGGATAGATGATCTGGAGAGGAATTTGTTCGAGTTAATGGGGAAAGTGGACAAGCTGCAGGAAGATATGGTCGTTTTTACAGGAGCAACTCAGGGGAGTTGGGTGCACAAAACCCCCACGGTCAACCAGGAAATCAATCAGGTTATGGTGGACGCTACTTCTGCCCAGCTAAAGAATTATGGCTAGTTTACTGTATAGCTCAGGTTCAAAAAATTTTGTTTCTTTTGGTCAATTCATTTTTGTATAATCCTTAGCAGACAGTTTATCAAGGTTTACTCCAGCTCTATGCTGGATAGTTTCAGGAAAACAAAGCTCAGAGCTTGCAATATATTGCTGATAGAATTTATAGTAATAGTGTGCCCAGACATTTCCTGCACTGTTAAAAATCTTTTTTGAAAGCTTGTAATGAATCGCTGTGCACAGCTTTTATAAATACAATCTTTTACTCTGTTACTGTTAAAAAAAAAAATTTACTTCCGGATGCCACTAGGTGATGATGTTTTTGTTCTTGGTTTTAAGAAAATTCTTCTTTAAATTTCATCTACGGCAGATCATCAATGTAGAGTTGCATTTAAAGGACAGCAGTGCATTATCAGTTCTTGTAGTCTAACTAGTCAAGGGCTTTACAAGTTGTTTGTTGATACTATCGTGCTTGTACATACCAACAAGAAGTTGGGAGGGCCTTCTAGCTTTGAGGAGGCACATATAGAGCATGTATGGTGGGAAGTCATGGAGATATGTTTGAAATTATTGTGGAAATCAGTGATTGATTCCAAGCTTATAACTGATGGGAGTGTTGAAGAGTACCGGGACAAGGTTGTTGGATTTTCTCCAAAAGAGGGAGTTGACCTTGATGAGACTCTAGCTCTAGTTACCAAAGAATTCTCTCGGAAAGAGGAAGTTGAACCTATTGAAGGTTTTGCTTCAGTTGCCAAAGTTTTTGAGGTACATGAGCAAGATGTTGAATTTAGTTATGTTTTCTTGCTTATTATGGCCTTATTATCTTCTTTATCACATATACTGAATATATAAGCAAGATATAGATGCACAAAGACAAACACAAGAGACAACAATATACCCTGGGAAACCCTCAAGGGGAAGAAAACCCAGCCAACCTTTCTTATTCAGAGATTCGGTACAAAATACAAGTAAATCAGATATAGAAGTGATCTAGAACAAGAGAGATCACATAAAAGATGATGCCAAATAAAGAACCCCAGAAATAGCAGTCTTCTACAACCCTTGAGTGAATTTCTCCTTGCTTGAGTGAACTTGCTTGAGTGGTGCAAATGAGGAGGGCATCACCCCTTCTTTATACTAGTTTTCAGACTGACTTTTTCACTGGGGCCGACTTGTCTGTTTTATCTAGGCCGACTTATCATCTTCAATAATAAATTACAATTTATTTAATGTTTCTTGTTGGGCTGACTTGTCTTTATGCAATTATTTATTTGCTTTCTTTCTGGGCCGACTTAGGTAGTGAGGATACCTCACTAAGCTACAAACATCAACACAAGATACCCACGTTTACAATTTGTTGGAGGCCCTATGTGGGATGTTGTTTGCACAACAAGTTTGGTATTTCAGGATCAATGAATTGACTTGTGCATATTTATATCTCTGTGATTTTGACATATTAATCCACTTGCCTTGGTCTTGTATGGAGATGTGATCATCTTTGCAAGAAGTCCTAAATAGCGCATGATATGGTGTATGAAGATTTTGGTCCGTGAAGTTGATATGAAGGATGTTGGAGTTTGACAAATTATTGGGGTTCATAGTTATTTTGAATATTTTCCTTCAGATTCACAAGTGGTTAGTGTTCTTTTGAGGTTTGAGATGTTGTGATAGTATCTTGTTTTGTTGGATACAATGAGACTTCCAAAGCTTAGAGGATCAACATTCCAGCACAACAAAACACTATAGATGTTAGATTTTTGAGTTACTCCGAAAGTGTTCACACCATTTTTGGGGTTGCTTCATTAGATTTGGGGTACATGGTGTATGTTCATCCCCTATATGGTCCAAGATGGATTGTAGCATGAGAGATGGTCTGTGACGAATATGCATAGTTGAGATAGCTTGCTCAATGGATGCTTGACATCAGTATGGTATTGGCTCAGTGCTCTTCCCTTGGGCAATGGAGATCTCTTGCTTGGATGGTGGACTCCCTTCATTGTGGCTAGGTGGAGGATTCACTTGGTGGGAGGACACCCTACAAGATATAGAGTATTTTGCATTCCAAAGGACAGCTTGGAGCCCTACACGGTATGGTTGTACTTGGTTGCTTACTGGGAGGCCTCGAGTTGACTTGGGACGCCTAGGTTGCGACAATGGTTATCGTGGCTGACTAGAACCCAAATATTAGCACATGGCTTATGAGGAGATTGGAGTCTATGTAGCATGGACGAGAGTTGGACCTTGCTTAAGGAGCCCATTTCGCATGCACAAGTGCTAGACCTCTTACTTGGGCATCCTAGCCTTGGGAGGCTTTATTCAATTATTGTGTACAACATCACCTAGGAGCTTGACATATGTTCACTTGGAGTGGAGCGCCTCATTTGTGTGTGGCTTACTTGTGTATTAGTAGGCTTGATTGTAAGTTTAGGCCCACGTGTGTTATATTGTTGGTCTTCCTCAAATCATATAAATAGAGAAAGGTGAGAGTTCTTTCAAACAACAACTTCGCAACATCCTTTGTATCTTCTTCGTAGCTCTTGTTCTCTTGGGGTGAGTCACTATGTCTCATGAGGAAACCCTAGTGGAGCATGTGAAGAAGAAGAAAAAAACGTTTTTTCTCTCTTAGATTTCTTGTACATTTCATCTCTCTTGAAGGCTCTAGGGTTCTTGGAAGCATCTTGAAGACTAGGGTTAGGGTTTATCCTTGGAGGATTGAGATTAGGGATTGGTAAAACCCTAGGATGCATTTAGAAAAAATAAGAGGATGTCATGCCATGAATTCCTGCTAGAGTGATCTTAGCTTGTGGAGCTTCTTGGGTGGAACCAGGGTTTTCATTGTTTCCCTAGTTTGAGGTTGGAGTGTTTGTTGGGTGTATGCATTCATTTTGAGCTTGGGAATGTACCTGGACTTCATCATTGAGTTATATATATAAGGTTTTCAACTGTTCACATCTTGTCTATATTACAGAGTTGATTTCAGCATTTTATCTTTTTGGGATGGTTATTTCCAGCTCTTATTTGTCTCCCTGATTTGACACACACAAGAAAGAAATTCTCAAAGGACTTAACACTAATATTGAAGATAATAGTACAGCCATATCCTACTGTTTTGTTTGCTGTTACATCTGTTGATTATGATGAGTTTTCAGATCTAGTTTATGCCTAAAAAGTTGCCCTAGAGGGCTGAAAACTCATTGGACTGTTTGGTATATTTTCTCCATGACTTGCAGGAAAGTTTAGGGCCATTTGGAAGTGAATTATTGTACTCCGTCCACTGTTGCCTATGTCACAAGGTTTGGGTTCAAGTTCGGGTTCGACAACCCATTAAGTTCGAATCGGGTTCGAATTTTTCGATGGAGTTCGATGAGGTTCGGCATTAGGTTTGTCCATATACATATTTTAAAATATAAATATTTTATAGCATATTAATATAATATAATAAAAATTATATATATAAAATAATTTATAATGTTTAATATATATATATATATATATGTGACCTAAAATATATATAAAATGCACATTATATATATATAACCTAAACCTAGTTATTTATTATTTAAAAATTTTAAAATACCTTTGTGCTATGAGTCAGCCGTCAACACTCAAACAAAGACTGTATTTAATGGTATTGAAGATCTGCAATTATTTTCCAAAACAAAAACAAAGATGCGTCACGCGCGGAAATAACACCCCAAAAATGCATATTATGTGCGAAAATAAAGCAATACCGAGGGAGATCTGTTGAGAGATCGTGTCGAATGCATCAGACGGTAGTATTCTTATTGGCATCGGAGCATTGGATAGCCGCATCACCTCTGGAAATAATAACCCGAAAATTCATCTCCCGCTGGAAGCATAGAAACACGACGCATGAAAAGGAGTAGTGGATAGCCGCATCACCTGTGGAAATAATAACCCGATAATGTGTCTCCCGCTGGAAGCATAGGAACCCAATGTGTGCAAGGCAGACAGATCCGACGCGATAGAAGAGTTCTGGAAGCAAAGACACTCGACGCCGGCGGAAGCAGAGAGATCCAACCAGTAAAAAGAGACACGACGCCACTGCGAAACCCGCGAATTTCAAGCCCGAACCTTAACGAATTTGGAGTTTTTTTTAGGTTCGCCAAATTTCGAACCGACCAGTAAAAAGAGACACGACGCCACTGCGAAACCCATGAATTTCAAGCCCGAACCTTAACGAATTTGGAGTTTTTTTAGGTTCGCCGAATTTCGAACCTCGAGGTTCAAATTCGGCGAACCCTGTGACATAGACTATTGCTTGGTACTTTAAATTACAGCAGCCTTGGGGCAGAAAATTCTAGGGCTAAAATCCGAGAAATTTTGTAGGGAGATGTAATTTCTATTTTGCATTGAAGTGTCAATTCCAAGAAATTCCCAACATGGTATCAGAGCGGTTCTAGTTGAAATCACTCCAGAGTAAGAGAGCGTTTTGTATTTCAATTGGAGACTACCTAGGAGAGGTACTTGACCTAGTTGAGAATTGAGATCATTGGGTGTAAAACCGTAGGTTGCTTGGTGAAGCACTTGGACTTGAGAAAGGGGTTTGTATTCTTCACTCATTAATGATTTGTGCTTGAAATGAGCACTTGTATCAGCAATATGTTTTGTCGGGTTTCTCTCATGATGAGAGCTGATGGATATATTACATTGATCGTTGCTATGGATGTATTTTCAGCTGGTGTGATACCTAGGACGACCTATGATATGTATATAATTTGTTCTAGTGGTTGCCCGTGATATGTGGCAAATCTATGTGACTATTAATTGGCATGTTTTTATTTTTAGTGGGAGAGATACAGCGAAGGACCTATGATAGGTGGCTGATTTGTTCTAGTAGACATCAATTTATTTTCACCTGTGATAGGTGGAGGATCTGTTGAAAAAAGTAGCTCGAGCAAATCTTCTTGCACTAGTTAGGTGTGAACGTGCAAGAAGAAGTTCGAGACAACTTCTTAGTGACCACTTAGTAAAAATGGGAAATAATACCATCTTGTAATTTTACTTAATAAATAAAAATGAGTCTAAACTCATTTGATCTCTTCTTAATCTTAGAAATCTAAATGAAATATTTTAGAGATTCTAGAATATTAGTGAGTTGGATTTGTTATAAGTTTAGCCATGCACCTCATTGTTGAGATAAGGTGGTTGCTAGGATTAAGGAAATTAGTTGAGATTGAATGCTAGAATCACAAAGATGGTTGCTAGAATAAAGGGATTTGGTTGATAGAATTAAGGAGACTATTTATCTCTCTCAAAGCATAAATTGGACAAGATGGGAGGAGAAGTTGTGGAACACACAAAGACGGTCGTGTGAGGAACAAACACAAGTGAAGCCAGGAAGGAGAGAATGTAGATAGCAGAAAGAGGATCAACTATCAAGGTGGAAGACTCCTAAGATAGTATTGTACAAGGTACAATAGTTCCTAATATTTCTGTAGGCATATTGTTTCCATTCAGCAGGGTGTAAACCTCAAGTTGAGGTGTCCTTGTAAGTTTTGATTATTAAATAATAAGCTGATTTGAAGGACAAGATTCTTGTGTGTCATGTTTATGCTTCCGCTGTTAATTTTTAGCTGTGTGACTGTTGCATGTTCAGAAATATTTATTTATGTGGTTAAATAAGTTGAGATTTGATTTATTTAATTAAAAAGAAACATAGGACAACAATCACCCAAGGCCTGAAAATTTACATGGTATCAAAGCAAGGTTCTCTGATTGAGATTCTGAAAATTTACATGGTATCAAAGCAAGGCTCTCTGATTGAGATTCTCAAGGATTTACAGTAGTAAATCAACTACCAGAAAAAACGACCAACAGTTAGAGAGTTTCATTATTTCTTTTACTAACTTTAAGATCTGGGAGTTTGTGCACTAATAAGAGATGGCATCAGCTAGCCTCAAGTTCGAGGATAGATTGGATGGTGCCTCGAATTTCCTATCATGGAAAGTCAAGGTTACTCTTGTATTAAAAGATAATGAACTCTGGGATATCGTCAAGGATGTGGTGGCTTTGGCGACAAATCCGTGGTTTTTGGCAGCTCGCAAAAAGAAAGAAGTGAGATCCAAGTGGATGATCATGGATGCTATAAAGGATCATCTGATCCCTCATATCTCTAAAAAGAAGACAGCAAAGAACATGTTCGATGCCTTGATTAGCCTTTACCAGAGCGAGAACATTAACCGAAAGATGATATTGCACAACAAGCTCAAACCTGTTGAGATGACCAGATCAGACACCGTCACTAGTTACTTAATAAAGGTCACACAAATTCATGACCAGCTTGCAGCAGTTGGGGAGAATGTTGAAGACAAAGAGCTAGTAAACGGGGCATTGAATGGGTTCCCATCTCAATGGGAAGCATTTGTCCAAGATGTTTGTGCTCGAGAGAACCTTCAATTATGGGAAAGACTAAGGGATGACTGTATCCAGGAGGAAACACAGATGGAGTCAAAGGCTAGCAGACATGGGAGGTGACAATAACCATGCCTTAATTGGCCAAGTGAAGATGAGCAGAGATAAAGGACCCAGCAAGGGTAAGATAAAGGTTGAGGAGTCGACCTCATAGCCAAGGAAGAAGGATTTGAGTAAAATCAAGTGCGTCATATGTCATAAGAATGGTCATTATGCAACACAGTGTACAAAGAAGAAGAAGAAGGGTAAAGGAAAACAGCAACCTCAGTTGAAACTCAGATAAACAATTTTTCGTCGAAGTTCGAGAAGGATTTCTCGATGGTATCTTGCCTTTCTTCCAGCACAGTTTCGAAGAAGCGTGGTATGTGGATAGTGGAGCATCAAGGCATATGACATCATCCCGAGAACTATTTTCAAGTCTAACAAATCACTTCTCGAGAGTTCAAGTCGAGCTTTGTAATATCCCAAACTAGTAATTTTCTTTTTTTCTTTGTTTGCTATGTGATATTGTGTCTCATCACAAGAATGTATGATGTACTAATCTAAGATTGCATGCGCCCGCATGTAAACCTAATACACAAATAATCAGAAATGCTATAAAATAGGTAGGAGTGATGCATGTACGTACCAATACATAGATCAATTGATGAAGGTCAATATAAACCCAGCATTCATGGATTGTGCCGGTGGAATAAGGAGATAAGGCTGGACGTCCTCCAGAGAATGCGCCCTTGGTATAAATGCACCCTCTCCAATCTCAGTATGCTCCTCAATAAATATTAGTCAGCAGAAGAAGCTCCAGAAAGGGTGTACTAGGGTTATAGTGCCCCTCTGATGAAGATAGAAGTAGCATGCAGACAAACTGATGGCTCCTCAACCTAAAACATGAATCCCCTCCCTGGGAAAGTCGCCCACATGCAGGAAGACGTCTTTCCGATGATGGATATGCTGAGAAGTAGCCTGAAACTCCAACTGAAGAGCCCTTCTTCCAGGGGAAGGGTAATATCACTACTCTGAGAAGAATGGAAGCAACATGCAGAAGGTTTGCCCCCTGTAGACTGGAATGCGAATAGGAATATCCTTGGGCAATGCGCCCATGCAAGGAGGGTGAATCCTTCAATATAACATAAACTCGAACTCTGCAGTACCTGAATGATAGTAATACCTAATGATGAAGCAACGCTAAATCTGGATGATCCAACCTGATAGTGACTAGGGCAGATAGATTTCACTGCTGAAATACACTAGTTAGCTGAGTGCATGCACTCAACCCCAACTTAGCTCGCTAAGCTCTCCAATTCGAATCCACAAATCAATAATCATATAAGCAGGTCTTCTTCACTAGCTTTACCTTTCTTTTATAGCATTCACTTGTCAAACCTAATTTTTGACCTAATTAGGTCACTTTATCTTTTAATTCGTAGTTGACTTGCATGCAGTGCTTTTGGGGTGTTTGGAGACTCAATTAGTGCATGCATCATGTAATAATGCTCGGATGTCATGCATGCAGGTGGCCTTTAGTTCCGATGGCCCCTGTTTACCTACTGATGATATAATACCCATGCCAGATATCTTCTTAGGGTGCATATGGCATCAATCCTCAGTTGATTCCCTAAATGTCGTTTCCTGCTCGAACCTATGGTAATCAGATAGGTTAGCGAGATGGTCCTCTGTGCTTAAGAAGAAGAGGAAATTACAAGCTTGGTGATGATGCCAAGTACCCAATAGCAGGAGCCAGTACTGTTACTTTCCAACTCTAGTTAGGTAACTTGTTAGACTTTGATAATGTTTTATTTATTCCAGGTCTTAGGAAGAATCTACTTTCAATTTCGATCATGAAGATAAGAGCTATGCAATAGAGTTCAAGAACCAACAAGTCCTCATTATACTGAAAAAAGTCTAGCCTAGGATCAACTCAAGTGATTGGCGTTAGAGAAGGCAATTTGAATAAGTTATAGTGTGAACCTGTTCAAGACCTAATACATAGCACAGATAACTTCAGTGAGTTATGGCACAAGAGTATGGGACACCTACATTATCAAGTGTTTCCTATTATGAGGGAGATCATCACAAGCCTTCCATATTTCAACATTGTGCAATGGGGTGTATGTAGAGGGTGCACGCTTGGAAATCATGCCAACGCTGCTTTCCCAAGCAATGAGCACAGATCTGAGGGGATTCTAGATCTGGTGCAGTCATATGTATGTGGACCGATGTCAAAAGCATCAATCACAGGAAGCATGTATTATATGTTTCATTCATTGATGACTTCTCTTGCAAAAGATGTATCTCCCTCTTGAAAACCAAGGATGAAGTCTTCAGCAGGTTTTAGGATTTCAAGGCTCTTGTGGAGAACCAAACAAGGAAGAAGATCAAGGATTTGAGACCAGACAATGGGGGTGAGTATACCTCCAATGATTTCGATGATTTCTGTAAGGATGCAAGAAGCAAGAGGGAGTTTAATGTTTCGTACAACCCACAACAGAACGGGATTGGTTAGTGGAAGAATCGATCCATCATAGGGGAATGCTAAGGCCATGATACATGACCAGTATTTGCCAATGTTTCTATGGGTAGAAGCATGCAACACAACAATCTACATCCAGAACAGGTGTCCTCACAGGATTTTGGGGGACAAGACACCAAGGAGGTATTCACTAGTGTGAAGCCGGAGGTGAGTCATTCTTGCATCTTTGATTGTCCAATTTACATCCATGTACCAGTCGAGAAGAGGAACAAGTTGGAGTCCTCCAACAAGAAGGGTTTCTTTGTTGATTACACGAGACTTCGAATTTCTAAAGCCTACAGGATCTATATTCCATGGGAGAGAGACAATAGCAAGCAGGGATGTAATGATTGAAGAAGACTTTGCATCTAGTAAATCTCATGAGCTAATACCAATGACAGAAGATGAGGCATTGGAAGCTCCGAAGCTTAAGCCAAAGTCACCAACGACTTTCGATTTGACGCAGCAACCTTCATATCCAGAGGAGGAGCGACGGCTCCTACCAATTCTATCAGGAGACCTCAATGGTACATATAGACATTGAGTGATGTTCAAGAGTATGCTGAGGCTCCTAGGAGCACATTTAGGAAGAGCGGATCTCCAAAGGAGTTTCCTGACTACATGGCATTGATTTGTAGCATCATAGATTCAAAGCCTTCCAGTTTTCAGGAGGCAGCAAACAAGCAGGTATGGTGGGATGCCATGGTGTAAGAGTATACCTCCATCATGTAGAATGATGTATAGGACATTGTGCTAAGACCGGAGGGAAAATCAGTAGTGACTTCCAAATAACTCTATAGGATCAAGCATGTAGCAAATGGCAACAGAGAGAAGTTTAAGGTGAGGTTTGTGGAAAGAGGGTTCTCCCAGAAAGAGGGAGTAGACTACGAGGATACTTTTGCTCCAGTCACCAGGTGGCAGGTACACTTCCATTAGAGTCATTATGTCTTTAGTTTCAATTATGGGAAGGAAGATACATCAAATGGATGTGAAGATAGCTTTCCTTAATGGGATCATTAAGGAAGAAGAGAACATAGAGCAACCTCAAGACTTTGGAAGCTTAAGAAATCCTTGTATGGACTCAACCAAGCACTAGGAGCATGGTATTCCAGGATCGATGGATACTTACAAAGCATGGTCTTCACCAAAAGTGAAGCAAATCCCAACTTACATTTCATATTTGTTGAGGTTGATCTACTTATTTTGTTGTTGTATGTAGATGACCTGTTTCTTACAGGTTCAGAAAAGCTTATTGCAAGGTGCAAAGTAGACATGGCAACTAAGTTCGAAATGAAGGGCATCGACATGATGCATTACTTCTTGGGTTTGGAGGTTTGGCAGAAACTAGGGGAGATATTCCTTGGGCAAGGTAATTATGCAGTTGAGATCCTAAAGAGATTTCGGATGGAGGATTGCAAACCTATGGCTACACCCATGATCACCACTTTGAAGGAGGCGACAACTTTAGATTCAGTGTTGGTGGATCCCACATTGTACAGGAGGCCAATAGGTTTCTTGATGTATTTGGTCACCACCAAACCGGATATATGTTTTCTAGTGAACACCTTGAGTCAGTTCATGGTGAATCCAAAACAGGAGTATTGGGTGGCAGCAAAACATGTGCTCAAATATTTGAGGGGCACAGTGGAGTACGATCAAACATATCTTGGAGATGGTGAAGTGAAGTTGCAGGGGTATACAAACTCACTGGCCAGGCAATGCAGTAGACATGAAAAGCACCTCAGGGTGTTGTTTTAGTTTGGGATCAACGATGATATCCTGGTTCAGCAAGAAGCAGACTTCTGTGGCACTTAGCTCCGTAGAGGCAAAGTATATGGCAGCTAGTATAGTGAGTTATGAGGCCATATGGATTCACAAGTTACTTGCAAGATTGTTTGATCAAGAATTGGATCTCATGGTGATCTACTATGACAATCAGAGTTCTATCATACTCTCTGAAAATCCAGTATTTCATGATCTATCCAAGCAAATAGAAATCAAATACCACTTCATACAAGATAGGATTTAAAAGGGAGCAGTAAAGCTTTAGTATATTCCCGCAGATCAACAAATTGTTGATATTCTGACCAAGCCCTTTGCAAAAGGGAAGTTTGAAGCATTCAGAGATAGACTTCGATCGGTGCAAAATACCTTCCTCGGTAAGAGGGAGTTGTTGGCGCGTGACTAAGTCGCAGAAGTTTTGGTACAAACTACAAAGTTACAAATAGCGACAAAAGGGACAACAACAAGGGTAAAGGACCAATTGCGGAATGCAACAAAGCAGATAAAGCGGAAGTAAAGTGAACAAAGCGGAGTCATTAGTAATTAGTTAGTTAGTTAATAGGTCACTTTGTGAAGTGGACCAAGTTTGTAACGGTCATTGAGGCTATAAATAGGAGTAGCATTGTAAGCCTTCCGACATCTTATCCTTATCTTTATCTCGATCGAATCTTTTGGTCGATGCACGTATCTTCGCATCTGTGGAATTTAATCTATCTTTTGTGTTGGATAACATCTTTGTATTTAAAGCACTTGTCACTTCTCGATGCCGCTCCGTGCCTCTCAGAATCACGGCTAGGGTTCCCCTAGTCGTCGCACTCTCCTGCGTTTGCCTCCGGTGGTGATCAGGCCGCCGTCTACAAGCTTCTCTGCGCAGCTGTCGTGCAGGGTTGGGTTATTGCAGGTGGTCGCGTCTCCTCTCAGTGACCGTTCCGTGGGCTACCGAATGGAGATCCACGAACAGCTTCTGGCTTTCAAGGCCCTGGTTCAGGCCACCATACCTCAGGCAATGTCTCGGTCTTCCTCCAAGTTCGTGAAAAAAATAGACGAGATCCCTTCTTTGGAGCTCTCTCCCTCGGATCCGTGCCGAAAAGCACTCATTCTCTCGGAGAAAGCCCTCATCGGCAAGTTCACAGGTTTGTGGCCCAGTTCAAAGGCGGTGGAGCTCTGGATTGCAGAGCACTGGAACCCTATTTTGCAAGGACAGGTCTCTCTCTTCGCAGCTGGTAAGGGTTTCTTTGTTTTTCTGTTCCTGAGGAAAGAAGAACGAGATTTAGTTTTTTGCTCGAATCCTTTCTTCATGGGCTCGAGAGGACTTTTTTTAGCCCCTTGGACCTTGGACTTTAAACCAGATGCTGAGATTACAGCCGCCCAGTCTGGGTAAGACTGCCTCACCTTCCACTTCATCTTTGGGGGAAAAGCTCTCTCGAGGAAATCGGTAATAAGCTAGGGCGCTTTCTGGATAGTGCAGACCCAAAAGGGGGTCAGTTTACTTGTGCCCGCATTTGTGTAGAAGTAAATCTGGAGAAAGGACTCCTAGAAGCCCTAAAACTAAATTTAGGAGATTGGAGTCATATCCAAGAGCTGGATTATGAGCAGATCCCTTTCAAATGCAACTCTTGCCATGTTTATGGTCACTTTGCCAAAAGCTGCCCCAAGTTGTCGAAAACTCAGCAAACATCAAAACCTCCCGCAACCAAAGATGCAGAATTCCAGACCATCTCTAATCGGTGCCGAGCCCCCCGGCGAAAGGAGCCCCAAGCTTCACAGCAAAAGGATTCAGCATGACAAGAATCTCTTCCTCCTTCAGCAGCAACCATTTCGTTGGCAACCAAAAACAGCTTCGAAGTTTTGCAGGAAGACAAAGTTCAAGAAACTGAAGTAGCGAAAGATCTTGTGCAGGGTGAGACCCATCCAGGTCCTTCTAACCCCTTGGAGACAGTCGCCTCCGCAAAACCAACTTCTCCTAGCCTTGCCCATTCAAGTTCCAATAGAGAGGCCCAGAATTTAGATCACGAGACTTCAGCTCTTGTAGGACTGGCAGCCTTAGTCCCCTCCTCTGGGTCAGAGGGAAACTCTGATACCAAAGACTTCTCAGCTCCTTCTCCCCCCCTTACCAGAGGGCGAAAGAATAACAAAGAATGGCGGGAAAAGGAAGCGACCTCAAACATATTTTTGGGCTCTCAGTCACAATTGGACCCCTTCATTAAGGAGCATTTCACCTCCCCTTCTATTTAATGTTCTGCTTCTGCATTCTTCTCTGCTCACAGTTCGTGAAAGTTTACTCTTGTAAGCAATTTTTGTCATTTTCTCGAAAGAGATCTAGAAGCAATTGGGATTTGTCTCCCAAGATATTCACAAGAAGGCTGACAGTATTGTTAGAGGTCATCAGCCCTCTGTAATTTTGTATCTTTTAGATTCTGGCTCACCAGAAAACCCCTTTTTTACAAACTAATACAACCTCAACCGTTTCTGTTAAAAAAAAACATCTTTGTATTTAACTAGAGTTGTTGAGATGGGTTTTGCGGATTTGTAATCCCGATTTATAAGACATATTGATGTATAATGAGAAGGAATGTTTGTTTATGAATTTGTCGCTTATGTGTTGTACTGCAGTATAATGTATTTTGTAGCAATATGGATAGATCTGATATGTGTCGTTAATCTGTTGAATATGTTTTGATAATGTGTTACTGCGTCGATCTAATTAGTATGTTGCGGTATGCGGTGATAGTGTTATGGTGCAAATGCTAATTACGTCGATCTTTGGGTTATGCTGTGATTAAATGTGAATGATGCATGTCCTCTTATACCTGCAGAAGCTTGGTTCCTGCAGCCCCCTTAGGTATCTCGGGTGAGACCTCACTCGCTCTACGAGTGTTGCTGGAAAGGCTAAACCCTTTCCAGGCCGATATCTATGGGAGTTTGTGTCGAGCTTTGTTGACATTGTGCAAAGTGAACCCCTGTCGACGGATCGGTGTCAACAAATCGTTCCGTTGTCGAGACCCCAGTGCGAAAGAGAGAGGACATGTGGCATCCAACAAAGTCGGAGATCGAGTGGTTCAATAAAAAGACGCGAGAGTTTGTTGAGGAAGAAAATCAGAAACCTGGATGGTCGACAGAACAGTGGTTGTAGAAGTACATCTATACTGATATCCACGACGTATTTTTCTGTGAGTCTCCTATACTGTTGTATGAAAGGTTGGCTAACCTAACTTTTCATAAGAAGAATTTCCAAGGAGGAGAGCCAAAGCATTGGACCCCGGAACTGATCCAGCAATTGAGTCGTGTTAACAATAAAGCTTCAAGGGTTGTCGACGTCTAGGTAGATAGCATTTTGGAAGGGTACATTACTGAGTTTGTTGTCGACATAGTTAGGTCATACAGTGACGCGGAAAGGAAATTCTTTAAAGGACCCAGAAGAAAGTACCTATTGGTAGTACCATTGTGGATCAAAATGCTCATTTGTGAAAAGGGAATAATGAAGACGAACTACGACGAGTAAAGCTCTAGTGCGCAGAGGATGTGGGGACTGCACAAATGTGGGTCCGATAGAATGATGCGAGGTAGATGGAAATGAGCTACGACGAAATTGTGAGGGCAGTTGTCGAAGATTGTGGCCGCTTGGGAAGTGGGGCAAGGTTCCGGCCGAAGAAAAAGAGAAGGACTGAGATAGAGAGAGAGAGTCTTAGTGCGACCGGAACGAAGGACTACGGAGCAGGGCCACAAGGGACTAAGCGACCTTATGACGACGAAGAGGACGACCAGGCTACCCCTGAACCTGAGGAAGGACAGACCCAAAGCTACAACGTACCCACAACCCCATGCACTTTGCCAAACTTTGGAGGAAGAAACACAAGCTCTTCGCAGGGTTGTCTTGCGTGTCACAATAGCAGTAATAGTAACGGATCTATAAACACCGGTAGAAGACCAAGGATGGCAGGCGACGACGTGAAGTTGCCTCTCTTTCAAGGAAATGGGAAAAAGGATCCCGAGCAGTATTGGTTATTGTGCGAAGCGGTGTGGACAGTAAAACAAGTACAGAATGAAGCTATCAAGAAGGGACAAGTGGCGACGACATTGAAAGGTCGTGCGTTGGATTGGTACATGAAGTTTATACAAGTACCTGCAGGGCTTCAACAGAAGACTATGGCAGAAATCAGAGTTGGGTTGATCGACAAGTTTAAAAAGCCTAAATCAGAATCGCAATACATCACGGAATTGAAGGAGATAAAGCAATTCCCTAATGAGTCGGTGTGGGAATTTGATCAAAGGTTTAAAACTCTAATGGCTAAAGTTAGTTTTGGGATGAGCGACGTTCAGCATAAGGAATGGTTTATTGCAGGGTTGATACCGCACATTCGGATACCATTGATGCAACAAAAGATCCTATCTCAGACGGAGGCGTTGGAAATCGCGATGAAGCTCAAAGCTTCGCCGATTGGTGAAATAGGGATTAGCATGAGCCAGATCCAGTAGCAGCTAGCAAACTTGACTATTCAGCTGCAGGAGATTAAGGGAAGGAAGTTCGCGAAGAGGTATGGTGTAGTCGATGCAAGTCCGAAGGGCGCCATAAAGATAAGTGTCCTGAATTCCGCGAATATCTACAGTTTGGTGCGCCCAACCCGCTCAGTCAAGGAGGAATGCCCTAGTGCTGAGTCTGCTAGACAAAAGGACATCGCTCGAAGGAATGGGTGTATTTGCAGAAGGTTGTGTCGAAGCCGGCTAATCTATATTGTAACTCATGTCGATCTGTTGGCCATGATGAGAAAGATTGTCGAGCATGTGACTTGCTTCAAGAAAGAACTGTTGATAATTACTTCATGAAGGGAGACGAGCAACATCCAGCACAGCCGCAGTATAATCAACCGCAGTATAGTCAGCCGCAATATAATCAACCGCAGTATAATCAACCACAAGACAATCCATCGTAGTACAATCAGTCACAGTTCAACCCACAGCAAGGAGGACTAAGAGGAGGATATCGCGGTGGTCGTGTGGTGGAGGTTTTGGTCGCGGAGGAACCTTTGGTCGATGTTAAGGACCGATAACATGCTATAATTGTGGGCAGATCGGACACTATCAAAGGCATTGCCCAAATCCAACTCCCCAATGTACCTACTGCAACGCAGCTGAAAACATCGTTGAAGATTGTCCCCAGTTAATCGCAAAGTGGCAGACTAAGAATGCGGCACGACCACAACCAAACCTGAACCTGAATCAGAACCCGAATCCAGCTCAGAACGTGCAGAAGATCTCAGCTGAGATAAGAAGTCAACCAGTAAATGTCGCAGTAGTGACCAAAGGAGGAGCTGCGATAGGAGAAGATAGGCTACCGCCAAATGTCCGGCCCGTGATCCAGAAACAAGTACGATTTGATATTGAAGCATAGAAAGAAACTTTTTGGGAAGCACGAGATGCACTGATAAAGAATAATGTTCAATCGACACCTGTAGTCCACAAAGAACCTGTCTATGGGATGCCGCAGATTTTCGACCTGACAATGTCACAGAAGTCACCAGGAAAGATCAGTACTTTGAAAAGTTTTCTAGAAAGTTGTCTAACATTAGCAAAGGATCAGGAAGCATTAGCATAGATAGCTCACTTCTTGCATCGACCGGAAGAGGGGCGACAGGATCTCGCAGTCAACCGCCTGTATAGGAAGAAAACAGGAAGGGAGATGAGGATGAATGCCCAGATTAGTGCATATGATATGGATTCCATCATTCTAGATCTAGGATCCAATGTGAATATCCTAACCAAGCAAACATGGGAAGCGATGGGGAAGCCACAGTTGGTATGGTCCCCCATGCAGCTTCGTTTAGCAAATCAGATCAAGGTTACACCAATCAATCGATTGCCTCATCTAAGAGTCGAGGTAGAAGGATTGAAGACATATGCAGATTTCAATGTCATAGAGATAATCGATAACACTAGTCCATATCCTGCGTTGTTGGGGATAGATTGGGCGATGGAAAATCAGGCAGTTATCAATTTCAAGAAAAGAATGATGTCTTTCGAGAACCACGACATGAGGGGCATTGTTCCACTTGATCCAGTTGAAGGACATATATATGTTGAACCAATGAGAGACGAACTCACCGAAGGATGGGACAACATCTATAATATCTTAGAAGATTACGTCAATCCCACCGCCGATGGAGAATTGGGGTGGTGAAGTATCAGTTCGGCATCATCAAACTTCGACGAGGCTCTAGAGAATTGGAAAAATCGATTGCATGAGGTATCATTCAAGAAGTGTGCGCGGATCACTCAATCGCTGAGATGGGTTGCGACAGAAGTATGTGATCTACCGACATACGAAGGCCTACCTAACCTGGCAATCTTCATCAATGAATTTGAATACGAAGTATCAAAACCACAGCCCCTGCTAACATTAGATGAAGCATTGAAGGCCACTCCAGTGAGGTGGTGGGGCGCACACAAGTCGTCAATAACAAACTGGCAACAATGTCGACGATTAATGGAAATAAGATTTGGGGAAAATGACTGTTACCAAGAAAAGAAGTATGATGGAAGGATGGATCCAAGGGATCATCTGGGAAAATGTCAGGCTACACGGGGGGTGAGGCCAAAGCAAGAATGGGTTCATGCATTCATCCACACGGTAGACAAAGTACCACGGAGATGGTACGTCTCAGTAGAGCTGAGACGAGGAACAACCACGTGGGAGGATCTAACCATTAGCTTCAGTCGCACATTCAGTTTCGCTAATGAGAATCCTCTAATTGACAGCGCACTGCAGGTAATCCGCGAAAAGATATTTGAGACAGTTCCGACCGAAAGACCAATGGGACCGCAATGGACCGCAACACAAAATATGATGATGGAGTGTTACAATGTTTCGGGAGGACCTAATGATGACGAAGACCCTAGAGTTGTCTATGTCCCAGAGTCAAAAGAAAGCCGCGACGTTGAAGCACCAGATATGCCATTCGACAGATTCAAGCAACCATTGAAAATCAAGAAAGTAAATATTGGGACATTGGAGAATCCAAAGTTTGCCAGTATTGGAGACTATTTGGACGACACAACAATCGGAAAGATCACCGACTTATTGCATGAATTTCAAGATCTATTCCCAACGAAGTTTTCTGAGATGAAGGGCATTTTCGGGGACTTGGGCGAGATGAAGATCCCCCTTAAACCCAATGCTATGCCAGTGAAGCAACGATTGTATAGATTGAATCTCAGATACAAAGAACGAGTGAAGGTTGAGATAGGGCGGATTTTGGACGCAGGAATCATTGAGCCTATCGAGGAGTCAGAATGGATCAGCCGGATGGTCGTCCAGGACAAGAAGACTGGCAAAATCTGGATCTGCATCAACTTAAGGAAGTTGAATGATGCATGCCTTCATGATCCATTCCCCACGCCATTTACCGACAAAGTACTTGAAGGTGTCAGAGGACAAGAAGTATATCCATTCACAAATGGGTTCTCGGGATATCACCAGATCAAGATTGCGAAAGAAAATCGACACAAAACCACCTTTGTAACACAGTGGAGCTGCTATCAGTACACAGTAATGCCATTCGGTCTCAAGAATGCCCCTGCAATTTTCTCAAGATTAGTTGTCGTTGCTTTCAAAGATTTTATTCACAAGTTCTTGGTGGTGTATATGGATGACTAGACTGTGTATGGATTGGTTAAAGACCATGTTGAGAGCCTCAGGATGATGCTTGAAAGATGTCGATAGCATCAGATCTCTTTGAATTTAAAGCAGTGTATCATTTGTGCACCATTTGGTATCTTGTTGGGACATATTGCCTACAAGGAAGGTATGTTGGTCGACCCAGCCAAGATTGCGATCATCATCGACTTACCAGCACCTACGACAGTAAAGCAACTGAGGGCCACGTTGGACCATACAGGATATTATAGAAAGTTCATAAAGGGGTATGAAGCGATTATTGCGCCCATGAAGAAGCTATTGAAGAAAGATGCGAAGTTTGAATAGAACAGAGAGTGTCAGAAGAGTCTCGACATATTGAAGGAAAATATGGTTGCAGCACCAATATTAGCCTTCCCCAACTGGAAGAAGGAATTCCATGTCCACGTAGATGCTTCGTTAGTCACGCTGGGGTAATATTGGCCCAGCTTGGAGAAGGGTCAATCAACCATCCTATCGCGTTTGCTAGCCGGAAGTTGTCGACCACAGAGAAAAAATATACAACAGCGGAAAGAGAAGACCTGGCGACGGTATATGCATTGCAAAAATTCTGACATTATCTGCTAGGAGGACACTTCAAGATGTTTACTGACCACTCAACACTGAAGTACCTAGTCAACAAGCCTTTGTTGGGGGGGAAGATCTGTCGATGGTTGTTGTTTCAGGAATTTGACTTTGAAATAATCGTGAAGCCTGGACGATTGAACGCAGGACCTTACAATCTATCGAGGATCGAATCGGGTGAGGAACCAAGTAGCATCGATGAAGGTCTGTTCAACGCACAGTTATTCCGTATTGAAATGGTTGAAGACCATTATGAACAGATTGTTCAATTTTTTGCCACGAGAAGAACACCTGAAGAGTTCACAACTAATCAAAAGAAGCAACGAGTCATCAGAGTTGTTGACTTCCAACTGATCGCGGGACAGTTATACAAGATGGGGCTAGATGAAATTTTGCGTCAATATGTCCTTCCACATGAGCAAGAGAGAGTGTTGGCTGAGGCTCATGGTGGGATCGCAGGAGGGCATTATGGAGGGCCCACCAGAAAGATACTTAGAGTTGGCTTAAGGGGGCCAACACTGCATAACGACGCAACAGATTACTCCAAGAGCTGCGACGTATTTCAGAGGATGGGGAAACCATCACGACGGGATGAGATGCCATTGGTGCCCCAGTTGACATTACAACCTTTTGACAAATGGGCAGTAGACTTTGTGGGACCCATTAACCCACCAGGAAAGAGGACTGGTGCGAGGTACATCATTACTGCGACAGACTACCTAACAAGATGGGCCAAAGCAGCACCAGTAAAAGATTGCACAACTGCGAGAGCAACAAGATTTCTTTTCGACAATGTGGTCATCAGGTTTGGGTGTCCAAAAATATTGATGAGCAACCAAGGTATGCATTTTGTAAATCAAACCATCAAAGCAATGACTGAGGAGTTTTAGATTTAGCATAGAAAAAGTACCCCATACCACCCACAAGCGAATGGAGCAATTGAAGCGCTGAACAAAATTCTGGAGCACGCGCTCACTAAGGTGTGCAATACAAACCATGACAACTGGGACTTGAAGATCCTGCAGTATTATGGGCCTATAGAACAACGTGAAAAAGATTGACAGGCCAGACCCCCTTCAAGCTGGTATATGGACAAGAAGCAGTGATGCATATGGAATACATTGTCCCCACTCTGCGCATAGCAGCAGCGACAGGCATGAGCGACGACGGGGCGATTGAAGAAAGATTGGCGCAGTTGCTACAACTGGAGGAAGACCACTTCATCGCGGGATTTCAGCAGCAAGTGGAAAAAGATCAACAGAAGGCATGGCATAATCGCCATGTAAAGCAAAAGCACTTTCAGCGTGGAGACATGGTACTCCTGTACGACAGTAAATTCGCAAAATACCCAGGTAAGCTCCAAATGCATTGGCTTGGTCCATATGCCATAACTTTTATTACTGACGGAGGTGCAGTTCAATTGCGAAATTTGGATGGAACACTTTTGACGAACTTAGTGAATGGGAGTCGGCTAAATCCCTATCGAGATAGCCCGGCGCACCTCAACTGAGGAAGATAATAGGTCGACTCACAAAAAAAAGCAATGAAACAGCTACACAGCACAATTCGGGAGTCGATCGATGAAACGGTGACGAGGTTTGAGTGCATACATTTGTCGATGGAACCACGACAGGGCTCGCGCTCATATCCCTGGCGACGGAATGGCGACAAGGATTGGGACCTGTCGACACCGACGAAGTGCGAACTGGTCATATCAGGCAATAAATGAAGCAATTAAGACGCGGCAAACGACGGCGCAAGTGGACGGAGATGCATTTAAGGCCGCACCATTGTGCCGGATTGGGTAAATCGACGACAGATTTGGGTAATCATTGTCCAAATCGATTCGATGGGTTATAAAAGGACGCGCAAGGACACATTCCGACCCATTGCGCATTGTGAGTGTTGAAAGCATTGAAAAAATCAAAGAGCAGATCTAAGTGAATTGAAGTCAGTTGCGATGGCACATGTAATATCCAGCACCAGTACACAGGAGCCACATAAGGTGATGGCACCCATCGTTGAAAAGCAAGCAGAGATCGCATCTGCACTAGCCTGGGTATTCCGAAAGAAAAGAAGAGCCAACCGACTGGTGGACACGTAAAGAAGAGCAAAGACTACTCGCAGCACAACGCGAGCTGCAGCCACAGGAGGAAAAGCGGGAACTTCGAGCGCCGCAGGAGAAGAGACGACAACAGCTAGAGGAAGGCAGCAAGGTCCAACCATAGCGGACATTCCCGGATATGTGCCGCCAAGGAGAGAAGGGGCTCCGTCGATCAAACTGGGAAGAATAACAAGTACACGATAGTAGAACCAGCGACACCAGAGGGTGTCCACATTACCGGCGGAGTGTTGCAACGGCTGCACAAGCTTCAATACAGCGACCATGACGTGTTAGCATATCCCGAGTGCACTCAGCAAACATTCATGGAGAGATTTCAGGAGGAGGGGGGCCCAATTGTAAGGGAACCAATGCCATGGGCGTTGGGACTACAACGATCAGGATTGATGTCAATTATCCACATGCCACATTTTGGGCGCTCAACGGAGGTCAACACATGTATCAAACAATTGCTTGTCTGTCTCCACGGAGGCTACTTGTGGCTCGACGAAAAGATCCCAATCAGTGTGGATCTGATTGCGAAGATTATCGGGTTACCCAAGGCAGGGGTAGACCCATCGCAGTATTCACAACGAAAGACAACGACAAAAAGTTAGCAACAAAGATGAAAGCTAAATACGGGGTGGTCAAAAACACCCGCGGTTACTTGGTCGACACCATCAACGACCGGGCGTTCAGGCTCGCAGCAAAGTTGTTGACCATCAAGTTGGTTCGAAAAAACCACCCTAATCAATGTACATCAGGGGTAATCGCATCAGCAGAGCAGTGTGCGGTCGGAGTCCAGATGAACTAGTCGTCGTTTTTACTGAACGAGTTGATGGAGGATGCTGGCGTAGCACAGGAAAAGGGTAAGCCCTTTACGTATTCTCGGCTCCTACTATTGATTGCTTTGGTCACGTGGATGGAGCCACCACAATACCAAGGAGTAGAGACGGAAACTGTTAAAGTGTGTCAAGGCACACGGTATCAAAATTTATGGGCGTTGAACGACAAAGACAGGAAGCGCGACAACAACAGCCAATTCTATATCTACTTGGAAGAGCTGCGCGCACAAGCGATGAAGGCCCCGCGACTGACAGAGGTCGCGGCAAAGAAATATAGGAGGATCGCAAGGCTTGCAGTGGGGCCTCAAGCAATTTTCATTCAAGCACACGCAGATTCAAACAAACAATGGTTGACCACACAATACAAACTGACCAAAGAAGAGTTGGACGCCCTTGTCGAGGAATGGCCAAACGAATGGAAGACCCCGGTCGACAACGACCAACTATCGGACCCAGAGAATGGGAAGCCAACAAATGTACCAAAGATGCAAACAAAAACAAAAGACTCAGAAGATGAGGATGAAGGTGCGGATGATCAATCCGGCACAACAAGTCATGACGCATCGACGGACACTCCGACAGATTCGGAGTTAGAAGCACAGCGCCAAGAAGTGCGAACAAAGAGGAATAGGGATAGAGGACAAGGGAGTACCACTGCTGGTCTCCCCGACGAGTAGATGAACATGCTGCTCAACAGAATGACAATAGTTGCAAGGAAGAATGACAGGAGTGTTGAAAAATGTAGCTCAAGAAAGAGCTTCTTGCACAGGTTAGGTGTAACGTGCGAGAATAAGTTCGAGACAATTTCTTAGTGACCACTTGGTAAAAGTGGGAAATAATACCATCTTGTAATTTCACTTAATAAATAAAAGTGAAAGTCTAAATTCATTTGATCTCTTAGTCTTAGAAATCTAAATGAAATATTCTAGAGATTCTAGTATATTAGTGAGTTGGATTTGATATAATCTTAGCCATACATGTCATTGTTGAGATAAGGTGGTTGCTAGGATGAAGGAGATTAGTTGAGATTGGTTGCTGGAATCAAGGAGTCGGTTGCTAGAATCAAGGAAGTTGGTTGCTAGAATTGAGGAGATTAGTTTACTCTCACAAAGCATAACTAGAACAAGATGGGAGGAGAAGTTGTGGAATACACACAAGTGAAGCCAAGAAGAAGAGAATGCAGATAATAGGAAGAGGATTGACCAGCAAGGTGGAAGACTACTAGGATAGTACCATACAATGTCGTACAGGGTACAACAGTTCCTCAGATTTCAGTGTAGGTGTACTATTTCTTTTCAGCAGATTGTAAACCTCAAGTTGAGGTGTCCTTGTAAGTTTTGATTATTAAATGATAAGTTGATTTGAAGGACAGAATCCTTGTGTATCGTGTTTATGCTTTTGTTGTCCATTTTCAGTTACAAGTGTGATTGTTGCATGTTTAGATATATTTAATTGTGTTGTTAAATAAGTTCAGATTTGATTTATTTAATTAAAGAGAAACATAGGAGAGCATTCACCTAGGACCTGAAAATTTACAGGAACTTCATATTGCAAATTTTCCAGGTTGGTTATGGCTTTGGTCTCTTGCTTGTCCTCCAACACTATGTCTAGTTTTGGATGGTTTGTGGACAATGAAGCTTCGAGGCATACAACATATGACAAATCATTGTTCAACAGATTTTAAGATCCAAAGGGAGGCATGACTATGGAACTTGGTGATGATTCAACTGACCCTATGAGAAGAGTTGTCTCCATTTCATTTCAGATGCCTTCAAGTGATGTTCTTGAGTTTGATTTTGTTTTGTTTGTTCATGGGTTGAAGAAGCATCTTCTTTCAGTGTATTGTATGACAAATATACATTGTACAGTTGTTTTTGAGGGGCAGTAGTGCACAATCAGAGATTGTAGACTAGCTAGTCTAAGGACTTTAGGCTAGAGGGCTAAGTTACCGGAAACGTCCTATTAGCCTTGGTGAAACGCCGTTCCCCGTTTCGGATCCTGAAACGGAGGGGATACGGCCCTGAAACGTCATTGAAACGTATCATAGTGGTACAGATACGTTTCAAGGGTTTTGGATACGTTTCAGGGGAATTTTGAAACGTATCAGAGAGAGAGGGCCACGTTTCTAACGGTTTTTTATTCCTGAAGTCGAATTTTTAATTGTTTCCCTGGTCTACATTGAAACCCTGAAGGACCCACTACCTCTCCATGGAAGCTATAAAGGATATTAAATGGTAATATTAAATTCTTAAAGTAAAAGGATAGAAAATTCTATCCTTTTACTTAAATTTTTAACATTACCATTAATTGTTTCAGGATGTTTGAGAGTGGTTCCAACCTCATCGGACTGCATATGCAAAAAGTAGAATTTTTAATCCCATTCAAAATTCAACAGACTTAACAATTTTCAGAATTTCAGGATTGCAACGTTGCCACTGGATTCAATCAAGCACATCAACCCCTCTATGTACCTTGATGTTGGTGGTGTTGATTGTTGAACTCCTGTGTCTTAAATGGACTTCGACCCACTTCCATAGCTCGAGAATATGAACAGAGTACCTTCAAGCCCAGGGGAATCAAACCAGGTCCAGGATCCCTATTTTCGGTCTACTTTTGTTGAGGACATAGATGATGACTCTCACTCTGAGCATGAGGATTCAGATGATATTAGTTAAAAGTTTTCATAGTATCATGTTACATGTATGATTAATGATATTTGATAGTAGTCTTAGGTGATGATGATGTTGTATAATGATGATGTTGTACAATGATAATATTATAATGGTTATGATGACAATGATAATATTTATGATGATGGCGATATATATATATATATATATATATATATATATATATATATATATATATATATATGCCGTTTCCCCGCCGTATCGTATCTGGATTTTTTGAAAATTTGTCGTATCCGTGTCCCCCCCCGTATCCGTATCCGTTTCCGTATCCGCTTCAGTGCAACTTAGCTAGAGGGGTGAGAGAGGGTGGCCCTTACAGGTTACTTGTTGATCTAATGGCACTTGTATATTCCGTCGGAGGTTGGACAAGCCTTCTAGTTTTGAGAAGGCACATGTAAAGAATGCATGGTGGGATCCATGGAGATATGTTCAAAACCTATGATGGATTTAGTGATTAATTCTAGGATTCGAGACGTTGCGATTACATCTTGTGATGGATACAATGATACCTCTATAGCATACAAGATCGAGATTCCAACACAGTGGAAAATTGTGGTGAGCAGATATATGATATTTGATGAGGATGAGAGATCTTCTAATTCACAGGATTCTCCTTCAATGATTGAGGAGAATGTAGAGTTTGTTGTTCCACGGATTGATTCAAATATTCAAGATGAGTTGGATTTAGAGGGAGTTGAGGTGAGATTGACTGTGCATATGTTCTCACCTACTCTAGATTGTAGGAGGTCGAAATGGCTCACTCAAACATTGCAGTGTGCATGGTGAGATATCATAGAGCCAAGTTCATCTTCGATCCCAAATACTTCGTTTGCATCTCATGTTGATGAGGATGTGAGATCTCTTAGTGCATAGGGTTCTCCTTCAGTTGTTGAGAAGAACATGGAGATTGTTGTTCCAGATTCAGAGGCTCGAGAGCATCTAGGAGTTGAGTGTACCTCCTAAGAGGTATGTTAGTCATATAGCATCAATTTCTTCCATCTATTAGACTTCCTGTTGTATAGAGGAGGAGAGGAGTGATGATGAGATTGAATTCATCCATGAGCCTTCTAGTTGTTCACCGGAAGAGCGGTACGATGCCTCGATAAAAAATGTTGCAGAGATTGATTCCATAGTTGCAACCAATGGGAGTATTATGGAGTACAAAGCCAAGGATTCTGATTCTCTCAGATAGAGGGAGTTTCCCTTGATGTTACTCTTACTTTAGGACTCTATTAAAATGAGGAAGTGACCTGGTTTAGGTTGGTTCATTTGCCAAAAGATTTGAGCTGCATGAGAGGGATTCTCATGTTGACAAGCTGATGCTTACTTAGTTCGATGACTATACCATGAGCCTTGTATTCCATAATTGACTTGATCTTGTATGGGAATGTGACTGTCGTTGCAGGATGTCCTAGCGGGTTCATGATGTGGTATCCATTAATGTTGGCATGTGATGTTGATTTGGAGGATGATGGAGGTTAGTAGGTTGCTTTTGTTCCAGAGATATGTTCCTTCATATCCACGGGTAGTCATTATTCTTTGGATGATTAAGATGTTGTGATAGCATGGTTGACAAATTTGTTGCAGACAAAAGTGGTTGATTTCAGGACTACAGCTAGTATTGATTTGCAAATAGCAAAATTGCTAGAGTTGCAAAGGGAGTCAACAAGTGTTGGTGTAAACATTATCCTCATAAAGGAAGTGGTAGATTTTCGAGTTACTTAGAGAGTGTTTACACCATGTTTGGAGGTGCTTCATGAGATTTGGGGTTACATGGTGTATGTTCAGCCCTTTGATGGTCCAAGATGGATTGTAGTAGAACAAATGGTCCATCATGGATATGCACAGTCGTGATAGCTTGCTCAATGGATGCTTGCCATTGAGATGGTATTGGCTCAATGTTCTTGGCTTAAGCTTTGAGATCTCTTGCTTGGATGGTGGACACCCTTCATTGTGGCAACATGGAGAATTCACTTGCTCTGTGAATGCCCTACAAGGGATATAGAGTATTTTGCATCCCGAAGCAGAGTTTGGAGCTCTAAACAACAAGGGTTTACTTGGATGCTTACTTGGAGGCCTAGAGCTGACTTAGGAATGCCTGGGTTGCAACAATGGCTCTGTGGGTGACTAGACCCCATAGATTGGTACATGTCTTATAAGAAGATTGGAGTTCATGGAGCATGAAAGAGGAGCATGGAAAAGGAGCGCTAGAGCCTGCTTAAGGAATGCCCTAGCCTTTAGAAGCTTTATTGTGTACAACATCACCACTGCTTGACATGTGTTCACTTGGAGTGGAGTGCCTCACTTATTTGTGGCTTACTTGTGTATTAGTAGGCTTGATTGTAGGGCTAGGCCCACATGTGTTATATTGTTGGCTCGCCTTACCTCATATAAATAGAGGAAGGAGAGAGTCCTTTCAAACAATTTCACATCATCCTTTATATCTTCTTCTTAGCTCTTGTTGTCTTCGGGTGATGTGCTAGGATTCATGAGGAAACCCTAGTGGAGCATGTGAACAAGAAGACGACATTTTTTCTCTTAGATTTCTTCTTTATATATTTGATCTATCTCTTTAAGGCGGGTTCTTGGACATATCTTGAAGACTAGAGTTAGGGTTTATCCCTTGGAGGATTGAGATTTGGGTTTGGTGAAACCCTAGAATGTATTTGGGAGGAAGAAGAGAACGTCTTGCCTTGAAGTCTTGCTAGGGTGAACTTAGCTTGTGGAGCTTCTTGGTGGAACCAGGGTTTTCATTGTTTCCCTGGTTTGAGGATGGAGAGCTTATTGGGTGTATGCAAGCTCATCTTGAGCTTGGGTATGTACTTGGACATCATCATTGAGTTATATATATGAGGTTTTCAACTGTCCACATCTGTCCATATAGCAGATTTGATTTCAGCATTTTGTCTTCTTGGGATGGTTGTTTCCAGCACTTATTCATCTCGTTGATTTGACACACATAAGGAAATTGTTAAGGGACTTGACACTAATATTGAAGACAATAGTACAGCCATATCCTGTTGTTTTGTTTGCTGTTATATCTGCTGTTTATGATGAGTTTCCAGATCTGGTCTATGCCTAAGAAGTCGCCATAGAGGCCTGAAAAATCATTGGACTGTTTGGTATTTTTTCTCCTTGAATTGCCAAGAAGTTTAGAGTTGTTTGGAAGTGAATTATTGTACTTCTTCCATTGTTGTTTGGTACCTTTTGGTACTTTAATTTACATCATTCCTAAGGCAAAAAATTATAGGGCTATGATCCAAAAAACCTTCTAGAAAGAAAGTGGAATTTCTGTTTTGCATAAGTGTCAATTCCAAGAAATTTCCAACAGTGGTGAGCCAAGATGTGAAGTTCAATGAGGATTTATGGTCCTCTAGATCACAAATATTCCTTCAACGATTGAAAGAAGTGAGGAGGTTGTTGTTCCAAACTCTAATCCAGAGATTAGAGAAGAATCATATCCAAGTGTGGATGAGGTGAGACTGGGAATGGATATGCCCTCACCTTCTACTCCAACTTGTAAAAAGCGGAGATGGCGTACTCAAACATTGCACAATGCACCAGAACAACAGATGGTCCTGCTGCTTTTGTTATTCATTCAGTTTACCAGAGAGTGTGTGCATTGTGTTTGGTTTTCCTCACTAAGTTAATAGAGAAAACAGATGATTTTCTGAGTGTTATAATTTCTTATGAGTTACTGTTAGTATTTTTCAGTTAGCTCATGTTTTCACATCTAGCATACAGAAGTAGTTTGTAAGTTGCTCCAAGTTTTCCAGCCTTCTTAGGCTAACAATTTGCAAGTCTATTTACCATGCACTGAAATTTAACATGGCACCAAAGCATGTTTTCTGAAACCTTCTAGGAATCCATGGATCGATAGTAGGGTTTCTACTGGCGATAGAGAGTTGTTGGAACTTGGAAGGTTTAAGGGGTGGGAAGCCCGAGATTTGTGCTTGAGAAAAGCATTGTGAACCTATGATAGGTTCTTTTAGGCCGTTGATATGTTTGGTTTGCATGTGTTACCGACATTGTAGCAATGACTAGTCTTGTCTCCGAGAGTGTCACATGTTGGAGGGCCCTTCCAATTTTATACCATTGAAATGCGGGCTATTAAATCCATTTGAGTTTGATCTTTGGGGTTTCATGGAGATTAAGGTTGTAGGGCCTACCGATCCTATGCAATTGGCTAAATATAACAAAAAGATGTCCAAGTCAAAGCGAGTCACCCTCAACTTGGTGAAGGATCACTTAATCCCTCACATTGCCAGAAAGACAGCTGGTAAGGATATGTTTGATGCTCTAGTCACTCTATAGTGAGAACATCAATTAGAAGATGCTTCTAAGGAAGAAGCTCAGAGCCACACATATGAGCAAGACCAATATTGTTAAAGTAAAACATAGTTTACAATGGCCAATTAGATATTAGACTTGGGCATTAATAAAGTCACTTCCGACTTTTCCGACTTTATGTTATTTTGTGCTTTTATGCTTTATGTCACTTTATTGTATTTCTCGGTCTATCCCACATTCATAAAGTGGACTGACTCGACCTCCTTGTAACCCTATATAAAAAAGCTTTCACTTTCTCATCTATGGAATACATTACAATAACTCTTCTGAGTTATTCTTGGTTTCTTTATGTGCTCAATTTTAGTGATATGGTATCATAGCTCAGTTAGAGCCTCAAAGACTGTGAGAGCGTGGAGACCTAGGCACTACTGCCAACAGATACAAATCAAGGAATTGCTAATGTAGCACATCAAAGAGTCGAAAGAGTTTCATCAAAAACAAGTACTGTTTTGATTTTTAATCTCGAAGCAAAGTCAATTTTTTTAAGTGGAACCCCACAGCTTAAGGTTCCACATGAAAGAAATTTAAAAATAAATTGAGACATACAGATCAGTTCTATGTACAGCCATCGAACAACAGCCACCTCTGCCTCCATACATCCCAGCCACCAGTCATACAACAACATGCAGATTCCAATTTTCACTGTGTACAGATTTATTAAATCATTGTATGGATTAATCGATTTGTAGAGAAAACCGTACAAGTCGGTTGATTCAGCCATATGACATGTACGAGCATGATTTCCAACCGTAAAACCATATGGAAGACAAATTGACTGTACAGAACCAGATTTCAATTTAGGGATTATAAATTAAGACAATTTTTGGACTGTATGGCCTGTTTGACAATCCAATTGGTAAAATTTCTCTGATTTTTATGACAATTTAAGAGCAGACTGGCTCTGTCCTTACATGAATTGGTGCCCAAATTTCAAGATCTGGGCACCGATAAATTATTTCAGTGCTGATTTAGTGTTTTTCAACATCTTTACAGAGAAAGTAATTATTTTGGTGCTGTTTTGTTTCAGATCTGATTGTTTTGTAGCTGTTTGATAGCAGATCTGTCTAGATTTGTGTGTTGTACAACCATTTGAGGACAGATTGGGGGTTTACAAGGGTGATTTTGAGCAGATATGTGAAAATCTGCGTGTTTTTGAGCTGTTTGTGGGCAGATTTCACAAAATTTTGCATGCTTATCAATGATAAAAGGCTGCTACAATGATTTAGAGCCAATATCCAGGGGGTTGAGGGGTATTTTTCAGCATTTTACTATATTTCAGTGTATTTTAGTGCTTTTGTGACTTATAATTATGGCCTCTTTGACCAACATCATGTTGGAAATTAACCAGAGGTTCTCTAGCAAGAACTACAACACGTGGATGCAATGTATGTTGGCAATTTTTTAGTATAGGTACTTGGCTAATATCGTCCTAGGTACAGATACCCAGGGGATTGACGGGTATTTTTCAGCATTTTACTATATTTCAGTGTATTTTAGTGCTTTTGTGACTTATAATTATGGCCTCTTTGACCAACATCATGTTGGAAATTAACCAGAGGTTCTCTAGCAAGAACTACAATACGTGGAAGCAACGTATGTTGGCATTTTTTAGTATAGGTACTTGGCTAATATCGTCCTAGGTACAGATACCCGCCCCCCGATTGGGGGTAGAGACCAAGACAAGTTTGAGCGAGATAGAGAAGCAGTTATGTCGCTTAAGTTGTCTATGACAGATCTGAGGTCCAGACTGGGAAGACTTCAACAGCCATTTGGAAACAATTGAAAGATTTACATGAGACTTCAAACAAGGGTCAAGCTTCTTTTCTGAAGAACATGTTCTCAATTACAATGGATAAGAGTGTCTCATTACAGGAGCATTTACGCAAGATCAAGGATATCCAAAAACTACTGGTTGCTATTGAGTGCAAGATGGACGAAGAAGACATGGTGGTAATCAAGCTGAAAAGCTTACCACATGCTTATGAGCACTTTATTGAGACTCTACACATCACCTCTACGGGAGTTGACTTGGACTTTGATGAGTTTTGCAATAAGCTCTTACAGTAGGTCAAAGGAAGAAATGGTTTGGTAGCAATGGTGAGACAGAGGGTTCATAACCGGCCGCCACCAATTTCAAGGGCAAAGGTAAATGGGCCAAGAAAAAAGGTCGGGGCAGCAGAGCCAATGCCACATGGAGTCAGAAGAACATCACTTGTCACTACTATGGCAAGGCAGGCCATATGAAGAAGTTCTGCAAAAAGAGGTTGGTTGAACAGAAACCCAACCAGGGAGGGTCTCAACTCAAGGCTTATGTCACAAAACATACAAAGGAGAAGTAGTCGGCCTTCTATGTATTCATGGCTAAACAACCAACAGATAACCATAGGTCATCTCCTTCATACATCGACTCAAGTGCATCTCACCATTTCACCAACAGACAAGATAGGTTCACAGGAGATGAACCTATCTCTCTAAATATTCAATGATCTTTAGTGTTGGTGAATTGTACACAATTGTTGGCAAAGCAAATATTTAGATTTCCTTTGGAGGGAGCAAGCTTATTTTCCTTAATGTGCACTATGTGCCAAGTATGGAACTTAACTTGCTATCAATCAGTCAGATTATGAGATACACTTCCAATGTCTCTAAAGATTCAATGATCTTTAGTGTTGGTGAATTGTACACAATTGTTGGCAAAGCAAATATTTAGATTTCCTTTGGAGGGAGCAAGCTTATTTTCCTTAATGTGCACTATGTGCCAAGTATGGAACTTAACTTGCTATCAATCAGTCAGATTATGAGACACTATCCCCGGCTTGGCTTGCCGTCAACTTTAGTGATCACAAATACTATGCCGTTGACAAGAAGACTGAAAAGATCATTGCTCGTGGTGTGGAGGATCATGGACTATTCCGATTAGTTGACAATGGATAGATCAAGGAGAATGCATTGGCAGCCAGGAGTGCATCAGACATCAGTACACTCTAGCATCAACAATACAAGAACCTCAACCTCACCTACCTCTCTCAGTTGGCTCAAGAGAATATGGTAGATGTACTTCCTGACATCCAATAGAAGAAGCAGGGTGTATGCGGAGCTTGCCAAGCAAGAAAGTAGCACAGAATGCCACTTGACGAAGGACAAGCTTGGAGAGTGACCAGAGTCCTTCAACTGGTTCATGCAAAAATTTGTGGACCAATGAACACAACATCAATCACCGGTGCCAGGTATTTCCTTAAATTCCTTCTATTTGTTGATGACTATAGTAGGAAGATGTAGGTGTCCTTTTTGAAATTAAAATCCGAAGTGATTAATGAATTTCAAAATTTTAAAGCATTAGTAGAAAAGACTGTGTCTTATAACCACTCTTAGGTTTGATAATGCTAGATAATTTTGCTCCAAAGACTTCAAATGTTTTTGTGCTAAACATGGGATAAAAAACAGTACACAACACCTCACACTCCACAGCATAATGGAGTAATTGAGAGGTGGAACACACAATCACAGAGATGCCCAGATGTATGATGCAAAACAGGTATGTTCCCAATGGTTTTTGAGGTAAGCCAATGTTCACAGCAGTATATCTGGTGAACAGTTCTCAAACGATGGCAGTGAAGCAAAAGACCCCTGCGGAAGCATGGTCTAGGAGGAAGCCCAGAGTCAGTAATCCTAAAGTTTTTGGTTCTACTGCATATGCCTAGATTCCAAATGAGAAGAGAACCAAGTTCGAAACTAAGAGCAAGAAACAGATGTTTTCAAGGTACAACTGTTAAAATTTGTAATGAGGAATGTCCTTTTCCCATGTTTTTGTGTTTACCATGGGGGGGACACAATGTTGTGTTCACTAGGCTTGTTATAATTTTAAAGTGACTTTTTTAATAAAGTACTTCAGTATAATGTACTTTAAGTTGTCTCAAAAAATATTTAATGTATTATTAATTATGAAATGTAATTAATAAAGGAGCATTGAATATGAGCCTTTAAATCAAAATCATCTTAACCATTGGATGAAAAGATAGCTAGCACAGAAACCAAGGCAGTTTGTGCAGTCCATACAACTCTGCTGGCACAGAATTCGAGGCAGTCTGTACACAGTCCGTACAGCAGACAGAGACCATACAGTCAACTGTTGGCACAGTTTACGAGGCAGTCAGAAAATTGCTGAGATAAGTTGGTTTAATTGCATTTATGATTTTTGCTGAAGGAAAGATGAATTTCTGAGTTGTGAGAAATTCCGGCTTTTTGTTCTCATTTAATAAAAGCCATCTCTCTGGGTTTTCCTCTTGTGAGGTTTTGCCCTGGGCTTGGCCCTAAACACATGTGTTCACATTCTACAGTGTTTGAGTGCTTGTTTCATTGAGTATTTCTTGTTCAAGTTATTTTTTATTTTAAATAACTCAGAGCAGCATTAAATCATTTATGAAGCAAAGTGTTTGAAGAAATGTCTGAATGAGGTTTTAGTACATTTCTTTAAATTTTTACGACAGTTATAAAGCCTATAGGTTGATTGTTGTGGAAACCAATCAACTGAGCTTTAGTAGAGATGTCATAGTTGATGAGAAAGTTGGACCTTCCCAATCTTCTTTAGAGTTCAAAATTACCATGGAGCCACCCATCATGGCTCAGGATCCTAGTGTTCAGCTTCAGATAGCTCCACCTGAAAGGGTGGAAGATTCTAAACATTTTGAGGAATCTCCCAAACCCAGGCTGATAATTTATGATGCAAATAGCTTGAATCAGCATTTGAATGACACAGGTACAAGCAACCCAAGTTGTAGTGATGATGAAGATGTTCCCAAGAAGAGACCCGAGTGGTGGCACAACACCAATGGAAAGAGCAAATAGAAAGAGGGGAAAGAGCAAATAGAAACCCAGCAGATTTAATTTTGCTCTTATGGATAATGTTCAGGAAGTATATGAACCACATGAGTTAGAAGAAGCAAAAGGGAGACCCAAATGGGAGAAGACCATGACTGTTGAACATGAAAGTTTGATGAAAAATCAAACTTGCGATCTCACAACAGTTCCACCAGGGAAGAAAGCCATTGGCTGCAAATGGGTATATATGGTCAAGTACAAGGCAGATGGTACACTTGACAAGTATAAGGCATGGTTGATAGAAAAAGAGTTATCTTGGTGAGAGGGGCATTAATTATGAAGAGACCTTTGTTCCTACAACAAAGATGAGCACCATCCGACTAGTTCTAGCCATGGCAACACAATGTGGCTGGAAGGTCCATCAGAGGGGCATGAAGAGCACCTACCTCAACGAAGATTTGGAGGAAGAGGTCTATATGTATCAACCACAAGGGTTTGAGGTTTCAAGGAAGGAGCATTTTGTTTACAAATTAAAAGGCTCTATATGGCTTGAAGTAGGCACCCAAGGTATGGTACATTAAGATTGACAGGTACTTGGTTGAACAAGGTTTCCAATGAAGTCCTTCAAATGCCAACCTATAAGAGAAAAGCATTGGTAATGATATCATCCTACTGGTCATTTATGTAAATGACATAATTACAAGTAGTGAGGCAAGCATGATTGAACAGATAAAATCAAACATGAGTAAATCTTTTGACATTTTGGCAAACAAGTAGCAACATTTTTGTCTCACAAACAAAATATGCCAGGAGTTTGCTTGACAAATTTAGAATGATAGATTGCAAGATCTCAACTACACCGATGGAGAAAGGGTTGAACTTTCAGCAAAGACCAACTCTGAGGTAGTTAATGAGTCAGTCTACAAGCAGCTAGTGGATAGCTTGATATATCTTACAACCACTAGTTCTAAATTGAGTCACGTTATGAGCTTCATTTCCAGATTCGTGAAGGCGCCAAAAGCAAAGCATTGGACTGCAATGAAGAGATGTTGAGATATGTGAAAAGGACACTTGCATGGACAACAGAATCAAAGATCCTAGGTTATGTGGATATACAAATTCAGAATGGGCATGTTGCATGGATGATAGAAAATCAACCTTTGAATATGTATTTAGCCTTTGCTTAGGCGAAGTCACATGGACCAGTAAGAAGCAGCAGGTAGTAGCCCTTTCATCAACAAAAGCAAAATATCGAGGAGCAGTTAAAGAAGCATGTGAGGCAATTTGGCTCAGGAAGATGCTTTCTGATATGAAGATGCAGCAGACAGAGCCGACACCCCTACTCTACGACAATCAAGGGGTGCTCAAAGTAACCAAGAATCCAATCTTTCACAAGCATACCAAGCATGTTGAAACTTGAGATACATTGTCACTTCATCAAACAGCTTGTAAAAGATAGAACTATTGAGTTGTAGTATTACCCCACAAAGGACCAAACTGCAAACATTTTCACCAAGTCTTTGGGTCTTGAAAAGCATGCAAAATTTAGGGATAAACTTGGTGTAGTTAGTAGACTAACCATTGAGGCAAGGTGTTAAAGTAAAACCTATTTTATAATGGTCAATTAGATATTAGACTTGGGCATTAATAAAGTCACTTCTGACTTTATGTTATTTTGCACTTTTATGCTTTATGTCACTTTATTGCATTTCTCGATCTATCCCACATTTATAAAGTGGATTGACTCGACCTCATTGTAATTCTATATAAGAAAGCTTTCTCATCTATGGAATACATTACAATAATTCTTCTGAGTTATTCTTGGTTTCTTTATGTGCTCAACATGTGCACTATGTTTGGTTTCCTTTACTAAGTTAATAGAGAAAAACAAAGATGATTTTCTCAAAGCTGCAATTCCTTATTAGTTGTTGTTAGTAATTTTCAGCTAACTCATGTGTTTTCATTTCTAGCATTCAAAAAGTAGTTTGTAAGTTCCTCAAGTTTTCCATCTTTCTAGGGCTAGCAATTGCAAGTCTATTTACCGTGCATTGAAATTTAACATGGCATACATATGTTAACCCTCATATTGTATGAAGATCACACATGATTTTCCTAACATCGCTTGTGAAATTTTTCACAAGGATCGAGATTGTAGTTCTTCATGGCTAGATATTTGGGTGGGTAGGGGGTACACTTGTGTCCTTGACTCAAAGATGGTGCTTCTTCATAGTTGAGTGGTGGCCATGTTAGTTAGTTAGGAGGTTTGGTGTTATGTCTTCATGGTGATTATTGGTGAAGTATCATGTCCCTAACAAGTAAAACAATGCTCATAAGATGATGCACTCCCTATAATTGATGATTAAAAGGATACTTGACTAAGGTAATAAGACAATTAATTAACACTTGTATTTTATGGAATGGGAACCCATCAACTCAGGGTCAAGTGTTAATAATTGTACTTTTTAAGTAATGGATTAATTAAAGTGTTTGGCCTTGGGTTTTCTAAGGTTTTAGTGTGATTAATTAAAGTCAATGAAGAAATAGAACTAATCACACTAATTAACCAAAGTACCTAAGTTTTGCACTTAGGATTAATTTTTAAATCACTTAAAGAGCGGGGGCGTTGAGAACAATGGTCTCTCATACATATTAATTGAAGATTATTAAGGATGAGGATATTCTAGATGGAATGCCTCGAGAGATTTGATGACACTTCAAATAAGAGATGACTTGCCATGATCAAATTATTACGACTTTGTGGAGCACTAGCTTAATGAAGGATTTTATTTAACTTGCTTTGACTAGGGTTGTGTACACATGGAGGCATATAGGCTATAGCCCTAACACCCTAGCCTTTTTTGTCTTATTAACACTTGGAGATTGATCAATGGATGATAAGCTCCTAGATGCCACGAAACATTCCCTCCTTTGTTGATAAAAATTAATCAAAAATCACATCCTAAGTGGGGCGCATCCCTTATTCAAGCATTAAAAAAAATTGTGACTGGTCAAAATGGGTCAAATCTTGGTTGGGAGATGCCACACGTGTGGAGCCAGTTGAGCATTGCACAATCTTCAAAGAGTTATTTGGATTTGCACATGTCGAAGATTCACTCTTGGAGGACACATCACTTGAAGAAGGGGTCTTTCATTTAAAAGCACCTCTCTCCTAATTATTGATTAATGAGTTTTCTTGCATGTATTGGAGGTTGGATGCACATTAAATGAGGTAACAAGAATCTATTCGGAGAGCACCCTAGATCTAAGGGAGAAGTTGGAGACACACATGTCACATGAAGATTTTCTCTGCACAATTTTCAAGGGCACACTTATGAAGAAATGGAATATCATTTGGCTGGTCAAACATTTTGGGAGCTTCCACATGTGTGGACACATCTATCTTCTTGAGGAACGCTCATGTGAAGCTTTACTTGGTCAATCATTCAAAGGAAGGGTGTGCCCTCTTTCCTTGAGCCATTTTGGAGGTGGTTAACTAGTTGCATTATCTATTCATTGTTAAAAAAAATTCATGGAGTTAGTTACTTGTAACAAGTGGATCTAATCATGTTGGCTATTATTAGAGTTTGTTGAGAAAAGCGTGGATATAGAAGAGAGAATTATTATTGTATTGCAAAGGAAGGTGAGCTACACTCTCTATATAAAGAGTATCCCTTCCTCATCTATTTTCATGGTTGGTTCATTGACTTTTCCTCTCCTTGGAGCTTGATGGATATATTTTCTTGGAGCACATGTGAAGTGTAAGGGTTTTTTATCCTATTTTAAGTGATGCTTATGTTTCTATTTATAAATATTCTTAGTGATGTGTAGAATTGCTAGAACTTGCTTTTGTTTGGCCATATGAAAAGGGTATATCTACCATGTTGGAAGGGTTTTATGTGAGGAGTTTCTCCCTCTATTTCACTTTAATGTCTTATGCAAGATTATATTAACTTGCTCCTATCATCTTCTAGAGTTGTCGCTTATAATACTTCAATGTGTAGATCACACCCCATTAGCAATGTTTTGATGTGACACCTTTTTGTGCCCTCCGAGTCTATTTCCTACATTCATTTTTCAGCATGTTAGGGCTTCTTGTGGCATGCTTTAGTGGCCCTTCCTATCTTAACCATTCATAAACTTGCCCTCTTGGACTAACCCTTGACTTCATTTGCCCTTGTTGATATAGATACTAATCTCTTGGTGCTTCCATCACATTGATATTCTATACTACACTCATTTTTTAAAGGCCTACTTTCCTTGTATCACCTTGACTCCTTGAGCCTCAACGCCATAGCCTTGGCAATCTCATGGAGGTATACCCCCTAGAGTTGGAGGAGAGCTAACCTAAGTTGGAGAGCGTGTTACTAAGGTGACAATGGGTAGCCCCTCTTAGTTACCTTTGGGTTAGCATTGTTCTTTTGGGCTTTAATTTCATGTACTAGTTGGGAGGTAACAATATCAAAGTGTGTGGCCCACCGTTGACCACTTTGATAAGTCCTCTATACTATTCATTGTTCTTATGAAGATCCAAGAAGAAAAGTTGACCATTGAATAGTATAGAGGACACAGTGTAAAGTACTTAAGCCAGAAGCCTTTGAAAGACCCTAAGGGTTCTAGGGCACATGTGGACCATGAATACCAAGAGGGGCTGGAATCTTGTCCAAGATGATTTGTCTAAGCCTTCATGAGAAATTAGAAGAGGTGACACATGTGGGCCATGGAGACCAAGAGAAGGGGCTAAGAATTTGCCATAAGATGACTGCGTAAGAAGAAGTGGCCATATAGCCCTAATGAGGTGTCAAAAGCCCAAAATAAAATCACAAGGACCATAGAAGAAGTGGTCATATAGCCCTAATGAGGTGTTAAAAGTCCAAAATCACAAGGACCATAACTAAAGTATTTTATATTATTTGTTGACTCCTTGACTTATGGAAGTTAACCCTTAGATTACTCAATGATGAAATATACATAATGAGCACTCTCAACACACCAAATCATCATTCAATCAATCATTCATCTCTGTCCAAGAATTCGTTTTGGTATCCTCAGCTGCTGCATATCTTCTTCTTTTCAGCTCTATCATTTTTCTAAAGGTTTGGATCAGCTAGCATGCTCACAGTTTTCCTCAACAAGCCTACCATCTCTTCCACAAGGCTGTTGTAGATGATATTAAGCCTCAACAGGGTTGTCGTCTTCTCAATGAGGGTTGCCAAGGGTCTCAGCAAGCCAGCCGAGGGTCTGAACCAGCCAGCAGAGGTCTATACCAGTCAGTCAAGGGTCTGATCAAGCCCTAGAAGGGCTACCGAGGGTCTATACCAGCCCTAGCAGGGCTGCCAAGAATATGTTGAAGCCCTAACAGGGCTGCTGTGAGACGGATCAGGCCCTAAAGGACTGCAATGACTCAGACCGAACCTTATAAGGAGTGCTATCAACAGGATTAAGGCTGTCGTTACTTGCTAGAGGGCTTGGTGAATTTAGTTGGTAAACCTAGGGCTTACATCAGCATAGACGCTACCATCTTCTGAGATTTATATCAGCATGACAGATACAGATTTATATCAGCAGTCAGAAAGTTTACACTATTCAATTATGACCTTGCTTAGGTAATGAGCTACATGAGCTAGGGTTCATCTCTAGAAGTTGTACCAGGATGACTTGCTACAGTTATGCTTTCTTGAAGTAGTGCTTGCTTCTTCAGCCTCACATGAAAAGATAAGTACTTGGTCTCTCTATTTGTTTACCCTCATCTGAGAAGGGTTTAATGTTCATGGTCATGATCTATACTTGCTCTTCTATTGATAAATCTATCATAAGAAAGGTTGTTGGGTTTTTCCCTCGGAAGGAGAGAGGGTTTTTCCCAAGGTAAATCATGGTGTCAACTGTGCATATCTATTGTGATGTGATGGGTTTACCTTCTGCTCTATTTAGTTTACTGTTACAACTGGTTAATGTCATACTGCTCATAAGTAATTAATATGGTTGATACTTTCATGTGTAATTATGCTAAAAATAAAAATAAAATTGCACTCATAATTACCTATTCATGAAAGTAGTTAAAAAATCAACATGGTATCAAAGCACGGTATTGATGTTTTGCCTTGACCGGCACAGGAAAGATCCTGGATATGGAGCAGTATACAAGTTGATGGATATTAGATGATGAACATCTTTGATTGGGCATAAGATCATGAAGTATACCTTCCTCAGAAAATGTCTTCTGGGAATTTGCAGCAGTAAAGAAATCCTTTTTCTGAAGAACAGACCTTAGGAATTTAGACTGAGGACTTTGGTATGGGCAAGTCAAATCTTCTAAGAATAAGTTCAGTTTGCATCTTGGAATGTATCAGTCAATATAAGGTCAGAAGAGCTCAAATTTGGTTAGATACCTTGCACTGGTTTCTCCATTAAGGTATCTGGTACTAAATTCACCCATGAAGAAGATGGCTAGGGTTTACCTAGCAAAGACAGTTGATGACGAAAGACTTTCTTTTAGCAGGACATGCTGATGTGTTGATAGATCACTTGTAAATAGATTCTAGTCTCAAGATTATTGGCCTTTCACAGTATTCAAATGCAAATTAAGAAATGTGAAATGAAAGGTTATATTCTATGGGCAATGAAAGGTTATATTCTATGGGCCAAATCAGTGGGAAGGCAGAATTATTGAAGGACTGAGTTTTATGATGATCTGAGCAAAGGTCAAATCAGTGAGCTTGGTATAGGAAATCTTGTTCTTTAGGCTAAAAAAAACCCAACCTATTTTTTCTCTCTACCGCTAGCAAAATGAAGCCCAATAATCTAGCATTGATGGTTAATAAGCCAAGGAGAAAATTGCAGATCTAGTACTTATTCTAAGCATCAACCAGGGATGAGTTGTCTCCATGAGCTCTGGTCGAAAATGTTGATTGAGGACAATAAATGAAATCATATTAAACCTTGGGTGGTTTCATGAATGCATCATTCAATTCTGCAGGTAAATGACAGGGATCTAGAAGAGCTCATGAGCCATCTATATGGGAGACTAGACACCCTGCATTTTTAATTATTATTATAATCAAAGTGATAGTAAATGGAACTATGATGTAATGTATTGTAATGTCCCCATTCAAATAATTGCATAGTAAGACAATGCCATCAATCCTACTAGTTTCCTAGGTTGGATGGGCACATGTGGAAGTGTAATAAGGAAGCTAATAAATGATGTTTAGACATTAGAAGGGTTCAAGTATTTAATAAATAGGTTGAATAAAGAAATTCAAGAGAAATTCTAGGTGGCAAGAGATTTTGAAGACATATGGAGGATGTGGGACCCACACTAACTTGATTTTTCAAGGACACATGGCATCTCTCTCTTGCCAATTCGAATTTATGAGAAGGTGAACACTCTTGGGTGAGTTGGTAAGTCATACATATGGCATTGAGCATCTTAGGTCGAATTGGGATGGATTGATAACCTCCATGGAAGAGGAAGAGTCAAACTGGAAGCTTGTGGACACTTGGGCTAGATTCCCTAGCCCCTATGACAACAATGATGGAGCATCTATGACATCTATGACAAAATGCAGATCTGACCTCTGACATCTGACCATTATGACATGTCATCCCCAAAAATAGGCTCCAAAAGGGCGCTCATGGGAGTTGGAGAAGCCAAAGAGACCCCCACTCGAATTGGTGGAAGGTGGAAGGCTAGGAAAGGTAGGACACATGGCAAATCTTGAGCCCTTACCCTAATTTGAATTGGAGTGAGTCTATGGATGGATTGGGAACCTTAGAAGGCTAAGGATGTTTATAAAATACAGGGATAAACCAAGAGAAGAGCTTTTGATCATTTGAGAAAAATTGCATTTGTGAAGAGAGAACTAGTGGATGACTAGTTTCTTGCCTTAGCCAATTTCGAGAGTGAAAGATTCCCATCCAAGTTGGTGTTTGGAGAGGCCACTCAGGTCTTTTATGGAGCTTTAATGGAGTTTGTATTTGCAGGTATCAGCTACAGAGCAGCTCATGATTTTGTTTAGTGCAGCACTTTCTCTCAACCATTTCCAATTTTGAAGGCATATTCTTGCTCCTTGAGGGAGGGCGTTTTTGGTGAGCTATTGTACTCCTTGGGAGAGCTTCTCATGATGTATTTCTGATTGTAATAAGCTTAATATACTATGTTCTTCATCTTCAGAAAGTTTCAGGTCGAAATACCAAGTGGTTGTATGTAAAAATGATTATTAATGAGCAAACAATGACCATTTCCCCACTCTATTGATGCATGCCTTTGTAATGCTGAAGATTTCAAATAAAAGATTATTTCTCTGATACATTTATGATGAATGGACTACCATGGATGAGTGTTACAAGTTTCATGTTCAGCACTTAAACATTTGAAGTCATTTTACTCAGTTTATTTACATTTGGAGAAGATTTGGTGCCATTTCCCCAAGGGTCGAATTGGTGGTTTTTGCAGTTGTTTGTGGGGAGGTTAGAACAAACTTAATAACTGATTAATGGTGCATATGAGACCTTAATAACATCCCTGAGACATCCCCTACCTTTATTCAGGAATTCGAGTGGGTTTGGAGGCATTTGAAAAGCCAATTTCAGTCATTACCCTGGGGGGATTTGAACCTCAAATTGCTAGTAAAATTACATACTTTGTCCAGAATTTTAAAGGAGTTTGCAGAGGTCTTTTGGTGGCCATATATCATCCCTGAACATCATAACCAAGTCCTATTATCAGTCATATACCTTCTCAGAAGATTTGGGAGCATTTGGGGCAAATTGGAAACCTAGGCATCAAAACTAGTCAAGGTACGAAATTGGGGGAAAAGTGAAAAATTGGGTATTTTAATAAAATTTAAAAAAAGGGACATTACAAGTATTTAAAGGACCAAGTCTCGCAGATTTTAAATGCATATGGGAAAGTTTCCAGAGTTTGTGTGTCACCAAATTCATTCGACATGTTCTAATATATGTGACTTAGTATTGAGTCTTTTTATGGAAACTAAAAGGCAAGAAAGTGCCATCAACCTTTCAAAAGTCCACTGCAGTAAGTAAGGGTTTGCATCAGTTTCCCTTACAATCAGAATCCTTAGATTCCATGTTTGTGTCAGCATTTGAAAACAAAAGATGCTTGAAATAGGATGGACATGTCCTTGTATGACCTGGGATCAGACATGTGTGTTCGAGGAGTATTGTACAGTTGACAATACGGTCAGACTTTGATATGTGACATTGTTAGACCTGTGAGCTATGAGATGTGCTCATTTGCAGAGTTCCTCTCGTTGTGTAGAGGATGGTTACAGCTTGACTTACTGAGATCATATTCTTGGTTAGAGTATTTTTTAGATCAGTTTCGGACAGTGAGAGTCATTCTTGAGCTAGGATTGTCAGTTGTATGAGGACCAAGGATAGAGTAACTCCTTGTTCAATATGTCAATTAGTGTTTCTTCTCCCATTAAGCTTCATGAATCTGGGACTTAGAGGGAGAACCTAACAAGTTTCCCATATCAGATCAAATGACAGTATCTCCTGAATTTTGTGACTCTGCCTGGGTGCAAGGATAAAGAGGGAGTGGTCAGTTATTTATCTCCCTCATCTTTCAGAGAGATGGTTACCCCTGTGTGATACCTGCAAATTCTACTCTTCGAGACAGAGTTAGATTGAGATCGTCAGGATGTTACCCTGACGTGGTGTTAACCTTGCAGAGGTACAAGGGACCTCACTTGGAGATCATCTATGAGGAGCAGGAGGCTCCGAAGGGTGTGGTTTAATATACTTAAAAGGTTCACCCTTCCAACAGTCAGAGGGAGCCAGTAGAGCTCTCTGGGTATTTGATTACGATTTGAGATGTTGCTATGATCAGGGCAAGGCTTGCATAGCCTTTTGAGACTCTGCCAAGGGCAGAGAATCATGCTACTGTCAATCAGAGATCTTAGAGATCCTTGAGGTTGTATGAGACACATTAGTGATTTTGAGCCTTTCAGTAAGCTACTATGTTTCGACAGATGTTTTTTTATCAATCTATTGAGGAGTATGATGTGTGAGATCTGGGGAGAAGTCTGTGAGACTTCCAGACAACTTCGTGAGCTTGAGCATGTAGCAGCGAGCAGCATTGAGAGGGCTCTCTCACAGAGTGAGTGGACTATGAGGAGTCATATGTCCCCAGTACACTTCAGATGTACATAAATGGATGTGTGAACCACTTTCCTCAGTGGTTTGGTTCAGTATGCAAAGTACCGAAATGCTTTGGTTGCAAATTGCTTAGACAGTCTGTTGTTGGGATCAAAGGGAGCCTGAAGATCCATTCAGTGATAGAAAGAGAGCATGAGGCTCTTCTTATCAGTTTGATCTGTATGAGATATCATTGATAGTTGAGGATCACTTGAGTTGTGATCTGCACAAGCAGAGACAGTTGGTTCCTCCAATTCAGAGAGACTTATGTACCTTGCAGACTCCCAAAGTATGGTATTCAAAAGAAGTAATGCGGATGAGATAGTTTGTTGATCTTAGTGATGACTTGTTTTTTTTTGGAAAAAAACAAGAGGAAGTCAGTCTCTGGAGGATCATTGCCCTATGGATCACTTACTGAGATCAGTGATGAGCACCACACTTGAAAGCCATTCTCTAGGAGAATGGAGGCACCTGGTTAATTACCAGGGAGTTGATCATCCTTGATTCAGTCCGGGACTGAAGATCAACTTGATTCAGTCTGGGACTGAGGCACTTGGTCTATTACTAAGATGTTGACATAGGTCAACTTGCAGTCTGAGGACTGAGGCACTTGGTCAGTTACCAAGTTGTTGACTTTGGTCAACTTGATGCAGCCTGAGGGCTAAGGCACCTGGTCAGTTACCAGGACGTTGATGCAAATCAACGTGAGAAGTCCTAGATTGAGTCTAGGTAGATGATGAGTGATGTACTCCTCTCCTTGGTCATTCGAGATGGTTGAGCTATGGGACCTCCTCAAGGGACTGGCCACCCCTTGTTGGAGTAACTAGCATATGACCTTGGTGTTAGTAGGGAGAACGATATGATCACATTTTGTAGAGATGATTACATCATCGAGTACCATTCTCTAGGAGAATGAATGCAACCTAGAGATGAGGTACCTGGTCTGTTACCAGGACATTGATGACACATATCAATGTGTGTGTGGTGACTCAAGCTACTTCTTTGATCTATCTTGGAGATTGCTTGATAGAGAATGCCTCTCTCGCTAAGAGGGAGTGTTGATTTTTGGGCAGCATCGAGAGCCATTCTGTAGAATATTCGCATCAGCCTGGGACTGAGATCCTAGTCTATGACTAGGATATTGATGTTCTTGTTCTTCTCCTAAAGGAGACTACATCAACATGAATAAACCTTTCTTATGAAGATTCAAGAAGACAAGCTGACCATTGAATAGTATAGAGGACCTAGTGTAAAGTACTTAAGCCAGAAGCTCTTGAAATACCCTAAGGGTTCTAGGGCACATGTGGACCATGAAGACCAAGAGAGGCTAGAATCTATCCCAAGATGATTTGTCCAAGCCTTCATGAGAAATTAGAAGAGGTGACACATGTGGGCCATGGAGACCAAGAGAAGGGGCTAAGAATTTGCCATAAGATGACTTAAGAAGAAGTGGTCATATAGCCCTAATGAGGTTTTAAAAGCCCACAATAAAATCACAAGGACCATAACTAAAGCATTTTATATTATTTGTTGACTCCTTGACTTACGGAAGTTAACCCTTAGATTATTCAATGATGAAATATAAATAAGCAGCACTCTCAACACACCAAATAATCATTCAATCAATCATTCATCTTTGTCCAAGAATTCGTTTGGGTATCCTCGACTGCTGCATAGCTTCTTCTTTTCAGCTCTATCATTTTTCTAAAGGTTTGGATCAGCTAGCAAACTCACAGTTTTCCTCAACAAGCCTGTCGTCTCTTCTACAAGGCTATTGTAGATAAGCCTCAACAAGGCTGTCGTCTTCTCAATTAGGGATGTCGAGGGTCTCAGCAAGCCAACCGAGGGTCTAAACCAGCCAACCGAGGTATGTACCAGTCAACCAAGGATATGATCTAGCCCTAGAAGAACGAACCTTAAAAGGAGTGCCATCAACAAGATCAAGACTGTCGTTACTTGCTATAGGGATTGGTGTATTTAATTAGTAAGCCTAGGACTTACATCAATAGAGACACTACCATCTTCTGACATTTATATCAACATGACAGAGACAAAGATTTATTTTAACAGTCAAAAAGTTTACACTATTCAGTTATGACCTTGCTTATGTAATGAGTTACATGAGCTAGGGTTCATCTCTAGAAGTTGTACCAGGATGACTTACTACAATTATGCTTCCTTGGGTGATCTCAGAACAACAATTGAAGCAGTGCTCTCGTCTTCAACCTCACATGAAAAGATAAGTACTTGGTCTCTCTGTTTGTTTACCCTCATCTGAGAAGGGTTTAATGTTCATGGTCATGATGAATACTTCTATTGATGAATCTATCATAAGAAAAATTGTTGGGTTTTTCCCTCAGAAGTAGAGAGGGTTTTTCCTAGGGTAAAACATGGTGTCTATTGTGCATATCTATTGCGACGTGATGTGTTTACCTCCTGCTCTATTTAGTTTACTATTACAACTGGTTAACGTCATATTGCTCATATGTAATTAATATGGTTGATACTTTCATGTGTAATTATGCTAAAAAAATTAAAATTGCACTCATAATTACCTATTTATGAAAGTAGTTATAAATTCAACGAGGGAACCCATGGATTTTTTATTTTTTTATAAAAAAAATAAAAAATCTCTACCCTAAAGTGTCCAACCAAACCCTAAGCCCCTCCTCATGCGTTATTTGCACCCATAGTTGCTATATATATGAGAAAATTAGCATATTTGTGTATTAATGGTTTGGATTCATATGTATGCACATGGAACCAGTAGGTTTCGTCCGGTTCCATACAGAACCACTCAATTTGTATTGTGTTGTACAGCAGCGACGAGGGCCCATGGATTTGAAATTTTTTTATAAAAAAACAAAAGTCTCTCTCATAAAGTGTCTAACCAAACCCTAAGCCCCTCCCCATGCATCATTTGCACCCATACTTGCTATATATATGAGAAAAATTGCATATTTGTGTATTAATGGTTTGGATTCATATGTATACACATGAATATATATGTTTTTTACAAAATATGAATATTTTATGTATTTTTTAGTCGACCAGTTTTTTTCGGTTCCGGTTCGGTTCACATTTTGGGCTTTGTCGATTCAATCACCAGTCTGGTTCTGATAACATTGGTCAAGAGTGAAGAGTTAGTACCCATAGCCTTGGATGGGTTTTCATCTTGTAGGCAACCTTTTGTCCAAGGTGTCCATGTTTGAGATAAACTTGTCCATGTTCGAGATAAGCTTCCCATCTTGAGAAGCTATGGGATATATTCCTCCAAGAGCGACGAGATTGGAGATCGTTGTAGGTATAGAGAAGGAAGAGCATAATCTAGCCCTCATCAACAAGATGAAGAAGGGTAGTAAAAAAGGAGGACTTGGGAAGGGTCAAAAAGGAAAGAAAGAGGATTTAGGTTCCTCAAATCAAAGCAAAAAAGGCTGAAGCCATGTCAAATGTTTCAAGTGTCGAAAATTTGGCCACTATGCTTCTCAATGTCTTGAGAAGCAACAGAAGGGCAAACCACAATAGTAGAAGCAGTTTACATGAAATGCAAAAGCCTCTTCCGGAGTGGATGAGCTTGCATCCAAGTTTGATACAACCTTCTCAATGGTCTCATGTCTTTCACCTAACACTATGTCTAGTGTTGTATGGTATGTGAATAGTGGAGCATCTAGACATACGACCTTCAACAAGAAGGCTTTAAGTGGACTTGAGAAGAAGGGGGCAAGCATACAGATAGCTTGGTGATAATGCCATCTATCCAGTAGCAAGAGTGGGATTCATCTCATTATGGATGCCCTAATGTGATGTTCTTCAACTTAGTGGTGATTTATATGTCCCTAGTTTGACTAAGAGCCTATTTTCAATACAATTATGACAAGGCTAGGATGCGATACTGACTTTGATGATCAGCAAGTCATCTTCCAGAGGAGATGCCCAAACACTAGTTGGGTTTGGCCAAAGATGTTTGCGAAGGTGATCTACACAAATTGTTGGCAGATCCAATGAGAACCCTAGTGCATGATAGTGACAAGTTACAACTAGTGCGATCTTTGGCACAGAGAGCTAGGTCACTTGCACCACAAAGCATTCCCTATCTTGAAGGGCATGGTGCAATGATTGTTGGACTTCAAATTTAAGAAGACCAGAGTGTGAAAGGGTTATGCACTCGACAAGCATGCCAACATTGTTTTCCCAAGCAATGAACATAGGTCAAGTGAGATTCTTGACTTGATACATTTTGACGTATGTGGACCCATGACTTCAACTTTATTATCACGTAACATTCATTATGTTTATTTTATTGTTGATTCCTCTTGGAAGACCTAAATCTACTTCATGAAGACCAAGGATGAGGTCTTCAAGAAGTTTGACGAGTTTAAATCTCATGTAGAAAATCACACAGGTAAGAAGATTAAAGTGTTGAGATCAGATCATGGAGGAGAGTATATCTCCAAGGAGTTTAACACTTTTTCCAAGGAAGTAGGGATCAAGAGCACACTACCAATGCCTTACAACCCACAACAGAATGGGGTTGTAGAGAGGAAGAACACATCCATCATAGAGATTGCCCAGGCAATTATCCATGACCTAGATCTGCCCTAGATCTGGCCATGTGTCTTTTGGGAAAAAGCATGTTGCACAGCCGTCTACATTCTGAACAAGTGTCCTCAAAGGAGATTGCAGGACAAGACACCACATGATCATATTTTTGTGTTTTTGGTTGTCCTGTATAAATTCATATTTTTTAGGAGAAAAGAAGTAATTTAGAGCCCTCTAGTTTGAAGGATATTTTTGAGGAATATAGTGAAACTTCTAAATCTTACAAAATCTACATTCAATGTCAGTGGAAGATACTTGTCAGTCAAGATGTCAAGTTTGCCAAGGATGCAAGGTCCTCTAGGTCTCAGGTGTCTCCAGCAAAAATTGAGCAGGTAGAGAAGCTTGCTGCCCCAACAGCTAATTCACAGACTGCAAATAAATCAGAGTCTGATCAGTCAAATTCAGTGCAGGTACAAAGACCATTTTGCCTTCCAATTCAATCATAGGCCCAACTGGTTTATCCATATAGTACATGAGGCACTGGAACAAGTAGGAGAGACTAAGACTTCTTTCAAGGTGAGTCGTCCTCCTAAGAATTCTCCTTATTATATTGCATTCATGTCTTCCATTGTTGATACAAAGCCTTGCAAATATAAAGAAGGCATCAGCTCAGAAGGTCTGGCAAAATGCCATGGTAGAGGAGTACAACTCCATCTTGACGAATGATGTCTAGGAGATAGTACTGAGACCAACAGGGAAGTTAGTGATTAATTCCAAGTGGTTATAAAAGGTGAAGCATGTAGCTTATCGCAGTATTGAGAACTATAAGGCAAGGTTTGTCGAAAAAGAATTCTCCCATAACGAAGGAGTAGAATATGAGAAGACCTTTACTCCAGTTGCCAAAAATACTTCCATCAAAACCATATGTCTTTGCATTTGTATCTGATCGGTGTTTATATCAAATCGATGTTAAGACAACATTTCCTAATGTTCTAATTGAGGAAGTAGTAGACATTAATCAATTGAGAGGTTTTGAGGTGCACAAGTGAGATACCCATGTGTGCAGGTTGAAGGAGGCCCTTTATGGGTTGAAATGGGCACCATATGCTTGGTACTCACAGATTGATGAATACAAATAGAGTTTGGGCTTCACTAAGACTCTTGCAGATCCTAGCTTGTATTATCTGTTTGATACATCCGGTATGCTTATCTAAGTGTTGCATGTAGATGACCTGATCTTGCCATGTAGTTCATATAAGCTCATAGCATGGTGCAGAGGACATTGACAAGTGAATTTGACATAAAGGGCATCAGCCTTATGCACTATTTCTTGGGCTTGAAGGTTTGGTAGAGTCCATGAGAGGTGATCCTCGGACAGGATAAGTATGCAAATGAGATTCTAAAGAGGTCTCAGATAATGCACTGTAAACCCTTGGCCACTCCTATAATGCCTAATCAAAAGTTATCAGAAGATTCAGATTTGGTTGATCCATCCGTGCATAGACAGTTGATAGGTTCCCTCATGTATCTGATAAATACTAAACCTGATATTTGCTTTGCAGCAAACACATTGAGCTAGTATATGGTTGTGCCGAAGCAAATTCACTGGGTTGCTGCGAAGTATGTACTCCATTAATTGAGGGTACACAATTCAATGCTGCATGGTTCTGTAAATTTTTACGAGGCTGGAGATGCAAGTACTACAAGGCTCTGTATCAGATTGAGTTAAGGTATAATATCCTGGCTCAGCAGGTGGCACTTAGTTCGGTAGAGGCAGAGTATATGGCAGACAACTCTGCTAATTGTGAAGCCATCTGGCTTCGCATGTTGATAGCAAAGTTGACCAATCAGATGTTGGACCCTGCAGTGATTTACTGTGATAATCATAGTTGCATCACGCTCTTTGAGAATCCAGTGTTTTATGATCATTCCAAGCACATCAATATCAGTACCATTTCATCAGAGACAGAGCTGAGACAGGATCAGTTGTCCTCGTGTATGTTCCTTCAAATTCACAGGTCACTAATATTTTGATGAAACCCCTAGCTAAGGGTAAGTTTGAAATTTAGAGGGAGAGATTGGGCTTGGTAGAGAAAACTTTCCTTGCAAAGAAATGTTAATTCTAGTGAATGAAAAAAGTTGGGTTTTAAGTTTTTAACACTTTTCCGCATCAGGGAAGGAAGATCTGGCCAAAGAAGGTGATAGCCCTTATTATAGTCCCAAAGGTCCCTTGTTTTCTCGAATAAACTAGAGGTAGATCCATTAATCAGTAATAGGATTGAGCACTCTTTTCCATCCAACCATAAGGGAGGGAAAGAATGGGTTCAGCCCCTAAGGTTTTCCTGGTTGCATGACAGCTATTCTCCTTTGAGCAGCACACTTCAGCAATAGCCATAGCATGAATTTCTGTGCACAAAGATGGAGTTGTGATAGGGGTATAGTTTTAGATTCTAGAACATTCTGTGGGTGAGGTGCATGCATGCACCCTCTTCAGTTTTTGTCTCAACTCATACAGTTCAGATTTAAAGTGCCTATTTTATGCACTATGTTTATCCCATAAAGGTTGTTCATAATTTAGAGGGAAAACACATGGCAGATGAGGTTTCAAATTTTAGACTAGGGCACATTGTTCGAGGAGTGCGGTGTTCCATTCTAGGCAACTTCTGCATGTAACCTGGGCACACTTCCCTATAATAGAATTAGGGTTTGATTATGTTGAGTTAGGGCACACTAGTAGAGGGTTCCAATGCTTTTGTTATTCATTCAGTTTACCAGAGTGTGTACATTGTGTTTGATTTTCTTTCTTGAGTGAATAACAAAAACAGAGATAAGTTTCTGAGTGCTGGAATTGTTAAAATTTTGAATTTGACAGCAGTAACAGACTGTAAATATCAATACAGAGATAGCTAGCAGTAATTACACATCCACAAAAATTGAACACAGTAATTTTTCACGGGGAAACCTTTTAAGGACAAAAACCCCAAAGCAATTTAATAATTTGTCTCCAAAATGAGATGACTGAGTTTTACAATAATAGGCTAAACAAGCCTTGACAACAAATAGGAATTTGTTTCACTAATCAAGAAGAACCCTGTACAATGCCAGCTGGCCCTAATCTGGGGCAGCTTCAATCTTGCATAGTCAGCCTGTACATGCCTGTAGATGTCACTGTTTCACTGATGTATACCTGCTAAGAGTGCCGTGAACTGATGCTGGGCTGTAGTGGCTGCTGTAACCTGAATGTGTTATGTAAGGGCTGCCAAACTCAGGGACAGACCCTGAATAAAACTTGGATGCACTGAAACTTGCCCTAGCAGGGCTCGGGTGCACTGATAATTTCCCTAGCAGGGCTCGGGTGTACTCAGCAGAGAGTTTCAATGGAATGGCAGCAGCAGACCTTAACCACAAACAGTCTAAGGACCAGCAATGTGAAGAAAGAACCCAGCAGAAATTAAAAAACTCAGCAGAAGATACACCCACACACGAGCTGATCAAATAGTTAAAGTCCACGAACTGAGCCTTAGTCAAACCCACGAGCTGAGCAGAAGATTCCACGAATTATATGTTAGAATGATGAGTTTTATTTATAGTGGAATAATTCCACTTTTATTGGGGCCGACCTGTCCTCACTTATATATATTTTTTTTATTTTTTTTTTGTCCTCAAAAAAAGAAATGAGGCCGACCTGTCCAACTTCTCATCATTTTATTTATTATATATTTTTTTCTTTTCTCCAATAATGAGCCAACCCATAAATAAATATATATATTTATTTTTCTTCTTCTAAATGGTGGGCTCGTGGACCAAGCCAAGCTATGCTTGGGTTTCATTTTATCTTCAATAAATCATGCAGGTGTTCTTCAAGGTCTTCATGTCCACTCCAAGTACATCATCATAGGGAGATAAATTAATTGCTTTACTTCACCCTCCTGTTGCCACCAAGTCCAAGTGGAGGAGTACACCACTTGCCCAGACCCGGTCTAGGGCTTACAGTGAAATCCTGGTAACTAACCAGGTACCTCCATTCTCCCAGAGAATGGCTCTCAGCCCCAGGCTGAGCTTCCAGTCCCAGACTGGATCAATATCCTCGTAACTGACCAAGTGCCTCCATTCTCCCAGAGAATGGCTCTCAGCCCCGGGCTGAGTTCCCAGTCCCAGACTGGGTCAATATCCTGGTAACTGACCAGGTGCCTCCATTCTCCCAGAGAATGGCTCTCAGCCCCGGGCTGAGTTCCCAGTCCCAGACTGGGTCAATATCCTGGTAACTGACCAGGTGCCTCCATTCTTCCAGAGAATGGCACTCGATGCTGCTCAAGAAAAAATCAACACTCCCTCTCAGCGAGAGGGTCATTCTCTGTAATACCAAGCTTATCTCGAAAGTGCACAAGCTTTGTCAACGACAGGGGCTTGGTCAATATGTCAGCAATCTGCTCATCTGTACGGATGTACTAGAGCTTCATGGCACCTCGCTGTACCATATCTCTGATGAAGTGATACTTCATCTCAATGTGCTTTGACCTGTCGTGAAATACAGGGTTCTCTGAAAGCTTAATGCAACTCTGATTATCACAATGGATAATAGTTGGTTCAAGCTTTCCACCAAACAGGTCAGAGAGAAGCTTTCTAAGCCAAACTACTTCTCTGCAGGCATCACTGGCAGCAATATACTCAGCTTCAGCTGTGCTCTGAGCTATGGAACCCTGTTTTCTGCTGGACCATGAGATCATGGCTGATCCCAAACTGAAACAGTACCCTGATGTGCTTTTTCGGTCCACTGCATTGCCAGCCCAATCGGAGTCAGCATATCCAAGTAGCATTACCCCACTGTTGGAGGTATATCTGAGCCCATATGTAATAGTACCTCGCAAATATCTCAGCACATGTTTGGCAACTATCCAGTGTATGTGCTTCGGCTCGGACATGAACTGACTCAATGCATTCACTGTATAACAGATATCTGGTCTCGTATGCACTAGATACATCAAAGATCCAATAAGTTGGCGATACTGAGTAGGATCCACTGCCTGTGAAGAAGTAGCTGAGTCACGTAATTTCTTCAGATTTGATGTCATGGGTACACTCATGAGTTTGCAGTCATGCATCCCAAACCTCTGCAAGATATCAATTGTATACTTCCCTTGAGACAGAAAGATCTCATCTGGCTTCTGCCAGACCTCTAAACCAAGAAAATAGTGCATGAGTCCCATATCCTTCATTTCAAATTCTGAAGTAAGCTCCCTCTTGCACTGAGCTATCAGTTGCTCCTCTCCAGTGAGGAACAGATCATCCACATATAGGACTAGGATCAAGACATGGTTCTGAACAACCTTAAAGTAAAGGTTGGGATCAGCAGTGCTCTTGGAGAATCCCAAACTGTGAAGGTAACCATCAATCCTGGCATACCAGACCCTTGGGGCCTGTTTGAGTCCATACAAAGCTTTCTTTAGTTTGCACACATGAGACTGCATTTCATGTGTCACAAAACCTTCAGGTTGCTCAATGTAGACCTCTTCTTCAACTTCTCCATTAAGAATAGCTGTCTTTACATCCATTTGATGGAGTTTCCATCCAAAGATAGCAGCGAGGGAGATAATGGTTTTGATGGTGGTATATCTGGCAACAGGAGCAAATGTTTCATCATAGTCTATGCCTTCCTTTTGTGAGAAACCACGTGCCACAAATCTTGCTTTATATTTCTCAATGCTGCCATCAGCAGCTTGCTTGATTTTATAGAGCCATTTGGAAGTTACCACAGACTTCCCTTTTGGTCGAGGAACAATTTCCCACACATCATTTTTCATAATGGAATTATATTCTTCTGTCATGGCATCAATCCAAACCTGATGAGACTTTGCTTCTTTGAATGTAGAAGGCTCTGCATCAATGAGCTTACTCATAAGACCTGAGTATTTCTGGGGCTTCTTGCTTTCTCTGAATGTCCCAGAAGGAGCTTTATGCTTCTCTGCTTCTTGCAATATTTCTCTTGCCCAAGTAGGTCTTCTCTTGGAAGGAGGAGCTTCAAGTAGTTCTTCAGCTGGTCTTTCTGGTTCTGAGTAAGCATGAGGTTCATCTTCTTCCTCCCTCTGATTCTCTGAATGAGGAGAGTCTGGAATGTCGGAAAGAGATCCTTCTGGATCTTTTGGAAGCTCTTTGGAGTGGCGGAAAACAGCTTCCTCATGAAATATCACATCTCTGCTGATTTCAATGTATCTTTGACCAGGAACATAGATACGGTAGGCTTTTGAATTTTCACTGTACCCAACAAATGTGCCTTTCTTTCCGAAAGGCTCCAGCTTTAATCTTTTTTCTTTTGGCACATGGATGTAGACAGGAGTGCCAAAGATCCTCATGTGGTCAACTGCAGGTTTCTTTCCTGTAAAGACTTCTTCTGGAGTCTTTTCTCCCAAAATGGCATGAGGACTTCTGTTTTGAACATAGACAGCTGTACTAGTAGCCTCAGCCCATAGAGACAAAGGAAGATCTAGATCACACAACATGGCTTTAGCAGCCTCACAGACTGTTTTGTTCTTCCTTTCTGCAACCCCGTTCTGTTGGGGGTTGTAAGGTACAGTCAACTCCCTCTTGATCCCTGCTTCTTGGCAAAAATCATCAAAATCATTTGATTCAAACTCACCTCCATTGTCTGACCTCAAGATGCGAATGTGTCTTCGTGTCTGATTTTCAATCAGTGCCTTGAACTCCTTGAACTTATCAAAAGTTTCACTCTTAGCCTTTAGAAAGTAAATCCAAGATTTACGAGAGTAATTATCAATGAACAGTACATAGTATAAACAACCAGTTAAGGAAGGCGAAGACATGGGTCCACAAATGTCAGAGTGAATCAAATCCAAAATCCCTTTTGATCTGCTGTGACTTTTGGAAAAAGACTTCTTGGTATTTTTACCAAGGGCACAACCTTTGCAAATACCACTATGTTCATTAGAAAACTCAGGCATACCTGTAACCATCTTTTGAAGACCAGGGAGAGCTGCATAATGAAGGTGCCCAAACCTACGGTGCCATAGCTCACAAGGGTTGATAGTACTGTGAACCGATGCTTGAGTAGAGTGCCCAGATGCCTTGTAAAGGCCTCCCTCTCGAACCCCAATCAATTCTACTGCACTTAACCTTTCATTCTTTGACCAAAGCAAAACCTTTTTATCCATGAATATAACTCTGTAGCCTTTGTCTTCTAATCCAGGAACAGAAAGAAGATTTTTCTTCAAACCTGGAACATATAGTATGTCTTCAATGTGCAACATGGTCCCTAAATCAAGTTGAAATGAGACTGAACCCACTCCCTCAATTTTGTAGGTGGAGTCATCTCCAAGTTCTACTTGAGTGGCAAACTTCTTCTTTTTGTAGCTTGTTAGGGCTTCACGGGAACCTGTCATATGTTTTGAGGCTCCACTGTCCACCAACCAAGAATTTGTGTTGTTGGTGATGGACCCTGCTAGGGCAGAAATCAAATAGTATTCTTTTCTTGATTCTTCTTGCTTGGAAGACTTTGTATTTTTCTTTCTTCTTTGGTTCTTCTTCTTCAGTTGTAGATGCTTGGAATTTTCTTTTGGGCCTTCTCTGTGGCTGCCTACAGTCCCTAGCATAATGTCCCATCTTGAAACAATTATAACATTTAACTTGTGACATATCAATTTGCTTACCTTGTGGCTTGTTCTCTTTCTTCTTGGGATGGAAGGGCTTCTTGAATTGTTTCTTGGTTATAGCTGCTAGTGCAAGGTTCCCTTCTTTAGGACCCTTAGTTCTGCTCTGTACTCTACCTTCTTCTTCTAAACAGTCATGCCAAAGTCTCTCAAAATCTGGCTGAGTCTCACGCCCACTAACAGAAGCTAAGAAGGTTTCCCAAGAACTTGGAAGACCATCAAAAATAGTTTGTACAAGGTCATCATCATCTACTGTAACCCCAATAGTAGAAAGTTGATCTCTTACCTGAGCAATCTTTGTGAAGGAGGAGGCCACTCCTTCATCTTTTTCCATCTTCAATGTACGAAGTCTATTTTTCAAGACTCTCTTTTGATTGGGTGCTTTCTTCTCGTACAAATTTGTCAAGGTGTCAAAACACTCCTTGGCTGTCTTCAGTGGTGTTATGGCAGGCATTATATTTTCCTTGACTGAGTCATAGATAATCCTCCTAGCCTTGGCTTGCTTCTTTTTGAATGCTGCCCTTCCTGTGTTTGACGTGGGTTCTTCTACAACATTGATGACCATTTCCATGAATTAAAGTTTGTTGAACCCTCAAGCCTGTCCTCTGATCTGAAAGAGGTAGAAGAAGCCATCTCTGATCTGTCTGTACTATCCCAAGGTCTATGTAAGACACAGTCAATTGCTCAAACACTGTGTGCTTTACAAGCAGAGCTATGATACCATGTTAAAATTTTGAATTTGACAGCAGTAACAGACTATAAATAGCAATACAGAGATAGCTAGCAGTAATTACACATCCACAAAAATTGAACACAGTAATTTTTCACGGGGAAACCTTTTAAGGACAAAAACCCCAAAGCAATTTAATAATTTGTCTCCAAAATGAGATGACTGAGTTTTACAATAATAGGCTAAACAAGCCTTGACAACAAATAGGAATTTGTTGGCTAAAATATACATACTACAGTGGATAGGAGCAGATTCAAATTCGGAGGAGCGCGCTAGGGTGCACGCGAGTTGGAGTAGTTAGGGTTTTGCAGGTTGCCGCCATGGTCGCCCCTGGGGATGGGGATCCCCCTCCCCTCCCATCAGCTGAGATGAACGCGTTCAGGAGATTGATCGCCAGCAGTGGTAAGAGAAATGCTCAGCCCTCGGTCCCGAAATTCATCAAAAAGCTAGCAGAAATCCCTGAAATCGCCTTGCCAGAGACGACATCGGTCAAGATTGCCCTTGCGTTATCAAAAAGAGGGCTTGTCGGTCAATTCATGGGGCTATGGCCCTCAGCAAAAACCACTGATGATTGGATCCAAAGAAATTGGAAGCCCCAGCTAAAGCAAGGAGTCACCTGCTATCCCCTGAGCAGTGGATACTTCCTATTCGAATTCATAAATAAGGAGGACAAGGACCTCATCTTCAGAAACGGTCCATATTTTATGGGATCCCAGGGACTGTATCTGAACCGTTGGACGCCAGATTTCGACCCCTCAGTGGCTTTGCCCAAGGAAGTTCCAGTTTGGGTCAGGCTACCCAATTTACCGGTCCATTGTTGGAATTATGAAGCTCTGCAAATGATCGGAAATGGAATTGGGAAATTTATTGACAAAGCAGACAACAAATCAATCTACAACTGTGCCAGGATTTGTGTGGAAGTGGACCTGGAGGCAGGGCTGCCGGAGGCAGTTAAGCTATCGGTGGGCTCCTGGATTCACTATCAGAAAGTTGACTATGAACACCTACCATTTAAATGCAGAACTTGCCAAGAACACGGGCATTTCCAGAGAAATTGCCCAAAGAATCAAACCCCTGAGAAGGAAGAAGCTGAAGGATGGCAAAGGGTGAAGAAAAGCAAAGCAGCACAAAAAAACAAAGATCCAAGGCCTGCACAGTCGAAAGAACATCCCCCTTCGAATATCAGCCTATCGAAGGAGCCTGTAACTGAAGAAGTAGTATTATCAAATGAACCTGAGAAAGAATACATAGAGGCAGTTTCCCAATCTACACCTCCTTCAGGAAATCTGGCCAAGGATAAGAGCGCCCTTTCAGAAAAAGAATCTTCGAAATTAGATGATGAGCATACCACCATAGGACCTGTACCAGTAGCTGACTCAGATGGGGGTGACACAGAGACCAGCAGCTCGATTGGAACCCCTGAAAAGAATCCAAGAGGAAGGAAACCAGAACGGAAAAAAAGAGAGGAAAAATCGTACAGGGATGTCACAGCAGGAGTCCAGCAAACCATTCCGGACATGATGGAAACCAGATCTTCAAAAAAAGGCAAGGCTTCGAAAGGAGCCACCCCCCTACCCTCCTGATCTTTATGCAGGTCATCTCCTGGAATTGCAGAGGTATTGGAAGCAAATTTAAAGAAGAAGCAATTAAAGACCTAGTAAGGATGAACTCCCCGGAGATACTTCTGATCCAGGAGACGAAGATGGAGGAGCCTGAGACCATCCAGGCAAGTAGAAAGTTTTGGAAAAAGGGAGGATGTATAGCAGTCAGCGCTAGGGGAGCATCAGGAGGTCTAGCCACCTGCTGGAACTCCACTAATCTCGACCTGCTAGAAGATCATAACACCACCCATTGGCTATTCACGAAGCTGCAGCATCAAAATACGGGGCAGCAGATCAGCCTTTTTAATATCTACGCCCCTGTTCTATTGTCGGAAAAAAGAGAGTGTTGGGATTCGTTGAACTCCTTCCTGTCCACTAACCGGCACGACAATATCGTCCTTGCTGGTGATATGAATGTAACTCTCACCCTTTCTGAAAAAAAAGGAGGATCCCCGGTAAGAGACCCAGCTCGGGAGTGGGTTGAAGACATCATTATGGGCTGGGATCTGGAGGATATCAAGCCCAGCAAAGGTAAGTTCACCTGGACAAATAAAAGAGTGGGACCTGGACACATTGCGGCCCGGCTGGATCGTTTCCTTGTCCATTCCTCCTTCCTCACTCTCGGACTATTTGCAACTTCTGAAATACTCCAGGCCTGCACCTCTGATCACAAGCCTATATCCCTTTCATTGTCTACGGGAGAAAAACTAGGCCCTATCCCATTTCGATTCAGCCCTCTCTGGGTCTCCATGGATGGCTTCTACGATCTGGTCTCGGAATCCTGGCAAAAATCTGTTTGTGGTTCACCGTTCTTCATATGGGAAGAAAAGTTGAGAAGGCTCAAAGCAGCCCTTAAAAGCTGGGCAAAACTCATGACCTCCCCCATTGTTGACAGGAAAGAAGCTGAAAGGAATCTTGGCAATCACCAGCTGCTAATGGAGAACGCCACAATCACCCCAGAGCTGCTTGCTGTTGAACTCGACCTGCAAAAAGCCCTTCATAAGGCGTTGAGAATAGAGGAGCAGTATTGGCAAGTAAAGTCGAGATGTCATTGGCTCAAAGAGGGCGATAAAAATACATCATATTTCCACAAGAAAGCAGAAGCACGGAAGAATTACAACAGCATTAGAGAAATTCACTATCAAGATCAAAATTTCAACAAAATTGATGAGATAAAGTATGCTGCCCACTCCTTCTATAGAGATCTGTTCACTGAAGATTTGGACACAGTTCCTAGCTTGGATAGTTATCCTCTGAACGTTCTCCCCAAGCTAATCAATGAGGAAGACAACAGAAAGTTGACTTGCCCCATAACGATTGAGGAAATAAGACAAGCACTGCATGGAATGCGCCCTGATAAAACTCCAGGACCTGACGGCTTCACGGTCAGATTCTTCATTGTATGCTGGGATATTATTCAGAAGGATTTGGTCAAGATGGTTAGGAAATCCCAGAACTGCAGCAAAATTGGAGGAAGCACTAACTCTTCATTCATTACGTTAATTCCCAAAGAGAAAGGTGCCCAAAGCTTCTCCAGATTTCGCCCTATCTCGCTCTGTAATACGGGGTATAAAATCATCACTAAAGTCATTGCAAACAGAATTAAGAATGTCCTTCCCAGGATCATTCCGGAGAACCAGGGGGGCTTCATTAAGAACAGAAATATTCAAGACAACATCATCCTGGTCCAAGAAGCTATTCACTCAAGCTGCCAACGGAAAGAGAAAGGTATGATAGTCAAACTGGACCTCACTAATGCTTTTGATAAAGTTCGGTTAAATTTTCTCTTTGCTGTAATGTTCAAACTAGGATTCCACCCCCAGTTAATCATCTGGATCAGAGCCTGTATCTCGGGACCTTGGATTGCCCCCTTGGTAAATGGGAGACCAGCAAAATTCTTCCATGCCTCTCGGGGACTTAGGCAGGGATGTCCTCTGTCCCCCTTGTTATATGTTATCCAAGCTTCGCTCCTAAGTTTCCAGCTGGAAAATGGTCTTCAGCAACGTTCTCTAATGGGGATCACAATCACCCCTAGAGTGAAGAAAATAAACCATGCGCAATTTGCTGATGATACCCTTCTTCTGGGTCAGGCTAACCTCAACACGGCAAGATCTTTCAAAAAAGAGTTGGATGCTTATACGTGTATTTCTGGCAGTGAAATCAGCTTAAGGAAAAGCAAAATCTATGGTTGGAATTGTACCCCCATTGAAATGACAGCTATATCAAGAATGTTGGAAATGGAAGGAACCTCCACATGGGAATCCATAAAATATCTTGGCATCCCGCTTGTAAAAGCTTCTCCTCGAAGGAGCCTTTGGTTGCCACTGGTGGACAAACTCAAGGATAAAATGTTGGCTTGGGGGGCTTCCTGGTTAAACAAAGCAGGAAAAACTATCCTCATTAACTCTGTCCTAACCTCACTTCCTCTCTACCAGGCCTCGATCCTGCTAGCCCCTAAAGGAATTGTGAAAGAAATAGACAAAATTTTGAGAAAATTCCTTTGGGAAGGGGGAAGGAACACAGGAAGGAAAATGCACCAAGTCAGCTGGGATAAGGTCAAAGCCCCCAAGTTGGAAGGAGGGCTGCAAATCAGAGACGTGGCCACTCAGAATTTGGCCATGGGTGGCAAGATCTTGTGGAAAATGATAAGGGGTAAAACAACTTGGAGTGCAAAAGCTCTAAGGACAAAGTACTTCATTGGGCACAAAGAGAGGTGCTTGGATAGCCCACCTAGGACTAGGAAAGGCTCTCCTATTCTTGCTCTTTGTCTAAATTCTCTTGATTTGTTAACCTCCAACCTCAGATGGATTCCGGGAAATGGCTCCAATATTAAGTTCTGGGAGGACTGCATTCTAGGGCAGACCCCTTTAAAAGAGTTGGAAGGACTGGAGCATATCAAAAATTGGCTTCATTTAAACAGCAAATTCACCCTTTGGGATTTATCCTGCTGGAGTCCGGATGATTGCTGGTCCAAATGGGACCTGGGGGCTGTCCCGTATGCCCTGGAGACTGAAGCTAGATCCCTTTTAGAGGCCCTACAAGGACTCTCCCTTACTTCTGCTAAGCTGAAGGACAAAAGAGGTTGGGGTTCCTCCACAGGCCTCTACAATGCAGCTGAGGGATATGCCGCCTTAAAAACCATTCCTTGGGCATCTCCGAATCCTTCTAAGTGGAAAAACCTCTGGTTTCTTCCTTCCCTGCCCAAAATTGATCATTTCTGCTGGTCCCTTCTTCATGACAGCATCCTTACATGGGACAAACTATTGAAAAGAGGATGGGAGGGGCCCTCAAGATGCCCTCTCTGTGCCTGCCATGAGGAAAACTCGACACATCTCTTTCTTCAGTGTCAATTTGCTATTGAACTCTGGAATACCCTTCTTGACCAGCTGAATATGGCCCTTCCCCCTTCCATCTCTTCCTTGTTTGCTTCCTGGTTAGATGATACTCCCTTTTCCTTCTCCAACCTGAATCTGCTAAAGCATTGCTGGATGTGGGTTCCAAAAATCTACTGCTGGAAATTGTGGCTTGAACGCAATAACAGAATTTTTAGGGACATGGCTGTCTCGCCAGCCCGTGTTGCAATTAAAGTTAAGGCGCTGATAGGAGAGCTGGTAGCCTACACTAAAATTACTAATAAAGCTATCCCCGACAAAAAGGAATACAGTTGGTTTCACAGGCTAGACTCAGCACTTCTTAACAGAATCAAGAACATTGATAAGCATTACTCTCAGTGGGAAATAAGGCTAGAGGAGCAAGAATTCATAAAATGGAGAGCCTCCCTGAACAAGCACAGTCTGCATGTGGATGGGGCCTCGAAAGGGAACCCCGGACCTGCGGGAAGTGGAGGAGCCATTCTTGACAAGTCTGGGAAAATCATCCTCACTTTTGCCTGGGGGTTGGGCCAAAATTCTAACAATATTGCTGAAATTCTTGCTATTTGGCAAGGTCTGATTCAAGCCAGAAGTCTCTCCATTAATAATTTGGCAATCATCAGTGACTCCCGAATCATTATGCAGGCTCTAAATCTGAAGAAAGATCTAAATGGGATGGGGTTGGCCCACTATCACCAGAAAGTTATGGCTCAGCTGAAAGCTTTTGCAGAAGTAAAATGTTACCACGTCCTTCGAAATCTCAATAAAATAGCGGATCATGAAGCCAATACAGGTGCCTCCCTAAGCAAGGGAATTATAATAGTCAATGGTATCGAAAACCATGTGCCCATCCCCTAGTGAAATCGATGAACTGGTGGTTAAGATTGCAATTGAAATAAACAATGGAAATTCAGATTAGGGACAGATTCCTATTGGGACCATCGTGCAGATTGAGGCTTTCGAGGAGCAGAGTGTAGACAAGTTGGTTACATGACCAATGTCCTCTCTTATCCTGGCCTGCAAACAGATAATATGATCACCATCGATGAATTGTATCCAGCTAGCAGGAATGATGTAATCGACTAGATCTATGTTGAATCCCAAGACTCTGCAGATCTAAGCATCGGGTCTTAATAAGTTAGAATCCTCCAGTTTAGCGCATTCATCTCTGAAAAAGGAAACGTTGGCATTCAGAATTCTCCAGTTTATCAGTCAGAATCCTCTAGTTTACTGCATTCAGAATTCGAGTAATGAAGTTAGCAGCAGCAGAGTGCCTAATTGGCAGATTCTCGCTCTCACTTATTGTAATTAATGGGAACTAGACGCTGGGAGTGTAGGCTCCAGAAAATTGATGAGATAATGGAGTACACCCTTCGATAATTTGACCAGTAGAAGGATCTGGCAAAATACACAATTGAAATGGGGCACCGGCTCGCTGAGCTGGAAATGATGGTTGCTGTATTGATCAAGGAGATTGTAAGATCCCAAAATCAGAGCGCATCAAGTTCATGTCTATGATATATTGAAGTTCTATGTTTGTTCAAAGATGGTTGCTGAATTGATCAAGGAGATTGTAAGATCCCAAAATCAGAGCGCATCAAGTTCATGTCTATGATATATTGAAGTTCTATGTTTGTTCAGAATTTTTCCGATTTTTGTATAAAGGTCAGTGAGCATAGCCACGGCTATATCTCTGGATTCGTTGCTCTTATGAGAACAGAATCTCTGTCTGTAATATTGTGGCTGCTGATTAGCCAGAAGAGTAATAAAAAAGGCCTATAACCGTTTTAGTAAAAAAAAAAAAAAAAATAGGAATTTGTTTCACTAATCAAGAAGAACCCTGTACAATGCCAGCTGGCCCTACTCTGGGGCAGCTTCAATCTTGCATAGTTAACCTGTACATGCCTGTAGATGTCACTGTTTCACTGATGTATACCTGCTAAGAGTGCCGTGAACTGATGCTGGGCTGTAGGGGCTGTTGTAACCTGAATGTGTTATGTAAGGCTTGCCAAACTCAGGGACAGACCCTGAATAAAACTTGGATGCACTGAAAGTTTCCCTAGCAGGGCTCGGGTGCACTGATAATTTCCCTAGCAGGGCTCGGGTGTACTCAGCAGAGAGTTTCAATGGAATGGCAGCAGCAGACGTTAACCACAAACAGTCTAAGGACCAGCAATGTGAAGAAAGAACCCAGCAGAAATAAAAAAACTCAGCAGAAGATACACCCACACACGAGCTGATCAAATAGTTAAAGTCCACAAACTGAGCCTTAGTCAAACCCACGAGCTGAGCAGAAGATTCCACGAATTATATGTTAGAATGATGAGTTTTATTTATAGTGGAATAATTCCACTTTTATTGGGGCCGACCTGTCCTCACTTATATATATATATATATATATATTTTTTTTTTTTGTCCTCAAAAAAAGAAATGAGGCCGACCTGTCCAACTTCTCATCATTTTATTTATTATATATTTTTTTCTTTTCTCCAATAATGAGCCAACCCATAAATAAATATATATATTTATTTTTCTTCTTCTAAATGGTGGCTCATGGACCAAGCCAAGCTATGCTTGGGTTTCATTTTATCTTCAATAAATCATGCAGGTGTTCTTCAAGGTCTTCATGTCCACTCCAAGTACATCATCATAGGGAGATAAATTAATTGCTTTACTTCACCCTCCTGTTGCCACCAAGGCCAAGTGGAGGAGTACACCACTTGCCCAAACCCGGTCTAGGGCTTACAGTGAAATCCTGGTAACTGACCAGGTACCTCCATTCTCCTAGAGAATGGCTCTCAGCCCCAGGCTGAGCTTCCAGTCCCAGACTGGATCAATATCCTCGTAACTGACCAGGTGCCTCCATTCTCCCAAAGAATGGCTCTCAACCCCGGGCTGAGTTCCCAGTCCCAAACTGGGTCAATATCCTGGTAACTGACCAGGTGCCTCCATTCTCCCAGAGAATGGCTCTCAGCCCCGGGCTGAGTTCCCAGTCCCAGACTGGGTCAATATCCTGGTAACTGACCAGGTGCCTCCATTCTTCCAGAGAATGGCACTCGATGCTGCTCAGGAAAAAATCAACAGGAATTTCTTATTGGTTGCTGTTAGTACTTTCTACTGAGCTTATTTGTTTTCAGATCTAGCATATGGAATTAGTTTTGTGAGTTCCTTAAGTTTTTCCAGCTTTCTATGATTAACAGTTTGCAGGTCTGTTTACCATGTAACCCATGACTGCTAGTCAGCTCTTTGTCGACTAAGACATGAAGGACAGTTGGTTTTTCGTAGACAGGTACAATTAACTCAATGAATCGAATAAGGGCTTTCATGCTAATCTCTTGATTAAAAGCTTTGATCTTACTAAGAGGGAAAAGTGGAGAAAGGGGCTTTGCAGAGTAGCCCCAAGTAAAGGAATTTATATTAAAAGAAAGGGTTAATCATTTAATTTCTAGTGCACCCAACATGCAATTGCAAGTTTGATGTACGGAAAACACAAAGGAGAGATTCCTTGAGATTTTGAGCAGGTCTAGTGTCCATGTTATGAGAGCCGTTACAGCTTTGGCACTTCACAGACAGCCTGGTTCAACTAGATAATTAAAAGTTTTATCCTTTTTACAGGACTCAAGTTATAAGTTTAATAACATGGCTTTGCGATCCCCCCCACCCCCATAATAATAATTAACACTAACTAGTAATGCAGCACTATTCCTAGGTTATTTTGCTTTTGAAGCTGGCATCTTCTTAGAGATCGATTTATTAAGACAAATTAAGACCATTTTTTATCCAACCGTGGAGGATTGGAATAGCAAAAATGGGGGGTGAATAACTAAATTAGATAGAGTGTTCAATCTTATTGTTGAGCAGGTGGTCTTTGAGTTCCAGGTACAGAGATAGTTACAAAAACTTGAAACATAATGAGGATATAAATGCAGCATAAAAAGTAGGCACAGCAGTAAATAAAGCAAAACATAGAATCCTTCAATTCACTGAAAATGTCAAGATGCAAATAAAACAGCAATTATTGCAACCTTCCAAACATCATGCTTGGGTTTATTAAAAATATGGAAAAGAACATGGTGTGTCATAGACTCACAGTTTTTCTTACCTGTAAATTTGTAAATATGATTGTCTGTAATTCTGCTATTAATTCACAGTGAGAGCTGATACTAAAATCCCATTGCCCAAACCAACTGTTCATGAAGAACAAGAATTAGTATCATAACCTAAAGAAAATGCAAGAAAGGGATTGCATTGAAGTCAACGTACCTAATCTGCATTTGTTTTATCAGTTCTCTCTCACTTTGTCATCATGCAGGAGCAATCAGACAACAAGATTCAGCAAAACATGGTGATGAGTGAAGCTAGAAGCAGTATTTGCTGTAAGGTATGAAAATTAAACGGATTTCTACAACAATGAAACTGCTACTTCTTCCTACCAAGACTGTTACAAAAGTATATTGTGACAAATGGGAGAAAAAAGAGTAACCCCAGTTCTAGAAAATATATTTTAGAATACAAATATGACAGATTTCAAAATCAAGTTACCTGTTCTATTTGATTGCTTTTGCAACGATTCTTACATGTTGATCAAGAAAGTGCAAACAGGAGATAAGAGATATTGCTAGAGATTCAGACGCAACAATCAGGTAAGAACTAAAAACAATAAGCTGAGGAACGAATGATTCATTCAGATTTTATATCTTAAAACCTATTTCAAAATGCAGAAATACATTAACAATGTCCCCCGTCTTAGAGATAGGGAGAACTATTCAGCCTGCAACAGAGCATTATGCAAATTGGCAAGCTTCTCCAACAAACCCAGATGCACTTCTGCCCACTCCTACAGTGCTATTCTGCTTACTAAATAGCTATCTCCATCTGAGATCTACTAGTAGGTCTGTTAAAATCTTAATTGAATACAGTAGGATTTTTGTGTACATCATATGCAAGTAAATTACTTCATTGCTTGGTATCAATACCTCAAAAGCACTTTTAGCTGCAACCAAGTTACTAGTTCTTGACCAGGCAAAGAGCTATGTTATAACCTCGTTATGTTCAAGGCAGCATGTATAAATCCAAAACAAAGGATTTTAGTTGTAATCAAACCCTATTTCTTGGCAAGGCAAGAAACTCTGGAAGAAATTCATTGCAAAACTCATCATGCCAAATAAGAAATTAAATACTACAACTATAAACACATCCTAGCCATAAAAATACCAAAAATAATCTCAAGTAAAATATTAATTAAAGAAAAGCGAACAGATAGAAAAAGGTCACATTGTTTTTATTGAGATATTGTAAGATTGGAAATAATGACAACGTTACCTCCAAGCAAATCAATCTTAACAGTACTGCTTGAGCAAAACAGCCCAGAGTACCAGTATATGATTAAGTAATATTTCTAAACAGTACCTTATCTGGAGTACTTCAAAAGAATATTTACAGAAATAGGGCAGAACAAAACTAGTTCTCAGCCAACACAGAATTTAAGAGAATATCATTGTGATGAAATTTATTGAGAGGTCGTCTGTGCACAAAGAAGCAAAAGAATATACAAATGACTGTTCATTCTATAATTATTGCAAAAGAAAGAAACCAAAAACAGAACCGAAGATATGTTTGGCAGCACATTAAAGAAGGTGGGGGGGAATCAAATGACAACCTCCACTGCAAAATTATGTTCGTAAGGACGCCCCTTGTTTCCTCTGCTCTTCATAAGCGGGATCGTCAGTAGGAAGCTCGTATCTACATAAGGGGCATGAATTCCTAGAACTTAACCAGGGAAGAATGCAGTCCGCGTGATAGCTATGCAGACAAGGCAGCTGCTTTGCCAACTCTCCCACGGATAGGGGATCCTTGCAGATCGCACACATTAACACAAGTTCTAAATCTTTCTGCCCGATCCAAATTGACGGCAAGCATTCTACTGCAGCTTTGGCAGCAGGAGGAGCCCCAGTCAGAAAATCGTCATTATTTTCTGCAAAATGTTCGTGTTCAAGTTGGTGTTGGAGCACAATTTCATACCCTGCAGCGTCAACATAGTCCTCTGGAACTCCATAATATACGTCACCTTCGTCATCCTCTTCCTCATCAACATCCTCGTCTTCTAAATTAAAATTTGCAAGCATCTGCATCATCCCTGCGAGTTCCGACCGCTCTAGTAACGGCAAGCTGCGAGAATCCTCCGCATCGGACCCCTGCAATTGTTCTTCTTCTTCTTCTTCAGGAACCGGAAGAACAATTGCTTCGATGGATCTAAGGTCGAAGTTAATCTCAGAAGGAGCAGTAGCAGCAGCAGCAGCAGCAGCCTCTTCTCCCAATACCTCCTCCCACTGTTCATCATCATCGCTTTCTTCTTCGTTGTGGACTTCGAATGAATCCCAGGCATTAAAGGCAAGCATCAGGTCCCCCATCTCCGCATGTGTGCCAGGACTACCATCATATGAGACCCTAGGGTATGGGGGGGATCCACTGTGATCGACGGAATTGAAATTAGAGCCGACTGATTCCGCATCATCGGGGCCATCTTCCGCATCATCGGGGTCATCAGCAAGAGCGGTAAAGAAACGATCATTTCCGTCTGAATTTCGACTGAAGCTGAGGCTGTTCTTTGTATCCTCGTCTAAGTCATCATCACTCGGATCGGCGTTTCCAATAAAGCTCTCGCCATCCAATTCGATACCGTACGCCCTAACCCTCCCCCGTTCCTCCAGTAGACGACGGCTCTCGCGATCGATTTTCACCTCAAATTCATCCCATATTCTGGAGGTTCCTGGTTCGACCTCACCTTCGCTGGCCGCGTAAAAATTCTCGGAAACGCCCAGATTTTCCCATCGCTGCTCCTCTTCTTCTTCCACGATTCGGCCTTCCGGCCTGAAGTGGGCGTTAGAATCTAGCCCGTCCGAGAAGCAGTCCAAATAATCGACGACCGTCTCTCCTTCACCTTCATTTTCATTAGAGTGATTCTGATTATGATCGTGATCGTCCGGGAACAGGACTCTGCAAGGCGATGATCGGATAACCCCAAAGAAATCGTGGAAGTAGAGACTTTGGGGCGATTCGTTCCAGAGGAGACGGCTGTCATGGAGGCTTCCACTTCCAATTCCAATTTCACCTGCACCTGATGATGATGCATAAATTCGCTCCACGAGTCCCTCTTGGCAAAGGCTGCAGACCGGGTTCAGGGGGTTCAGATTGAGGTTGAGGCTGAGGTTGAGGGCAACCCCAGGTTCTGGCGTAACCTCCTTTCTGCATTCGTTGCACCACCAGTCGGAGGGGGCCCTCGCCTCCTGCATCTGTGCCTACACACCAATACCAATACCTATAGGTAGTTTACCTTAATCGGACACAGACCACGGTGGCGTCCTGGGATTCCAAACTCTGCACACACGCTGCGATTGATTTTGTGTACTTATGGCATATCTCTGTCTATGTATATATATATTCCAATCCAATTTCCAAAGCTTCCTTCTTCCCTGGATTCATTGCTTTTTTGTTTCGTTAGCCATCTACCAACCATTCGGGTAATTGCTTACCGAGTGTCGTGGGGTCATAAAAGATCCTATCATGTGTGTGTGTCGAAAAAAGTGTGGATGTTAGGTGTGAAAAAGTAATGTTGAGAAGCAGTTAGAGGAGAATGTCAAGAAGGAAGCATTTATATTTTTAAAATATGAAAAAGTATCTATTGTTTAGGGTTAGGGTTACTGGAAAAAAGTCGTTATGGTTTAGGTTTATTGGCTGAGTTTTCACACATGTAATTATATTATTTTATGTAAATAAAATTTAGTTATTTATAATAATTGCACCCAGTGAAAAGAGGAAATAAAAAATTATGGAAAGTATTTATAAAAAAGTATGGGGAGATGTTGTAACCTTAAAGTTTGTAACAAAATAATTAAAAAAATTTATGTCAGACTCATAAAATAAAAAATTATGAAAAGTATTTAAAAAAAATCCATGTTAGTTCATAAAATAAAATATTATGGAAAGTATTTAAAAAAAATCCATGTTGGTTCATAAAATAAAATGTTATGAAAAGTAATTAAAAAATAGATGTTCCTTTATAAAATAAAAACTTAAACCCATATCTATCAATCAAGAGAGATCAAATTTCGTGAGTTTAAATTTAAAAAAAGAAATACACCTCAAGAAATTGGATCTATCTCGTTGCTTAATAGATACGGACCTTTAAGATGAATCTATGCTGGTTTATTATCAATATTTCTAAAATAAACTATGTTAAGGAAAAATAATTTATATAATTTGAGGTGTATTTCTTTTTTTAAATTTAAACTCAAGAAATTTGATCTATTTTGATTGATCTGGGTTTAAGTTTTAAGTTTTTATTTTATAAACGAACATCTATTTTTTAATTACTTTTCATAACATTTTATTTTATGAACCAACATGGATTTTTTTTAAATACTTTCCATAATATTTTATTTTATGAACTAACCCGGATCTTGATTGATAGATCCGGGTTTAACTTTTAATTTTTTATTTTATAAACAAACATCTATTTTTTAATTATTTTTCATAATATTTTATTTTATGAACCAACATGGGTTTTTTTTAAATGTTTTCCATAATTTTTTATTTTATGAGCCGACATCAATTTTTTAAATTCTTTTGTTAGAGGATCTCTCCCATACTGGGCTGTAGAGCACTTCGTTTCACTCTGTGCAATTATTATAAATAACTAAATTGTATTTACATAAAATAATATAATTACATGTGTGAAAACTAAACAAATAAACCTAAATAATAATGACAAGCAATCTTAAGAAGCATTTGGCCTCCCATAGGCTTTGACGCTTTGTTTTGTCCCCGGAGCTGATTGCTTTCCTTAGAGAAAATGGTTATTATACTCTTAACCAGGTGGCAATCTCAAGCGCAAGTGAAAGCGAGAAACATAACTGAATTCGTGCTCAGCATTTGGGTCTTTGTGGGACTTTATGTGCGGAATGGACTAACTACATTGTTGGTCTGCAGAGGGGGAATATACAGTTGAACTCGAATGTGGATGTCTTGCGTTGGTCCTGGAATGTGGAATCAGGTATTATCATTGCAAAGTTAGCATATGATTCCTTGGTCATGGAGGAAGTATTTGAGAGCAAGTGGTGGCATAATTCTTGTTGGTCCTAGAAGATGTCGTTGAAAATAAAAACTATTTATCTGGTCGGCCCTGGAAAATCGTATTTTGACATGGGATAATTATATTGGTCGAGAAGGACTTAGTCCAAATAGATGCCCACTATGGTGTACTAAGGCTGAATCAGTGGACCATTTATTTGTCTTCTGCTCCTTCACAAATCGGGTTTGGCATTCCTTTAGATCTGTTTGTAAGATTGGTGTGTTTTGGCCTCAGCTATCTTTCCTCGATGGCCTTTTATCCTGGCTCATAATTGTTGCAGAGTAGGGGGAGCTATCCTGAGTTATATTTTGGGAGATATGGAAGGGGAGGAACAAGTTGATTTTTTAGGGGCAGAAGTTGGGGGCATCTTTAATTGGTGGCAGAGCTATTGCATCCTTCAGGGATTTCAATTAGGCACTGGTTCCATTAGTGCCTCCCACTCCTCCTGTACATTTGGCTCCTCCTCTAGATGATAATCGTCCCCATGGTTTTTTTATGGGGCTTCTCAAGCCAAGGCAAGTGTTTGTGGTGTTGGTGCTATTCTTTGGGTTGATAGGCTAACATATTACAAGATTTGGATAAATTATGGCCTGGGTACGAATACTCATAGTGAGTTGTTGGCGTTGTGGATGTTACTTTTTTTCTAAATCTATTACCATTGAAAACATCTAGATTGTTCGTGATTCAAGAGTCATTGTTGATTAGGCCCTAGGGAAGGTTGATCTACGATTTTTGGTTCTATCTACCTGGATGATGGAGACTAGACAGTTGATAAATGGATTTGGTGTGATCTTGTTTTATCATACCCACCGGGAGCACAACTTTCACACAGATGTTCTATCTAAAATGGCCCTCCTCTCCCCGGAAAGTATCATATTTTCTCAGCGTTGGGAGCGGGATATTCTGGTTGCTGAGGGAAAATCACATGTTTATCCTCGGTAGTATCTTTTCTTCTCAGTCCCTTATCCTTTTTGTATATAAATGATATTTGTTATTGGATGTGTTCTTGGTTCATCTATTTTTTCAAGTTTATAGATGGACGGTTGGCGCCATTGCACCAATTCTTGATTGACGTGGGTGCCTCCCCCTTCATAGGATCTTTCGGCATATATGTATTTTTCTCTTCCTTTTTTATGGAAACATTTATATGTAGGCGGCCTGTCTATTGGCTTGTTTATTTCGGCATTAGCTACTTGTCGTTGGTTAGGTTTCACCCTCTTGTATTTTGGGGCTCCTTTTTTATTTGGATCTTTGGGACTGTGGTTCTCTTTGTCCTATTGCTCCTGGAGGGGGGTTGGTCTTTCCTTTTTGGTTATCTTTGTTGGCTTCGGCCCTTGTCCTTTAGGATTGTTGATTTCTTGGCTATGCCGAGCCCATGATGTTATGACTGTTGTATCTCTCTAACTATTTACATATATTATTAATACATCATGATGGTATAGTTTTTTTTCTTTTGTGAAAAAAATATTGCTTCATATTTTAGTTAAAACAATTTACAGCTTAAATGAGGTTTCCATAAAGATGATATGTCTTAGCTAAATTATTGGAGTCGATGAAGAGGTAACTATATACAGTGATAATATTAAAAGTATTATTACATCTTAATTTAGAGAGAAGTTGTGGTGCAATAAAGAATCGGTAAATAAGAGAAATTGAGATATTATAATAAGGTGATCAAACCCTAATTTAGAACATCAAAAGTATCTCTTTGTTTTAACTAGCTTAAAAAAAGAAAACCAACATTGGTAAAGTAAGAAAAAACTCTCACTAGCTCCATAGTGAAATATAATGTTTGACAATTCCTAAAACGTAGGGGGATGAAATAATTTGTCATCTTTGTAATACTAAAAGGGTTGAAGATGAAAATCACTTTCTCATATAATGCCATGCATCACAATTTCAAAATATTTGTTACAGTATTGACCTTCATAACCTTTTAACTCATCATAACTATGGTAGTTTAGGATTGTTTCTCTTAAAGCTTTTCAAGCACATAAATAAAATTCTAAAGAAAACTAAGTGTTTCCCTACCTTTTTTAAGACCTAATATATCAGCGTTGCTCTTACTGGATGTTAATAACCATGATGATCATCATCATCAATATACTAGTATATCAACTTAACTTATGGTCGGTGAACACTGATAGGCCACAAGTTAAGTGCCATGAACAAGTCATATGTTACTTGTTCATAGTTGTAATCACCCTTTCTCTATGCCTCGCCTATCTGTTATCCCCCTCCTTCTAGTTAAACGGGATGTTTGCCACTACCCAGTATCCATGCATCAACTACGAGTTATCCATGTATCGGCTAATTTGTGTGTTCTAAAAGTTTTAAAGGATGCATTCCTAAATCACCACAGGTTTAATGAATTAAAAAGTTAAGAAGTTTAGTGTTATAACATTTTTTTTGAATTGTGATTTAATGTTGTATGGAGGACATTTTAAGAGAAACACTTTTCATTTTCAACCATATTAGTGTCACAAATATGATAAATTGTATCGGCCCACAACTTTTTAGGAATTATCCTACACCTTGTTTGACTATAGAGCTCGTAAGAGTTTGTTCTTATTTTAGCAATGTTGATTTTCTTCTTTACGCTAGTTAAAATATAGAGATGTTTTTAATCTTCTATATGATTGTTAATCACCTCTTTGTAATATCTTAATTTTCTCCTATCTTTTAATTCTTTATCACACCACAATTTCTCCTTATATTTATATGTAATAATATTTTTCATGCTATCGTATTCTGCATAGTGACATTTTCCTCAATTCCCCAATGATTTAGCCAAAGACTTGGCATATTTATGCCAACCCTGCTTGAGCCGTAGGTGGTTTTGGCTAGAGTTTGAAGCAATATTAAGAAGCCTCTTGTCTTCCATGTTGTTTACTTGTTCTTGTACATTAGATACCTAGTCATACCCATGCTCGCAATGGGGGAAAGACTCACTTCTATGTAGAGGATAGGATAGGGTGTATTACTTTTAATTTTGCGATTTTAAGTTACAAAACACTTTTGGATTCACTTTATTTTTCTCCATGATTATCCAGAGATGCCATAGCCCCAAACTTCAAAACCATATAAGATAAGATGAGTGTTGAGAGTCTCAAAGAGGAGATTCTTCTAATCTCAAAGCCAAAGATTTGTTGATTTGCAATTGTTTTCAATCCCATAATAGACTTTCCACCCTTTATTTATCATTTTGTCAATGCTATTGTTTCGGTTAAGCTTGTGACGAAGATTGATACCAATATATTTGTATGAAATCGCTTCCTCCAAGTTGTTGTTGTCATACATGAAATTAGTGTAAGTGAAACTTTTTGGATTTGATTATCATAACCTTTGTTTTGTTAGTGTTAATATTCATACATGTACTAGAGAAAAAAAATCCTTGTGGATTTTTAGTTACTTGTCAAGATCATAGGGGCTCTTTGCCATAAAAATAATATCACCAATGTAAAGAAGACAGATGATGGCTATACTAGCTAGAGTTGTGCCAACAAAACCTGTTTCTTCCAAGCAACCCTCTAACTTGTTGATGTATATGCCAAAAAAGGTAGGGGATAGGGGATACCATTGCTTAAATCCTATATTAAAATTATTTTTTTCTGACCAATCCTAAATGTTTATAAACTTGGAAATAACATTTTTGTATAGGCTTTTTTTTCAAGGAGAAAAAAATAGTACTTTTGCTATTACTGGGAATAAAAAAGTACACTACCATAATTGTTTTGTATCAGTCCATCATTTTACTCCTATTCTAGTATATACAAACTAGAACAACAAAACCAAAATACTAGAACATAATTTGGCCTAAAAACAAAACACGACGAAGTTCTACAAAATACAAATCTCAATCCAAAATAGCCATCCAATCTCACGACACTAGTCGAATTTAATCTACGAATAAGAACATGGAATCTGATTGGGAGAATGCACCTTCAACCCATTCTTCCCAATATAAGAAACCTGCTTCACCATTAAGTGCTTCTTTTGAGAGTGCATTAGCCGTATCATTAAGCTCCCGATATATATGATCAATGGTCAGATTGTAGAAAAAGGACATCATTTTAACAATTCCAAAGCACCAATGATTTTAATGAAGAATATTCAGATCATATTTATTTTGATCCCACTTAACTATAACCATTGAGTCACCATAGATCCTGACGAAATCTATACCATAGAGGATAGACACTTTAAGAATACCCTAGAGGCCCAATAGCTTAGCTTTAGTATTAGTCCCATGACCACATGAAAGTATGAATTTGAAGGTGAGATCTTTATTAACAATTAAGTGGAAACCTACTCCACATTTGCCATCCACCGAGGCTCCATCAAAAACACCGACTGCACACTTTGACGTATCACCACACAACCCGGTTAACAACCTTGGAGTCCGGCGGGGCACTGGTTCTAATTTATAGACATTCATTAAATTCATGATTCTATTAGTAGCCAGTTGCACTAAGGGAGAAACATTTTGAAACAGAGCTTGATTGCATATATTCCATAGAGACCAAGCAGTTAGACCCAGGATGTTCTTGAGATTCCGGTGTCTCTGAATCTAGATGAAATAAGCTCCATCAAATACTATATTGGACCGATCGGTAGTCACTCTTAGAGACCTACAGGTACACTGCCAAACCATTTTTGAAAAGGAATAGTGCATGAATAAATGGTCAACTGTTTCATTGTCTCCTGTACACATAACACAGAAGTTTGGCCCCTATCTACCTCTTCATATCAAATTATCCCAAGTCAAAATCCTTCCTTTGGAAGCTAACCATAAGAAACATTTAACTTTAAGGGTAAGATTCCACTTCCACAAATAAACAAACCACCATTTCATATCACCATCAAAATGAGCATCCACAATTGTTTGATAAGTCGAACTAGCTATGACCTGTCCCATGGTGTTGCTTTTACACCAAACCAATTGGTCCATATATTACGTAAGCCGAATGCCAGCTAGATTCAAATTATGGATATACTGATTCCATTCCTCTGCCCAGATACTGGCCAAACCGAGGTCTTCACCTGTAAGCCATTGTGAGTTTTGATCTGGTAGCCAGCTTGGTCTTTTTATGTGGTGTAAAGTGAAAAAACCAAAGTCCGCAAGGTGGTCGCGTATTAATTTAGACAACTTGAAATCATAATCAATCCCAATAACTGGGTCTATACCCACTAATATATTTTTCCCATCCCCTACCTGCCAGTCAAATGTGTACTGATCCAAGGAAAGATCTTCATAAATCCTCTCCATAAGAAAGAAGAGTTTTTGAAATCCCCTGTAGGTCTTCTAATCCAATTGAAAATGTCTTTTTTGATATACTTCAGACCAGAGATTATCTCCAAAAAGTCCCTGCCACAAACTTTTTTCAGACCTAAAGCACTCTTAAACCAAAATATATTTTTGATGTTCCATCCACCATATTTTTGGGGTAAAGAAATACTTTCCCAGTTTACCAAATGGTATCTACCACCTTCCGAGTTCCCTGACCAAAGAAATCTGAACATCAAGCTTCTCAGTCTTGTTAAAACAGCTTGTGGGATTTGATCCATTAGAGCCCAATGGACTGGAAGATTGCATAAAATTGAAGTTAACAGGATGAGATGACCATCAAGTGAAAGGAATTTTAAGCACCATACATTTTTTTTTCTCAAACCTATGAATAAGCCACTTACAGTCACTAATTCCATATCCATTAGGTTTAATAAAAAAAACCAAGTATTTCACCCCATCATTCAGGTTTGAAAACATACAAGGAAGGATGTTGACAATTTGATCAATAGTGGCTTCAATAACATTATTACACAAAAAAGTTGATTTATTAGTGCTTTCCTACATATCCAATGCCTTACAGAAAGTCTGAATAATATCTGCAAAGATCCTCCATTCCTCTATACTACCTTTTCTGAACAAAACCATGTCATCAACAAAAAGTAAGCATGTTATGAAAATCTTCTTTGAAATTTTGATGCCTTTTAAATCTCCCGCTCTTCTAGTTGCATAGATCATTCTGCTTAGACCTTCCATAACCAGCAAGAACAATAATGGGGACAGAGGAAAACCCTGTCTTAGTCCCCTGGTGGTTTTTAAAAATGAGGTCGGATTTCCATTTATCAACACAGAGAAGTTTGTTGTCGTAACACACGCTCAAATCCAGTTTGTTACGTTCAGTGGTAGACCAATTTGGAGGAGCATAAGCTTTAGAAAGTCCCAATTTACTTGGTCACAGGCTTTAACAAAATCAAATTTTAGAATCATAGCACTCATCTTTTTTACTTTTACAGAGTGAAAAACTTCCTAAGAAATGCCAACTGCATCGAGTATCTGTTTGTTGGATAAAAATCCAAAATGTTCTTTAGTCATAAGCTCTTATAACTTTGGTTTAATTCTATTAGCAATAATCTTGGCCCATGATGTCAAAAAATACTAAGAATAAATCCACCGTCCACCCATCGGGCCTTGGGATTTTTTCCTTTTCAAATGCCTTCAACACACCTTTTATTTCTTCCAAGGTAACAAGTCTCCCCACTTCCCTAACTTTATCCGTGGAAAAAAAGTAGGGTAATGTTTTAAAACATTCATTTGATCCTCAATTCTATTAATCCCGGAGTCAGCAAATAAAAGTTTGAAATGTTTTAGAGCAATCTTTTCCAACTCCTTTTGATCGCTAACAACATTCCCTTGATGATCTTTGATATCCCATATTGAATTTATTTTACACCTGTGTGATGCATATTGATGGAAAAATTTGGTGTTACTATCCCCAAGTTCAAGCTAGGTTGCACGACTTTTCAGCCTCCAGGTACTCTCCTCAATTCTTAGAATTTCATCCATTCTATCATGTAAGAGCAAAAGAGATTGTCGTTCTTCCTCTATGAACCTTCCATCTATGTTTTCCATATAAAACTTCTTCTTCTAACCCTGAATAAGTATGAGATCCTTTCGGTCACGCTCCTTCTTTTTATTTTCCCACTCTTTTGTGTTGTCCTTCAATCCTTTCTATTTTTTAATCAAAGCATCCATTGGGTTGAGTCCACCACGAATATCAACCGAATTCCAATTATACCTTGCCATTTCACATAAATTAGAATCCCACAACCATGTACTATTGAATTTAAATGGTCTTTGTGCTTTAAAGGAGAGATCATCAATTTGAAGGAGGATAACCTGATGATATGAGATATTTAATGGCTCGATCCAAGATCTATATCTATAAAATTTGGATGCCAAAGACTCAGCCATTAAAAACGATCTAGTTGCTTGTTGATGCATTGATTGCCCGCCCTTTTGTTACACCAATTCGCCCTCATATTTATGGGCACCACATCAATCAGATATGTCCTTTGAAGTAAACCATTGAATAAGTCTGCTAAGACATCATCTACAATAGAGGAACCCCAAACTTCAGCAGCAGATAACGTAAAATCAAGGTCACTTGCAATTATAATATTAGGGATATTTAGGAGACTCGAAGATTCTAAGGCATTCCAATACTCTTCCTTGTTCTTATAAGGGCCACACATGTTCCAAATGGATAAAAAATTATAATTATCGAGGAAACGACCTTCCAATAAAAGACCCCCCATTGTTTTGAAAGCTTTGAAAGTGGCAAAGTTGGGGTTCCAACCCGACAATAGTCCCCGAGACAAACCATTAGAAGCAATAGCACTAAAAAAACAACCAGAAAATATCTTAGAAAAAGTCTCCATTGCCTGGGGCGCCGAGCACATTATTTCTTGAATAAGGATCAAATCAAGGCTAGTAGATTTTTAAAAATTGGAGAAGGCCCTAACCTTTCTAGCCCCTCCAATTTCCCAAATATTGAAAGAGAGTATGGACATTGGGACACCCTCTGCGAGGGTGACTCTGCTCTAAGGGCCCTATGGGAATGAGTATTGGTACAATTTGAAGGGTTCTCAACTTCATCCAAACGTTTAGACAGTGGAATGAAGGTCTCCCCAATTTCATCTTCCTTCTTTTTCTTTTTTTTCCTAATTGTAACATTCATACAATGAATGGACAGGGTATTAATTTCCTTAGAGGAAATAGGGTTTTTTGAAAAAATCTCCTTTTGTGCACCGGATTCTGCCATAAGCTTCTATGAAAAGGAATTAGGGCTATTATTGACAATCAAATTGTTCAGGGTTTCCTTCTGGGGAAATGCAACAACCATATCATAACAAGTTAAAACCCTATCCCCACCTAAAAGAAGTTCCTCCTCCAGGGAGTTTTGAACGAGAATTAAAGCCCCCCTCGTTGTGTGAATCTTTATCCAAGGAATTTAATTCCCCCAAAATATTTATAGCAGTATGTTTCGAGTTTTGTTTTCTAAGTTACATGGATTTCTCAGTAGAAAGATAGAACTCAAGTTTGGCTTTCGAAACACCTTCATAAATAATAGAGGGTTCATCCTTGAATAAACCTGGATTGTCACAATTAACAAGTTATTTTGGAGTAGAGGCCTCGAAAATTGAATCTAGAGAAGAGTTGGGTAGAGGAGACCTTCCATCCAGAAATGGCCAGCGAGCTTTGAAATGTCCCATGTTGTGACATAAATAACACCGGAAAGGGATGTTTCTATAGTCAAGCTTATGCTTAAAAATGTTGCCTCCCCAATTAATCTCAACCTTCTTTGGGCGACCTTTCGACACATTGAATTCGACCATCATTAAAGCAATTCTCTTATCGATGCCATAAATCATGTTCTTCTCCACCCGTATGAACTGCCCAATGGAATTTCTAAGTCCTCAAATATATTCTGCGTCCACAGCTCGAAGGGAAAACCAGGCATGAGTACCCATAAATGTCTTCTGGTCATTCTTTCTATATTTGGATTAAAATTGGTATGCCAACGCTTAAGCCCCAAGGATCCTTCCTTGATGAGCCAAGTTCGCTCCAATATAGTGGGAATCTACTCCTCATTTGGGAATATGAAAATCACCCAACCCTTGGATAACATACTTAGTCTGGGTGGAAGCTCGAACTCTGGAGTCCAAGTATTATTAATCCAATCAATTAACTCCATGTGTGATACCTTTGTGCCCTCAATCTTACCCACTACAACCCTTTTGGAGAGGATGCTAACTCTGTCCACGTTAACATCTTGGCCCATAACGAATACATCCACCTCTGACTTAGCCTGTAGGGTTTTTAATCGTCTGCAATGTCAGGCTGCTTCGCCAGTCAGTTTCTTCGAAGCCCTACCTTCTTGAAAACCCTCCGAAGGCGTAAGAGCTTATATAACCGAGTTGTTTTGGGGAAGCCCTTTGTTATTGCTAGAAAGAGGGATGTCAGGGAGTCTTGGAGACCCCACCTCCATCATAGGGTACTTTTAGTATACAAAAGCAAAGCTAGTCCCTCCACAAATTGACACAAATCCAACAACCTATAGTATGACAACTCATATAATGGGCTTGCGATCTAGAAAATCCAGCAATTTTTTTAAAAAACCCAAAGAAACCCTAGGACAGGGCCAAAAAAGGTTCCACAATATAAGTACGGAAAGATTTACAACAAAATAACAAAGATTCCCACCTTTTTTTTTTATTATCTTGGTTGGTACTAAGCCAACCTTTCGGTTGGCTGAACTCCAAGGCGCTGCAAATTTCTCCATCTTACACTGCAGAGACCCCTCTGGCACTGAAAACCCTAACCGCCATGCCCACTCCCTCGAAGATGGTCTCCAACTAAAATCAATTTTGAATCATATTCTAACTAGTCAACATTTTTGTACAACTTTATCATGACAACTCTCAACTCGAAAGAAATTTTTAATTCTTTTAATTTATTTTAAATACTAGTTATAATACTTTATTAAATATTTTTCTAAAATTAACCAAAAAAAAGGATTTTGACCATGTTTGATATTTTCGAAGTGAAAAAATATTCAACTTTTAATATCTATATTATATTTTATGAAAATTTGGTATAGTTCAATAAAAAAATACACATCAAAGATCCGAGTGAAAATGAAATGTTTGATTCCAATCAATGGCAAGCTTTTTATGAACGGTAACTTCCGCAAATTTTGAGAAAGTTTTCAAGGTACATTGCACCTTGTTACAATGAGTAGGTTTAGAAAAGACTTTGATTGGGTGGTGTATTTAGTCCCATATGAAATAACATTTATATTTTTTTCACACAGAAATAACATTTATATATAATCTATAAAAATGAACAGATATGAGAATACATTTTTTTACATGATTTGGAATATGATTAAGAAGTGTTTTGTATTAATTATATCTCAGATCTCAAAACTCATATTTCAAATTATGATATTATTTAGTTAAATAAATAAAGATTTGAGTTGAGGATGTATCATTAAAATATATAAATATATAATATTTATTGAGATGCTAATAAAAATGTTGACTATTGGGGCTTGTTACAATTAGTAGGTTTAGAAAAGACTTTGATTATGTAGTGTATTTAGTCCCACATGAAATAATATTTATATATAATCTATAAAATTGAAATAATATTGAATAATTTTTTTAGATGATTTGGAATATGATTAAAAAGTGTTTTTACTAATTATATTTCAAAACTGATATTATTTACAATTAGTAAGTTTAGAAAAGACTTTGATTTTGTGGTATATTTAGCGCCACATGAAATAATATTTATATATAATCTATAAAATTGAACAAATATGAGAATAATTTTTTTTACATGATTTGGAATATGATTAAGAAGTGTTTTTTATTAATTATATCTCAAAATTATTATTTTAAATTATGATATTATTTAGTTAAATAAATAAAGATTTGAGTTAAGGATGTATCATTAAAATATATAATATTTGTCATAAATAAAAACCGAAACATGATAAAAAGGCATTGGATAGACTTTTGAATGAATGTGGGAACATCATAAAAAGGTATTGGATAGACTTTTGAGTTAATGTGGGTTTGGCATTATGTATGTTAAAGGAAAAGAGAAACCAGGTTTATGAGATCTTTAAAAGGTTATTTTGTAAACATATCATGTTTATTAAATTTTGATAACAAGTATATAAATTTTTGTTTGTGTATGGTCAATATTATATATTTTGTAATTGTTGACAATTTTTTAACATTTTATTAAGTTATAATTAATATGAATAATGGCTTTGGTTAGGTTTTCTAGTTTTAATAGCGACTTTTTGTATTTCATATTAGTAAGTGAGTTTTTATATATCTAGGTTTTTTTGTTCTTTGCACAACCTATCTCTAAAGATGTGGGTTGGTAATTAATCGATCACTTTTTGACAAGCATCATCCACCTCGATGATTGGCGCTTTCTTCTTAGCATGAATGAAAACTATGTGTCCGGCGCATAAAAATTGACAGGTGCGTCATAAGTAATGCATGATCATCATAGCATCTCCACTCGATCGATGTAATTAATATGAATAATGGCTTTGGTTAGGTTTTCTAGTTTTAATAGCGATTAAGTAAGGGTTTTGGATTGGTTTGAGATTCTAGAATTGACATCATTTTCTCATGTTAAATCTTATTCTTCACCTTCATTATATGGTCCAGTGTTATGATTTTCCCTAGGGGTGTTATGGGGGACCAAAGGGCTTATTAGAGTAATAGTGGAGGCCATTAAATGTAAGGTGGACTAGGTCCACTATGGTTGTTATTATTAATAAGGCTCACTATGGTAGTTATTATTGAATAAATGTAATGGGACCTCATTAAAGAAGGTCCACTAGGTACTTATAATGTTGTCAGGATTGGAGTTGTCTTGTGATCTATAAATAAGGATGGAGTTCTTATTGTGAGGGTGTGGAAGAATATTGTATGTGGAGCATAGCTTATAGGAGGTTACCCTCTTGAAGAAGCAAGTGAACAAGAGTGGATCCTTCCATAAAAGGATCAAGTATAAGGTGTTGCCCTTCCCTAAGGGTTTTCATATTAAGAAAGTGTGGAGCATTATTATATTACTGGATATATTGTATGTGATTGGATATTTTCAGATTTGAGGTATACTACAATTGGTATCACAACACTTTCAAGGGTCAGAAAAACAAAGAACACTTTTTTCACTTTCTATTTTGTAGATTTTTAAAGAAAAATAGGGCCACGACACTCAAATCCATTTATAAGTATTTTTTGGATGAATTTGTATAATCTGATTACATATCTACGTTCCTCTCCCAAAAATACATGATTAAAAGAATTCACTCAAATCATAGTCTAGATGATGCATGTGGATCTTACATGAGACATAACTTTTGACAATGTGATCAAATTGCAACCAAATCAACATTGTAGGGGAGCTAATTTTTAGAGATTTCATATGAAATATTTTTAGTCAATCTGTGGTATGTTATATCCCTTTCAAAGTCTATCCCAAAACCCTCGTGGAATTGAATAACAGAAACATGGTGTGAGTGGAACCTACCATGGGATGAATGTATCGTGGTGAGGAAAGATTTTCAAGCTCTGAACACAAACTCATAATCTATGCAATAACTAATTAGTAAACTTAAGGAGGGTGTGAGTAAATTACATGAGGCTTATGTTATTTATACCACCTATTCTTTCCTCATTGAAGAGTATAACCAAGAAAGATATGATTGGTATGCTTTATAATATTCTTATGAGGATTAGTATATCGGTAGTTGTAATTTTTGGGAAGACGACTACTTCCATCCCTATTTTGATGACTCTTCTCCACCATGTGATGAAAAACTCATGGAGGAAGGACAACAATAGGTGGTACTTACCAATTTCCAATATGATTCTTCTATAGTAGTAGAATTCCTCTTAAATCCATCATTTTCTTGCTACATGAGGATTTGTTTGCTTTAGATGGTTATACTTACTTAGATCCAAATGACCATCATGGAAATGTGACACATAACACTAAATGGTTCACGGAGCTTAGGGGTGTCAATTGGAGCACATGGAAATTGGACCCAAGTTTATGGATGAGTCCTTTGATATTGGATACTTCACCTTAGTAGTTGGCACTCGGACATGGAACCCATACTTACAATGGAGATCGTTGGACTACTTTAGTAGGGCAACTCACACTTTACATGAGAAATTGGTTCCTTCATTGACTCCAGCATGGAGGTCAACATTTGTCCATGGGACCCTGGTTTCTGGTTATACTTTTTCACATCAAGTGTTGAGGGAAACACTTTTATGAGGGGATGGATCATTGTGACCCTCGCCAAGGATGCGATGGGGAGCCAAATGACCCATTAGAGTAATAGCGGGGGTCATTTAATGTAAAGTGGACTAGGTCCACAATGTTTGTTATTATTAAATAAGGCTCACTATGGCAACTATTAGTGAATAAATGTAATGGGGCCTCATTAAACAAGGTCCACTATGTATTTAGGAGGTTATTATGATTAGAGTTGTATAAATAAGGATGGAATCCTCCTTATGAGTGATATGTGGAAGAATATTATATGTGGATCTTAGCTCATAGGAGGTTTCCTGCTTGAAGAGGCAAGCAAACACGAGTGGATCCTTCCATAAAAGGATCAAGTGTAAGTTGTTGGCCTACTTTAAGGGCTTGATATTAATAAAAGTGTGGAGAGTTTCTAATATATTGTGTCTGCACCATACAATGGAAAGGACTCTGTAAACAATGTATAAATGAATTTGCTCCAAGAACCGTGACTGAATATTGCTCCAATAATGCTTTCTTCGACTATGGGTTCTTCCATAATGGAGTCGGCTGGAGAAGAGTGACTGCTACCTCCTCCATAAAATGATACCTTCATACATTTGATTGCTTACACACAAAAATCGAGAGTCAAGTCAAAATCCTCTCGTTTTATAAAAAAATCGAGAATTTCATAGGTATCTTTAGCCACCACAGCAACCAGACAGAAGGCTTTGGCAATGTTTGAGCGAGGATTAATTGGTTAATTCATGGGCATCTGGCCTTCTCCTAGACCTATGGATATTTGGCTCCAGAAAAATTTGGAAACTCTTATCAATGGCATAATGAATCAATGTTTCTGTGGCAGAGGCTTCTAGGCTTTCTTGTTTGAATTCAAAGAGGATAGAGATTTAATTTTTAAAAGTGGACTGTATTTCTTCAACAACAGAGGCATGTATCTTCATAGATGGACTCCTGACTTTGATCCAGAATCGGATATCCCTTATGTTGTTCCAATTTGGGTAAGAATGCCACATCTTCCTCTTCATTGGTGGAGAGATGACTCTCTGGTAGATATTGGAAACAAGTTGGGTAAATATATTAATAAGGTAGAACCTAAACAAGGAATGTTTCAGTGTGCAAAAATATGTGTGGAGGTAGATTTGGAGAAAGGAATTCCTCAAGCAATACATCTTGTGCTAGATAATTGGAGCCATTATCAACAATTAGACTATGAACAAATGCCTTTTAAGTGTAAATCGTGCCATACTTACGATCATTTTGAAAAAGACTGCAAGGGGGTAGGAAATATAACCTTTGATTCCCAGAAACAAGATGATAATTGGAAAACTGTAATCAAGAAAGCTAAGCAATCTATAACATTAAATGTAAAATAAATTCCATCATCTTCTTCTTTGGCAGTAATCACTAGGGATCCAATAATAACTGAGAATAGGTTTGAAGCTTTAAATTAAGAAATTCCTTGTAGTTCCATCGAGGTTGTAGATCCACAAGTGAAGGAGCTTGGGTCCTCTTTAATTGAATTTGAGAATCAATTGGAATTCATAAATCAAGAAGTCCCCCATAGCTTCACTGAGGTCATGGCTCCTTAAGTGAAAGAACCTGGGTTAGCTCTCCCTCCAAGGTTGTTGTCTATCATGTATAGAATTAACCTACCCATCCTAGAAAGTATAAAAGAAGAAAATCTGATGGACCCTATAGAGGAAGGCGAAGGAAGTTAAGGAACATAGACAATAGTAGAAAGGGTGGTTACTAGAAAGTAAGCAAAGTAGGCATTAATAGAAGAGGAATGTGAAGTGGTCGAGGGAGAAGAAAAATCCACATAGAAAGGAAGAAAGCCACGAAAACAAGTTCATGAAGAAGTAACAAATCAGGAAAAAATGCTTGGGCTCTAGACAAGCTTGGATCATTCATTGATATCTGCAACCAAGGATAAAGGAGAAGGAAATCCGGTTACTCCAAGTTCAAAAAATGGAGGATCGGCCAAGCCACTAGTCAAATAATAAAGACAATCTCCTAGAATTGTAGAGGGATGGGTAGTAAGGTTAAAGATGAAGCCATTAAACACTTTGTAAAGATGGAAAGGCCTTCAATTATTTTTCTCCAGGAGACTAAACTACAAGATAAATTCACGCAAATAATAGGGCAGAAGCAATGGAAAGAAAGTAAAAATGTAGCAGTAAGTTTGAGAGGAGCATCAGGAGGGATCTGCACTCTGTGCGATAGTAATAAGTCAGAGTTAATAGATTCGTTGCAAACTCAACAATGGATCTTCACAAAATTGGTAAGCATATAAACTAGAATGTATTTCAAAGTTTTCAACTTGTATGTTTCAACTCATTATAAAGAAAAGGATGATTGTTGGCAATACTTAATTTATGAAAGAAGTAGACTAGGGAATGGAAATCTAATAGTAACATGTGTCTTAAATACTGTGTTTCCTTGGATAAGAAGAGGGGAGGATACATTATTCAGGATGCTTCAAGAGAAAGTCTAGTGGATATTGTATCAGACTGGGATTTGATAGACATAAAGCCAAAAAGAGGGAAGTTCACCTGGACCAATAGAAGATTAGGCACTGGAAACATTTCATCCATATTAAATATATTTATAATAAGTAGCAACTTTCTTGAGGAAGACCTTGAAATATTCTCCTTCATAATACCTTAGGCTACCTTGGATCATAAGCCAATAAGCCTCTCCCTATCTAAGAAATAAAATTATGTCCCTCTTCCCTTCAAATTTAACCCTATCTGGTTCAATCATTTTGAGGTTAATGAAGTTATTAAATCCACCTGGAAAAGGAAAGTAGAAGGATCTCCAAGCTTTACTTGGGAGACAAAGCTTAAAGTTGTAAAGCATGCTCTAAAGGATTGGTCTAAAAAAAGTTATACTGATCCTTTTGTAGAAAAAAAATAGATTTATGATCAATTAGCCTTAATCCAAAATCAAATAGAACAAGAAAACCTCACCTCTCAACCGAGAACATAGGAAAAATGAACAAATATTAGGCTACAAAAAATATATAGAAAAGAGGAAGAACATTAGCGATTAAAATCTATAATTTTATGGCTGAAATTAGGAGACATGAATACAATTTTATTCATAGGCAAGCAAGTTCAAGGTAAAGCAAGAATAATGTCAAAGAAATTACTAATTCTCAAGGATGTAGAATTACAAAGTATAAATGTATAAAGGTAGAAGCCTTTCAACACTTCAAAAACCTTTGATAAAGGAAAGCAAAGATTAATGAGGAGATTACAAAATATATGCTACACAATATCCCCACTTTGGTAAATCAATTAGAGAATACATAAATAGGTAAAGAAATAGAGGAAAAGGATGTTCTCTCAGGAATCTAAGATCTAGAACCAAACAAAGCTCTGGGGCCATATGGATTTACCATTTCTTTTTGCAGAAAATTTTGGGGTCTAATAAAATTTGATCTATGTAAGATGATTAAATGGTCAGTAAAGAAAGGAAAGTTTAGAGGCAATACAAATTCTTCATTTTTGGATCTAATTACAAAAGAAAAGAACCTTGAATTCTTCTCATGGTTCAGGTCAATTTTTTTGTGTAACCCCTAGATAGATCCTCTAGTTAATGGCAGACCTACCGATTTCTTTAAGGGGGAAAGAGGGCTAAGACAGGGATGCCCCCTCTCCCCTTTGTTGTATATTCCGACAGTTGATTCCCTTAGTAGAAAGCTAGAACAAGAAAGGATCCTAAGTAATCTTCCTGGAATAAGAATAGTTAGAGGTGCAAGGAGCTTAACCATTCTCAATTTGTTGATGACACACTATTATTAGGGGGAGATTCAAGAGTGATTGCAGAGAGATTTAGAAACATGATGGATAGTTACTTCACTTAGGGGATACATGTGGTGAAACTAATAAACATAAATGTTGTGTTTATGGTTGAAATGTGTCAGCCTCAATTCTTGAAAATATAGCCAGTAAATTAGGTTTCTCATCAAAGAATGATTGGAATTCGTTCATTTACTTAGGCATACCCATCTTTCTTGGGAGACCCAAATCTATGGAATGGAAAGCAATCGTGGAAAAAATAAAGAGGATGGATCAACGGGGCAATCAATGATTGAATACGATGGGTAGAGTTATGTTGATCAAATCTATTTTATCCTTTTTAGATATATATAAGAACTCTATCCTTTTAGCACCTTTAGGCATCTCTAAGCAAATCGACAAGTTGCATAAAAAGTTTCTTTGGTAGGGGGTAAAGCGAATAATAAAAAATTTCATTTAGTCAATTGGAATCAGGTCATTGCCCCTTTGAACTAAGGTGGTCTAGCAATCAAGGATTTTGAAATGCTAAATAAATCCCTTGGGGCTAAAATACTTTGGAATATTGCAACTAGGGACGAAGCTTGGTGGAAAAATGCAATCAGGCAAGGAAGTATACAACCTCAAATCATAACCGAATTATAGACCAAGAGTTTGAGAACAATACGTGTACAACAATCTGGATCTCATGTAAGGATTTTGCAAATATTATTAAATTTCAAGCTTCATGGTTGTTTGGCAATAGGAGTAGAATAAAAATTTGGGATGATAGAATTCTAGGTAGGAAGGAACTTGGGAAAAATGCTAAGTTACAAAATTTACAGAATTGGATGGTGGATAATAAGATTAATTGTTTAGCAAGCATTTCTGAGTGGAATATTAAAGGAAGATGGAATCAATGGAAAAAAAATGAACTTTTCAAAGGATCTACGACAACACTGGGTAACAATGAAAAAAATATAAGTGGTCTAGCTCCAACTAATAAGTTTGACAGTGACAGGATGGTTTGGGGTCTGAAATTCTGTAACTATATAGTTAAGGAAGGGTATTAGTAGTAGAATATTCACTACAAAGAAAATGCCATTTAGCGGAGATTATAGCAGACGCTCCTCTATAAAGATCCCAACCATTCGTTTATAGAAAAGGTCAGTAGTGGAGGCAAGTGAGCGTAGTTTTAGTAGATGCTTTTTATCGGTGCATTTATACATTAGCAAAGCACTAGTGCACATCCCAACCAAATGCACCTGTGCTGACAATAAATCAAGTGGCACTGCGACCAAAAATACCTTCACACGAAAATCTAAAATTTTACAACCAATGTGTTTATATTACAAAGTTGCACTGGGGCACCACAAACCTAAATGCACCAAAATAGGGTAAACAGATGGTGAACATCAAATAACTATAAATTTTTTAATTTTGTCCATCACTAGTGCGATATGTCTAATTTACTGCACCAGGGTGGTAAAGACAACACTACACTACGTTAGGATAAAAGAAATTAAGATTAAAAAACACGACTATATTTTGTTCAAATTTTTGTTCGGTGCATTTTATGTTACCCATCGCACTAGTGCGTCAAGTAATGGGCGCACCGCTTTAGGATTAAAACATTGTAAATTAAAAACACAACTATATTTTTTATTGCAAATTTCTATTTGCGGTGCATTTGATATTATCAATGGCACCGGTGCGTCCTGTAATCAGGCACACTGCACTTGGATTAAAACTTTCCAAATTAAAAAACACGATTATTTTTATTTCAAATTTATATTGGCGGTGTGTTTGGTGTTATCAATCGCATTGATGCTTCATTAAATATGATGCACTGCATTAGGGTTAAAACTATAAAAAAGAACCTGAATATATTTTTTAATTTAAATTTCTAATAACTGTGTGTTTATATACTCAATTACACCGGGGCGTCCTGTAGTCGGGCGCACCAATGCAAGGTTTAATTAAAAAAATTACCGAACCAAAAAAATAATTTTTACCATTCTATAGTGCTTCCGATCCCAACAACATCGGTGCCATACATCACATACTTAGTTTCCCTGACATCCATGCTCCATGTGGTGGCAATGCTAGCTCCCATTGGCTGCTGACTTGAGTTTGATTTTTTCCAAATGGTAGGCAAAACTTCAAATTTTACATACATTACCACGATGCCTCCCTGACGCGCAAGTGACTAGGTAAATTAATTATTACTTCACTATTTAATTTTTTAGCAGATTAAAATTGAGAATTCACCTTTATGATCAGATCGGAAACCTGTGCAAGAGAGTTTAAATCGACGTTTCGGGCTAAATATCGTAGCCCATCCTCAGGAAGATAGAAATCTTAAAGAAATTAAGTCATCCACAACCTATTAATAATAAATTCATGAATCACACAACAAACTCTAAGATAGGTTGGCAAGAGAATTGAGAAGTCCATCAGGTCGACAGGAAAAGGTTTGAAATTATTGTTTGTTAGTATAACATCATCAATGTTTTAAATATTGTGTATTATGATAATGCAATATTTTGTTAATTAATTAATTTAAAATTTTATTAAAGAATTGTAAATTTTGTTATGAAATTGTTAGTTTTATTTATTTTGCCCAAATTTAAAAAAAAATTAAAAAAATCTGCTGGTGTGTTTGAGTCGTTCGGCTTGCACCACAAAACAATTCATCTTATGAATTTATAGGGTGCATTGGGCGCGGTGCATTTACTAAACCAACGCACAACACATATGGTGCGCTATAATTTTTAGCTCACCAATTGACATAATTTAACAAAAAACTACGAATATAACCGCAACGCATCATATAAATATATCCCAACCACATTCTATTATGTGCGTATTGGATAAATCAAGATAACTTATTAAAAATGATAATGTTAAGTGGTGTGGTTAACTGAACCGGACACATTGCCGTCACGATGTGCTAACGTGTCTCTAGTGCACTCCTAAACTAGAAAAAATGAACAAAAAACAAAACATTTTGCGTTGCACTTCGTTATAGGATACACACATAATACTTGGTGCGCTATCGTGTAACTAACACATCGCAAAATCGTAAAAAAATCACAATTTGGCAGTGCTCTGTATGAATGTTGTGCATCATCTACCGATTCGTTGATGTGCATTAGGTGCACCGTCAACAACATTTTAAAATAATAAAATATATAAATAGACGCCCCTACAATAGTGCGTTGAGGTCGACATAATCCACCGCCCAAGCAGATTTTAAAAAAACCACTTTATCTGGTGTGCACCGAATATATGGTGCATTGACTAATAATAGGCACACCACTATTTTCTAAACATGTCACAAACATGCAAATAGATGCACCTACTACAGTGCACTAATTAACATATGTGCACCGTTTATGGTGCGATCATATCTCGACAATGCAATGGTGCTTACGATTGTTGGACACACCGTTAAACAAAATATATTTTAAAAACATTACCATGCTCATTGGTGTGCTTGTTTAGTATAACGCACCATCGACGATGCTTGTCTATTCAAAGAGCACCGTAGGCGGTGCGTTCCTGTAATTTAGGCACATTGTTGGTCAAATTCATTTATTTTGAGAAAAAAATTATTATTTGATGTTAATAAATAATATGCTCATTTAATGAAATATTTAATGTTTTTTTATGTCTATTTATGAGACTGATCGATGTTATATGTGTATCAGAGACGTCAATGATGAGAGGCGACTGAGAAGCAGCAAGCATGAGTTGATCCCTACAACTTCATGCGTGCTTGAGAGGCCATAGAGAGGGAGATGGATTTGTACCCTCGCCCCATCACAAATCATAAACGATATCTTTTGATCGTTGTAGGCCTCCTGAAGTTCTATAAGGAGGCTAATTCCCTCAAGGGAAACTTGTCTTTATTGGTGTATTTCATCCGTCGTTGGGACCATGATAGGCATGTGTTTCATATTGGTCCCGGTTAGTGGTTCCATCCCATTGAGGAGGATATATATTTCATCATTGGATTATCCAGGAGAGGGGAGGATTTTCCCCAGTTCCCTGATGTCCTTGTAGGTGTTTTGGTACAGAGTAAACTGGCTTACTCTTAAAGATATATCACTGCCAACATCATCGATCCTGTTGATTTTCAAGTGTGCAGTGGACAACTCTAGATTGGTGCTTTCAGTGGAGAGGAGGTTAGGTGACTCTCATTGTTGGTTACGAGCATCGCGCACTCCACTAGTGACGGGAAACACACTAGTTTCCCTCTTCTATATTATGTAGATTCTTTAGTTCAATCACCTAAATGCATTAGGTGGTTATCCATTTTTTATGACAATTTTGTTTTTCTCTGGATCGATGTCGTTTAGTGTTTGATGGGAGGCCCAACTTCCCTTTTGGTTGAGAGATTTTTTGTTTATTTTTTGAGAGGATTCCGACCACAAGGCCATCATTTGACCGTCACCCTCCTAGGTCACCAACCAAGATGAGTATGCGAATGTGGGAAAAGATGGTGCCCAAGAAAGGGAAGCCCGACTTCCCATCATGGATCACATTAGAGGTGTTAGATATGCTATCCAGTGAGGAGGACTATGCATTGGACCTTCTGGCATATCTGTACGTCGGGTTGGACAAAGAGAGCATGTCCCAACATCTTTTTCACCCATGCTGAGCCATCAGATGAGAGAGATAATATTAGAGTTGTGTTTAAATTAGTATAGTTGCAACATTTTATTGTCTTATTTAATGCAAATGAAATATATTCTAGCGTTTTCTTTAAATTGTTTTATTTTTATTTTTAATGAAATTGTCTAATTATATTTGTTGCGTACTATATATTCTGCAGACATTGGCACGTTTGATAGGGAGGTGCCTTTGGATCTAGTTCAGGATGATGAGGATATGCAGGAGCCTGAGGTGCCTGCATTACCTAGGCTTGGCCTACGACTTAGGCTAGATCAGAGGTTTCGACAGTGTTGATGTATATGTAACTTCGGAATGTATTTCATCTGTGTATTATATATATATATTTATTGTACCCTTATAAGAGATGTGGCATTCCTCTATAAGGAAGTGTCGTCATGTGGATTGACAAGTGTCGCAAGTGTGTGTACTTGCCGATGGGTTATTAGACCACCATGTGGGGTCAGCCCTGAATTATATATATTATAATGTGGATGTACTTAGCTAGACAAGTCGGCCCCATAAGGTCACTCGGCAAAAAGGTTAGTATAAATAGAGATCGGAGATCTCTATTTTATTCACTCGAAAAAAGTAACTCACTCTCACTCAGAAAGTGGCGCAATAGTGAGAAGGAGGATCATTTGCTACTAGGAGACTATCTCAGTGTATTTTGGTTGTACTTTGGTTGAGACATTGCTCTCTCTATCTCTGAGGAAGTTGTGGGGTTTTTCACCTTAGGGTTTTCCCCACGGAAACTCTGTGTCTCTTGTCTCTCATGCTTTTGATTCTTGTGATGCTTATTGTGATTGTCATGCATTGATATACTATATATGTTATTCTCTCAGCAAAGATCCTAGAGTATTGTGAATTAATGCTCAAAATTTAACATGGTATCAGAGCTAACCTGAGAAGAAGACATTTTGCAGTGACAGAAACTTGAGTTTCTTGTTTATTGGGTTTCTCTCCACAGATTTTGGAAAAGCAGTATAATAGATTGAATCTACTCATCAAGGCACATCTATCTGTCAAGTCAGAATTCAATTTCGAGCATTTTCAGATTTGGCCCTAAAAAATAGGGTTTCCACAAAAATAGGAATTTCTGAAATCTGAAGACATAGTTGGAAGCTCCTTGCAAAAATTGAAGTTTAGAGCTTTGGATCGAGATTTTTGGTTGGGTAGATCTCCTGGAAACTCAAACCCTAATTCAGGGCCCTCCCTAGTGAACCCGGGAGGACAAAAAGACAAATCTGAAGGGTAAATCTTTGCTGATCTCAAATTCTGAATGCACCAGGTTGATCAGCTCATCAAGGCACATCTTTCTATCCTTCCAGAAATTTGAAATTCACATTTTGAATTTTTAGGGTTTTTCCGACAAACCCTAATCCAGGACCAGGTCCAGTTTTCAGCATTTCAAGTGGTAAGATCTAAATCTTTTCTATTTCCATTTGAAGTACTCTTTAATATGTCTCACCTCACCAAGCTTGAGGATAAGCTTGAAGGAGCTGATAACTTCCGAGCTTGGAAGTATAGGATTGGGTTAATCCTGGAAGAAAATGAGTTGGACTCATATGTGAAAGAAGACATCCCTATCCCAGAGGATGAAGAGGCCAAGGTATTGCATAAGAAGAACTTGGTCAAGGCAAAGAGAATCATTGTTGATTCCATTAAAGATCATCTCATACCCCATGTGTCTTCTCTAAAGACACCCAAGGAGATGTTTGACTCTTTAACCAAGCTATTTGAAGGGAAGAACATAAATCGGAAGATGACCCTGTGAAACCAATTGAAAGGAGTAAAGTTTCAGAATGGAGAAACCATTCAATCTTATTTTTCAAGGGTCTCCCAGATCAAGGAACAACTAGAAGCAGTGGATGAAATGGTAGAAAATGGTGAAGTTGTCATGACCACTCTGAATGGTTTACCTAGGTCATGGGACTCCTTCATTCAAGGAATCTGTGCAAGGAAGAAGTTGATTTCCTTCAGTAGACTACGGGAAGAATGCTCACAAGAAGAAGCAAGGCTTGTGGCACGAGAAGAAAAGATGGGGAATGAAGATCAAGCTCTCACAGCTCACACCAAGAAAGGGAAGTCCAAGAGAGAGCCATCTCACTCCAAGAAATCTTCACATCACTTCAAAGAAAGAAGAATATGCTTCACCTGTAATGAGAAGGGACATATTGCCATAAATTGTCCCAAGAACAAGAAGGACAACAACAACTCCAACAAGAAGAAGAAGGGCAGCAAAAGAAGGTTTCATGCTCATGCTGCCGAGGATGATGAACCACCCAAGAAGAAGGCTAGGGAAGAAAGTGATGATAGTGATATTGACTCATCAAGTGAAGAAGTGTATGTTCTGATCTCTGCTCTCACAGGTACCATCTCCCATGGTTGTAATGATTGGTTGATTGATAGTGGGCCTTCCAAACACATGAATGGGTTTAAGGAATCTTTTGTGAATCTATCTGAACATGAATCACCCCATAAGGTGAAACTTGGGGATGATTATCAATACCCAATCAAAGGAAGTGGTGAAGCCTCCTACAACCTAGATTCTGGAAAATCTTTGAAGATGAAAGAAGTTCTTTATGTACCTGGGCTCAAGAAGAACTTACTCTCTATCTCTGCATTGGATGCAAAAGGTATGAGGGTTGCATTTGTGGATGGCCAAGTCCTAATGTGGCCAAAGGGAAAGAACATAGATGATGCAATAGTGATTGGAGAGCAAGAGGGAGGTTTGTATAAATTGAAGGGACAACCTGAACATGCTATGGTACATGAATCCATGGAGCCAAGTGAACTTTTGCATAGAAGACTTGCTCATATGCACTATAGAGCACTTCCAATTGCAAGCAAGGCTGTAGAGGGTCTTCCCGAAATCAAGACCAAACATGAAGGTGTTTGCAAAGGATGTGCAAAAGGTAAGAACATAAAGAAGGCTTTCCCAAGCAGTGAAAGCAAGGCAAAAGACATCCTCGAAATCATCCACTCAGATGTATGTTGTCCTATGTCATCCAGTTCTCTAAGTGGGTATGTTTACTATGTCTCATTTATTGATGACTTCTCCAGGAAGACTTGGGTATACTTCTTGAAGAACAAAGATGAGGTGTTTGATAAGTTCAAGGAATTCAAAACCTTGATGGAGAATCAAACTGACAAGAACATCAAAACATTCAGATCCGACAATGGTGGAGAATTCACCTCAGGTGACTTCAAGAAGCTTTGTAGTGATTCAGGGATTAAGAGGGAGTTGACTGCTCCTTATAATCCTCAACAGAATGGAGTTGCAGAAAGGAAGAACAGAACTATCGTGGAAGCAGCAAGGGCAATGCTGCATGACCAAGATCTACCTATGCATCTATGGGCAAAAGTAGCTAGAATAGGTGTATATGTGCAGAACAGAGCACCCCACAAGATATTGGACAACAAGACACCAGAAGAGGCCTTTTCTGGTAAGAAACCTGAAGTCAGCCATCTCAGAATATTTGGTTGTCTAGTATACACCCATGTCCCAAAGGAAAAGAGGACTAAACTAGATCCTTCAGGAAAGAAGGGTATCTTTGTGGGTTACAGTGAAAGCTCGAAGGCTTACAGAATATACTTTCCAGGGTTCAAAAAGATTGATGTTAGCAGGGATGTAACATTTGATGAAAACTCAGCATTCATCAAATCAAGGAAGGCACCTATCGAATTTTATGAAGAACCTAAGGAAACTAGATTTCAAGACACTACCATGACTGAAGCAGTTCCAGAAGTTGTTTGTGAGTTTGAAGATCCAAAAGAACCTATAGATCCACCCCGTGAGGATAACTCTCACAAGAGGAAACCCGCATGGGCTAGAGAGCTCATTCAAGATGCAGAAAGATTTGGCATTCCAGAAGAGGAACACAGAGCAAAGAAGAAAACCAGATCACATACCAGCTATGTTGCTTTACTCTGTGACATTATGAACAAAGAGCCTTCCAGTTATGAAGAAGCAGCGGAAAAGAAAGAATGGAAGGATGCCATGGTTGAGGAATACCAATCAATAATGAAGAATGATGTTTGGGATGTTGTCCCAAGACCTAAAGAGAAGTCTGTTGTGACTTCTAAATGGATCTTCAAAATCAAGCATGCTGCAGGTGGCAGTGTAGAGAAATACAAGGCAAGATTCGTAGCTCGTGGCTTCTCTCAGAAAGAGGGAATAGATTATGAAGAAACTTTTGCACCTGTAGCCAGGTATACTTTCATCAGAACAGTACTTGCCCTGGCTGCAACAATGAAATGGAAAATACACCAGATGGATGTCAAGATTGCTTTCTTGAATGGTGTAGTTGAAGAGGAAGTATATGTGGAGCAACCACTCGGTTTTGAAATACATGACAGGGAGTCATATGTATGCAGATTGAAGAAAGCCTTGTATGGCTTGAAACAATCTCCAAGAACTTGGTATGGTAGGATGGACAGTTTCCTATCTAGTTTGGGCTTTACCAAGAGTAAAGCGGATTCCAACCTTTATTACAAGGTTGAGGAAGGGAATCCTGTGATTCTACTCCTGTATGTGGATGACTTATTTGTAACAGGAGATGACAGATTGATTGCAAATACGAAGAGGAAGCTTGCTGCTGAGTTCGATATGAAAGATTTGGGAATGATGCATTATTTCCTAGGTATGGAGGTGTGGCAGAGTGCAGGTGGGATTTTCTTTGGTCAAGGGAAGTACACAGTAGATATCCTGAAGAGATTCGGGATGATGGATTGCAAGGCCATAGCCACACCTATGGCATCGAATCTGAAGCTTCTATGTGATGCTTCATCTGAGCCGGTTGATGTCTCTATGTATCGTCAGATGATTGGGTCCTTGATGTACTTGACGAACACGAGACCAGACATTTGCTTTGCTGTGAACACATTGAGTCAGTTCCTGACAGATCCAAGGAGTGTTCACCTGGTTGCTGTAAAGCATGTTTTGAGGTACCTTAAGGGTACAGTGGATTATGGGCTCAAGTATGAAGCGAATCAAAAGTTTAACCTGCAGGGTTATGTTGATTCAGATTGGGCTGGCAGTGCTGCAGATAGGAAGAGCACATCTTGGTGCTGCTTCAGTATGGGATCATGTGTGATCTCTTGGTTTAGCAGGAAGCAATCCTGCGTAGCACTGAGTACAGCTGAGGCAGAGTATGTTGCAGCCTGTTCAGCTAGTTGTGAGGCAGTATGGCTACGGAAGCTACTGTCTGAGTTATTTGATCTCCCGTTGGATGCTACTGGTATCTTCCGTGATAACCAGAGTTGTGTGAAGCTGTCCGAGAACCCAGTGTTTCATGACAGGTCAAAACACATAGAGATCAAATATCACTATATCAGGGATATGGTGCAGAGAGGAGCTGTGAAGCTGTTGTATGTTGCGACGGACGAGCAGATTGCAGATGTGCTGATGAAACCACTAGCCAGGGTGAAGTTCGAGTACTTCATAGAGAGGCTCGGCGTTCTTCAGATCAAGGACACTTCGAGGAAGAAGTGATGGACACATTTGCTGAAGCCATTCCAAGCATGTTGGAAGGAGGATCCTTCACATGGCTGTGGATGTAAGCGCTGGATGATGAGCATCAGGATGATGTTCTGGTTTCTGCTTGGATATGATCAGTTGGATCATTTTTATATATATGTACGCATCATGTTGGATGCTGGATATGATCAGTTGGTTCATTTTTGTATATGTATGTATGCATCATGTTGGATGTTGGATATGATCGGTTGGATCATGTGTATGTATTTTGTATATGCATCATGTTGGATGCTTGGACCATGTATCTGTATATGTATCAGGTGGATACATTGTATGATCGGGTAGATCATGTATATTGATATGTATCAGGTATGATCAGGTAGATCATTTATGTTGATGGATACATTGTGTGGATCATGTATCTATGTATCAGGTGGATACACTGTGTATGATGATATGTATCAGGTAGATACTTGGTGTGAATTAGATGGATGCATTGTATGATCAGGATGATCGCGGATGACGAGCTTCTCCATATGACATGTAGTAGGATGTTGCAGTGATGATGATCAGGATGATCATGTGTACATCAGGATGATGTATGGTGAGTATTAGGTTGATACTCCATGGGCGTGGAACAGGTTGTGCAGATAAGCATGTAATTTGTGCCTTATGAGATTTGCAGATGGTCTTTCGAGGTTTTGCCTATGGCATGTAATTCGTACCCTGGGACATTTGGCAAATGCTCTTTCGAGTTTTTGCTTGGGAGGACATATAATTTGTGCCCTGGGAGATCTGTAGATAGTCTTTCGAGGTTTTTCCTATGGCATGTAATTTGTGCCCTGGGATATCTGGCAGATGCTCTTGCGAGGTTTTGTCCTATGGCATGTAATTTGCTCCCGGGAGATTTGGATAGGATGAAAAATGCCTAAGATGCTTCAGCCAGGTTTTGCCATGACCACATGTAATTTGGTCCTGGGAGATATGGATAGGATGAAAAAGGCCTCAGATGCTTCAGCCAGGTTTTGTGGTGGACCACATGTAATGTGCTCCTGGGAGATCCGACAAGTAGAGCTGTGTGCTCGTAACATCCTGGGATGCTTCAGCCAGGTTTTGTGGTGAGATCACATGTAATGTGCTCCTAGGAGATCCGACAGGTAGAGCCATGTGCTTGTAACAACATGGGATGCTTCAGCCAGGTTTTGTGATGGGTCACATGTAATGTGCTCTTGGGAGATCCTACAGGTAGAGCTGTGTGCTCGTAATAGCCTGGGATGCTGCAACCAGGTTTTGTGACGCATGTAATAAGTCCTGGGATGCTCTTTCGAGGTTTTGCCATGACCACATGTAATTTGTGCCCTGGGAGATCCGATAGGTTGAGCCTTGTGCTCGTAATCAGTCCTGGGATGCTCTTTCGAGGTTTTGTGGTGACCACATGTAATTTGTGCCCTGGGAGATCCGATAGGTTGAGCCTTGTGCTCGTAATCAGTCCTGGGATTCTCTTTCGAGGTTTTGTGGTGGGGTCACATGTAATAAGTCCTGGAGATCTGGACAGGATGAAAAAGGCCTCAGATTCTCTTTAGGGTTCTTGCTAGTCAAGAGACTCTTTTAAGGTTTTGTGACGCACGTAAAAAGTCCCGAGATTTCCACAGTATGGCCAGTGATGATGAAGACCTGCAGGTGGTGGGCCTACATCTAGTATGAAAAAGGACTGGCTCTGTACAACTTCCTATGACGAGTAGAGTCAGAGATTAGTTGAGATAGCAGCAGCAGTGACGATGATGATGACGATGCATCGATGACGATGATCCCGAGAAGAAGACTTGTCTAGCAAAACTGTGTCGAGAAATACCTTCCTAGTTAAGAGGGAGTGTTGATGTATATGTAACTTCGGAATGTATTTCATCTGTGTTATATATATATATATATATTTATTGTACTTTTATAAGAGATGTGTCATTCCTCTATAAGGAAGTGTCGTCATGTGGATTGACAAGTGTTGCAAGTGTGTGTACTTGCCGATGGGTTATTAGACCACCATGTGGGGTCGGCCCTGAATTATATATATTATAATGTGGATGTACCTAGCTAGACAAGTTGGCCCCATAAGGTCACTGGGAAAAAAGGTTAGTATAAATAGAGATCGGAGATCTCTATTTTATTCACTCGAAAAAAAGTAACTCACTCTCACTCAGAAAGTAGCGCAATAGTGAGGAGGAGGATCATCTACTACTAGGAGACTATCTCAGTGTATTTTGGTTGTACTTTGGTTGAGCCATTGCTCTCTCTATCTCTGAGGAAGTTGTGGGGTTTTTCACCTTAGGGTTTTCCCCATGGAAACTCTGTGTCTCTTATCTCTCATGCTTTTGATTCTTGTGATGCTTGTGATGCTTATTGTGATTGTCATGCATTGATATACTGTATATGTTATTCTCTCAGCAAAGATCCTAGAGTATTGTGAATTAATGCTCAAAAGTTAACAGACAGGATGTGACCAACAGGTTGTTCACACTATTGGCTCGATGAGGAGTCATTCTTGTATGAGTCATGAATACTAGTCGAGACCCTCATCTCATAAAGTTATGGATGACGTTGGCTCATGATATGTGATTGTTGATGCAGTATGCAGTTGGTGCATCCATGCTTTTAGATTCTTGGAGACTGGAGGATCAATCTATGCCATCTAATGAGGATGGAAATCCTCCACCTCCTCGACCTCACCATGACGTGGGACCATTTTCATCTCATGTTCCACCTTCTCCTCGTCACCGTGACACAGGAGCATCACCATCTCATGCTCTACATACTCCTCCTTCTCCTCACCATGTTCATGACCAACCACTATTTACTCCTCCATACCCAGTTGACCCACCACCATCTCCTATCCATCCACTTGTTGAAGAATGTAACTTCGGAAGATATTCTTATTTGTATTATTTGTATTATACTTCATACGGGAATTATTATTAATGTAATTGATCATGTTAAAGTCATCGAGAGAGTCAATGTAAACCTTAACCGTTAGGTCAACCTATAAAGATCCAGAAAAGAGTATTTTATTGTTAATTAGACAAGTCGTCCCTGTTGGGGAAAAAGTTCAAGGCACAAAATAGTATAAATGAGGAGCTTGCCGTCCTCATTTGGTCACCTCACTCACTCATCAAGTTCGCATGAGTAGAGAGATAGAGTCATAAAGAGTAGCTGCTTTTGGAGTCTTCTTGTTTTGGGTTATTGCATGAGGAATAGTATTGTACATTTTGACGAATCTATATAGAAGAATTTTGCTAGGTTTTTTCTTCCCCACGAGGGTTTTCCTATGATGTGCTTGTTTATATTTTAGTGATCCTTATTGTTACTTCATTTAAAATTATAACATGGTATCAGAGCTGGCTTGAAAGAAAACATCGTGTAGTTGACACTGCAGTTGCTGCAACTACTGGAACTGTTGGAACTAGGGTTTATTTTTTGCAATCCTTTCTCCACAGACCAGCTGAAAAAGAGGGTCCAAGCAACTTGCCTCACTAGGGAACATATTTATGTCGAAGCAGAATTCCAATAAGAGAATGTTCATCTTTGGGCTCACTATTGCATCTCGGAGAACTGGGGCATCAAGTTTTTGGAGGATTTGTCCATAGAATCGAAGAAAAAGTACCTTTTCTCAACTCACCTTGGGGAGAAACATATTTTCTTCCTTTCATTTTCTCAAGATCTCGAAGTTGAGGTTTCTCTGAAAAACCCTAGTTCACCTTGCAGACAGATCTCAAAAATCAACTTTTGATTGGAGCATCTCATTTGGTATGTTATACTCTCTCTCTTTCTATTTGAGGTTCTCATTTATCAAATTTTATCAAGATGACAAATCATAGCAAGCTTGAGGATAAGCTTGAAGGGGAAAAGAACTTTTGTGCTTGGAAGTATAGTGTCATACTCATTCTGAAGAGCATGAATTGGACAAGTATGTCACAGAAGTAGTTGCAAAGCTAGAAAGATATGAGGACAAAGAAAAACATAAGAAGAACCTGATAAAGAATAAGAGGATCATAGTTGACTCCATAAAGGATCACTTGATCCCACACATCTCATCTCTGAAAACTACGAAAGAGATGTTTGATGCACTGAAGGGACTATTTGAAGGAACCAACATCAATAGAAATATGACCTTGAGGACTCAACTCAAAGCTGTGAAGATGCAAAGAAATGAAAGCATCTAATCTTAATTTACAAGGGTCAACCATATCATAGATCAATTAAGTGCCATTGGAGACCAGGTTGAGAATGCAGAATTAGTGATGACTACCTTGAACGGTCTTCCAAGATCATGGGAGTCATACATGCAAGGAATATGTTCAAGGAAGAAGCTCATTGTGTTCAATGCACTTCTAGAATTGTGCACCCAAGAGGAAGCAAGGATTGAAGCTAGAGAAGAAAAGTTAGGAGATGAAAATAATCAAGCTTTGGTAGATCATGCCAAAAGAGGCAAAAAAGAAGATCATCATCATAAGTCTAATAGATCCCACAAGGGTTGAAGAGCTCCTAGAGATTATTCAAGTATCAGATGCTACAATTGTGATGATATGGGACACATTGCAATAAATTATCCCAAGAAGAAAGGGAACAATACATGAAGCAAGAAAATACATCATGCTCTTGCTGTAGAGGATGATGATCCAGCTAAGAAGAAAGCAAAAGAGGATTCTTCAAGTAATGAAGAATATGTGCTGATCTCAGCACTAACAGGTGCAATATCACTTGGTAATAATGATTGGCTTGTTGATAGCGGTGCTTCTAAGCACATGAAGAGATTCAAGGATGCTCTCAACAACCTCACTGAAAGGGACTCACCTCACAAGGTGAAATTAGGATATGATTATCAGTATCCCAGAAAAGGGGTAGGAAAAGCTTCTTACAAGATTGAATTAGGGAAGCCTATTAAGATGAAGGATTCCATATATGTATTGGGACTAAAGAAGAACCTACTTTCCATCTCAACATTAGACGAGAAAGGATTCCGAGTAGCATTTATCGATGGTCAAGTACTTATGTGGCTCAAAGGTAAAACCTTTGATGATGCAATAATGATTGGGGTGAAAGAGGGAGGATTGTACAAACTCAAGGGACAACCAGAACAAGCCTTGGTTCATGAAACTATGGAACCAAGTGAATTATGGCACATAAGGTTTTCTCACATAAACTACAAGGCATTACCAATCGTGAGCAAGATGGTGAATGGTCTACCTAAGATCCAGACTAAGCATGAAGGAACATGTAAAGTATGTGCGAAAGGGAAGAATGTGAAGAAGCCATTTCCAAGCAATGGCAACAAATCCAAGGAGATTCTGGAGCTTATACATTCAGATGTTTGTGGACCTATGTCTTCCAACTCATTAAGTGGGCATGCCTACTATGTTTCTTTTATTGATGATTATTCTCGTAAGCCTTGGATTTATTTCTTGAAATCAAAAGATGAAGTATTTAGCAAGTTCAAGGAATTAAACCCTTGTATAAATCATACTGAAAAGAAAATAAAAACATTAAGATCAAATAATGGGGGTGAATTTACCTTGGGAGACTTCAAAAGACTATGTAAAGAATCAGGGATTAAGAGGGAAATGAGCACTCCCTATAATCCACAACAGAATGGGATTGCAGAAAGAAAGAATAGAACAATAGTGGAAGCAGTGAAGGCCATGATCCATGATCAGGACCTTCCAATGCACTTATGGGTAGAGGCAGCAAGAGCAACAATATATGTTCAAAACATAACTCCCCACTGTGTACTTGAGAACAAGACACCTGAAGAGATTTTTACAAGAGAGAAGCCAAGGGTCATCCATTTCAGAATATTTGGCTACCTTGCATGTTCCAAAAGAGAGAAGGACCAAGTTGGAGCCTTTAAGAAATATGGGCATCTTCGCCGGTTACAGTGATTCATCAAAGGTATACGGAATATATATACCAAGCTTCAAGAAGATTGAGACTAGCAGAGATGTAACCTTTGATGAAGATATAGCCTTCAACAGATCTAGTAAGATTCACTCCGACGAAGTACATGAATAATAACATGAGACTCCCAGAGTTCAAGGTACAATGGTGGAAGAGCAAATTCCTGAAGAACCTGAAGATCATGATATGGTTGAGCCATAGAGACTTGTAGATCCACTGAGAGAGGTGGACACACACAAGAGAAGACCAGCTTGGGAATGAGAGATTTTTTAGTATGTAGAGAAGTATGGTGCTACAGAAGGGACTTCCAGAGAAAGCAAGAGACCTCGACCATACTCCAATTATGTGGCATTACTATGTGACACCATTGATGTTGAACCTTCAAGTTATGAAGATGCAACAGAAAAGAAAGTATGGAAGGATGCCATGATCAAGGAATATCAACCGATCATGAAGAATGATGCTTGGGAGGTGGTTCCAAGACCATAAGGGAAGTCAATAGTGTCTTCCAAATAGATCTACAAGATCAAGCATGCAATAGATGGAAGTGTAGAGAAATACAAGGCAAGGATTGTGGCTCGAGCATTCTCCCAGAAAAAGGGCATAGATTTTGAGGAGATATTTGCTCCCGTGGTTAGACACACTTCAATCAGATCTATACTTGCTATAGCCAAAGTGATGAAGTGGAAGGTACATCAGATGGTTGTGAAAACCGCCTTCCTGAATGGTGTAGTATAAGAGGAAGTGTATGTGGAACATCCACTAGGTTTTGAGACACATGATAGGCAGACTCATGTGTGCAGATTAAAGAAGGCCTTGTATGGTTTGAAATAGGAACCCATGACATGGTACAACATGATTGATGGGTTTATGATGAGATGGAGCTTTACCGAAAGTAAAGCAGATTCCAACCTTTATTACAATATTGAAGAGGGAAATCCTATGATTCTACTGTTATATGTAGATGACTTGCTTTTCACAGGTGATGAGAACCTCATAGAAGAAAAAAGAGGAAGCTTGCCGCAAAGTTTGAGATGAAAGACCTGGGTATGATGCACTATTTCTTAAGTCTCGAGGTGTGGCATAATCCAGAGGAAATTTTCTTGAATCAAGGAAAATATGCAATAGAGATCCTGAAGAGAATCAAGATGATGGATTGTAAGGACATGGCCACATCTATGGCATAAAATTTGAAGTTGTTGAGTGATACTTCTTCAGAATTGGTGGATGCCACCGTATATAGGCAGATGGTTGGTTCGTTGATGTACTTAACGAACACAAGGCCATATTTATGCTTTGCGGTGAACACTCTGAGTCAGTATATGGTAGAGACGAGACGATTTCACCTGGTTGAGGCAAAGCATGTGTTGAGGTACATGAGGGGCACGGTTGATTATGGACTCAGATATGCATCAAATCAAAGGATTAACCTCCAAGGTTGTGTTGATGCGGATTGGTCCAAGAGTATCACAAATACAAAGAGCACATCAGGGTGTTGCTTCAGCTTGGGTATGATCTCATGGTTCAGTAGGAAGCAGACGAGTGTGGCACTCAGTACAGCCGAAGCCGAGTATATGGTATCTTGTTCGACAAGCTGTGAGGAAGTGTGAATTAAGAAGTTGCTAACAGGGTTGTTTGATCTCGATTTATAGGCAACTTGTGTCTTTTGTGACAACCAGAGTTGTGTGAATTTGTCTAAGAACCCTGTGTTTCATGACAAGAGAAGCACATCGAGATCATGTATCACTATATATGGGATATGGCGAAGAAGGGAGCAGTGAGGCTCTAATATATAACAATAGAGGAGCAGATATCCGATGTGTTGACCAAGCCTCCATCGACAGTGAAGTTTGAGTACTTTAGGGACAAGCTTGGAGTGGTCCAGATCAAGAGGGAGTGTTGAAGAATGTAACTTCATAAGATATTCTTATTTGTATCATTTGTATTGTACTTCCTACGAGAATTAATATTGATGTAATTGATCATGTAAAAGTCATTGAAAGAGTCAATGTAAACCCTAACTGTTAGGTTGGCCTAGAAAGATCCAGAAAAGAGTATTTTATTGTTAACTGGACAAGTCGGCCCTGTTGGGGAAAAAGGTCAAGTCATAGAGTAGTATAAATGAGGAGCTCGCCCTCCTCATTTGGTCACCTCACTCACTCATTAAGTTTGCATGAGTAGAGAGATAAAGTCATAAATAGTAGCTGCTTTTGGAGTCTTCTTGTTTTGGGTTATTGCATGAGGAATACTATTGTACATTCTGACAAATCTATATAGAAGAATTTTACTGGTTTTTTTTGCCCCATGAGAGTTTTCCCAGGATAAATTATTGTGTACTATTGTTTGATTGTTTATCTTCCGGTGATCCTTATTGTTACTGCATTTAAAATTCTAACACGACTCATCCTACCAACCACTCCACCTTCTCCTACTCCACTCATCTCAGTTGTAGATAGGATGGTTGTAGCGGGTGAGATTCGTCTTGATGGAGATATCTATGCTAATCTCCAGTCTACATTTTATCCTGACAGAGGTATTGATGCCTCTGTTGGTGGACGAGATGTCTTATAGCAGTTATTGGATTGGAGATGTATATTTGGCATGTATCATGAGTTTGATATATATATATATATATGTTGCATTTTTCATGTTGATGTTTATTTATATATGTTGATGGTGATGTGTATGTTAGGTCAGGTTAGATATGTTTGCTAGGTGTGATTGATAGATGTGTATGTTAGATGGTGTTAGTTATATTGTGCGTGATGGTTATGCTAGATAATGCAACTTGTGTTTTGTCAGATGTTATTATTAGATTTGTGTGTTAGGAGATGTTTACATATGTTAGATGATGGTATATAATGGTTTACGTGTATGTTAGGTGATGCTTAATATGTATGTTAAGATTATGTTAGTTATTTTTTTATGTGTTTGTAAGATGGTGCTTATGTTTGATAGGTGATTGTTTGACGGACAATCCACTCGAGCGGACGCGAGCCAGATCTCCCTAGCTCAATGCGGGTCTAGAAAAAATAAGACAGGCTACAAATGCATTTCGTAGATCAACTTAAGGATTGAGTACTAGATGTCTTACCTCTCACTTCGCAATCCTTTCTCCTGAATGTTGCTCCACGTCTCATGGTTGTCAGATCCAAGCTACAAGACCCGTCAAGACAAGAAACAAGAGAAACGAGTAAAGGGAATCTATACAATAAGAGATCTAAGTGAACAGTTAAGCAGGTAGACTACTCAATATCATTACACACATGAACAATATTGGTGGAAAGCATTTGTGTTACTGTAAAAATAGGGAAGTACATAGCAGAGATATAGAACTACAACCAAGGCTTAACGCTGCAGCCCTTCTCCAATAAATCCATTTGCCATTTCCTCCTAAGGAAGCTTGAGTCTCTCAAGGATGAGTAGGGATTTCTCAAGAGTGATTTCACCAGCATGTAGACACCATAGCCTTCCTCCCCTTGGAGAGGGGTAGAGCTTCTCTTATATAGGACTAAGTGGATACGGTATGGATAGGATAGGTTGAGATATGGTAGGAGAGAGATAGGGGATCCTCCTAAGGTGTGAGGAACCGAGTCACAACTCCCCTAGAGGTCAGGGATAGGGTTCCAAGTCAGCAAGTTTCGAGAAGAAGCTCGAAGAAGCTATTTTTTCCATTTAACTGACTTTGTTTCACCCCGCAGTGAAGCAAGCCACGACATCGCATGTTGCATGAGTGAAACCTGCAATGACATCTCAAATCCTAGTGAAAATAGGTACAAATCCTTCCAGGTCAATCACTTAGTCAAGATATCTTCAGGGGTGTGTACACTAAATCTCATGATGAGTAGATTTTGGGTGTAACAGAATGCCCCCCAAAGCATGAAGCTGTTGAAGATAGATAGGTGAAGTGCTTTGATAGAAGAAATGGCAATAGACTTGTCGGACAAAGGACATTGTTGTAGTACAACTGACTATGAACTGACAATCTCATATGATGCACAACATGGCTACCGACCAATACAAGTAGATCCATGGTAGTAATGACCGACTGAACACAATCATGGCTACTAGACACAAGCGTAGATCAATGATGAGATGATAACACAGCCACGATCAATACAAATGTGGATCCATGTGATATGACTCAATACAAACTCCATTGCAACCTGGGTAAAGAATGACTTCCCAGGGTCTTCAAGATGAACCCGCAATGATACGAATCTATCCATGTGATTACAAAAGTCTTGACGTTGAACATGGTAGAAACCACTTGATTACTGGTCATTGATGTAAACCGTTAATAAGCACGAGGGAGATCACCATTAATGTCACTGATTCCCAAGGTATCACAGTACATATCATCAAGCGTGAATAAATGAGTTGAAGTCGAACACAAGATGAAATATTTCAATCAAGAGTCAATGATAGGCACTCATGTTGAAAGCGAGGTAACCTGCCATTGAGGCATGCAGGGCCAAGGTACTTGGTTGGTTTCTAGATTCAATCCTCAGATGATGAGTTGAAGTCGACAAGGATGAATCCGTCGAAGGAGGGCCATGATGAATCCCCCATCAATCGACACGAAACACAACAAAAGATGTGTAGAGTAGGACGATGAAGTAACATGCAGGATTGACTCAAAGTAGACCGATAAAGTGACGGGCGTACTGACTGCAGATGACAAATGGTGGATGTATTCTTGAACATGGGCATGGCATGACTTGGCAGTATCGACATGATGAGTATAACACTAACTCCTAATGCAACTGATGAGAGGATATTTCTTTGAATGACTCAAAGGAGTAACAAGACTCAGGAAGTTGGTAAAACTCGAGGACAAATGGATGATCCAAGTACAGTATGCAAATGCAAATAAGTGCCATGTTCAAGAACGACTACGTACTGCCACTGGTAAAGTGTGTAACATAAAAGGTTTCCTTTTCCCCCATCATGAATGATGAGTGCCTCATGTGTTTTTTACGAGCTTGATGAGGGTAACTAGATGCTCGGTATAGCTCATCTCATAAATGAGTCCAATCCCAAATATTTTTTGAACCTGGGATAGGAGGGGTTCGTCCCATGGTGGGCCCTTCAATGCAAAAGTTTAATGAGTCCATAGAAGGTAAATGCGGTCGTCATTTCATGTTTAGAGAGTCTGAAAAGAACTAAAGAAGACTCCAATGGTACTTTTTCGTAAATTTAGCCTCATCGCCCGAAAAAGGGTAAAACAACGTGGTAGAGGACTCTTCCAGTCATTATTGGCTGGAGTATACCTTTTTCGTAAGTAGTGCCCCTTGGTCCGAAAAAAGGGGTAAACTATCACCAGGAAGACGACCATTCAAATACTTTAACAAGCGTGAACGCGACAAGTTTGCTGGGCAATCTTTTCATTTTTTGAGAGCCCGAAAAGAGCTTAATGGTAGACTCCGGGGGGTGTCCTTTTCCATGGGAGTTTAACGAGCCTGGAAAAGTGATAAATCGCAACTCGGTACTTGTTCTCAGAGTTTCAAGAGCACGAGAACAAATGAAGAGTGAGATCATTGTCAGGCAATAATTACAAACTAACCGTTGCAAAAAATAACAACAAAACATTCAAGGGAGTGTTCATACCTATGATGACTGTTGTGATACGAGAAACTGCACAAAAAGACCACTTACAGCTCCTGCACACTTGGAAACTAGGTCAAATAGTCCGGCAATATCTCAAATATGATAAAAAATGGTTAAAACTATGGTAAATGACCCTAGAGCATCAACATATTTGAAAAAGGAATATTCTTTTTCATTTATAAATAGAAAAATGGGCCAAAAATAGTTACCATTGTTTCATTTGCCAATTTGGGAGCATAAGTGCCAATTTGGAGCCAAAACTTCCTTCGTCGATTTCGGGAGCTACGAGCCACCATTTCACCCACCGTCTGGAGCAGGTAAGCCTAAACTTCATCCAGCAACTTTCTAGTGGATTAGATTTTGATTTTAGGTTCAATTTTTGGGTTTTTTGGTGAATTCATGGAGGGCTATGGTGCCTTTGGCTCATTGGAATTTGCCTTTTTCGGGAATTGCGACGAGACCTACTCGGGGAAAATATCGAATTCGTGGGGTGCGACGTCATCGCACTGTGTGAAAAACCACAGTGCGACGACGGAGATGCATTTCCCAATCATCAATTTAAACCCAAAAAGGGAACTTGCTGAGGTTGAAGCAAGAACTAAACAGTGTTTAAATGCCCATTTTGACAGGTTGATAGCTAGCAAAGATGGTATTAGAGTGGCGGGAAAGAGAACATGAGATCGAATATGTACAAGCTGCCAACGATCCACAATGCGTGAATGCTTTGAGAAACTGCGGTTTGCTCAAGTTCTTTGGGATTCAGGGGATGAGAGGCCAAATCCCGCTGTTGACGCACATGCTCTGGTGCTGGGATGCGGCCCAGCAACACTTTTTGATCGGTGATCATATTCTCACTATAGATGTTGAGGACATCTATTTCCTTACTGGTCTGTCCCGGAGAGGGGAACCCGTAGTTCTCATCGGATCAAGAGCTAGTGATCGCACTGTTGATGACATGGTGACACAGCATTGTACCGCTCTTGCTCGATCTTCCAGTGGGAAGATCCCTATTAGGGATGTTGTGAGCCACCCACTGCGTGCTATATTGTTCACCATTACTAGAGTGGCGGGGAGCCAATCCCCACACATGACCACTCGGACTCAGATGCTCTATGCAGAGGAGTGTATGTCTCCCACGATCTTCAACTGGTGCGAGGGTCTCCTCGTCAACATCCGAGCTCAACTGACCAAGTGTCGATGGGGAGAGCTCAAGCAGTTCGGGTATGGATCGATCGTGATATCGTTCCTCTTGGAGCGGATCCCTCTCTTGCGCCCACAGATCCTACTAGATGACAGGGATCCTAGGGATCCACACATGCTTTGATGAGCAAAGGTGATGGCCCGTCATGGTGGGGGCCCTATCGTCAGCTTTGGTCTCAAGTTCTTCAACTGGATGGAAGGCCAGTTGCTCATGGTTGAGGACTACCCATACAGTGGTACAGATTTCAGAGAGGATCCTGACTTAGTGCTGCCTGAGGGTGCAGCATGGGGAAACGTCGGTAAGAACAAAACCCTTGTATTTTTTAAGTTTTGTATCTTTATGATTTTTTTTTGATGCAGTGCTGACAAGTATACCATATGTGTGTGCAGATGTGGGTCCCATACGTCCCATAGGGGTTTCTCTTCTGGCGAGGAGAGACAGAGGTGAGGGAGCAGTTGTGCCCCCAGGTGCTCATGCTGCCATCGGGAGATGGAAGATGTGTACAGGAACTTGTCCCAGCTGACAGTGGATGTTCTTGAGCCAGCAGTAGATGACCTAATGAGACCTATGCAGAGGTTCGGAGTTGGAGCATCTGTACGCTTCAATGCCTTACTCCGCAAGGTAGCGATGACAATGGAGTGCTTCCATTCTCAGCGACAGAGAGTGGTCCGCCCTAGGGGTGTATGAGCTAGGCGTCAGGCCTGATGATATACTTGTACTGAGAGCTTAGAGGCCTCAAATTGTGTACTACTGAAAGCTATGAGGCTTCAGATTTTGTAGCAACTTACCAAAAGCCATCGTGGTTCAGATTTTTGTACCAACACCACTTTTGATGATATATATATACAGACATTCTCGGCAATTTATACATTATGTGTTTTTAGAAATGATGAGTGATGTGATTTTGTTCATGTGTTTTTTTTTTTCCCTTGGAAAAATTCGTAATTTTATTTCAAAAAGGAACAAAATTACATTCAGCACATGTAATAAGATCACTAAGATCCCTACATTGTCACAAATTACATCCCATATTAATTACTACAATTCTCAGCAGTGTCTTGATCATCTGATCAACTGTTGTCCTACTTTCCCGCATCAATAAACCATATGAATTCAAAAGATGGCTGTCCCAGCCTGTATCTATAAATGTTCTCAATACGCTCTGATAACCGATATTAATGCTGTTCCACAGCACGCTCTGTTATCATTTGATAATCTGATTCAAATTCACTACAATATTCTATTACCCTGTTGAACTCGATTCTGTGACAGGACGCGTCCAGTGCTTGGCCGGTCCTCAATAGCCTAATTAATCCATCTCCCATCTGGTGAATAACAGCGTGCAGCTGTCCCTTATCTCCCCCATCAAACATATGCTCAGTAGATCAAATCAGTGCCTCCTGGTCCTCATAAAATGGTCTGTGATGATAGTTGAATGTGCCTGCCGGAGAGTGAATGGTTATCTTCCATGTACCAATAGCTAAAGCCTGCTGCGTTGCCTCTTTGGATAGCTGGTCTGCCATTACATTCCGCTCCCTGTAAATATGTGTAAATGTGATGTGGTTAAAAGTCAATTTTATCCGGTTCACCTCTTCCAGGATAGGTAAAAGATCCATCACATGACACAGAGTAATCTCCTTTGCCCAGTTGATGACTAACAAGGAGTCACCAAAGATCTGAAGGGACAAGCATCCTTGTTCTAGGGAAAATAACATCAGCAATTTTAGCGACATGAGTTCAGCGTAGTTATTAGTTCCTCTGCCCAATCCAGCCACCAGATGGAAATAATGTGCCTCAGATTTGTAAAGGACTCCCCCCCCTCCACAAACCGATTGTAGGTTTGAGGCACCATCGAAATATGCCCACGGCATGGAGAGATCAATCTGTTCTACTCGCACAGGACGTGTTCTGCTCACTTGTACAGGGGCCACAAAATGAAGAGTGACCGCCACCATCTGAGCCACTACAGACTCCATAGGTACCCTGCAGTCCTGGAAAATCACCTTATTGCGGGCAAGCCATATGCCCCAAGTGTATATACACGGGAGAGCCCGGAGAGGGGATGAATATTGAGCAGACCACCATAACTGGAATGCTTCCAGCACACAAGTTCCCCTCCACCCCACCTTAATAGCCAATATCTTGCAGATCTCAGTCCAAACAGTCTGTGAGAATTGACAATGAATGAAAAGATGAGCCAGATTCTCTTCAGCAATCTTACAAAGTGGACAGATCCCCGGACCCTGGAGAAACGTTTTTGCAGAATGTCCCAAGTAGGGGCCTTATTTTCCAGGATCGCCCAGAATAGTAATTTAGCTTTACCCGGACATCTTAATTTCCACAATAATTTCCACCACCACACCAAGGCCCTGTTATGGGTTTCCACATTGAGCTGGATATATCCATGTTTTGGTGAATATACACCGGAGGGATGGTGATCCCATATAAGTACATCAGCCCTATTGGTCAATCTAATATGTGTAAATCTTAACCGCCGTATATAATCCTCCCATTCCTCCTGCAGTTCAGCCGAGATCCCAAGTTGTCAAGCAGAAATCCACCCCTGTTGCCATAGTGTAGAAGCTCCCTGATCCGCTAAGTCATTCAGATTATTACATCCTCTAGAAGCCAAAAAAGTCCTCAGTTCCATAGAAAGGACATGTCCACCCCTGCAACCAACCCATGGGTCCATCCCTATCCGAAGTAGTCTCCCGTCGCCAATCCTCCACACTAATCCCGATCCGACTAAAGAGAAATGCTGCACCACTGCTTTCCAAACCACAGAGCAGTTTGCCCTCGACTTGTTTCTCAGCCTGATCCATTCGAGAAGTGTTAAAGGGGAAATATATTTATGATAGACCACTCTAGTCCAGAGACTCTGTGTATGAATTAATCGCCACGACACTTTGGCCCCCAAGGCTTTAGCAAACTTGAAAATATTCGGATTTTGTTCATGTGTTATGCTTTTTATACAGTGCATTATTTACATGTTGTGAATGCTTTTATATATTATGAGTATTATGTGTATGCGATGTACCAATCTAAAATGAAATTGGCCATCGAGTCAGCAACTATGTTTAACTCTCGTGGAATGTGCAGGTACTGAATGGATTCGAATGACCTTTCCAAGAGATGTACTCGTCTGAAGAGATGGAGTAGGGTGGGATTGCGGATAGCGTAAATCCGGTTAAGATGGGAAACCACTAATTGAGAATCCATATGGATGACAATGTGGTCCATACCTAAAGAAATAGCATCGGTTAGGGTTCCAATTACCACCTGATATTCTGTGGCATTGTTGGTTGCAAGCCCAAGAAAACTTCCACATGAGTTGATGAGCTCCCCTGTTGGGGAATACAGTACCCAGGATGCTGAGGCAAGGTTACGGGTATGCTGGCTGGCGCCATCTGTGAATCCGTAGCATGTTGCCATCTTCACACACAGACAGGACATGGTATAAGAAGTGGAAACAAGATCGAGAGACACTCAAAAAGCAAATGCGTCACACCACACAAAAACACACACACGCCATGTACAGTATATACAAGAAAGTCTATGCATGACATGTTCAAGCATAGTACCTTTTAAGGTAAAGCCCATTACGGGATTCACCCAAAGATATTCCGTCGTAATCTTCAAGCTCGTAAGCTCCCTTTTCCAAAACACGTTTGACAATGTAAGGCTCATGCCACATGGACTCGAATTTTCCTATGCCGAGTTTGTCATGCTTATGGTCGTATGTGAGGAACAGGTCACCCTCGTTGAAGATACGGGGTTCTACTGACTTGTCATACTGAGCTTTGATGCGTTTCTTGTGTGCTTCGTTAGCAAGAGCAGCATCTCTGCGAGACTCGTCAAGTATTGCTAGGTACAGGAAACGTTCTTCCTCGGCAGTAGTGTTAGGGATAAGTTCGACAATGAGTTGTAGAAACAGAATTTCGCACTCTATAGGAAGGACAGCCTCCAATCCATACACCAATTGGAAAGGAGTAAAACCTGTGGCGGTTTTAACGGAAGTTCTGTAGGCCCATACTGCTGAAAAGAGCATATTATGCCAGTTGGACTTATGTGTCCCTACCATCCTTTGGACCATAGTTTTCAAGACCTTGTTAATGGCCTCGACCTGTCCATTGGACTGCGGGTAGTAGGGTGTTGAGTTTTCATGATGAAAACCCAATCTCTCGCTCAGTTCATTAACCATATGGTTCTGAAAGTGAGAACCATGATCGGTAACTATCACTTGCGGAACTCCAAATCATGCTATTACATGATTGAACATGAAGAGTGCGGCGATTTTGTCGTCGTTTTGATATGTAGGCATTGCCTCGACCCACTTTGTGAAGTAATCCATAGCTATGATGATGTAACTATGCCCCCCGGTCGAGGTAGGCTTACAATGCATAAAATTGATGCCCCATTTTGCGAAGGGGCCCACGGCAATAACCTGGTGTAACGGGGCAGGATGGGTGCGCTTCTTGTTATGGAAGCGTTGACAAGGAGTACATCTCTTTACAGCCGCAATACAATCTTTAAAGATAGTAGGCCAGTAATATCCTGCGCGTAAAATCTTCTGCACTGTAGCCATCCCAGAGAGGTGACCGCCACATGCCCCAGTGTGACAGTCATTGAGAATGCGTTCAGCCTCATCGTGAGTTAGATAATGTCGGAGGATTGAATCAATGCCACGGTGGTACAAAGTGTCACTAATGATCAGATAATACTTTGCGTGATGGCGTATGTGACAACGATCGTCATGAGATAGATCGGGGTTGAAGCGTTGGGTTTGAAGATACAATGAAATATTTCCATACCATGGATCAGTTGTACTGATGAGAAACAATGATTCATCCAGAAAAGAGTCATTGTGCTCAACTTCTACATCAGGACGGGGAAGGTCGCAAATAAGCTCAACGAACACCAAAGAATTTTTAGACTTAGCTTTCTCGAAAAGAAGGTCGAACTCTTGCAGTATCACGATCCAGCATGAATACTTTCCCCCGAGTACTTGACGTGTCAGTACATGGTACATGGGGTTTGAGTTTGCAATGATAGTGGTGGTGCAGAGTACGATATAGTGGCGGAACGTTTGGACGGCGATGACTGTCGTGAAAGAAAGTTTTTTGACATGTGAATATCTAGTTTCAGTGTCAGTGAGACCCTTACTTGCATAGTAGATTACATGCTCCTGGGCGTTTTGATCCTCCTGTAACAAAACCATGGCGACAGTGGTAGTAGAAGCAACGAGATATAAAATGTAATCTCGGAAATAGTTTGGCGGTTGGATGACGGGGGCATGCGTGATGGCATGTTTGATGTTGTCGAAAGATTTTTGAGCTTGGTCGTCCCAAATGAACGAGACGTCTTTCTTAAGAAGCTTCATATACCCCTGAGTCTTCTCCGCAAAGTTACAAACAAAACACCTTAAATAAGTCACCTTCCCTTGGAGACTTTGAAGTTCCGCCACGTTAGTCGAAGGTGGTAGGCTGACAATGGCCTCCATCTTTAAGGGATCGATACAGATCCCATCCTTTGAGACAACCCTAGGAGGTGTCCAGATTGTACGCAAAAGATACACTTATGAGGATTCAAACGAATATTGTATCGTCTGCATCTGAGGAAAATGGCCATCAGATGATCCATGTGGAACTCACGCTGCTTGGAATGAGCAGGGAGATCATCCAGGTAAGGTTCCACAAAGTCCTTAATGTCATGGAAGGCATACGACATGGCCCGCTGGAATGTGGCGCCAACATTTTTAAGGCCAAATGGGAGTTTGCGGTATGCAAACGTCCCCCAAGGACAGATGAAAGCCGTCTTATGTTGGTTGGCTGGGTTGATCTCAATCTGGTTGTAACCAAAAAAGCCATCCATGAATGAAAAGATGACGCTCCTGACACAATTGTTGTTGATCTGGTTGATGAATGGGGTTGGGTAGTTGTCCTTTCGACAAGCTTTGTTAAGGTTCTGATAATCGACACAGACACGAATGGTGCCCTGCTTTTTTTTCACAGGGATGACATTTGAGATCCAATCCGTTAATGGGACGGGATAGATGAAGCCAGCCTTTAAGATCTTTTCAATCTTTGCCTTGATTGCTGCAGTCTTCCGGGGGTGTACCGGTCGCAACTTTTGACGTATAGGTTTGATGTCGGGATAGGTTTTATTTTGTGAGAAACAATCGCGGGGTCTATCCCAGGCATCTCCTCATAGGACCAAGCGAACACGTCTCGAAATTGCTTCAATAAGGCTGTACCAATGGCTATTTCTTCAGGGGAACACTTCTGGCCTATGCAAATGTGTTCCACTACACCAAGTTTTACTGAAATTTCTATCAGGGTGGTAGGCTCCAGGTTGTCCTCAGAGTCCGAAAGACATGCAAATATGGGAGAATGAGGGAACGGGTAGATATCTGGTGAAAAAATGGTGGTAATGTTGTCCTCTATGTACTTCAATGGTGGAAGAAAGGACGATCTATGATGGAGGTCATCCCACGGACCATCATCAACATTCATAACTTCCATGATGGACTCATCGGAATGAAAAGTCCGAAGTAAGAGATCAGGTAGAGATGATGCCCATCGTAGAGAATAGGGTGGAGAGGCCAAAACTAAGTGGTCCTCTGGTGCTGATTGGATAGCCTCGTAAATACATTCGACGGGCGAAAGAGGCATGGCGTCTCCAATCAGGTGGGTTGTGGCTTCATCTGGTACAAGCCAAGTATTAGTGGAGTGAGATGAAATCTCTGCAGAGATCATGTTTACCGAGGCAGCATGATTAGGGGGATTCGAACTGGGAAAAATGCCCATGAGAGATGAATCTTTCAAAAGGCCAACCCCTATACTCTCATATTGTTTTGACGTTTGTCCAATGGAAGGGATATGGTCACCAGGATGAGTAGTAGTGTCTCGCATGCAAAAATCTAACTGGTTCACGGTAATAATTCATCCTTGATGGGGGTATTGTACTATGCGGAAGACTGAAGAGGTTACCGCTTGCATGGCGTAAAACCAATTTCAACCAAGCAAGAGATTATAATCTATTGGGGTGGATACCACTTCCACATTGATGGTCACGATCTTTCCACCCAACTTGACTGCGAGAGCTTGTAAGAGCCCATGAGGTTGAAAGCCACGTCCGTCGAATGTTTTCAACGTGGTAGGGGAACGATTCAATTCGGGAGAGCCAATGGCTCTCCAACAGACGATCGACATGACAGAAGTAGAGGCACTTTCGTCCAAAAGGGTACGATGGACAATTTTCCCAGCAATGTTTGAAGCTACTTGGAATGCGAGCTGATGGGAAAGCCTCGGCTTGAAGTAGTCAAGTCGGAACATGATGGTGTTTGAAGAATCAAGGTCAATTGCATCGATTGATGCAAGGAGAGTTTTGCGTTGATTAGGACAATTCTGCAAGACTTCCAGCGTGGACATGGCGCAAGGGACTTGTGACAAGTCTTCTACGATATTGTAATTCTGTGCTGCCCGAGCATTAGGATTGAAAACAACTTTTCTAATCGTGCTCTTGGGCGGTCGCAATATCGAATCTAAAGATGGATTTTCAATGGTGAGAGAAGTTGATGGTACAGTGACATCAGGTAAGGAGTCAGAAGTTTTTTCAGTATTACTTCCAACAGGTGCCTTTGGAGGGATCGGGTCGTATGATCGCGAGTGAGTATTCAAATTGATCGTCTTGTTATGCAGCATGAGAATGTGCACGGTATTGGATGGTTCTCCCTGGGCTGGGGGAGGTTGAGCAATCATCTGCTGGTTTTGGGCGGGAAACGGATCATTGAGGATGGTGGGAGTGGGTTTACCCCTAAGAAACTTTTGGACTTCGTCTCTATGGATACATTCTTTGGAGAAGTGATCATATCCACACAGTAAACAAGGATATTTTAGTTTCCGTTTATGTTTGGCGTCATCAAGAGTGCTCTTTTGTTCCTGCTGGGCATAATATTTCTTAGGTTTTCCCTTGTTTATCTTCTTACTGCCAGACTTCTGAGGTGAAGCTGATGAGATAGAATTCACTTCTTCAGTAGCAGCAGGAGCGGATGACATGGTGGTGCTGAGACTAGCCTGTGTTGGTAATGGGGATGAACTTTGGGGGTGCGAAGAACCAACAGGTTGATGAGGAGGCTGGGTGTGAAGGGATCCAATGATTCCATCGGCTTGGGGTCCCTTAAGTGGTTTTGTGGGGTCGTTAGCGTCATGGGGTGCGTCGGGAAGAATATCAAACAATGTTCCGGATTGAGTATAAACTAAATCTAGCACATGGGCGCGTGCAATGGCCTGTTCTTCAGTGACAACACCTCCCATGGCAACATCTCTCGCTATGACAGGGATGAGAGACTTCGTAAACCAGTCTGTCAGGAGTTGATCTGGAATAGGAGCTTTAATGAGACGACGTCTCCTTCGCCATTCATGAATATGATCAGAAATGTGAGTGGCGATATTCTGACGGAGCGAGGTCAAAATCTCGGTACCAGTTTCATACCGTATAGGTAGCTGGAAATGAGACAAAAAGTTCATGGCAAGAGAGCCAAAATTAGGAAAAGAGTGGGGTGGCAACTCAATGTACCACTTGGCAGTCGAACCAGTGAGAGTCCTTTGAAACAATCTAAGACGAATCGAGTCGTCCATTAAGGAATTAGATGAACACCATAAATGGTAAGTCATCACGTGGTTTTTAGGATCTTCACTCGGCTTGCCATCAAATTTCGGGATATCAGATGGAAGTTTCACCGGAATAGCTGGCCAATTAGTTCCGTGGTAAATGGGGTCATTGGTTAAACGAGATAGGTCAGGTACTAGGGTAGCCAAAAAGGGAAGCTGTGGACTAGGCTGCGCGTATTGGTAATACAGATAAGGCGTGTAAGGACTAGTATGACCGTAAGGTGTACCAGGAGGAAACTGGCCGTAGGGGGGTGTGTCACCCAGACTGTAAGGGGGTCCGCCACCATAAGGTGGTCCATTCCAATAAGGTGGGGGTCCACCTCCACCACCGGGAGGAGGTGGAGGTCTGCCGCCACCACAGGCAGGAGGTGGGGCTCCATAACCGTAATAAGGTGGCCCACCACCGCCTTCACTTGGAGGGGGTGGTGGACCACCTCCGCCGCCGGAAGGATGAGGTTTTGCACCACCACCACTGCCACCATAGTAATTAGGTCCTCCACCGCCCTTGCCTGGAGGGGGTGGTGGACCACCTCCACCACCCGAGGGGAAATGTCCTCCCCCACCATAATAGGGTGGTCCTCCGCCGCCTCTGCCCAGAGGGGATGGTTGACCATTCCCACCACCGCCAGAAGGGTGAGGGCCATTGTTGGTAAAATGAGGTGGGCCTCCACCAAAGTTAGGTGGGGGCCCGCCGCCTCCAGCAGGAGGTGGGGGAGGACCGATCAGGGGTGGTGGTGCTTGAGGGATAGTTGGTTGGGGTCCATGTTGTAAAACGTGTTGTTGCCTCCATAGAGTGTAGGGATTTCTGGGATAGGGTATCCCGTATGGTGCGTTTTCGGGATTAGATTGGCCTGAAGAAGGGTTAACAGAACCTGGATACGCTTGGCTCCATAAAGGTTGAGTTACATTGGATGCCCCTCCAACATGAGATAATCCCATGGTGGATGGTCTAATGGGTTGGGGAGGTCCAACGGGAGGTCCGTTGGGGATTCCACCGCCTACGTTCTGGTTAGGAAATGGGGGTTGTCCCCCAGCCACAATAGGCTGACCACTATTCAAAGATTGAACCAACATAGGTTATTGATTAGCTACCATAGTAACAACGTTACCAATGAGATAGTCCGGGGGAATGGAGTATCCTCCCCTCGAATTTTGAGGTGGGGGAGGAGCTGGTAAAGTAACCGTGGTAGCAACAAGTGTGTTGGACTGTTGTCCTTCAACTGGTTGGTTCACTTGGGGTGCAGGACTGGACTCTTGCGAGGGTTGACCAGTCTCATTAATGGTCAAGTTGTGAGGGGACGGTTTGGGTGAACCGAAAGATATCGGGTGGACTGAGGTATCCCTATACCCAGGCCATTGCTCGATACTTTGTCTGCGAAGTTTGTTACCCCTAACCCGTAAGCGTTCCAGACGCTCCTGGAGAGGGCCGAAAACCTCGGCGGGGTCGGGCCTGTAGAAGGGTCTAGAGAGTTTTGGAGTAGTCCAGTTGGGTGGGGATGCGATGGCAAAATGAGCCACTGGGTGGCCGACAGAAGATGTCCAATAGGCTGCAGCTGCTGTGGGTCATCCTCGGGTTGATTTATCCATTCCAACGATCCAGGCTCTCTGGGCATAATTACCAGGAGGGTATCGTCTTGTGAAGTAGAAATGTCCACCTCTTCACCCTGTGGGGGGTTAGAGGTGGATGAGTTTGGTGGAGTTGGGGGAAACAAGAGTCCTCCAACATTCAGTAACTGCGACTGTGTTACGTTGATCCATTCTTACCCTCTAAATAACCTTCGAATTAAGGGGATATTCGGGTGATAAGTTCAAGATCGTACGGGATCTTCTCCAGGGTAAATCCTCCAGAGCGTCAGGAAAATCAGCCAAGGTGGCTGAAACAATGTTTCTCCTAAGGGTATGCTACAAAAGAAAAGCAGTCCAAAAAAACCTACTCAAACTAAGGAAACAAGCAAACGTGTGTGACAGAGTGGATTCAAAGTCTGGAACCTCATGGGATTATCAAGGCATCGCAAATCGCTATATACTGTAGGGTCCAACAATATGACGCGACAAGAAGGATTGGGACCGTACCCTTTCCTGCATACCCAATTACCTGGACAGTACGTGCGTGCTAATATCCCCGAGTGTTGTTCTCGGTGTATTACTTTGCCAAGATGGACAAATGGTTAACTTGGTTGGTTTCAGGAATCCTAGTGGTGTCTCCCGATATACGCAAGGTATGTGGGAGCTCAAATCTGTAGTGGTGCTGTCTAATGCACAACCGTTCGGCAAGAGACCTTCCGATATACTACCGAGTACATGATACACCCTTCAATATATGCCAAGTACGAATTATGGTACTTGGTGGGTACATGAAGGAGCTCGATATACCAATAAGTACGTGGAAGACTACAATACCCCCGGGATATAGTGCTGGAAAATAACGACAACTGCCACGCTTAACGACGCCGGAACACGTCTCTAACTTACACATAAGTTTCTAAATATTTTACCCTAGTTCTACCTTTAATTTTATCTTGGACGGTTAGGTGAATGCATGAGGTGAGTACATAATCAGAAACATAATGCAAGCCCTAGCTACATGAGAAAAGTATGCTTTTCTTTTGATGAATGCTACCTATGGGAAGGATAAATCTTTTTTTCTTTCCAATGACTTTGCTAAATCAATGCAATGCAACACAATCCCAACTCTACTAAAAATGATACTGAAACATTCTTTTCCTTTTACAACGAAACACAAAAAACACAACACTACTAATCCAAATCACAACATGTTTTCCTTATATTTTTCTTTTCAAAGAAAAATGACACTAGGTAATGAAAAGAGAGGATTCTAAGATGGAGTATGCGAGCTTTTCAATTTAAATTTTAATGATCTAAAAGCAACAAGAATTAAAAATGCGTCTCTCTTTCCTTAGCATGGAACTAATCTTGCAAATGCTGAAACATGTTTGAGTCTTTCGAGAAGATGAGCGATTCATAATTAAGGAAAAACACAACTGATTACATATCCATTCAATTTTTTCCAAAAAATGCATGAGCAAAACATTCCAATACACAGATTTTCTTCAACAATGTTTGAGAAATGATGGAAAGAAACACTTTTAACTTTTCGATGGATGCAACACAAGATTAGCTTGATAGCAACTACGCTTTCAGATGCAAACGACTGAAAAGAAAACACTACTTGCAGCACTCAGTACTCAGAAAACTTAAGAAAAGACAAGCACTCAGTCAGATCGGAAGACACACAAGACTAAAAAACCAGACAATAACAAGCAAACCAAGCAAGCCAAGCTCAACAGACAATGAAAACGAGGTCTGGGAGCTGATCTAATGAAGTAACTAGATCAGTTAATGGAGAGGAGGAAATACAAAGGTGAGTGGATGAAGATGGGGGAGGCAAGAGTGTCCACCACTACCGGTTCTCAGAATTGTCCAAAGCGGAACCCAAAACCAATCCAAACTAAGCCAAACACTCAACACACAAATCAACGATAGGATCTATGGATGGATCTTGCAGCACAGAGGGAGTTCATACAACAAACCAAAGCTCATATCAACAGATGGAGAGGGGATGCCTGCATGTCAGATTCGACGAATCGACGCACCCTATGTTTGTACACAGTGCGACATCACAGTTTACCAATGCGGGTAGTGCGACGCTATCGCGGTATACCAATGAAAGGACTACGACGAGTAGCTAACAGGTAGAGAACAAAGACCGGGAAAGACACAGTGTCGCTCTGTTTTCACTAACCAGGTGCGACGGGCGAGATCTAAGTTCTGAAATGGATCAGATCTCCAAGCAATGAACCATGAAATGGTTTGGAAATGAGTAGTATAAACTCAGAGGAAGTAGATCAGAGTCTTCAATGTGAAGATGTGATGGTGAATATCGACTCAAGAAGCAAGTGACAAATAAAAGGTTTGTGTCAAGCAGTCAACTGAAAATGACTCCCAGATTGACAACTATTAAGACAAAATGAACATTCCCCAGCATGGTCGCCAGATTTGTTTGACGGATAATCCACTCGAGCAGATGCGAGCCGGATCTCCCTAGATCAAAGCGGGTCTAGAAAAAATAAGATAGGCTACGAATGCATTTCCTAGATCTACTTAAGGATCGAGTACTAGATGTCTTACCTCTCACTTCGCAATCCTTTCTCCTGAATGCTGCTCCACGTCTCACGGTCGTCAGATCCAAGCTACAAGACCTGTCAAGACAAGAATCAAGAGAAATGAGTAAAGGGCATCTATACAATAAGAGATCTAAGTGAAAAGTTAAGCAGGTAGACTACTCAATATCATTACACACATGAACAATATTGGTGGAAAGCTTTTGTATTACTGTAAAAATAGGGAAGTACATAGCAGAGATATAGAACTACAACCAAGGCTTAATGCTGTAGCCATTCTCCAACAAAGCCATTTTCCATTTCCTCCTAAGGAATCTTGAGTCTCTCAAGGATGAGTAGGGATTTCTCAAGAGTGATTTCACCAGCATGTAGACACCATAGCCTTCCTCCCCTTGGAGAGGGGTAGAGCTTCTCTTATATAGGACTAAGTGGATAGGGTATGGATGGGATAGGTTGAGATATGGTAAGAGAGAGATAGGGGATCCTCCCAAGGTGTCAAGAACCGAGTACCAACTCCCCTAGAGGTCAGGGATAGGGTTCCAAGTCAGCAAGTTTCGAGAAGAAGCTCGAAGAAGCTATTCTTGCCATTTTATTGACTTCATCGCACCCTGCAGTGAAGCAAGCTGCGATGTCGCATGTTGCATGAGTGCAACCTGTGACGACATCTACAATCCTAGTGAAAATAGGTACAAATCCTTCCAGGTCAATCACTTAGTCAAGATATCTTCAGGGGTGTGTACATTGAATCTCATGATGAGTAGATTTTGGGTGTAACAATGATGATAAATCTGTATGATGTTAGATGATGTTGTGATACTTGTGCAATGATTATGTTAGATGATGTTTATGTTTAGTAGGTGGTCATGATGATGATGATGATGGTACATTACATGATGTTAAGTGATGGTGGTGGTGGCCATTGATTTGATTATCACATTGTAATATTTTCTTTTTTTTACATATATACATGGATTTACTTTTTTTATGAACTCAATGGACTGTCAAATTATTTTATGATATTTATCTTCATGTGTATGTTGTATATTTTTATGTCAATGAGTATAATTCATGTGTGTGATGCAATTTTATTTATTTATTTATGTATTTATGTTGAAGTCATTTATATTTTCTATAATTATAATTGCAAACTGTGCACAACCACAGTTATAATTAATTGAAAGTTACAATATCAATTATAATTACGATTTACAATCATTATTACAATTCCACAAGTGCAAATTACAATAACAATTACAATTGCAATTACAATAAGAAATTACTAATTATATTTAGAAGGTACAAATTACAAATTGGACAATTATTTACAAAATTGCAAGATTACAATTTTTTTTATGAAATTTCAAAATTGCAATCATTTTAATCATCTATCAATTAATTATGGGGTGGTCAACTATAAAATATTTCATTCATCGACCAACTATTACAAGTCTTTTACGACATGTCATGCATTATATGCGCAAGTCGCATATTTTCTTGATACTAATATCTAATAAGTTGTAATTAATTCTAGAATTGAAGTTGTATTTACTCTATAAATCATACTTGGTGCATCTATATATCATAATTGTAAACTCAATGATATGAACACGGTAAACAATGAGAAAACACAATTATATATTGAGTGAAAAGAACACATCAACAAGTTGAATATAACCACACAATGGTATGATTATGTCTATCGATAAAGATAAAATGATATTGTAAAGGTTAATATAACCACACAAAACTAAAGTGTAGATATTAATGAATTCAAAATTGAATGTGAACTTGTAACAATTAAATAGAACAATGACACGATCACACATGAAAAATGAGATGAATAGAAATTAAAGATCAATAATTAAGCTAACAAGAAAATTTAAAATAACAAACTATTGACTAAGCATCACCCTTACTTTATGGATTATGCCCTATTTCCTTAGAATATACTATATAACATAAATAACAAGCATCATAAATGTAAATCATATTGAGAATCCAAAGAGTTTCAAGACGCTACAACAATCTTAACAATTAGACATTCAAAATCAAAATAGAAAAATAATTCCCAGGGTCTTAACCCATACAAGTGTATAAATGCAATGGACCCAATCAAATTCAAAATATCTTAATCTAAAATCAAACTTTCTCCCCATGATCCCCAAATATGATAGAACCGGGTCAAGTGTTTTTTATTTCATATATAATTTTTTCTTTATCCTCATGAGAAAGGTAGATATTTACAAGCTAATTATATAGAAACACATATAAACATTACATTGAAAACACTATTTTTAATACCTTGATGTCAATCATTCCCCTTCATAGGTTTGCTCATGTACTTATCACCGACCTTGTAATTCTTTTAAATTTCTTATTTGTTTAGTAAATTAAATCCTTGGGATTTTTTTAGAACAAAGTGCATGGCACATGGATATGCGTACATATTTGTCCCCTACTAAATCATCCTCACTAGTTCCAATAAATTCATATTTTAATTTTTCCTTCAACATCCAATTGGAATCCTTCATTTCTAAAGGGTCTATCATGTCCCTAGGTTGTTGGTCCTCTAAAATTTATGTTCCCTCCAAAGGGGAGGGGATCATTTTTTCAATGTATAGTGATATCATCCTTTTCTTATTTTACATTGGGGTATTGATCTAGATGTGGATGGTTAGCCCAAATTTTACTTGATCCGAAAATGACTACAACAATCCACTTTCCTTCAAAACCAAGTATCTTTTATTGACAATGCGCTTCGCATGAAAGTGAACTTACTTAACCAAACTTCTTCAACTTGCATAAAGGAAATGCACATGTAATGGCATAAATATAAAAGCATAAGATATTAACTCCATAATGACTTTGATAACGGAGTTCAATAGACCTCTTGGCTGCGTCTCCGGGTCCACTCTCAACTATTGATACCATTATATTATAATGCTCAAATAATAACGATTACAATGGTGACTTACAATACAAGTTTTGGAGACACCCTCCAAATCCATGGCTCAGATTCACAAATGTACTTCACCATTGAGATGCTCTCGAAAAACTGAGAAGAATGAGTATAAACTCGACCATACCTGGACACACTGCTCAAAGGCCCCCTTCGGCATGTACATCAAGACAATGCCCTACAAATCCACTGTTTAGATGCTGAAACAAACATTAGAATAATACTACCCTCGAAATTATGAGAAAATAAACTATAATCTTGCCTATGCTCTCTTCAAGTTCTCAAGGACCCCCCTTGGCACACAAAAAAAAAATATACTCGACATTGTACAAATCGCGCCTCCAGATTCGGACCAAGCCTCTCAAGAAGATCTCACCCCGAACTCTCTTCAAGAACTTCAATTCGAAATTCCATGACAAAATAGTGAGGATGCATCCCCTTTTAAAGCCCCCTAAAGGGCATCTTTTTCATTACAATCATATTAACTTCATAAAAAATATATTAATTGCCATTACTCAACACAACTAAAGTTGTTGGGATATTGGTTAAAGTTTTGGAATAATGCCCCAAAGAGTAGGGTTCAAATCCCATGACAAATAATAATATATACGTTGGATTATAATATATATAGTTAAAATCATATATATAAAACAAACCATATAAATAAAATACGTTGAACCATGTGAATCACTTGCACACAAATTGAGGAGGCCATGTAGAGCAGGGTAATTTTTAAGGGCGAAATTTTGCCCATTGGATATTTTTTCAAAAAACAAATTCGCTATATGGTGATTTTTAATCTCTAATATCGCCTATATTTACATAAAATATGTTTTTTTATCATAATATTCGCCAAAATTTACAAGTTTCAGTAGTAAATTGTATGTTTCATATTTAATATTCGCATACCTATCTATATATAGGTTTTTTTCAATCCAAAATAATCACCTAGAATACTATACTTAAGTATAATATTAGAATCCTTAAAAAATACCTTGATGGAGAGGTGCCATGTGGAACCATGTGATTGGTCCATGTGGCAACCATTCATTGTCCCCTGCCACATCATCAATGCCCAGTCATATGCCACATCACCATGCCATGCCATCATGCTACATCACCATGCCACGTCACCATGCCATTGTACTAATTATATGATCTTGCCACATGTCAGCCACCTTGGTTGTATGACATGTCATGTGGAAGTCTGTGGTCCTGCCACATGGCACCCACCTATAACTTTTATCTATTCCATCTAAAATTCAGAAGGGCATATCTTCCTCGACGTCTGTTTGAGGTGATTCAAGCGTTGTTTGAAATATCTCATCAAGATATATGCAATGGCTTTGTTTTTATCAGCATTCAAGAACTTTGATTTTTGAGCATTCTCAGATCCACCTGTATCATTCGTCCCCATTGGAAGAAATTTTGGACCTCCAAAAGTATGGATTTACTCAACAACTCTTTGATGATAAAGATCCCTAACTTTTTCTAGTTTCTATCCATATTGTTGAACTGCATCGCATCCTCTTCGGCTGCAATTTCTGTGAGGACCGACAAAAAAATCCTCATCGATTGCCATTTCTGCGGGACCGACATCTGCATCCCCTAAATGGATTTTCATTGCTCACTGCCTGGACTGCATAACAAATGTCTCTGCAAAGCCACACTCTCTTTTAGATTCTTCATCTTTGTTCTTCGGAGCGAGAATGTCGAAGGCCAACACTTGCATCAATATGCAAACTTGTAGCTACTTCTGCTACACAACAACTGTCTCTGAAAGGCCACACCCTCCTTCAGATCCTTCACCTTTGTACTTCGGATCGAGAATGTTTAAAGACTGACACTTGCATCAATGTGCATAGCAGTAACTGATGACCATAAATTTGCAAGATCTAAGCAACTTCATACTTTCTTCATTGTCCAAAGAGCTTATGAAACTTGAGAACAAGTTTATAAAGTTGCCAAATACAATTTAGGAAAAACAATGCCTCTCACAAAGAAGTGGCTACAAATCCCATTACAACATGGCAACAATTGTCTTCAAGTCACAATAGGAGTGCACTAGTGGTAGAATTCTATGGTCTTTAAAAACCACTACAACAATGTGCACATGGCTAAGTCACAATGCCAAATACAAGTACTTAGTTGAAGACTCTATGGTCTTGGAATCCACTATACAAAATGCACATGCCAACTTCCTTATTGGTCTTCGGTCCAACAAGGTTTGGACTCATTGCGCATGGCGCAATTCGGCCCCTTTATGCCCTTAGCCTTCTCTTGTGGCTTATGCCCTTGTGTTGATGGCTTCCTTGCATCAAATGGCCTTTGATCGCTATCTTGGATTTCCATCTTGGAACTGGCTTTCTGTCTTGGATCTCTATCTTGGCTCTCCATCTTGGCTCTTCATCTTGGATCTTCCACTTTGAATGTCCATCTTAAATCTCCATCTTGGGTCCCCATCTTAGATCCCCATCTTGGATCCCCATCTTAGATCTCCATCTTGGATCCCCATCTTAGAGGTTGATTCATGAACTCTCCTTGCTACTGAACATTCTCAACAAAGGCTAAAAATTATGTTGCATATCAAGTGATGTTATAACAAGTCATCACTTTTCCCTTATTCGGTCAGTCACTTCAATTTGATGCCACCTCGTCTCATGTACATGCTAATGATTCCCACTAACATGTCTGCTACTGCTTCGTGATTTCAAAAGCTATTTTGGAGAAGCTTCTCCAATGAAGTGCCTCTTTACCCATCTTGCCAACTATTACAAGAATGGTAAGCACAACATGCTATTCAGAACTTGTTATGCATAAATGATATTCATTTCTTACCAAGCTATTCTAATGGATTTACTTCTTCGGGTTCCTCCTTCTTGATAAGTTCTTCTTTGGATGACTGGCCTTCTTGATGAACTGCCTCTTGGACTGTAGGTGCTTGATCAACTCTTTCATCAGCTACCTTTGTCTCCGTGGGTACTTGTACAACTTTCCTCCAATTCTTTGTAGGTGCTTGCATAAATTTCATTCCTTGCTTTGGACGAAGCTGCAAATGAACTTTCCAGCATTTTCCAATCCAACGACCACTCATATTATAGTGAGTGTAATAGTTCTTTCTCTTGGACAGTGAACCTTCCTTGCCATTCTCCACTTTTAGATTTGTTTGCCTTTACCACACTTTAGTTTGGCTTTCATAAGCATCCACCTGTTAAACCTACTCTGATACCACTTGATCTAGACGTGTATGGTTAGCCTGAGTTTCACTTGATCAAAAAATTACTACAACAATATACTTTCCTTCAAAACCAAGATTCTTTTATTGGCAATGCGCTTTGCATGACAGTGAACTTACTTAACCAAACTTATTCAACGCGCTTAAAGGAAATGCATATTTAATTGCATAAATATAAAGAGAATAAGATATGAACATCATAACAAATTTGGTAATGAAGTTCACTAGACCTCTTGGCTACGTCTTTGGGTCCACTCTCAACTAGTGAGACTGTTCTATTATAATGCTCAAATAATAACAATTAGAATGGTGACTTATAATACAAGTTTTGGAGACACCCTCCAAATCCATGGATGGGATGCACAAATGTACTTCACCATTGATATGCTCTCCAAAAATCAATAAGAACGAGTATAGACTCGACCATACTTGGACATAGTGCTCAAAGACCCCCTTTGGCACGTACATCAAGACAATGCCCTGCAAATCCACTGCTCGGATGCTGAAATGGACATTATAATTATACTCCTCTCGAAATTCTAAGTAAATACTATAAACTTGCATATGCTCTCTTCAAGTGCTCAAGGACCCCCTTGGCACACAAAACAAGGCTATACTCGACATTGTACAAATCCTACCTTGGGATTCGAGCCAAGTCTCTCAAGAATAGCTCACCTTGAACTCTCTTCAAGAACTTCACTTCGAAATTCCATGACAAAATAGCGAGGATGCATCCCCTTTTAAATCCCTTAAAGAGAATATTTTTTATTACAACCATAGTAACTTGATAACAAATATATCAATTGCCATTACATAACACAACCAAAGTTGTAGGCATATTGGTTAACATTTTGGAATTATGCCCCAAAGACGAGGGTTCAAATCCCATATAAGACAAATAATAATATATACATTGGCTTATAATATATATATATAGTTAAAACCATATATATAAAACAAACCATATATATACAATACATTGAGCCATGTGAATCACTTGCATGCAAATTGAGGAGGCCATGTGGATGTGCCACGTGTCACCATGTGATTGGTCCATGTGGCAACTATTCATTGCCCACTGCCACATCATCAATGCCTAGTCATGTGCCACATAACCATGCCACATCATCATACTGACTATACGATCTTGCCACTTTCCAACCACCTCGAGTGTACGGCCTACCACGTGGCACCCTCCTACAACTTTTGCACGTTCCACCAAAACTTCAGAAGGGCATATATGCCTCATACGACGTCCATTTGAGGCATTTCAAGCGTCGTTGGAAAGATCTCGTTGATCTCTATGCAGTGGTGTTGTTTCCATCGACATTCAAGCACTTTAATTTTTGCACATTCTTAGATCCACCTGTATTAGGTATCTTATTTAAATTCCACCAAGTATGCTAATGGATCCACCTTTTAGTGAGTGACCTAACAAAATTTTGGTGTTGCTTCTTAATTTTAGATTTTCATTTAGGGAAAATCACTATTGTGTCTTCAAAGAATGATGTACACTAGAAAGAAGTATTCTCATAGTTGTGGTTAATGTAACCAAAAATGCACTATGCCTACAATTCTAGGCAATAAACACTTCAATTTCAAGGTGGTATTGACCTATTCTCTTTATTAAACTATCAACAAAAATGCAAAGTCTTGTGTTTAAACAATTTAGTTCTCTAACAAACTTATTCTCAAGAACTTCAGGGCCCATACCCGACTTAACCCCTACTCCTTAATCTTCTTAACTATTTATTCACATCCTCCTATAACTTATATGCACTTTCCTTATATTGCTCCTCTTCCTATAGATCCAATTGTTTGTGTCCCTTAACTATTAACTAAATTGTCCCCATTCTTTGAAATTATCTTACATTTTATTTCACATGTCATCAAATGAATCTTGGATGTTCTCGAGGGATTAGTTTCAAATATCATTATTTATAATGGTCAACATAGGTGGTTGAGGGCCACTAGGGACACAAATCGTGATTAAATAATATAACTAGCAAAATGGGGGTATGAAGTACTATTCAACATTAACTTAATCTCGCAAGTTTTTCTTAATATATTGGCTCTTTGATTTGTGCAAACTTTCATTTGCATATTATTGTTCATGTCCAAAATGGTGATACGGGCATAATGATTTTTAATATTATTATTCATGTCCAAACTGTTAATATGGAAGTGGTTCATTTGTATTAGTTGTTTGAGTTCTAGGGTGGGTGCCATGCACCATGAGTAGGGAGCCTTCTACTATGTTCTTGACCCTCTCTCTCTACTTCTAGAGATTTGAAGGTAGGCCCGAACATTGTGTTTGTCGAGTAATGAAAACAAAGAGAGGCACCCATAGTGTCAACAACAAAATGACAAATCCCCTAAAAAAACTTCAATATCCCTAAGGAAGAGAAGGCTCCAAGCCATATAAAGGAAATTATGAGTGGAACTATGTCGCATATCCCCTATTTGGAGTGATTTTCGAGAATCATCATACCATGCCTAAATATTGCCGTTAATATTGTGTGCGTCCTAGAGACACTAACACAAACTTAACTTCAACAATAAATGTATTTGGGTTTATGTTGAAATATCGAAGTTTAACTCAAAGTATTTCCTCATAATTGCTAAAGTATATTTATGAAACAACAAAGCTGTGTGTGTGTGTGTATTCGACCACTATGACGAAATATCAAATTACTACAAAAATCCATTTAACAAAAATGTCCTTCATTTTTACATAATTGATAAAAACAAAGTAATTAATATTGTTAAGATTTATAATAATTTCCAAATAAAGTTATTAATTATATTAAACTTAATTTTTGAAAAAGGAACCATTATTCTTTTTCCATTGTCCAGGGCAAGGAATAACAGGTTAGGTGTTTAAAGTTGGGTTTGCAATTGATTAAATTCACAATTGAATGTCAACAATGTTAAAATTCAAACTAATATATTTTGTTTACAAATCCTAAACCCTAGACACCCTGAACTCCAAACCCTATTCGGCCATTGTCTAGAGCATAGTAGATTTGTATATACCTGTGTTTTATAAGTGGTGCCATCTGATTCAACAACCCAACCAATGAAATTCCATATCATAGAAATGGCAGCTATCATTAAATAATGCAATTGGTATAAATGATTTTCTCATCGTTGGGAGTTGAAAAGGCATCCCATTTATTTTACACACAATAACGGCCACAACCCACGGTTCTGCTTGCCGCTCATTATCAATCATGATCTCCGAATTTGAGCTTTCTAAATATGGAATAATATCTACTTGGAGCTTCCTAAATAAGGAATACAATCTTGCAATAGTATTTTTAATTTACTCGGCGCGCCATAATAACAAACCGCACAGGTGTGTCCTAATTGAATTGATGCACTGATGCTTCTAAACCACATATGCACCACGGTGGAACATCCACAAAAAATCTTGTAAATGAAAGTATCTGCTATATTTGATACTGGATAGTTATCTAAGTTGTTTTCAATATTGTTGACACTGGTTCGCTTAATATACAAAGACGCACTAGTGTAGTAGAATTTTATTTACACACCGGAGTATGTTATTTTTATTTTCCTTTGGATGTCAATATGGTGCATCATGAAAAACAAAACACACTGGGGCATTCATATCTGTATGGCGCCCTGGTATTCCGAATTTTTATAAATATATTTATTCACTGTGTGTTTCAAGTTGTGACACACCACTGTGTATATTTAAAGAGCACATCGATGTCCAAAAAATAAAAAATAAAAAGTCGACGAGTTATTTTTCCATAAACTAAAAAATGAGTGGGAATTTCAATTTTATAAACTAATTCTACAAGGTATTAAATAAAAACTAAACACTTTCTCATTATTTTGCCGAAATTTCGAGGGGAGATTTTTCAGAGAGAGTTATCACGGACGAGTTTGGAGCAACTTGATTATTCTGAAGATCGAAATTTGTAAGGCATGTTGAATCAAACAAATCCCTGCATAGTAGAAATTTCAAGTATGTAAATTATTACTATTATTTTCCTATTTAGATTTTCTTGTTGCTTCCTTTCGTTTTATGTGGCTACAAAATTTTACATTACAGTTTAAATCCCTCAAATGTTTCACAATTAGGACTTTTATTTTTAGGTATTTTAGATTTAATGGTTTTGTAGTTTTATACATAAGCTGTTGGGTGCAATGGGACCACTCTTTGGGTTGAATCCGAAACCCTGTCAACCCGGTCAATTTTTTTTTTCAAATTCTTTTAAGAAAAACGCTTCTGCCGTTTTTGGTGCGTTTGATTTGTAGAAACACACTGGTGCATTTGTAGTAATAACGCACTGGTAATTTCTGGTATTTTTTTTTTTAATTTAAAAAAACTTACGTAGTTTTCGGTGCGTTTGAGTTGTTCTAGAGCACCAGTGCATTAATACTGAAAGTGCACCGTTTTGATTGATGGTGCTTTATAAGAAAGAAATGACATTGATAAATTTGTATATGACAATTTTTATTTTTTTGTGGTTAACGATGCATTCAATTATGGCACACCATTGCGATCACACATCAAAAGCACCGGTGCATTTTGTACGTTGCAACACACCGAAATGACATGCTTTTTTGTTTTTATTTTTATTGTATTTTTATCTTGAAGATATGTATTTTTTGTATAATATATTTAATGGCCTCTTTATTTAATCGTCTAGGTTGTTCATTGATAGGAAATGTGTGATAAGAGTTCAATGAACAACAATTCTAGTCGACATGATGGGAGTACATTCAAACTCACGAAGAAGGCAAGTTCTTTGTAGTTTATGTATCAAATTAATATGTTTGAATTATTTATAAATTTAACTAATATGTGTTGGCTAATGTCTCACATGCAGAGCCATAAAATGAAGAAGCTCAATAACATTCTTTGCAATCTAAGTGCAGAAGAACGTAAAACCTTGATGGAAAAGTTGTAGAGGGATGAATAAGGTGAATAAAAAAGAAATAAATATGATTTTTCTCTTGAATTTTGAGTAATACTTTACCTAAGAATATTAATTAATAAGTTTCAAACATTCAACTAATTCACATATGTTGAATGTTATGCAGAGAGTGACAACAACATAAGGGAATTTCAACATAAGAAAAAACAAATTATGGAAGATGTAAATGATGATGAATTGGTGCTTAGCTCATCTGGAGTGGTATTGAAAGTTAATGAAAGGGGAAAAAACTTTTATAAAACTATGATCATTGTAATAACTTGAGATTTATTATTCGTTGTGATCTTTATATATATATATATATATTTTTACACCGTCCATCCTTGGATGTATTCAAACAAGTGTTAACATACAAAGAAGAGCCATCGGAAGAATTGATTGCGTTAAGTAAGGGTTGTGAGTATATGTTGGAGTATCAAAAATTAATTGTGGAATTGTAAGTATCTATCTTGTTTTACTTCACTCATTTTATAATTAATAGAACAACAAAATCCTTTATATTAAATATATGATTTCTTACAGGCTAGTATAAAACTTGTAGGCAACAAAGTATGGAGTGGAGCCAACATAAGACTTGTTGAAAGAAGGCATGCGATTTGGTTTTGAAAGAATGTGTATCATTCAACACTCAATTATTTCTATGGTACGCCACTTTTCAATTTACATTAATGTATATTATCTATTTTAATTTTCATTTTTATAGCAATGTAGATCAGACACCCATTACACTTTGTTTTTACATTTGTAGGTGGAAGTTTAAGAAGCAGAAAACAATTGAGGCAATGAAAAAAACATTCGACCATATAACCCAAGTCATGCTAGTGGCTTCAACATGAACATTAGTTCCAACGAAGAATGACGATCCATATATTTTGGATGTTAATGCAAGTTGTTGTATATTTTGAAATAATTGACTGTTAAAATCAAACATTTTAATGTATAATGTACTAGACATAATGTCCCAACCGAAAGAAGATGGGTAACCAATAAGTGTAACAATTACATTCATGTTGATATTTTGATTATTGTGGACTCTATGTTGTCCCATTTTGTATGACAAAAGACCTCTTATTGATATATAAAAAATGAAGATTTTTATTCTATTGCATCCTCCAATGTCATGAAATGTTAAATCGTTAATTAAGTATATGGATGATTAAATATTATAATAGATGCAAAAAATTATGATATAATAAATTAATCCAAACGCAATAATAAAACATGAAATGAATCCTATTGTAAAAAATATCTCAATTTGGTGAATAATGTAAATAAATAAATAAATAAATAAATATATATATATATATATATATATATATATATATATTCCAGTGCGATGTTAGTAGTCATGGTTCACCAAACATAAAGTAATAAGTAGTGCTTTTCATCAGTATGATAACATTGATGCATTTCATAAATTGTTGCATCGGTGCACTTAAATCAACATAGTCCTGGAGCAACATTATATTTGTCACATGCACCGGGGATTTTTCTATTATTACGCCCCGCTGCGCTACGTTATATTAATTGCACCGTTAAATTTTAAAAGTATAGAGAACAATGGTGCTTTGTAATATTTAGAGAGCACTGATGCTTTTTAATAGTTCAAAACATCGATGCTACTTTTAGTATAACACACTGGTACATACGTTGTTATATAGCAACGATGTTGTTTAATAGGTAGCAAGCAATGGTGCATATATTACTATAAAGCACCGATTCTTGTTAAATTTTTTTTTCACACCAATGCTATATGTGTTGTTAAGCACTGATGCTCTTTATTTTTATGCGCATTGGTGTTATTATGTCTTTAGAACGCATTGATGCATGTTATGTTTGTTAGCATCAGTGCAATTTAACCTATAAAGCACACCAAAAAAAAACATCCACACTGAAAGCCTCCGACTATCGAGTTTTTTTTAGTTATAATACATTTCCGTAAAAATCTCTGCTAAAACATCTAGTACCATTTGTGGAGGTTATAGCGGAGGTATTTTGGATAATTTTGGCCAATCTTGTAACACTAAAAGCTTCTGCTATAACCTCCACTACATGGCCTTTTCCTTGTAGTGATTGATAGATATGACTCTCCAAGGCGTTCCCCCTTGAATATCATATGGAGGAGTGACGCCCTCCCAAGAATAAAGCTTTTCACTTGGGTTATCATGGGAAAATATTAACATATGATAATTTGTGACGTATAGGCTTTCAAGGTCCTTCTCAGTGCCCCCTATGCAAACAAGTAGAAGAAAGTACGATCAATCTTTTCCCAAACTGTGAGTTTGTTGTAGAATTTTGAGCACACTTTTGAGATATTAAATATAGATATATCTATTCCGAGTACTTGGCGAGATACTTTTGTAACTTGGCATAAAAAATATCAAAAAAAAACTTCAATAAGCCCCTTCTAACGTAGGTATGGAAAGATCTACCTTGCTACATCATTTGGAAGATATGGCTAAATAGAAATGACTGTATATTTAAAAATCAAAAGAAAAAAGCGGGCCAAATTGGAAGGTCTGCATGGACCATGATGCAAGAAGCAATTAAAAGTAAAGGGATATCAAACAAAAAAGTATAGATTTAGACATTGAAGAAAGGCAGTGGCTCCAAAATCTATTAGATCATTTAGTGCAAACTAGCCATGAGGATATGCCAAGGGAAAAGGAAAAGGTAACTTAGCTTTTGAGAGTAAAGTCGACAAAGCCGGATGAGTGGATTGATAACTAGAGATACCATATCTTGTTCTTTGATGGGGCCTCAAAGCATAATTCAGGGGTGGTAGGTGCAGTGGGAGGGGGTTATTTTTGAGCCCGAAATAAAACTAAATCAAAACCTACTTGTGGGGATTGGGAGAAATTTCCAATAATTAAGTTGAATCTCTTACTCTTTGGCAAGGCCTCATGCAAGAATTGCAGAGAAACATAAGTCAACTGATTATACTGGGCGATTGTATGATAGTCATTGTATACCAAATCATTAAGCAAGCTCCAATAGATGGTCCCTTGGCTTGAATAATGAAGAGAATAATACTGCACTTGATGTTAGAGTTTGCAGACATAAAGATATTTCATGCTTTAAGAACTCTAAATCTTCTAGCTGATAGAAACGACAAATTTGCTTGCAATCTAGCCCAAGGTCATTTGATCATTGGTGGAGAGGTAGAATACTATTGTAAAATCCATAAATTGAATTTTACTATGGATGAAAATGACATGATGATGCATTATGGTTCTTGAGCTCTGGATTCCAGGTGGAATATTATTGGCATGTAGATGAATTGTAATCAATACTCGGTATTTATGAACTCTAGTGATATCATAATCGATAGAATGCTTGAGCGTGAGAACATGTATGGATAATCCTTCGCTCGTGTGCTCTAGATAGGGAAATCGATGAATATGGTACGAGGTTATCAAATCTAGAACGAAGAGGTAAATATGGAAGGCTCTAAATGCTCTTATAAACTTGTTTGTCTGTGTGAATTTATATTTTGGTCCGTTCCTCCTTGGAATTGCCGCTCTCATATGCAAGAGAAATGGAATGGTAGTAAGTCAAGGAACAATGTTCGTGAGAATTTTGGTAGTAGTCCAACTTTATTCTGGTCGACCAGTAGATTGTATCAGCTGAGCATATGAGGCAAGGGTTCTGTTTTAAGTTACCTACACTAAGTACTTCAATTGTTTATTACCCTTTGAAAAGTTCATAGTTGTTTTAAAGACTAGCAATACGTTTACTCCTTTTGAGATTCTCCTTCCTTCCTGCATAGTTGAGTATGTATGGAGATTTGAGTGTTATGATGGTAGCAATGATTATTACTCTTCAGGGACTGTTGTGTTGAATGTATACATTCCTAAAATCCAGTCTAAGTGTCTGAATTTTAAGTTGTGCTTAGATTTTTCTCTTTGGGAATTTTCTCTCTGTAATAATACTACCTTCAGGTTTGTAGAGACCGTGTAGAAACTAGAGGACAAAAATGGTCATTCTGTTTGCAGCATTAAGGTTGGAACTATATTGAGAGTGTGTATAGAGACTCTGTTGCACAAAGTTCTATAGGGTTTATCCAATCTGGGTTTGTTGTCCTTTATCCTTTTCAACATTGGAATTTTCCATAAGTTTCACGATTATCATATTTATCAGTTTGTAACTACTTTTGCAATGGACCCGGAAATTGAGAACAAAGATAAGTTGGAATAGTCATCCGATAAAAGCAAAAAATGGCCGAAGTGGGATAGATATATTGATATCCAGGTATTAGCGAAAAGGCATAAGGTTTGGGAGGATCGCAATGTTAGAGGCCGACTATTTGATCATATTCATCATGATTATCTGGAAGCTTAACTTAACCATCTAAGGAAGAGACTGTTAAATGTGGAAATTGAGATTGAGTTTTGGAAAGTTAAATTCATGAATTTTGAAGGAGAACTTAAAGAATTGAAAAATGTTGGGCAGGGTCCTTCTTCAGGGCCGACTCCTTGGAAACTACAAAATGAAGTAGGGAAAGCTTGTACAATGAGCTCAAACAAAGAGGTGATGATTTCATATGAGAAGAATGATCCCTATGATGTCTTTTCTCCTCGGTTTTCACCAAAGCTAGAATAATTTCCAATATTTCTAGAAATCTAAGACTTTCACTTCTATTTTGTTCATCAATGAAGTGCAAATGCATTTTTCTATCTAGTTCTTTTATCAGAATATACACTAGTCAGGATTTTAGTTACAATTGGAATTTGAAAGAATGTAACTCTTTTTAATAGTTTTTTCTTATAGCTCCAGAAAGACACATCAAATACTTTTCTCAATTTGTATGGAGCAATTTTGTAACACCAGGTCTTTCGGTCCGATTGAGACCTTTCTTTTTTTGATATAAAAAATTCAATATATGTTTGTGTTAAAAAATATATATATATTGTGTGTGTACCCATGTTTTCATATCTAAGGTATACTACAACTAGGTAGCTCTAATGAGTTAAGGCTCACATTATAGGGTTTTTAGGAGGCCTCTGATGGTAGTCCCAACATCCGGTAGTCGTTGTGGATGGCACCAAGATTGTGGATGACATATATGATGAACCATCCATGGTGCCTCATGAATTTGTACCAAAGGTTTATCACAAGGTAATGTCATACCTAATCCTAATATTTCTATTCATATTGTTATTGGTCAATATGATTCTACAAGCAATGCATATCGGGAATAAAATTTTCTCAGGTAATTTGTAAGGCGGGTCTTGTCAAAGTTGTTATTCATGCCTAGGTGAGGGAAGCTTGGGAGACTCATGGATATAAATGCTTGCAAACTTAAATCCTTACCAAAGGATTTTTATTTTTCCAATTTGCCAAGAAGGCCCATGCCATGGAGATTTTGTGACATGCACCTTATATTTACAATAATAGTTTGGTTGCATTTGTTTCCTAGTCAAAATGTTTCTATACTAATAATGCCACTTAGTTTCCATCCATGGTTTGGGTGGAATACCCTGGATTCCCGGTAACGATGCTTCTTTCGAGAGAACATGGAAACTCCAATATGGGATTTATATGTCATGAGTTGGATAGTTTGTGAACCTAGGCCACAACATAGGGTTTTCTTAAAGTTAATATATCAAAAGAAATAAAAGAAGTTCTTTACAAGAAGGGGGATGATAAAATGCACCAACATGAAAGTTAACCTCCCTAATGCTTATTTTTGGTGTCAAATATGGGATCGTCATATTTAATCCCTTAATGAACCAATTAGACCCACAATGTACCCTACCCATGTAGATGCACCAAGTCCCTACTAGTTCTTAGGCTAATGTTCCATAGGGAGGATGGATTAAGGTGGTTCAAATAAATAAAGGTAATGGACCTCCAAATGCCATGTTGTAGAAGAAGATCATGCTCACCAACCCTCTAGACCTCCAACAACATTAGAATGGAAGTATTGCCCACACCAAACTCTAGTCCTTCTCAGCATGGAAGAAATTGTGAAGTTCGTTTCCCCACACCAGTGTTGCATGAGTAGTAGGAGGAATTTGTGGTGTCTTTTACTCCTGAAACTTAAAACAAGACATGATATACAGAAGTTAATATGTAATAAACCTGAATTATAAAGCAGAACAACAAACATTAGACAATAGAAAGATAAATATGGAAATAAATAAGCTTTGTATTATGATAATAATTTTGGGAAGCAATGTTCACATGCCTCTTGAGGTAGGGCGACCTTTCACTTGAGCAAAGCTCCATTACAATAATTCTCGACGAAAAAATTAGCCTTATTTCTCTTTAAATAGGATTCCTAGATCCAAAACCCTAACTAATTGACCTGGTCAAATAATGAATAAGTACCAACTTCCTAGTGGGTCTTAATTAATAGAGAGACCCTTTTTACATTGATTGTTGAACACTAATTATAGGGTCTTATTCCTAAGAGATGGTTGCATAGAATGCATGACTAACTCCAAAAGTAAGGAGGGTTAGCGTAGGACCCCAACACGCCTCCCCTTCAAAGATAAGGTTGATCTCAATGTTTTTCTTACAAAAACGGGTAATGAGCTTTTATATTAAAAAAAAGATGAGCTTACATATAGGATGGGAAGACTGATCCCAAAAACGGAGAGCTGTTAAGACAGGCTCATCACAATCCAGTATTTGCGTGCCATACATAACCCCTATTCTGTTGCAACTAAATTTTTTTACAAACTTCCCAAGGAGAAAACTACAGAGGTAATACAAATTAAGAGGAGAAATAGTATAATAGCCAAGACAAAAAAAGTTATGAAAACACAAAGATGAGCAGGTAGAGAAAATGTCAATTGACACGATGCTGGCGTCTTCTCCTTGCTCCCAACTGTTGCACCCACGATTTCGTCGTCAACGCCCTAGAGGATAGAGGGGCTATTCCTGTTGTTGGTCCTAATGCAATCGACCTTGGCTTCACAAATTCTAAGACAGTTGTGGAGGGACTCAACCTTGCCATCCAACATGTTGAAATATTCCTTCGTCTTGCTGCCGTTGCTCCTAACTTTAGTGTTTGAGATCTGAACAAATGTAGAGAGGTGAGAAATGGCTTTCTTCAGGTCAGAGTTCTCATCTTTGAGCCAACAAACCTGGGATTCTAAATCCCGAACATGCGAAAGACCCTCAGAAGATGGACTGTCAGGCCCCTAAGGGGAATCCAAATTAACGATACCACAATTGTCACCAACAACATTCTGCCAATTTCTGCCACTACCCAATTCATCGGTGCTACCATGAACATGATGCGAAGACCCACCATGGTTATGGCCCAGACCCACGTCGAGGGCCGTCCAATTCCTACCACTGCTTGACTCGTGACTGCAAACGACATGCTGAGCCAAGCCCCTGTTACTCTGTCCCTGCCCCATGTCAAGGGGAGCCTAGTTTCTACCACCACCTGGATCATCCATTTAAGAGTCCCCACAACAGGCATGCTTCGCCAGACCACCATGAGAGACCTGAAGCTCAGAGCTGCCATTACTCTGCCCCTGGATCACATCAAGAGTTGATAGGTAATGTTTCATGCCGACTCCCCCCGAATGAACTTGGATATGATTTATTCACCGTCGACACTACAACACAGGGAGACACAGACCTGCACTGATGTTGCTATCCTCCATGTTAAACCAATAGATGCCAACCCTACAAACTGCACAGAAAGAAACTTGTTGAATACCTGGTGCATCACCCTCGGGTATGAAAAATCCTATGGTTTCCTTGGGGCCTACTCGCATTGAATTATCGCATGCGAGATAGGTGGAGACAGCCAGGGGAGGCCGTCGTTTGAGTCGAGAGGATGTGTGAAGAGATCGAGGGGATCCCAAGAAGATCTTACATTTAACCAATTTCAAAAAAGAGTTGAGACCAAAGTTATAAGTGTGCTTAGCTTGTGAGGTCATAAGGAAGAAATGCAAAGAGGGAGAGGGCGGAGGGCTATGGAACCCAAATGTTGACAAGGAGTTGTCCATTGCCGACTGCTAGACCACAGTCTAAAACCACGCCAATATTGGCCATGGAATCGGCTTTCTGGTTGTTGAGCCTTAAGATGTGAAAAAAGGAGATCGAATTAAAGTCCTTGGCCATGTAGATGAAGTGATGTTGAAACTTGGAGACAGGTTTTTGACGATTTTTAGCTAAAGCCCTGGCTTCCCTGATTACCAGCATAGAATCTCCAATGGCCATGAGATCCTTAACATCTTCATTCCTTGTGACATCCATACCTTTGATTAATGTGAGCCATTCTGCATCATTGTTTGTCCTTCTGCCAATTCTCCACGCAAAGTATTTCACCTTGTTTCCTTCGGAGTCTAGAAGAACTCCCCCCGCACCTGCCAACCCGGTACAAGGTTGATCTCAATGTTGAAGGTGAGGAAATTGTTGTAAAATTTTAGATGGTTCCCAAGTAGCATATTATGGCATCATTTATTTCCATTTGATCAAAACTTCTTTAATGGTGTGTTGGAACAATTGTCATTCCCTGGAAGCCAAGACTACTGTTGGGTGGACCCAAATGGAGCCTTCCTCATCCAGTTTGGGTAAGTTGGTTTGCACTTTAAAATTAGATCCCATCACTTTTTTGAGACAACAATTGTGAAATATTGAATGAATCTTGGAGTGACACGGTAGAACGAGGATGTAGGACACTTTTCTAGTGCGTTGGAGGATTGTGTAGGGCTCATAGAAATTTGGAGCTATCTTTTGTGTGGAGACGAGGCTTTAGGGATGTTTGTTTATAAAGTTGGAGTTGAAGAAACAAATGATCCCCTACTTCAAAGGAATGTTTAGAGCAATGTTTTTTTTTGTAATTGCTGCAAATTCTATTAAATTAGTAGAAGTAAAAATACAGTAGTAGTTACCGTCTGAGGTGGTCTTATCAGAAGATGCCAACCTTGAAGATCAACAGAGCCATGGTCGTTCATACCAAAAATAAAAAAAAACACCTTGCTTAGTATAGGGAGACCAAGGTGAACAGGTAGAGTAGTCGGAGCCATGAAGGCTTGATAGAAATTAACAGTCTGTTGCATAGCAAAACAAACAAAAAGACAGGAAATAAACCGCAGAAAAACCTCCTTAATCGGCTGCAGACGGAGCGTCGGCATTAGAAGGGGTTTCCTCTAGGATGGGGCAACTGTAGCATGTAGAGTCCTCCTCGTCCCTGGTAGGTGGCCGAGTGTTCTTCATAGGTGGAAGAGTGTTCTTCACGGGAGTCAGAGTGTTCTTCACAAGTGCCAGAGTGTTCTTCACAGGTGGCCGAGTGTCGCTTGCAGGGAACTTGGTGGGAAGAGGTGAAGTCTTCCTGGTAGTGAGAACACAACCATCAGGTTCATTGCAAGTAAGCTTGATAAGAATCGGCCCCAAGGTGGAGGGGATGGGGAAGGACGAGTGACATGGATCCTTTCCTTTCTGAGAGTCCAGCATCCTGCCGCATGGTAGACTCAGAACGTTGCCTGCTGGTTTATTCCAAGCCTTGCTCGTAGTAGTGTCCAAGTTGCCAAGTCTAGTGGCAAAATGCCAAGTGCAGTAGCCAAATTTCCAAGTGTTGCCTCGTTTCTGACCACAGAGGGAGTGGCGCCAAGTGCACTACTTCCAGGATGGAGGTCACAACATAGGTGACGAGTGGGAGCATAAGAATCCCAGCTGAATGTGTTCTCCAAGTTGCTGAGAGTGGCTGCCATGTTTGGTAGGGTAACTCTCAAGGTTTGAGTGGCATGCCGAGCAGTGGCCCAATTGGACAACATGTCGTCCATGAGCTCACCCAACATGTTTTTAACCAACCAGTAGGGGTCCCAAGGCTGGTTGTGGTTCCTGTTGGATAGAATGCCAACAATAATTCGAGCCTCCTAAATGTCTACAAGTAGACAGATTGGAATGGAGATCTCATGACTGTAACCTTTCCTGGTTTTCTTAGTTTCGTGGGCGTTCATTTTCTTTCTGCCCTTGGTACCTTTTGGCCGACCCATGACGAGGGTAGCATAGATGCTAACAATCAGGAGCTCGAGGGGCGCTGGAGCAGGAGAAGCCTGGAGCAGAATGATGAGAATGCTATTGAGCATGTCCTGGAGCCAATACGGAATGCTGTAGGATAGACATAGATGCTAGTTAGCTGGCGGACATAGCCTCACATGCCCGAGATCCATGGGGTTGGTGCAGGCCAAGCTGGTTGAGGCGACGTCTAAGGATAGAAGATTAATGCGCCAAGCGACTTGAAGTCGCTTCGAAATCCTGCCTTAACTCCTACCTTACCTCAACGCAGCCACTTGGCTGACGCTCATGCCTTACCTCAGCGTTACCACTTGGTAGACACTCGTGTCTAGGTGTCGTATCTGGCCCAATCCTGGTGGCGTGTCCGCTTTTGTCACCCGTATCTGGGGAATTTTTAGAGCAATGTTGATCTTTCTGTTGTTTCATTATATTTTGAGCGATAACTATGTTGTCTTTAAGGGTGCAAATAATATATGCTCTAGTGCGAAATGTGTTGTCCACGACTTGAACTTTGGAGGTACTCGGTAGATAGGAAATCACTGATAAGGTAATCCATACACTACTTCATATGGTGTCATTTTGGTGGAGCCATGATAAGTTATATTGTGCCACCACTCATCCAGAGGGATCCATTGGACCTAGTGGTGTGGAATGTCCAATGTAAAGCATTGAAAGTAGGATTCCAAGCATTTATTGACTGCTAGATCCATAAGTCCCGAATCTTGAGAGAGGAGGAGAGAAAACATATAGATCTGCTAAATTTTTTATATAAGGAACATTGACAGAAACACATAAATGAAATACACCATGAAAACATAAGAGAGAGTTGGAGAAGAAGGATTCCATTAAGATGAACCATTACATGCAATGAGGCCACTTTTGGGACCTTTCCTTCTCATTTCTATACTGAGATTTAATTGGGTGCCCTAAAGTTTGAACAGATCCTACAAAAAATTGTTGGTGAAGGTAGGGCTGCGTTTATATAATATAAGTTGGCATGCCATGGAACTTAAAAATACGATCCATAAAGACCTGTGCCACCAAGGAGATGGTAAAATATTGCGGTACTTAGGCACAAAATTGAGCATATTTGGTCAAACGATCAACTACCACCACAATGATTGTTTTATTTCCTGTCTTGGGTAGCCCCACGATGAAAACCATAGAGATGTCTATCCATATATGGTTGGGAATTGGAAGTGGTTGTAAGGCACCAGGTGACTTCACCATTTCACCCTTACGTCGTTGGGAGGTGTCATATGTGTTAACAAAGTTGGAGATATCTTTTTTCATGTGTTCCCAAAAGAACGAGCGCATAATTCGTTCATAGGTTTTATGAAAACCTGACTAGCCTACTATGGGTGATGAATGTAAATCCTTTAAGATTCTTGGTTTTAAGTCCAAATCCAAGATGAAAAAATTTGCTTCTTATATATCAAGGTGTTTTGGTTCCATGTATACTCATGTAGAGGGTTCAGGTCTTCCTGTATCCATTTGATGAGGTGTTCAATTGTGTCTTGGACCAACCATTCTTAACATGCTTCCTTGATCTATCCTGGAACTGGTAAGGACAAGGCGAAGAGGGAACCCTCGACTTCAAATTTCCTAGACAAAGATTTTTCCATGACATTGTCACGACCCTTCTTATATATGATATCACAATCATGAACCAACATCTTAGTCACCCATTTATGTTGCTCCGGCGAGGACAATATTTGTTCCAACAAATGATTGAGATTATGATGGCTTGTCTTGATACGAAAACATCTACTAATTAAATATGGTCTTAATGTCTCAACAATGTAAAGTATAGCCATCATTTCATTTTCATAGGTGGACTTTGCCAAGTTCCACTCACCGATATGCTTACTAGTGAAGGCTAATGGGCATTCGTCTTGTAGTAATACCACTCCCGGGACACAACCAAAGGCATCACATTGTAAAACGAAAGTCCTTGCAACATTTGGCATGGATAACACAAGTGTAGCACATAGAATGGTTTAAAGTAGAGAAGGTTTATTGCACTGCCCGATTCTAGTAGAAATCATTCTTTTTTAGTAGCGTTGTAAGAGGAGTTGTAATATTTCCATAGTTTTGTACAAACTTATGGTAGTAGCTTGTATGTCCAAGGAACCCACACTTGAGAGTTTTAGGGTGAGGAAAACTCTGCATAGCTTCCACTTTCTTGGGGTCGACGCGTACACTATCTTCACTCACTATATGACTCAAATATTCAACCTAGATCACCCCAAAAGCACATTTGGAGTGTTTCACAAATAATTGGTGATCTTCTAATAACTGCAAGGTATGAGAAACATGCTAGAGGTGGATTTCCCAGGTGGAAATGTAGACCACGATATATATATATATATATATATATATATATATATATATATTTTGTAAGTCTACACAGTATATTAATTAAGAGTAAAGGATAAAATTACAAAGCAAGGAGGCCCCTAAGGCGGCCTGGGATAATGGAACCATCCCATCGTAACAGAAAAAATAGAACTAACAAGACTATTACAGAGCGTCTTGTGGGCTATACAAAAAAACTGCCTCCTACGGTAGGGCCGAGACCAAAAAATAGTCTGAGCATAATGAGAATTATGGAGGACTAGACCATACAAAAAAAGCATGAAACAACTGTAAAAAAAAACCTGAACGGAGCAGAGAGACCCGGTCTTCTCATCGACCTTCCGAGTAGACATAGAGAAAATTATTCAGGAGGAAATTCCACCAGAATGGGGTAACCCCCCTGAAAGTCATCCTCAGGAAGATTCACAGGAAGTGGTTTAGTTTTGCGGGAAGCGAGAAGGACAGGTTCTGAATGGCTGCAGATCTTCTTACGGGGCAGAGAGCCAATTGTGGAAGGGACTGGGAACGACGCAGGAGGAGCCGCCGAATAACCGGGAGCAGGAGAGGCCAGGAAAGGATATGGATGAGCAGTAGTTGCAGGCCCTTTCGAGGGCATACCATTGATGTTCTGGATGTCAGAGACACCACTGCCATCACCCCTACCACCAGAGTCTGCCATGACCGGACCCCGACCCACGAGAGCATGTTGGCTCTAAGAGAATGTGGCATCTAGGTTGGCCAAGTAGTCGTCCAAGTCGATGATTTTGGCCCTGGTGGCCAACATCTCATTCCTGGCTGAGCCCCAGTTACCCAACATGTCATCCATGAGCTTGCCGAGCATATTTTTGATAATCCAGTAATGGTTGATGTTGCCTCCATTGTTTCCTGAGGCCAGCTGATCTGCCACAAGCTGTCCTTCCCACTCATCAATCAAATTACGACTACTGAAGGATATGCCCATGTCGTATCCATCACCAGTGGCAGGAGAGCACTGGGTTTTGCTTCGACTCCCACTACCCGGATGAGAAGTGTCGCGCTGCTTGGTCATGGCAGAGAGCGCAGTGAGAATCCACAACCAAATCCGCAGCTGAGCACGAGGGTGCATAGAGCATAACTAGTGCTGAGGGGAGCCAACATAATGCAGTCATGGGTTTCCACTAACCCATTTATGGAGCAGTGATCCAGGTTCACACAAGCCATAATAAATTGCAGAGAGATAAAATGATGGTGCAGAGAGCTGAAGTGAGGGTCGTCTTGAATGCGCAGAGGGATGAGGTGAGGGCTGTATTAAATGCGCAGAGGGCTGAGGTGAGGGCGAGATGTACAAGAGTTGCAACCATCTAGCCGATGAGAAGACTTGCGAGCGAAGGTTCAGGAAGGGGCCATAAAACCGTAGGTGGGAGAGGTGGGCAGATAGTTAAGTGTATGGGGCGCGCGTGCCACATTTCGGGCGCTTGGGCCGAGGCTCCTCCTCCACATGCCCTCCTCGTGTCCTGCACGTGCCCCCTTGTGTCATGGTTGTGCTCACATCCGAGGATGTATACCAAGATATCACTGAAGAAGACCAAGATAAAATGTTAGAGGAAAGGGAAGAAGATCTTATTCATGATGCTATGAAAGGTGGAGGGGGCATTGCAGAGGCTGAAGAGCATGGCTAAGAATTATTAATGACCCTCATGAGTGCATAAGGTTGACTTAGGTATGTACATCCTTTCATCCTGATTTTATGGTAGCCCAAGAAAAGGTCAAGTTTGGTGAGGAATTTGGTTCCATTCAACTCATCTAAGAGATCATTATTGCGAGGAATAGGAAATTTATCTTTGATGATTAATTTGTAGAGAGCCTAGAAACCAAGAAACATGCGCCAAGATCCATTTTTTAAAAACATAACCATCGGGGAGGAATAGGGGATTTGTTTTAGGGACGAATGATGTTAGCCTCTAATAATTTCATTCTTTTGTGCAGAAGGGTGCTGATAAGGGAAAACATTGGGAGGTTGGCTTCCAGGGATTAAAGGAATACCATGGTCATGTTCCCCATGGGAGGGGGCTAAGCCCTTTGGTGCCTCAAAAACCAGTTGATATTCTAGAGCTCTATCACATGCTTCTAACTAAGTGGAGGGTTGTTGCATAAGGATGTGTGCACGAATTTCCTCCTTGAGGACACTTATGAAACATTACGAGAAAAAAAGAATCAAAGAGGATTTTTGTGTAGAGGGCCAATTGATCCAATGCTATAATATAGTCCAAAATAGTGCCAGTATAACACAATTTGGTTAACCTACCAGAGTAATGAGTGTCATAGTCAATTCACTCATGAAGGATCTTCAAAAATTGGCTCCAAGGGACATAACAACGATAAGATTTCCAGTACCATTGCCATCATTCAAAATCTAAATATAAACCCGCATTTTTCAACTTCTGAAGGTCATCTTTAATGCCATGTAGAGGAAAATAATGTTCCATTTGGGTCACCCAAACTGAGAAGCATAAACCATCAAATTTGCACATTTCAATCTTTGGAAAGCAGTGCCATGAAGTTTTATCCTGAAGGGAGTGATGTTGGTTTTCCAGGAAGAGAATGTGAGAGCCTTGGCCTTTAGAGACCATAACTTCATTGGTTGGGTTATTGAATGCTGTAGCAAATATGGCATATTGGGTAGTAGCAGTCAACAAATTATCATGGTTTGTCAGGGTGTTGATATTGTCAGTCACTTTAAGGGTGCGTTGGTTGAATTTTTGATCCGTTGAGTGCTAGATGGACATGAGTAATGAGTTTAGGGCTTGAAGGTTGTGGGGTGGATTTGGTTGGGGAAGATTATGTTGGGGTGTATTTTGGTTGGCATTCTCCATGTGTGATTGGTTGTGGGTGTGTACAATTGAAGATGAAAAGTATGAACACCAAAGGAATAAAGGTTGAGTCCACCCAAAAAGGGTTGTGAGAGATATATCTCAAAATAATTAGAATGATATAAGGATTCTTTTGAGGTTGGTTACAAATAAGGGCTTCTAGAACCACCCAGAAATGGTGGTTAGAGATATATATCAAAATGATTAGCACGATGTAAGGATTCTTTTGAGGTAGGTCACAATAAGGATTTTAGGATTCTTTTGAGGTAGGTCACAATAAGGATTTCCAAGACCCCCTAGACTTTATTTTATTTTATGCTGGTCGGGTATTTTTCTTTGTCGAATATTACTGTGCTAATATAATTCCCAAATTATTACTAGATGCAAATATGTGAGAATTTCACTTGGATGCTTGTAGAGAATTTGGTCTTGCCCTAATTACTTTGACATAATGAAGAATTGTTATAGTTGAATTGCAGAGATAAGGGTTTACAAGGGCTTGCAAACAAGGGATTGTTAAGTGCTATCGCTCTCTGATATACATATGGGGTCCAACTGTTGTACTCAACCCAATATTTTAGGGCGCTAACTAAGGAGGCTCAACCGTGCCCTTGGTGGTACTACCCAACTAGCCAGATAGGCGAGAATATTTTTCCACGTGCTGTGCTTGGTGCCACTACAACAACAAGACAACTAATTGGATGATCCATAGTTGGTTTTAATAGACCTATGGGACTTCCAATATACCCGAGGGTACGTGGAAGTGATATTTCATGTGTGGGTGTTGTTTGATGTGGTAGTACTCAAAGGGGTACCAACCTGAGTTACAGTGGTGTCCAACAATTGTACCAACTGAGGGTATAAAGTGACTAAGTACCAACTATATTCGCTGCGTGTAATGTTCATCAACCATAGTTTTACCCATTGAACTACAAATCTCAATGGTTATTTAAAGACATAGGAACATGTCTCTAACCTATTAAAAATCTATAAAATATTGGAGGTGTGCTAGCTTAGGAAAGTGACTTTGATACTACTTGTGGTGTTCTTTAACCCTAAAAATTAAAATAGCACATGATATACAAAGGTTAAAATGCAATAAACCAAAATTTATAGAGAAAAACAAGAAAGATTAGACAATAGAAAGATACATATGGCATGAAATAAGTTTTATATTATGAGAATCATTTTAGGAAGCAATGTTCACAAGCCTCTTGACAAGGCATGCAATTTAGCTTCATGGATAACATTTATTTTCTAAGGAAAGTCTCACAGAAAATCCTCTAAGTACTTCCTCTTGATCCATATATGGTAAAAGGGGTAAACCGATGGCCTTAATGATGGAGCCTAACCACAAGGGGGTCAAGGGAGTTGAACTCGTGACCTTCCCAAAATTGAGGGAAATATCCCTTGTTTGGCTCATGATAGCTTGAGATAACCCTCGAGGCTAGCTTCATGGATAACATACGCATGTGATTTAATGTTATGGCCAACTTTTTCACTTGATTTTAAATCTACATAATTATAAAATCACAAGTAACTTTGAGAAAGTTACTTGTAATGAAGTTTGGGTATTTACTGTTTTTGAGTTGTTGTTGTCATATACTCCATTTCGAGCATGTATCATCCAACCTTATTTAACGATCATGGTGACTCACCAAATCAACAGTCACTTGTGAAAAATATTAATCACTTCTTTGAGGAATCAAACTCTAGTGGAGGCTATAACACTATTATGCTTTCACCAATCCAACGCCACGTTATATTTATATAATACATATCCTTTCAGTTATGCATGTTAACATTGTTGTTGGGAGAGTGTTGTGAATAAATCCCATATATATAACAGTGATGAATAAAGAATGTTTGTAAAAGTCATTATTTACACAAAAAATTTGCCAATTCAAATATTCATTTTGGGATGAAGTCTATGGATTGATCTAATAATACCCTCTCTCACCCCAATAATAACATTGCTAGCCTAAGGGGTTAGCTCAATCAATTGTTTCCAATGTTGTTGGGTATTTGGTTAGTTGGACATTAATCTAAGTTGATGGCTTTATTAGGAATGCCATCCATAGATGTGGAAAAACCATTTGGTTGACCTGCGAAGATTTCTTTAGAAAATAATTAGTTATATTGCTAGTGGTCACTCACTAACATTCCCACATTTTTAGTGTCATGGCTTATAAGTCATTGGTTAGTTTTTTTTTGTAAATAAAAAAGCAGGACCTTCTATTCAACCAAACAACTTATACATAGTGTTACAGAAAAGTTCCATCCTTGCCTGTAAAGGGAAAGTGATGGGCAACAAACCCCCAAAAGGAAGCTGGGGAACCATTGACACAAGACTAAGATGCTAGACTAAGACCAGAAGAAGGGATCAGTTCATTGAGTGGACCGACCAAACCCCATTCTCCCCTTTTTCTTCTAAACACCAATCCAACCTATGGAACTGGTAGGTGCAGCAGATTTCTCCACCACAACCAACTGATTTGAGGGAATACCATCGTTGTGACTTGTATGAACTGTAGGTGCTTCCTTATCACTGTCTGAATGGTCTGATTCGTGAGGACGTTTCTGAGCCCCCGGAAGCGTAGCTATGGCCATGATAGTATCATTTGGTTCAACATGTGCAAGGGGGGAAACCCATGGCTGAGATGTGGGATCTGAAGCCTGAATTTTTGTTGCTTCTAAGGGTTTGAGAACTACCTCCTCCGTTGGTTGTTTCTCAACTGGCAGGGGCTGTACTGGAGAAGAAGAAGACGGAGGTGCTGAAGAAACTTTATGATGCTGTTTTCCATTAGCCGGGGGAGCTGATTGACTTTTGTGAGGTTTGGTGTCTTGCCACCCATTGGCCTTCTTACGTGTCCCAAAGGACGCGGGTGGGGCGGGGGAAACAAAACAAGAAGCCTAGAGATGCCCTATCTGATGGCATGAGCGGCACCTGAAGGCCGTATTCTCATAATCAAGCAGCTGCACATAAGGGTCCTCCTCAGTCCCTTTAATGAAAATCCTATCCGGAAGCCCTTGGCTGAGGTCGATTTCAACACAAATGCGTGCATAAGTGATGAAACCCTTCATCAGACAATCTTTATCAATTTTGATAAACCTTCCCAGCGAATTGCCAATGGTGAGTAAAAAATCAGGAGAATAAAAATGTAGAGGTAAGTTGGGGAGTCTTACCCAGATCGGAGTCCGGATGGCATTAATAGTCAGAGGGTTAAAAGAGGAAAAGCAAGGCTGCATGGAAAGACCAGATCTTCCCCATAACCACGGTCCTTTCTCTAACACTTGTTGGTGATCCTCATCTTTGACGAAGCAGACAATGAAGAATCCTTTGGAGCAGAGGAACACCTCTAGATCTAGCGCCCATGTCTTGCTGATCCAATCTCTAAGCACCGAAGCAGAAGGCTATAGACCATTGAAGCGACAGATGAGGGCCCTTTGCTCGTAGATATAAGCATAGGAAAAAATATGGGGGTCTTCTACCTCAGCCGCAGGAGGTTTTGTGGATTGCTCTATAATGAATGCAGATCCTGAAAGTGCCTTTGCTCCAAGACCTTCCGCCTTAGATCTAGATGGAGCCTCAAGCCATGTTTTAACTGCATGTTTGTAAGAATGGGGGGGAATGGGAGTAGGAGCCCCACCCCTTAGCCTGGCTACAAGCGACAATGTTGCATTCTTCATATTCCCCAAACTTTGAAGCTGAACATCATCCCCAAGCTGGAGTCCCTCATAGATTAGCCTTTGAAAGCAGGGCAGAATCCTTGTTACCTGATAGATCTTGGTTTTAAGCCCGCATACACTGTCAAGTGGATGAGCGTGCAAGCATTTTGTCGAGCCATCCAGGACCCTCACAAGAAGAGGAAAACCAACAACACCCTCTGACTTAGCCGCGGTCAGAAGAGGATCTTTCGGCCAACAGCCGGAAAGAAAAATAGGTGTGAATGCATCATGCTTTGGGGTAGGTTGAACGATCTCTTGAAAAATGGAAGCAACATCATAGATCAGCAAAGCACTACAAGGTTCTGAGGCCGGGAATAGCTCAGCGGGAGATGACGGTGGCATCCCAGCTGCGGCCAGGCAGCCCAGAGGCCCTGTGGTAGCTAGGGCTCGCGTTAGGGATCTCTTGGAGCACCACATTGTCCTCCAGCTCATTCTATAAGTCATTGGTTGGTTAAAGCATAGGATAAACAACCAATGTTTTGCAATTTTTTTTTGGCTTGGTGTTATTTCATAAGAGGCATTGTCAACATTAACTATTTCAATTTTGTTTTGATGAAATCAAGAGTTGAGATATTAACATTGTATGATCCGGGTGCGTTGAGGGTTTTCAATTTTTCTAAATTGATTTGATTTGTACAATTTAAACAACTTTGACCAATTTTCAGATGTATTTGGCTAAATTTTAGTTTCCAGATTATAGCGAAGCATAATATGAAAATAAACAAATCATTGACTAGTAGTGTAGAACCTCCATTTTTCCTATGTGAGCTGCAGGTCTTGTTTTAAACCTCGTCCTCTATTCAAATCCATTCTGAACCAGCTAAATATTGTTGATGTCCCACAAAAGAATGAAGGATAATAACTATAGCAGTGCGAAATGTTGCGAGAAAACTGTAGATCATGTTATCTATTTGAAAGAAGATTGTATAAATAACTGCTGAAGGCACAGTTCAACTCACACAATTAAGTGGTTAATTGCGATGGAAATTGGTGAACGAGGCACACTTGGAACCCTATGTTACCTCAAACTCGTCGAAACAACCCAACATTGAAAAAAGGGGAGTTGTGTATCATAGTCTAATTTAATTCAGTCTTTATTTTACGCAAAATAATTTTGTAATTAGACATTTAAATCACTTATATATAGTAATTCCCATTTTTTAGATTTAAAAATCACTCTATCAAATTGAGAAGAACTACTAATGCACTGGAAACGAACATCTCCCCTCAACTCGGCCTAGCTATCATCCTTTTATCTAAGAAGGGTATTAACCAGAAATGAGATAATTGGGTCTCGAAATTGGTAGGTGGGTCTATAGAATATCAGAAAGATGGGGAATTGGGTTTTACAGGTTCTCTTCCCAAGGATTCCCATTTTTTTTTAGAAAAAGGGCTCAAGGAATCAGGGTTTACTGGCTCTCCCCAAAAGGATACTCAAAGGGTAGCCTAATATTAATCCGGATTTATGTAGGAACGAAATGATTGAAGTAAATAACAGAGTAAGCACACTAATATTGCTGAGAACACAGTGATACAGCAAACACACACTTCTATTAATTAATGAAATAGAGAGACTGTAAAATTGCTGAGCAATACATAGCTAGAATGGTGGTAGCTTATCCCTGACAAGAGATGTGGTGACTACACTCATCCGTGACCAAGATGATCTCCAAAAAAGAGGCCAGGGGGCCTTATTTATCAAAAACATGAAGCAAGGAACCCTAAACATCCAAAACCTAACCCTAGGAGGTGAACCGTCTCGAAGCTTGTGGGCCCCAAGGGGGTTAGTTGAGTAATCAACTTACTAGGGTCATAACTTTTGCATATGAACTCCGTTTCGAGTGAATTATAGCTCGTTAGAAAGGCCTACCCAAGAACTACAAGATGAGATCTCCGACAAAATGTTACCGTTTAGCTAACATTTAGAAAATGGATCGCAAAAAAACATCATTTAGGGCCTCAAAATGGCCCCAGAAGTTTAGGACCCGAAAAGCCATAGAAATTTTGACAAAGCACCGATTTGAGCCAGAGGGATAGGTGGGTGGCCAACGAACCCATCTGGATCAAATATTGAGTAGTATTCCTCAATTCTCAAGTAAGTATTCGTTCCTACCATTTTTTTGAAATATGCTCCTAAATTGTTGTTAATGAAACAATGATGCTCATATCGTATTACAAGCCATGCCTTTTGTATCATTAGTTGAAGCATTTGCTAAGGCCAAAGAAAAATATTTCAAAACATTGTCATCATCAGGCTCGATAACAACATCCTTTGCCTCTCCTAGTTTCCCCCAGACTGCCTCATCAAGCATCAGTACAACCCAATACTTAGGCATTGTATCCAATTCACTTAGCAGCTACCTTTTGACAATAAGATTTGTGAGTTGTGCTCCAATGCATAATCATACACATTTTATTTCAATGATTAGCTATAAATGAATTGAAGGTTTATATTTCACGTTTGTAGAGCTTGGGTATTATTAACTGTGAATTTACATTTTGTCTATTGTCATAGGTTTATCTGATCACATAACCTGCCTCAATACCACGATAAATTTTCTCATGTAAATTTATTCGTTGACATGCATGGTTCTTGTTTTTTCATACAATTAAATCAAGTTACCCTTTTCGATTACAAGACCTGTTGTTTGTTTTATTTGTTCCAGTTCATAAGATTAAGGAATTCACCATTTCTTTTTCATTAAGATCTCCTTGACTATAAAATAGCACACTTTCTTTCTAGATTTATTTGCACAAGGTTGCTTTAGTATTTGCTTTTGGACTAGCTCAATCTATCAACCCGGTGACAATAGATTTGCGATTTTTTTTAAATAATAAATTAACAATGTCACATCGCGACGATTCTTTGAAACTATTTTTTAAAAAACCAAATCCTTTGCACACGATTCAAAAGGTATCAGTGTTAGTTAAAATAACGATTCATTATTTCAGAATTTAATAATTGTACCAACAAATTCATCATTTGCTCTTTCTTTGTCCTATTATCTACTTATAACAAGATTGTTGTTTTTTTCCTTTCGTCGTCCTTGTCTTAGACCTGCCAACCAAGAAAATTAGGCCAACAACATCAAGTCGAGGCTTACTTAGCATATAGCCAATAACATCTTTGTTATAATCTTCATGCATGTTGTATACATAGATTTCATCAATTATGTTCAGGAATTGGATTACCATTCTCAAGAATTTGTTCTAAGACTGAACCATGGTGAGCAAAATAAATAAAGACTTGCTTTATATATTCAATCTTCTTTCAACTGGTTATGTACACGTTCAATCATGTATATAAATATATTCTTATGTTATTTATTACCATACCCCATGGGATTTGTGCATATATTCTAAGGTCTAGATTGCACTTTACAAACCTATCCAAGATTTAGTGTCAAAGTTGTATGGTATATTAACCAATACATTTAATCCAAGAGGTTGTAACACCTCGTATGATTCAATATCCATATTAATTATTGTTGAATTGTGCTTACATTGCAAGGTTGGATCGGTGGTAGCAATAAATCTCCTGAGGTCACCGTCTGTACGTCCCTATCCGATAGCTTGCCACATCAACTCGTACTATCAGTGTAGTTAAGACTTGTGCTAAAAATTCGAGCTACTCGTTTATGGTTTTGAGTTAGAGTTTCATTTGTCATTCTTCCATATCATTTTGAGGGAGAGAGCCGAGCTCTGCTCTAGCATTTCTAATGAAATCTAGTCATATTAATAGTGTATACGTCATGTTTATTATCCCCATCGCTCCTGTAGTTCTGAGTTAGCTCTAGCTTGCTTATAGAAGTTATCGATAAAGAGTATCTTGGTTCGTTCATGGTTTAAGTATGTCTGGAGGTCCTCTCCATTCGTTCGGGGTTTTTTTTTTTTTCACACGAAAATATAACTTACTATTAATATGCGAAATAGTAAAATATGTCCAATTGTCAACCACAACTTCACATTATACAATATGATCAATATAAACCCGGGACAAACCGGTTTTTAAAGGCCAGAGAGCAAATGTCTATCAATATCAAATCCATGCAATATACCTTGTCCCATAATAAATCCAGACAGAGAGGTATCCAAAATACAATCATGTCCTCATATCACAACAACAGAAAGTATATAGATCCCCACATATACGGTAATCAAAAACCTGAAAGCATATAAACTATGTCAAAAAATAACAACTCCAGCCGGCACAGATACCCCGGAGTGGGTCCCAAAAAACGCCAGCTGCCTCCAAACAACCACAGCTGCAATAGTCTGCCGCAAATATAATAATAGGTAATAGATAGTCCAACAAGGAGTTGGACGCAGAAAAAATATATATCGCCTACGTCAGAATAAAAAACATATATGGATAAGCAAAAAAAGAGACACATCATCATGTCCAGTGAAGCAGATGGGATCCATGAGCAAAAAGTGTATCATCCCGCCATTCCTGCCACATGATGGATCCAGCCTGAGAATGGAGAGCTCGTTTGGATAGCATATCAGCCTCCTGATTGACCTCCCTATATATATGCTCAAAATGGATATGTTCAAATTCCAGAATGAGCTTCCTCGCCGCTTCCAGCCAATGTGTGAGGCCAATTACATTGAGTGGAGATATACCCTTTGCCCAGGATATAACAGCCGAAGAGTCTCCAAAAGTAACAAGAGAGTGAATCCCTCGCAGACGAGCCCAATATAATAGTAACCAGAGAGCACAAACCTCACTTCTCGTGTTCGTACCCAAGCCCAGATTTAACCACAGGTGCACAGTGATGGAACAGGTAAAATGTAATGTTGCACCCGAGCCCCCTGTGCCATTCCAGCAAGTAGCAGCCCCGTCAAAAAAACCACAAGGGAATACCAAGATGGGGGGGGACAATCGATTTTTCAGCCGACGAGTACTCATACCCACAACAGGCTTAACAGTGTATGTGAATTCCCTGTAAGCAGCAATGATTTTGTAGCATAAACCCGCACGAAAAGGTTTCACATCCTCAAAAATGCATAGATTGCGAGTTCTCCAGACCTCCCAGATCATGAAGTATGGGAGTTCTTTACAAACAACAGGCAGATGTGACCAAGATTCCAAGCAGTCACCAAGTGAGTGAAAGTCCCAGCAGAATTGTACACCGACACCATCAGCAATCAATTTCCACAGGTCTCGTATGAAACCACAATACATAAAAAGGTGTTCAACGGTCTCCCCCACAGAGTATCATAGGGGAAACCATCCAGGGCCAATGTAACCACGCCTGCATAGGTTGTCCCAAGTGAGCACCCGATTTGCAAGCACGAGCCAGGAAAAACACTTTATCTTGAGGGGCATGTTCATTTTCCAGATAGCCTTCCTCCACCAGGTATCCATAGTGATAGACCCGGCAAAACACGCCTCATATGCCAAATGTGCCGAGACCCTTCCACCAGACACATCCCACGACCAAGATAAGCTGTCAGCCTCGTCAGTTAAGAGTAGTCTGGATTGGTAAAATGATCTGGTATATTCATTCCATTCAAACCCCATAGCTCCAGATAAGCCCAGTTGTGAAGCAGTGATCCATCGAGGGTGTCCTCCCCTACAGTGGTCAAAGGCATGAGACAGAGAGCAATATCCTTTCTGTGTGAGATGCATCCTCAAATCCGCCGAGAGTGTATATTCCTTAGGACCTCCCACGATCGGGTCAAGGCCCAATTTGATGTCACGACCATTTCCAGGTTTCCAAGCGATCCATTGAGAAATAATCTTGAAAGATCCCATCATTCCATTCCAAAAATTTGATACCCCCACCGTCGAGTGACGATCCAGACGAAACCAGTTTGCTACAGATATATTTTTCAGATACTTGGCCCTAATAATCCGGCCCCAAACAGACTTGTCAAATAGAGCACGCCAGAGGCATTTTGCATGCAAGGCCCGTACAAAAAGGTCTAAATCCTTTATGTTCCATCCCCCCAGTTTCCAAGGGCGTGCCAGAACAGACCAGTTAACAAGATGAAATTTTTTAGAGTCACCACCGCCCGACCATAAAAAGTTATACATCTTTCTGCGTATGAGGCATAGAATGGATCTAGGAACCTTGCAGAGAGTGAACCAATACACCCCCAAATTCTGCAGAACAGCTTTTGCCAGCGTAAGTCTGCCACCCAAAGATAAATAACGAAAGCTCCAGTGACTGATACGACCTTCAAATCTTTGAATAAGCCATGACCAGTCATGTGACCGGTAATTAGCAGGTTTAAAAAAAAAACCAAGATATTTTGTTCCCGTCTCCATCTCCAGAAATTTGAGGGGTAAAATAGTTCCAATAGCAGCTTCAGCCTCCAGCTCAAGAGAATGTTTAATAAATTGTGATTTTATGTAACTAATAGTCATGCCAGTTACCGAGCAGAATAAGTCCAAGATTTTCTTATAATGTACCCACTCATCCAGGGTGCCCTTACCAAACAGCATAGCATCGTCCACGAACAAGGAATGAGTAACTGCAATATCTCTGGTAATCTTAATGCCTTCTATCAGCCCATCCCTTTTTGCTTTATTGATGGTAAGACTCAGACCTTCCATAACCAGGATAAAGAGGAGAGGCGAGAGTGGGCATCCCTGACGCAGGCCCCTGGTAGCTTTAAAGAAATCCGTGGGGTGTCCATTAATCAATATTGCATAATTAACCGAGTTTGTACAAGCCATGATCCACTTCATCACCTGCCAGGGCAGCCCAATCTGAATCAGTATCAGTCTCAGAAAGTCCCAATTCACCCTATCATATGCTTTCACTAAATCCAGCTGAAGTATAAGAGCTTCCAGTCGTTTCAGCTTCACAGAATGAAGAATTTCCTGAGCCACCCCCACCGCATCATGGATCTGACGGCCCTGCAAAAAACCATACTGCTCCATCGAGATATATTTGGACAGGAAGGGTTTTATCCGATCAGCAATGATCTTGGCAATAACTTTGTACACAAGATTGCAGAGAGCGATAGGTCTAAAATCATTATAACAATCAGGGTGAGATGTTTTCGGGATAAGTGTCAGATATGTGGAATTTAAAGCCCCCGAAACAGTGCCAGATTTCCTGGATTCCTCCACAGCCAATCTGATATCCTCCCCCATTATATCAAAGAAATGTATAAATATTTCCACCGTCCACCCATCCGGTCCAGGTGATTTGTCTTTGGCAAAACCAAAGTGTGTTTTCCACATCAAGCAACGTAACATCCCTATAAATGTCCATCCCCTCCTCATCGTTGAACATACGGGGCGTTCGGGGTTTGAATATGTCTGGAGGTCCTCTCCATTCGTTCAGGGTTTGAATTCGTTCAGGGTTACTCCATGGGTAAGCCCAAACTTTCTAGTGGTCTGTTTTTCTTGGAGAGGAAGGTCTAAACCCAGCATTGTTGATATGGCGCGACACTCCTTTTGCTCCGAGTCTTTGTAACCATTTTTCACATCGCAGAGGTGAGACTACCTCGTGCCTCTGTTGTGGATAGAGGAAAATTATTATTCTTCTATTTGAATTAGCGTATACATGGCTCGCTGTCTAGAAAATACAGTCCCTTCCTCTGTTTGTAAGGAGATTGACAGCATACTGTTAATATAGTGATGCTGTGACTATTTAATTTTCTATTTCTTCAATATACATGTATACATTAAATTTTGTACATTTATAATGTAAAATTATTTGTCTAAAGCTTGGCTTGGTAGCCATTGTTTGGATTCATGCATACTTTGTTTATTCGATTGTTATCTCATTTGAGGATTGGATGTGGGTATGCCCTTAAGGGAACGACCCTTATTCTTTTGTTTCGAATACTGTGTATATCATTCATAAGTGAACTCTTTTTCGACCCTTATTCTTTTGTTTTGAATACTGTATATATCATTCATAAGTGAACTCTTTAGTTGTTCAACGAATAATAATTGTATGGTCGAGTTCGTTTGCCATTCCTTTTAGAATTATTAATATACAGTGATTGGTATTGAATTCTTGTTAGAGCGTCAGCTTGACCCTTTTTATTCTCTGTATAAATTAATTCTGGAAATTTATTGTTTGATTTAAACTTAAATGCAGAGTTTTAATAATCTGGTGGACTCGACCTCAGTTCATGTCATGTCCCTGGTCACCTCAGTTCCCTTTAGAGGCAATGGGAGACAACAATTGAATCACCTGTTAATTTTTTTCTTCTTTTTCCGAAGCAATTCAAATGCTCTGCAACTTTGAACTCGCAATGATCATCGGTTTGCAATACGCAGTTCTGCACTGACCTCCGATCCACAACCCATAATCAGAATTCAGAAGTCCGATTTCCAACTTACCAATCTGTAGAAATCGCACTCCCGACTTCCGCAATCCGCAATGCGGAAGTCAGAAGTTAGAAGTCAAATCGCCGTCCTGGGAAATTTACCCCTCTGACTTCCACAATCCGCAACTCGTGTTGCAGAAGTCGGAAATAGGAAACCCCATTCTGTAATCCTGGGAAAAAATTCTCCCACAATCTGTAATCTGCAACCTGCTTTTGGATGCAGAAATTCAGAAATCCAATGCGTCAGTCCCGTGGAAATTGACCTTCTGACATCCGCAATCTGCTTTGTGGATGCGAAAAGTCAGAAATCCCATGCACCATTTCCGTTGAAATCGCCCTTCCAACTTCCGTAATCCGTAATCAGTGTTGCAGATGCGGAAAGGCAGAAGTCTAGCCATGCCACTCCAACAGTTGGTCCCCGACCTCCGCAATCCACAATCTGCATTGTGGTTGCGGAAAGGTCGGGACCACAGACCCCTACACCTGCAAACTTCCCAAGCTTATAAATTCTTCATCCTTGGGACAAATTGGACAAGGTAGGTACCGTTGGAAAGAGCTTGGAGATATCTATGCACTGGTCTAATCCCTTACCACAACTGAGAACTCTAACCTTGTCATTTTTCCAACTTAAACATGATCCATAACCTCAATTTATGTGCCTTTACCCTTCTACAAGGAACTCTGCCAGCCTTTTGCCATGTCTTCTCTTCTTCATTTGGTTCACAGGGTGTCTATTCCTTTCCCAAGTCCTTACTGGAGTATCCTGCACATTTACCAGAATTAGCCCTAATTCATCAAAGACAATGCAAAATCATTACCAAAGGGATTGCAAATATGCATAAGCATACTCCATGATCACAAGGAATGAAACATGATCTACACACATAGAATGGAATACATGCACATATTTCTCTCAGGTAGATTGATGAAAACATGCAGGTGCTTAGTCCGATTATTCAAACATAACTACATATAAGTACCAACTTAAGGATAAGAATGCAAATGTGCAAGAACAATATAATTAACACACACACAACATAAGTTATCCAAATTAACACACACATCTTCCATCCATAACAGTCATTACTAGTTAAACCATTGAAAGATAAAGCACATGGAATGGGTATAACTTAACAAAGAGAACACTTATCTTTTCCATTAAATCCCCAAGCAAACTGGCTATGAACTACAATGTTCCAACCCAACCATAGGTCTCTGTACAACCTGTATTATTTCAGCAATAAGAGACCACCCCCGAGCTAGGGATATGTATCCACTAAGGAGTCCCTCTTTGGTTCAATCATAGCATTAGATCACAATCCATCAGGGTTATCCAACACATAGTTAGCTTTTTCAATCAAATCAGGAAGGTAATAAAGTTTTTCTAGCTCACTAAGATCATCCACAGAACCATGGGCATGTCCCAATGATCTCAGACAGTTCAAGCACCCCCTTCACCTGCACTCTCAACCTAGGTAAGGTACCCTTCACTGCTGCACAATCACTTGGGTGCTCCTTCCCCTATGATTGACTTGGGTAAGTGTGGCTGGCCCTGACTGCTAAATCAAGGTAAATAAGCCCTCTCTGGCTCTACTATGTAGCCTAAACCCTCCTAGCCTCTTCCCACTGTGATAAGCACTCAGATTTTCCCCAATGCTACGACCGAGTGGCTCTGTCCCGCAACAGGGTATCGGATCTCCAATCCCGTTCTCCTCAAGGGTTTTTAAGCTTCTCATGCTCTGCAATTCACCCCATGAATCAGGTTCATGGAATTCTCAACAAAATTTGCTTCCCATGCAGGGTTTTTGTGTATTCTTAGCTTTGGAACTCGTGCTTACAAAGAATCATAATTTTATTCTCTTCCTCCCGCTTGGCTCCCTGTGATGCATAAGGGTTCAACTGATGTCTGTATGATCAACCAAGGTCTGAGAATGAGGAATACGAATGACCTAGGGTGGAGTGACATGCAGGTCAAGGCAGTAGAGCTCCATACCCTGCCATCCGAATTTTTGGGGGTTTTCTATACTCCACGACCTCATGTACAATGCTATTCACCCACCTCCTTACAACAACATTCAATGGAAGCTAGGATAAGTCAAAAGGGGTTCTCTAGGTGACATATGGCAGTCTAGGTTCAATCCCACACCCCCTCACCACTCCCTAGTGGATACATAGTTCCCCCTCATTTAGTTGCAGCCATATCCAGTCCTTGGTATTTTATTTACAAGGTATCATTTACATCATTTACAATTTTTTTCTATGGCTTGCTAGCACATGGATAGCATAATACCAAGTACTTGCCTCTTCAAGGCCGAGCATTCACTAGCAGGGCCTTGGACTTGTGCTCCATGGTAGGAATCATACATATCATGCATACAATATTTACATTACAGTCAAAATATCCTAAGAGTCAAAATGAGGGACATTAAATCCTCCCCCCTTAGAATAATACCATCCTCGGTGTTCCAATACTTAGGAATAGATATACAATCTACACATGTCCATAATTGCAAAAATGTTGTAGGTCTACTTTGCATTCTATCCTTTTACTTTGAACTCCCAGAACCAAGTCTTGTGGCTCCCACAAGCTGCTCCTGCTGAGTTTGATCTTCCAGCTGATCTACAAGTCTGGAAACTTCATGGTTGTTATCTCTCTTGCTGTTCCTTGTTGGGTAGTTGCAGAGGCAATGATTTCCTCCACATTTCCAACATTTCAGTCGCTGCTTTATCTTTTCTTGCTCAATTTCCTTTGAGTCTTCCCACCTGGAACGTTTCTTAGTGGACTGATTGGATGAATTCCTCTTCATTGTTCCACTGCCCTTTCCACTACTGGTTGCTCCCAGAGTGATTTTTACCTCCCTTTGCAGACAAATAGAGTCCTGCAAAACCCTGTGGTTCATCTCATTTGACTGCTTTTGTAGCTTGAGCATCTCTCCAAGATTTTCTTGGGTCTTGGAAAATGTTTGAAGAATATTTTCAGCCAACTCCAATAGCTTTTGGTCTACTGCCATGGTCAATGTGCACAATTTCCCACACTTTGCTTGCTAGCACCACATACCTTGTAACAACTGCAACCAATTGATCTCAATTTTTCACCTGTGAAATTCATCATTGCAAATCTTGTTAGGCCAAGCATAACATAAACATTAAAATCAGTCAATTATTCACCTAATTGACATGGAAAGTCCATGCTTTATTCACGAGACTTACACACTTTTCATGCTTGGCCAACATACACATGAACTCATCCATGTTCATCATTTCACAGGGATTTTACTATTTCATCATTCAAAATTCATTTCAAACAGTAGACACAATCAACTTTCAGCCATAACATGCATTCAACAATTTTATGTTTTCTAGATGCATCAATCAAAAGAAAAGAGAAGAGTAAGAGTTTTCCCCTCTTATCCTTGTTCCAATCCGGAACCACACCACCATTGTGGTTCCATGCTCCTTAGCCTCTTTCACTTCAATGTGAATGCTTGACTTTCCCTTTCTTTGCTTGGGCGATGACACTTAGTGTCTAAGGTATGTCTAAGGATTTTCAACCAGGGAACCCTTCCATTGTTTCCTATAGAACCTTTGGCTGCTAGGACCCACACAAGTTCAATAGCACCACTTCCATTGTTGCTCATACTGAGCTCTCTAGGACAGTCACATGCCCAAATGCATCCTTAGGATTGCTTCATAGTTCTTGATTCCTGTAATTACCAAGGATTCCGACAAAGAAATAACATTGTATCATCTTGGTTGTTAGAAGACTTGTACATGGAATTTTCATTATCCGAATTAAGAAATGAATGAAAATTAAATACTTATTTGCATTGGGCATTTCCTCTCTATTCCACAGGTTCCTTCTTTTCTTTACAAGCCTGGGATCACCTGTGGAATGAATGTCTGGAAAACACACATGCTTCTCCACAACATCCAAATAGTCAATGCCGAGACAGTACACCAATTGGTCTATCGGGCATGGATGGTGACAAACCAGTCACATACCTCGTTTTCCCTCTCCATTTCCAAGCCAACACATCCGTATGGGTCAAAGGTCAATGGAAGGTAAATGCACCATGACCATTTCCAGGTCAAGGATCTACTACAGAGCCATAGGCATGCAAAATCCCTTCATCAATACCACAAAAAAAACCTTTCATACACACAACAACCCTTCCCCACAACCCCTCACAACAACCTTTCATACACACAACAACCCTTCCCCACAACCTTTCATACACACAACAACCCTTCCCCACAACCCCTCGTTTTCCCTCTCCATTTCCAAGCCAACACATCCGTATGGGTCAAAGGTCAATGGAAGGTAAATGCACCATGACCATTTCCAGGTCAAGGATCTACTACAGAGCCATAGGCATGCAAAATCCCTTCATCAATACCACAAAAAAAACCTTTCATACACACAACAACCCTTCCCCACAACCCCTCACAACAACCTCTTTAGTTTGCTTTTTTAGTGTGCAACACCAAATTGCATTTGTTCAAAATGACACACAATATGAATAAGCAAAATCATCAGTATTACTGCTCTAAAATTGTAAACATATTTCACACATTCACTATCAAATATTGAAACACCAGGAATGCGTCCATTCCTTTAGGGTGTAGTCAATATTGATAACCCTATCATAACTCAACACCCGAAAGGTATGTATCCCTTTCCGATGTGATCCATGTAAGTCCTAATGATACTCAAGTAGCCTGAAATAATATAAATAAAATAAAACATGCTCTACATATTAACCCTAATAATTAGACATGCATATCCCTAACTAGGGTTACAAAACACTTATCCATTTTGCATATGTGTTCTCTCTTCCTTCGCGAATAATGGGGGCTCCCTTCTCTGAGTCAACAGTCCCTCAGTTTTCCACCCCAAACCCTCTCACGTCCCATAGATAACATATTCCCTACTAGAATAATTTCACCATCTTATCCACATTGTTTACCAATCATGCAGTTCAGATGAGACACCCTCATGTCATTTGGCTCTTATAAGTGGCACCACTATGCTCATTAGGGTTTTGGGATTGCTACCATAACACAATCATTCCACACAACATGTCCCTTTGACACAATTTTGGATTATCCAAACAGTCAGTGGCATTTAACAATAAAATTCAAATCTGATTGTCTCATAACCAATCAATGAAATTATTAATTAAATTCAGCATGAATTTGTAATTCTATCTACTACAAAAATCATGCTTGTTTAATCATGAGGCCGTCCTCCTCTTGTTTGGATTCTTTACGTGGTGTCACCTGGTCCATTATGGTTTTATGTTGGCTACCATACATGAACATCCACTTACACATGTCTTCCTGACACAATTCATATCAGCCAAACAACTATTAGCAACCATTGGCAAAATTCGAAATCTAAATTTTACAATCTATCTTCTTACAACGATTTATTTGCAACCATCAGATCTTTCTCATAACTTAAATCAGAGAAGGTTTAGATCTGAAATAAAAAATATGTTCTATACATAAACTAATTTTACAACCATGAGACCCTTCTCATTAGGTTTGGCTCTTGCACATGGTAGATTCCAGCTTTCATTATGGTCTTACCCACATGGCCATACCCAAGACATTTCTACCTGAAATCTGAAACTTCAATCAGCCAAACACTTTGTAAGTTCTTCATCCACATAACATTTTCATTGCTGCCACAGTCATTGAAGTGATTTTCAGAATTATAACACTCAATAATTCAAGCACTTTCAGCTGTTAGCATTTCAATTGCAATGAAATATATATATTTACTTTACATGCATCATTGTCACGATGAAATTGTGAGATACCATCACACTATCTATGAAAATTTTAATAAAACTTTCAATACTCATTAATTCCCAGCCATTTGTTTTATGCAACTCTGTTCTTCCACAGAGCATTTTGGCAGCCCATCAAACATGACTGTCTTCTTCATGCACTCACTCTCCTGCATTTATAGCAGCTCATGAAATGATTCTAGAATTATCATCAATTCATCATTTCATCCATTATTTAATTTGCAATAAAACATACACCACAACCATGCATTCATGCAATGTATCACAACATGTGCACCCACACTCATGCATGTACATTTACAACATTTACGCAAACTTTTCAGGTGCATTCACTCAATGCATATCCACAGGAATTACACAATATTTTAATGCATATCCACTTAATGTCACCTTGCGTTGATTCATGCATACTATACTATCATGTCATGCATTCCATCATTCCAAACAAATTATGGCCTAACTAGGGCTATCTCATATAACATGCACTACCATAACAGGAGTATAAGTCCTTACTTGCCCTGGTTATTAAATTCATATCTAGCATACAACAATGACATGCTATATTTCATATGATTGCATTCTAACATTTAAGCAGTTACATGGTAGAAGGTTCCTTTCCCATACTACCCCATACCTCACCATGCCATGGTGGTATGGCATTCACATAAAATGTATTCAACCTTATATATACATACCATTTCAAAAAAAAAAACATGGTTCAAGGAATTCTTACCCAATTCGCTTTCAACACTTGTATAATTATCATGAATGAACATTACTTGCACGGTTCTCATTAACCTCTTGGATATTACCTGATCAACTTGGCTTCTTTCCAAGGACTACACAATCCTTCCACCAACCCTCATGATCATAGATTTGTTGCACCCATCCTTTTCATAGGGTTGTTGGTCACATGCAACAACATCATCAACATCTTCAACCATGTTTCAACCACCACATTTGTCATTAGTGTCTCATTGCATATGTAAACTTCACTAACTTTACCAACATGCCACATCACATGCATGCACTATGCAATATACAACAATATGCCTATCAGTGAATATCACTTCACTCATCTAGTCTATTGTATTTTCGACATTCCTATGCCATCAATTTCTATATAGAAAGCTCACAACATAGAAATACAAGAGAAAGATAGGGTTAAGGAATTTTCCCTTCCAATGCTTCATCATAGCATGGAATTCTTCTTCAATATCATAGTTGATCCAACTTCATGGCCCTGTCAGTCCTTTGTACCTTTCCTTGATCACTGCAATAGCTCTTACTGCATCAGGTTCACATGCATGTAAACTCATGATTTGGCCCAAGCAGCCCCAGTGTTGTATCCTTGAGATCTGCTACCACTTTTCATGTCCTCAGTCACCTCAGTTCCCTTTAGAGGTAATGGGAGAAAACCCATGAATCACCTGCTAATTTTTTTCTTCTTTTTTCGAAGAAATTCAAAGGCTCTGCAACTCTGAACCCGTAATGATCATCAGTCCGCAATCCACAGTTTCACAGTTCCGCAATGACCTCCATTCCGCAAATCACAATCAAAATTCATAAGTCGGATTTCCAACTTACCAATCCGTAGAAATCGCACTTCCGACATCGGCAATCCGCAATGTGGAAGTCTTAAGTCGGAAGTCAAATCACCGTCCTAGGAAATTTACCCCTCCAATTTCCACAATCCGCAACCTGCGTTGCGGAAGTCAGAAATTGGAAACCCCATTTCGTAATCCCGGGAAAATCACCTCCCGCAATCCTTAATCCTCAACCCGCTCGTGGATGCAGAAATTTGGAAATCCAATGCGCCAATACCGTTGAAATCGACCTTCCGAGATCCATAATCCAGAATCCGCTTTGCGGATGCAGAAATTTGTTTCCACGCATCATTTCCATTGAACTCTCTCTTCCGATTTCTGGAATCCGCATTGTAGACGCAGAAAGGTAGAAGTCTAGCCACACCACTCCAATGGTTAGTCCCCGACCTCTGCAATCCACAATCCGAATTGCGGATGCGGTAGGGACCACAGAACCCTGCACTTGCAAAATTCCTAAGCTTATAAGTTCTTCATCCTTGGGCCAAATTGGACAAGGCCGATACTGTTGGAAATCTCTTAGAGAGATTTATGAAATGGTCTAATCCCTTATCACATATGATAACTCTAACCTTTTCATTTTTCCAACTGAAACATTATCCATAGGCTCTTCTATGTGCCTTTACCCTTCTGCAAGGAACTCTGCCTGCCTTCTGCCATGTATTCTCTTCTTCATCTGGTCTAGGAGGTGTCTATTCCTTTCCCAAGTCCTGACTGCAGTATCCTGCACATTTACCAAACTTAGCTCTAATTCATCAAAGGACAATTCAAAATCATTACTAAAGGGATTGCAAATATGCATAAGCATACTCCATGATCACAAGGAATGAAACATGATCTAAATACATAGAATGAAATACATGCACATATTTCTTCCAGGCAGATTGATGAAAGCATGTAGGGGCTTAGTCCTATTCTTCAAACATAACTACATATAAGTACCAACTTAAGGATAAGAATGCAAAGGTGCAAGAACAATGTAATTAACACACATACAACAGAAGTTAGCCATATTAACACACACATCGGCCATCCATAACAATCATTACTAGTTAAACCATTGCAAGATAAAACACATGGAATGGGTATAACTTAACATAGAGAACACTTATCTTTTCCATTAAATCCCAAAGAAAACTGGCTATGGACTGCAATGTTCCAACCCAACCAAAGGTCTCTGTCTAGCCTGTATTATTTTAGCAATAAGAGACCACCCCCGAGCTGGGGTTATGTATCCACTAAGGAGTCCCTCTTAGGTTCATTCCCAGCATTGGATCACAGTCCATTAGGGTTATCCAACACATAGTTAGCTTTTCCAAGCAAATGGGGAAGGCAGTAAGGTTTTTCTAGCTCAATAAGCTCATCCAGAGAGCCATGAGCATGTCACAATGATCTCATACAGTTCAAGCACACCCTTCACCTCCACTCTCAACCTAGGTAAGGTCCCATTCACTGTTGCACATTCCCTAGGGAGCCCCTTCACCTAGGGATGGCCCTGAATGCTAAATCAAGGTACATAATCCCTCTCTAGCTCTATTATGAAGCCTAAAACCTCCTAGCCTCTTCCCACTGTGATCCGCACTTAGATCTTCCCCAATGCTACGACCGAGTGGCTCTGTCCCACAAAAGGGTCTCGACTATCAAATCCGGTTCTCCTCAAGGGTTTTCTAAGCTTTTCACGCTATGCAATGCACCCCATGACTTAGTTTCATGGCTTTCTCAACAATATTTTCCTCCCATGCAGGGTTTCTGTGTATTCTTAGCTCTGCAACTCGTGCTTACAAAGAATCATGATTTTCTTCTCTTCCTCCCACTCGGTTCCCTGTGATGCGTAAGGGTTCAAGTGATGTTTGTATGATCAACCAAGGTCCAGGAATGAGGAATACGAACTTCCAGGGGTGGAGTGACGTGCGGGTCAAGGCAACAGAGCTCCATACCTTGCCATCCAAATTTTTGGGGGTTTCCCATACTCCATGACCTCATGTATAGTGTTATTCACCCACCTCCTTACAACATCATTCAATGACAGCTAGGACAGGTCGAAATGGGTTCTCTTGGTGACATATGGCAGTCTAGGTTCAATCCCACACCCCCTCATCACTCTCTAGTGGATACATAGTTCCCCCTCATTTAGTTGCGGCCATAGGAATTCCTTGGTATTTTATTTACATGGTATCATTTACATCATTTACAATTTTTTTCCATGGCTTGCTAGCACATGGATAGCATAATACCAAGTACTTTCCTCTTCAAGGCTGAGCATTCACTAGTAGGGCCTTGGCCTTGAGCTCCATGCTATGAATCATACATATCATGCATACAATATTTAGATTACAATCAAAATATCCTAAGGGTCAAAATGAGGGTCTTTACAACCTCCCCCCCTTAGAATAATACCGTCCTTGGTGTTCCAATACTTAGGAATACATATACAATTTACGCATGTCCAAAATTGCAAAAATGTTGCAGGTCTACTTTTCATTTTATCCTTTTACTTTGAACTCCCAGAAAAAAATCCTTTGGCTCCCACAAGCTGATCCTACTGACTTTGATCTTCCAGCTGATCTACATGTTTGGAAACTTCATGGCTGTTATCTCTCTTGCTGTTCCTTGTTGGGTAGTTGCGGAGGCAATGATTTTCTCCACATTTCCAACATTTCAGTGGCTGCTTTATCTTTTCATGCTCAATTTCCTTTGAGTATTCCCACCTGGAACGTTTCTTAGTGGACTGATTGGATGAATGCCTCTTCATTGTTCCACTACCCTTTCCATTGCTGGTTTCTCCCATAGTGCTTTTTACCTCCATTTGCAGACAAATAGAGTCCTGCAAAACCATGTGGTTCATCTCATTCTGCTGCTTTTGTAGCTTGAGAATCTCTGCAAGATTTTCTTGGGTCTTGGGAATTGTTTGAAGAATATTTTCATCCAAATCCAATAGCTTTTGGTTTGCAGCCATGGTCAATGTGCACAATTTCCCACACTTTGCTTGCTAGCACCACTTGCCTTGTAATAACTGCAACCAATTGATCTCAATTTCTCACCTGTGAAATTCATCATTGCAAATCTCTTTAGGCCAAGCATAACATAAACATTAAAATCAGTCAATTATCCACCCAATTGACATGGAGAGTCCATGCTTTATTCATGAGACTTCCACGCTTTTCATGCTTGCCCAACATACACAAGAACTCATTCATGTTCATCCTTTAACAAGGATTTTACTATTTCATCATTCACAATTCATTTCAAACAGTAGACACAATCAACTTTCAGCCATAACATGCATTCAACAATTTTATTTTTTCTAGATGCATCGATCAAAAGGAAAGTGAAGAGTAAGAGTTTTCCCCTCTTAGTCTTGTTCCAATCCAGAGCCACACCACCATTGTGGTTCCATGCTCCTTAGCCTCTTTCACTTCAATGTGAATGCTTGACTTTCCATTTCTTTTCTTGGGCAATGACACTTAGTGTCTAAGGATTTTCAACCAGGGAACCCTTCCCCATTGTTGCCTACAGATCCTTTGGTTGCTAGGACCCACACACATCCACTAGCACTACTTCCATTATTGCTCCTACTGAGCTCTCTAGGACAGTCACATGCCCAAATGCATCCTTAGGATGCCTTCATAGTTCTTTCTTCCTGCAATGACCAAGGTTTCACACAAAGAAATAACAATGTATCAACTTGGTCGTTATAGTGACTTGTACATGGAATTTTCATTATTCGAATTAAGAAATGAATGAAAATTAAATACTTATCTGCATTGGGCATTTCCTCTCTATTCAATAGGTTCCTTCTTTGCTTTACAAGCCTCGGACCACCTGTGGAATGAATGTCTGGCCAGCAAACATGCTGCTCCACAACATCCAAATAATCAATTCCAAGACAGTACACCAACTGGTCTATCGGGCATGGATGGTGCCAAACCAGTCCCATACCTAGTTTTCCCTCTCCATTTCCAAGCCAACAAATCCGTCTGGGTTAGAGGTCAATGGAAGGAAACTGCACCATCACCATTTCCAGGTCAAGGATCTACTACAGAGCCATAGGCATGCAACAACCCTTCATCAATACCACCATAACAACCCTTCACACACACAACAACCCTTCACCACAACCCCTCGCAACAACGTCTTCACTTTGCTTCTTTAGTGTGCAACACCAAATTGCATCTGTTCAAGATGACACACAAGATGGATAAGCAAACTCATAAGTATTGCTGCTTGAAAATTGTAAACATATTTCATACATTCACTATCAAATATTGAAACACCAGGAATGCGTCCATTCCTTTAGGGTGTAGTCAATATTGATAACCCTATCATAACCCAACACCCGAAAGGTATGCATCTCTTTCCGATGTTAGCCATGTAGGTCCTAATCATACTCAAGCAGCCTGAAATAATATAAATAAAATAAAACATGCTCTACATATTAACCCTAATAATTAGACACGCATATCCCTAGCTAGGGTTACATAACACTTATCCATTTTGTAGATGTGTTATCTCTTCCTTCGCGAGGAATGGGGGCTCCCTTGTCTGAGTCAACAGTGCCTCAGTTTTCCACCCCAAACCCTCTCATGTCCCATAGAAAAATTATGCCCCATTAGAATAATTTCACCATCTTATCCACATTGTTTACCAATCATGCAGTTCAGATGAGACACCCTCATGTCATTTGGCTCTTATAAGTGGCACCACTATTCTCATTAGGGTTTTGGGCTTGCTACCATAAAAAACCATTCCCCAAAACATGTCTCTTTGGCACAATTCTGTATTAGCCAAATAGTCAGTGGCATTTAACAATAAAATTCAAATCTGATTGTCTCATAACTAATCAATGACATTATTAATTAAATTCATCACAAATTTGCAATTCTGTCTACTATAGAAATCAAGCTTGTTTAATCATGAGGACATCCTCCTCTTGTTTGGATTCTGTAAGTGGTGTCATCCGGTCCATGATGGTTTTATTTTGGCTGCCATACATGAACATCCACTTACACATGTCCTCCTGACACAATTCATATCAGCCGAACAACTATTAGCAACCGTTAGCAAAATTCAAAATCTAAATTTTACAATCTATCTTCTTACAACGATTTATTTGCAACCATGAGATCATTCTCATAACTTAAATGAGAGAAGGTTCAGATCTGAAATCAACAATATTCTATACATAAAATAATTTTACAACCATGAGACCCTTATCATTAGGTATGGCTCTTACACATGGTAGATTCCAGCCTTCATTATGGTCTTACCCACATGGCCATGCCCAAGAAATTTCTACCTGAAATCTGAAACTTCAATCAACCAAACACTTTGTAAGTTCTTCATGCACATAACATTTTCATTGCTGCCACAATTGATTTTTAGAATTATAACACTCAATAATTCAAGCACTTTCAGCTGTTAGCATTTCAATTGCAATGATATATATATATTTATTTTACATGCATCATTGTCACAATGAAATTGTGAGATACCATCACACCATCTATGCAAATTTTAATAAAACTTTCAATACTCATTACTTCCCACCCATTTGTTTTATGCAATTGTGTCCTTCCACAGAGCATTCTGGCAGCTCATCAAACATGACTGTCTTCTTCATGCACTCACTCTCCTGCATTTATAGCAGCTCATGAAATGATTCTAGAATTATAATCAATTAACGATTTCATCCATTATTTAATTTGCAATAAAACATACACCACAACCATGCATTCATGCAATGTATCACAACATGTGCACCCACACTCATGCATGTACATTTACAACATTTACACAAACTTTTCAGGTGCATTCACTCAATGCATATCTACAGGATTTGCACAATATTTTAATGCATATCCACTTAATGTCACCTTACGTTGATTCATGCATACTATACTATCATGTCATGCATTCCATCATTCCAAACACATTATGGCCTAACTAGGGCTATCTCATATAGCATGCACTACCATAACAGGACTATAAGTCCTTACTTGCCCTGGTTATTAAACTCATAACTAGCATACACCAATGACATGATATATTTTATATGATTGCATTCTAAGATTTAAGCAGTTACATGGTAGAAGGTTTTTTTTCCTCAATACCCCATACCTCACCATGCCATGGTGGTATGGCATTCACATAAAATGTATTCAACCTTATATATACATACCATTTAAAAAAAAAACATGGTTCAAGGAATTCTTACCCAATTCCCTTTCAACACTTGTACAATTATCATGAATGAACATTACTTGCACGGTTCTCATTAACCTATGGGATGTTACCTGATCAACTTGGCTTCTTTCCAAGGACTACACAGTCCTTCCACCAACCCTCATGATCATAGACTTGTTGCACCCATCCTTCTCATAGGGTTGCTGGTCACATGCAACAAAATCATCAACATCTTCAACCATGTTTCAACCACCACATTTGTCATTAGTGGCTCATTGCATATGTAATCTTCACTAACTTTACAAACATGCCACATCACATGCATGCACTATGCAATATCTAACAATATGCATACTAGTGCATATCACTTCACTCATCTAGTCTATTGTATTTTCGACATTCCTATGCCATTGATTTCTATGTAGAAAGTTCACAACATAGAAATACAAGAGCAAGACAGGGGTTAAGGATTTTTCCCTTCCAATTCCTCATCATAGCATGGAATTCTTCATGGCCCTGTTAGCCCTCTGTATCTTTCCTTGAGCATTGCAATAGCTCTTGCTGCATCAGGTTCACATGCATGTAAAATCATGATTTGGCCCAAGAAATCCCAGTGCTGTATCCTTGAGATCTGATACCACTTTTCATGTCCCCGATCACCTCAGTGCCCTTTAGAGGCAATGGGAGACAACCCTTGAAACACCTGCTAATTTTTTTCTTCTTTTTCCCAAGCAATTCAAAGGCTCCGGAACTCTGAACCCGCAATGATCATCGGTCCGCAATCCACAGTTCCACAGTTCCGCAATGACCTCCGATCCGCAATCCGCATCAAAATTCAGAAGTCAAATTTCCAACTTAACAATCCATAGAAATCGCGCTCCAGACTTCCGCAATATGCAATGAGGAAGTCTGAAGTCGGAAGTCAAATCGTCATCCCGGGAAATTTACCCTTATGAATTCCACAATCTACAACCCACGTTGCGGAAGTTGGAAATCAGAAACCTGATTCCATAATCCCAAGAAAATATCCTCTTGCAATATTCAATCCGCAACCCGCTTGCGGATGTGGAAAGTTAGAAATCCAATGCGCCTGTCCCATGGAAATCGACCTTCCGACATCCGCAATCCGCAATCTGCTTTGCGGATGCGGAAAGTTGGGAATCCCACATGCCATTTCCGTTGAAATAGCCATTCCGACTTCCGTAATCCGCATTGCGAATGCGGAAGGGCGGAAGTTTAACCACGCCACTCCAATGGTCGGTCCCCTACCTCTGCAATCCAAAATCCGCATTGCAGATGCAGAAAGGTCAGGACCATAGAACCCTACACTTGCAAACTTGCCAAGCTTATAACTTCTTCATCCTTGGGCCAAATTGGACAGGGACGGTACTGTTGGAAAGATCTTGGAGATCTCTATACATTGGTCTAATCCCTTACCACATATGAGAACTATAACCTTGTCCTTTTTCCAACTGAAAAATTATCCATAACCTATTCTATGTGCCTTTACCCTTCTGCAAGGAACTCTGCCTACCTTTTGCCATGTCTTCTCTTCTTCATCTTGTCCATGAGGTGTCTATTCCTTTCCCAAGTCCTGACTGGAGTATCGTGCACATTTACTAGACTTATCCCTAATTCATCAAAGGACAATTCAAAATCATTACCAAAGGGATTGTAAATATGTATAAGCGTACTCCATGATCACAAGGAATGAAACGTGATCTACACACATAGAATGGAATACATGCACATATTTCTCCCAGGAAGATTGATGAAATCATGCAGGGGCTTAGTCCTATTCTTCAAACATAACTACATATAAGTACCAACTTAAGGATAAGAATGCAAAGGTGCAAGATCAATGTAATTAACACACACACAGCATAAGTTAGCCATATTAACACACACATATTCCATCCATAACAATCATTACTAGTTAAACCATTGCAAGATAAAAGACATGGAATGGGTATAAATTAACACATAGAAGACTTATCTTTTCCATTAAATCTCCAAGCAAATTGACTATGGACTACAATGTTCCAACCCAACCATAGGTCTATGTCCAACCTGTATTATTTCAACAATCAGATACCACCTTCGAGCTGGGGCTATGTATCCACTAAGGATTCCCTCTCAGGTTCATTCACAGCATTGGATCAAAGTCCATCAGGGTTATCCAACACATACTTAGCTTTTTCAAGCAAATGGGGAAGGCAGGAAGGTTTTTCTAACTCACTAAGCTCATCCACAAAGCCATGGTCATGTCCCAATGATCTCAGATAGTTCAAGCACCCCCTTCACCTCCACTCTCAGCCTATGTAAGGTCCTCTTCACTGCTTCATAGTCCCTAGGGAACCCCTTCCCCTAACACTGACTTGTGTAAGTGTTAGTGGCCCTGACTGCTAAATCAAGGTAAATAAGCCCTCTCTAGCTCTACCATGTAGCCTAAATCCTCCTAACCTCTTCCCATTGCGATCCGCACTTAGATCTTCCCCAATGCTACGGCTGAGTGGCTCTGTCCCGCAACAGGGTCTCGATTCTCCAATCCGGTTCTCCTCAAGGGTTTTCTAAGCTTATCACGCTCGGAAATTTAGCCTAGGACTCAGGTTCATGGCTTTCTCAATTGAATTTTTCTCCCATGCAGGCTTACTGTGTATTCTTAGCTCTAGAAACTCATGCTTACAAAGAATAACGATTTTCTTCTCTTCCTCCCACTCAGCTCCCTATGATGCTTAAGGGTTAAACTGATGTCTGTATGATCAACCAAGGTACGAGAATGAGGAATGCGAACTACCAGGGGTGGAGTGACGTGCAGGTCAAGGCAGCAGAGCTCCATACCTTGCCATCCGAATTTTCGGTGGTTGCCCATACTCCACGACATCTCTTCACCCAATTCCTTACAATTACATTCAATGGCAGCTAGGAAAGGTCAAAAGGGGTTCTCTAGGTGACATATGGAAGTCTAGGTTTAATCCCACACCCCCTCACCACTCCCCAGTGGATACATAGTTCCCCCTCATTTAGTTGCAGCCATAGCCAGTCCTTGGTATTTTATTTACATGGTATCATTTACAATTTTTTTCCATGGCTTGCTAGCACATGGATAACATAATACCAAGTACTTGCCTCTTCAAGGCCGAGCATTCACTAGTAGGGCCTTGGCCTTGAGATCCATGCTAGGAATTATACATATCATGCATACAATATTTACATTACATTCAAAATATCCTAAGGGTCAAAATGAGGGACATTACAGTTCGGAGAAATAATAATCACAAAATTTTTAGTATTATTGTGTATATTGTTCAAACTGTCGCCTTCTACAGGCTTGGCCCTGAGACTATTAACAATGATGGTTTTAGGGCCTTTGGCCGTTATTCAACTCTGTGTAATTTTTATGTATTCGAACTCTATGTAATTACTTGGTATTGTAGGGCTAGATTTATGGTTAAACATATGATTTCGATCTCAGATTTATTTATATTAAAAATTTCGAACATACTCTAATGATAATCTGAACCCTAAGGCCATAGGCATGGATAATTTTTTTTAATACCCGTGTTATATTTTTATGGATAACAATGCTACTGTTTGACATTTTAGAATTCTAGTGTAATACATAATAACATTGTTTGGCTAGGGTTTCAAACCTCAATCGAAACACCACACAGATGTATGAGATCCATTGGGATGTTTCGATGAGAAATTAATAGAGAGAGATAGCAAGGTAATGCTCGAGACCACTGGGAAGAGAGAGATGGAAGAGGCATGAGGGAAATCAACACAATGAGGCCGAGCAGGTGGATTTCCAATGAAAACTACACACATGCACACAATGTGGAGATCGTGACAAATTATTGGTGGTTGGAAGATGATAAACATAAAATATGTCATGGCAGCGAGAACTAGTGGCAGATGGAAATAGTAATGGTTTGAACGCTTACTTAATATTTTCTGACACACAAGGAACATGTTATATTTATAAGACACATAAAATTCCGAAGCAATAAGTGGAAAAGAAGTAACACATGGAAACAATGGTGCATAGGTGGGATAAAAAATGCACACAAACCTAGTAAACCCTAGCGTAGAATAGTAGCACTATTCGCAGATGGGAATACGAATAAATACACTCCATACTATGGACAATAAATGAGAACACATGGCAGAGAAATTATACTCAATAAATGAGGGCAGGGGTTGTTCATTTAGGCATTTCAATTGAGAGAAGAGAGGGAATATTCCACTCATATTTAGCATGCATGGAGAGGGAGAAGAGGCACCAACCCTATACTAACCACATGACACATAGTCACGTAACTGAGGGATGATACACGAAATGATTCAACAATATTCGTAGGTAGACTAGGTGACAGTGCAACAAAGAGATCCCTAACATAGACTACAAAAAGAGGAAGATATATCCGATAATTGAAGAGCAAGACCCATTCCTTGTCTAAATGAATGATCACTGGAGAATATATCTCCAAAGATGAACTAAAACCCTAATGCATAGGGATACTGGCACAATATTTATACCACTGCAGATAGGGAAACAAAGAATGAAGGTTTGCATTGAACATGTGAGTTGTGAATCATAGGAGGGAAGCTCCAACAGTTAACACACAACGGTTCTCCATACAAAGGTGATTACATGTGAAAGGTAGGGTATATCTACTTGGTAGATAATGTGTTAAGTATGGGGATTCAAGGAACACAGACCTAGACTACTTTCCATCACTCAATTAAGAAATTAAAACTATCAGTTGTGACCCACTCCACCTTCTTGGATATTACACGAAGAGGGAACATATTACATGATTCATACGTTGGTGAGCAGGCAGGCAAGACAAAGAGATCATATTTATAAAATGAGGATAACAGAGCAACATGCATCCACCATGAGTCTAGACATGCAGGCTATGAAATAACACACAAGCAGACCTGGAGGTGCATAAAAATATTATTGCACGCATGGATTCGATAGTGCTCAAGCAAGAACATAGCCAAGATCCAGATATAACAATTATGTAGGAGCTTTTGTTTGAGGGAAGTTGGAAATGGAGCCTAACAAATGGTGATGGCAGGTAAAACTAGGTTTCAGGTCCATCCATTAGGGTGAAGGTAAAGTGTTCTTCCACTAGAGGTACGTTCTGTTTTCCTGCATGTATTTTTTTTTACTGTATATTTTCATGACTAACATTTCCATGCATGTAGGTTACCTTCATGAGAATCTAACCAGGAAGTACTCCCGTTGTCTCAGTTTCACACATATGAGCTTGAGTTGTTGAGAGCTATGTAGGGTCTCAAAAACTTCATGTTCTTAAGGGTTAAAATGATCGTGGCCTATTGTACTAGATTACTATCAAATTTTCTTTCATCAATAAAATATCTTATTTGGGCATATTTATGTCTTTCCTCCATTTTCATCTTTCAACTTCGATGCTTTTTTATATTTTAATTTCATTTCGCACATTGTATAATATGTAAATAAATGGATTGTAAACACGTTTTTATTTGTGTGTACTAACTTGCACATAAATATGATTTTCATCTTTAGTCGTTAGTCATTTGAATGCTTTTTTTTCAAATTGAGCTAGGTACTGTCCACAACTTATAATATTCTTCCATTTGTGCAAATAGTTATAATTATTGAATTGATTTTTAGTATGCATCCAATACCCAAACTTTCAACTTTAATAAGCTGAAAATATTTCATTAATGGAACTATGTTTTTATCTGTTTTTTAAAATTCTGAAATTAAACAAAATTGTAGATTTCTTTTTGTGCATTAAAAAGACCTTAATTTACTTAGGCGTAATAAACATACTAATTATTGTTGCATTTTTATACTAATGACTAAAGATTTCTTTTGTAGAAAATTAATTGCTTAACACATTCTCTTTTTGTAAATATTTTTGCATTAATTTCTTATCATCGTTTAATTATTTAATTAATCTCATCTTTGGAAATTAATGCACACATGCTTAGATAGATTGCACATTGTCCTTTTGAAGTACTAACACATGCATTTTTGGTTAATAGTGCATTTAAATCATCAACCTAGGGTATGTTAAACTATTATTTCCTTATTATTTTGGTTTCCTAGCACCTCTTATTGGCCCTATACTTCGCCCATTGTGGAATACTAGCCTCACTCGTTTCACTCTCTTCCCTTTTTGGGAATCAAAATGATTGCACGTACTTGCTTCATGGTTAAGCCTTTGTCTCATCGGTAAGTCATTATCGAGTCGTCTTGTGTCATTTTGTTTCATTTGTTTTTGTTTGTTTGGCTAGATGTTGATTCTCAACATCGACATGATTTCGAAGTGTTGAAACATGATGACAAGGACAAACATATTAATTTTTTCACTTTTCCATTCTATCTTAACTATCATGTCCATGGCGAAGTTCTTTTCCAATTTGTATTCACTTTAGTCATTTACGTCTCCATTTGGTCTTCATGCCCGTCGCATGAGGTGTCATCGTAAGTATTGTCATAGTTAAGTCAAGTCAATTTTGGCAGCTTGTCAGGGTTGGTAGGTGCGGGGGAAGGGGTGCTCTTTGGCCCTAGAGGAAAACTAAAGCAATACTACTTGTGGGGATTGGGAGAGATGTCTAATAATCAAGGTGAAGCCTTGGCACTTTGGAAAGTTTTAACTCAAGCATTTTAGAGTAATATAAGGCTTATAACTATAGTTGGAGAATCAATGATAATTATATGGTACCTAGTCTCCAAGAGGGAACCAAAGGATGGAAATTTAAGTAAAATAATGTGGAGAATTTTGCAATTGATCACAAAATTTGAAGATGCAAATGTCATGCATGTCCTTAGAGCATTGAACTTCCAAGATGATATCCAGGAAAATGTGGCATGTAATATCGATAAAGGTAATATCATGATCTATGGGGAAGATGTTGGATTTTGTAGCATCCCATAATCCCATTGCTGATGGTTAAAATATAATCAACAATATGGTAAAAAATACAAATCCATGAATCTTTAATTTTATCATTGGAAAGAGAGAAATGGATTGAAGGTGGCAGAATAAACAATGCATCTGATCACAATTTAGGAGTTAAGATCCGTTGAGTTAATGACCATTATGGAAAATTGTTCGGTGAGAGGGATCAGGCATGAGAGCAGTGGTTCAGCTTCCCTCATATGCGTGAAATCAATAGCCATGATGAAAATTTCAATACGGGGATACTTATACCTAATTTTTGATGAAATTGGTAATGATTCCAAACATTTTAGTGTATTCCATTAATTGTATGGATTCATGGCCCGAGAGGTTTTGGATATGAATTGTTATTTCTTTTGGAAAAAATCTATATATTATTTGGTGCAACTAGTGTTGGTTGTGGATCCTAATCTTCATTATTCATAGGCCGTGTTTCATTCGTGTCTAGATCCCAACCCATGACGAGGGGGTTTGGGGGGTCCAGGGGGGCAACGACTAAAATGTTGTAATTTCATAGTTGCCATGGGGGGTACAGGGGGGGTCGTAAAAAATTCCTTGTAAAATGTTGTAATTTCATAGTCATGACTTGGTCAATAATGGGTGATTTACAGGCCCATGGTATTGGGTGTCCCATAGTATTTTACCATGGTAATCCCTCTTTAAAAGGAAGGCATTGTAATAAGATTGGGTATTGTAGCATTGTAAATATCTCTATTATTGTGTAAGAGAGAGTGTGAGAGAGTGAAGAGGAAGTTGCAGCGGATGTGCTATAGGTTGTATCCCTTCATTTGTTCGATGGTATAATAATAAGGACCAAAAATTTCTATGTGGACATATCCCATCTTGGGTGAACCACGTTATATTGGTGTCTCTCTTGTAATTTGTTTTATGTGATTTATATTTTCCTTTTGTTTATTGTTATTGTTCTGCGATCCTATTTTTCTAACAATTGGTATCAGATCCAAAAGGTGGATTTGTTGCTGATCATTTAAATGAATTTAATTCAATTACAAATCAACTAAGTTCTGTAAAAGTGAACTTTGATGATGAGGTTAGGGCTCTTCTAATATTGTGCTCATTTCCAAAAAGCTGTAATGGCTTGGACATGGATGTAAGTAACTCTGTCTTTGGTTCAAACACTTTGAAATTTGATGATGTTATTTGTGTTATTCTTAGCAAGGAAATGAAAAGGAAAAGCACATGTGGGACATCAGGTAATGCGTCGACCATAGAGAGTCGGGGAAGAAAAAGGGAGAGAGGAAGGAGCCTAGGTAATCGCAACAAGTCCAGGAAGGGCAGATCCAAGTCCAAACTGGGAAATATAGAGTTGTTAGGAACCCATGTCAACCCTTCTATTCACTTTGTTAGTATATTGTTGTTGGATGCATATGCTTTGTAAGTCATCCCGTAGTATTTGTTGATCCATACTTTGTATTATTGTTGTTGGACGCATATGCTTTGTAAGTCATCTCATAGTAATTGTTGATCCATATTTTGTATTGGCCCATGGTTTGTATTGACACATGGTATTGACCCATGGTATTGGCGCCTAGACTTAGTATATAAGTTTGTGTTGAGACCAATGAAGGTACGATGAAGTTATTTGTATTGATCTTGCTCAAAGGAGGTTTACCCCTCGAAGTGGCCTGCGATCAATATAAAAGTGATTATGAGTTCTGTTATTTCTGCTATTTCATGTGTTTTCATTAATTAATTATTGCAGGTTCTTCACATCTGGTATTAGAGCACTTTCTTGGGCTCGCTGGGTGAAATTTCTGCCAATTTTTTTTTTCGCATCTGTTGCAGCTTCGGATATGGGAATAATCCCTATTCGCTTAACTATGGGAAGTACTTGGGCATAATCCCTAAAACGCATTGTGAGGAGTACCACAGGAACCCCAAAGTAGCTGGCCCATTAAGAGGACTTGCCAGCGAAAAGGGCAACGACCCCTACCTGATTGACTAGTTCCCACCCGTGAGGTAAACCAAGAGCTGTCATTTGTGGAAAAGAGGTTATCAGTTTTACTTGAGCCGTGGAGTGAGGAGTACTTTCCCAATATGCAATTTGTCAGACAATATTGGTTGTCGAGTGAAACCCCTGAATTGTTAGGAAACCTTACATACCTGGGGTCCATATATATTTTCAGCAAAACTGTTGCCGATCATTGTCGCGCCGTTTCAGATCCATTCTGAAAGCCATTCCAGATCTAGCCATTTTCGATCCAGTCAGCGCTGTTTCAGATCTCTCTGTTTTCGATCACGTCCATGCCGTTGCAGATCTATCTGTTTCAGATCCCTTCCAAACCGTTGCAGATCCATTCCTGAAAAAAAAACAAAAACTGTTGCAGATCTATCTGTTTCAGATCCCTTTCACGTCGTTACTGATCCATTTCATATCTCCCTTGTTTTCACTTCGTTTCCCTTGAAACTTCCCTGACACCCTGGTAATCCCAATCTGCATATTTCATTCTTGAGGACCCTATCCCAAATTCCACTTCCCAAAGTCCGAATTCCCACATTTGTCTATTTTTAGGGTTTGCCATAACTTCTTCGGATTTCACCCAATCACCTTCAAATTTTACCACCAAGTTCCTTTCCTAATTTTGCTTCTTTGTCCCTCTCTGCCAAATTTTCTCATTCTTTCACCCCGCTTCTGAAATCCCCATTTTTTGCTTCCCTATCCATTAGAAAGTGTCGAAAACCTAGTCAAACCCTAATTACCCTCCGAGTTTTTCCCAAATCCAAATTTCCCTTTACTAAATAAGCTTTTGTTTGTGTTTTTCTATCCATTACCAAAAAAAAAAACTCCTGGTTATGGTTGTCACCCGCGCAGGAGCAACAACCATGGAGGAAACACTTGCAGCCATCCAAACCAAACTCCAAGATCTGGATGAAAAATTTCTCAGCCTCCATCTTCAGCATTCAACCATGAACAATAACCGACAACATGAATATTCGGCAGCCAATGGGTTCTCTTCTTCCAGCAATTTCCGTGGTCCGAAGCTTGAATTTCCTTGCATTAATGGTACTGATCCAATTTGATGGATCTATCATGCAGAACAATATTTCAGTCTGCATAATACTTTTGATCTCCAAAAAGTTCCACTTGCATCCTTTCATTTGGAACAGGAAGCCCTTCAATGGTACCGTTGGTACATCAAGGCTCATGACGATCCAAAATGGAAATTTTTTTTCCAACTCCTTCTGCAAAGATTTGGTCCTAGCGCTTTTAATGACTTCACCGGAGCACTCACTAAACTTCGTCAAAGTGGCACTGTGAGAGAGTATCAGACATAATTTGGGAAATTAGCCAATCACACAGAAGGATTGTCTGATGAATTGTACAGGAGTTGTTTTATCAGTGGTCTTAAGGATGAAATCCGGTTAGAGGTTAAAATGTTCTATCCCAACACAATGATGGAAGTCCTAGGGTTGGCTAAGTTGGCAGAAGACAAGATTGCATCCCAACAACGCTCCAAACCCACTTTTGTTCCCTTCTGAAATATGGGTTCTCAACGACCTCCCATCCCGCCAGCTCCTCGACCAACTCCTATCAAGCATTTGTCTGAAACAGAGATGCAAATACGCAGAGAAAAAGGGCTTTGTTATAATTGTGATGAGAAATTCACTCGGGGACATCGATGTGTTCAACGAAAGCTCTATCTCTTGGATATGGATTTTCCACTTGCCTCTACAATTGGTCAAGAAAATTCAGATACAATGGATGATTAGGTCGACATTAAGGAGCCGCCTATTGACCCCCCATATCAGGATGAACAACCAGATATATCTCTCCATGCTTTATCTGGTGTCACCATCCCCCAAACAATGCGGGTCAGGGGTTACTTCAAGAAGCTTCCTCTTACAATACTCATAGATTCTGGTAGAACTCATAACTTCATTGACCCTCGGATTGCCAAATATGTTGATTGTTTTTTTCATCCTTGCTCTTACTTTGAAGTCATGGTTGCCAATGGGGGCACCTTACCTTGCAAGGGGAAGTGTCACAATGTGCGTATCTCTCTGGAATATTATAACCTACGCTCTGACATGTTTTCCTTGTCCCTAGGCAGATGTGATGTGGTTTTGGGTGTTCAATAGTTACGCACACTTGGCCCCATCTTATGGGATTTTGCTGAACTTTGGATGTAGTTTTCAGTCAATGGGAAACAACACAAATTTAAGGGCTTACAACAAGGGTCTCTTCGCATCATCAGTTCACATTGCCTGGAAAAGATCCTTAAGAAGAATTCACATGGTGTCATCGCTCAACTCCATTCCATTCAGATGCACCCATCAACGGTCTCCCCTACTTCGTTGGATAGATATGCAGGTGTCCTTGCTGAACCAGTGGGCTTGTCGCCTTCAAGAGACCTTTCCGGTACGAATTTAGCCGCATCTACATCTCATCAGGAAATGATGGCTATTTTGCATGCCGTACAGAAGTGGCATCCAATACCTATTAGGGAATTATTTCTGCATCAACACTGATCTCCAGAGTCTGGAAAATTTCTTCGAATAATGGGTCTCCTCCCCAGCACACTTGAAATGGGTTATCCAACTCATGGGTTATGCCTATGCAATTACTTACAAGAAGGGTAAGGACAATATGGTGGCAGATGCCTCTTCTTGCACATTTGATGACCCAATTTATCTTATAGTTATTTCTCTGCTTGTTCCAAATTGGTTGCAATTTGTTCAATAGGGCTATCTCTTCTATGAACTCCATGCTTCTTCATCAGTAGGGCACTCTGGGTTCCTAAAAATGTATGACCAGGAACAATGTAACTTCTTTTGGCTGGGACCGAAAATGAAAATTCAACAGATGGTGGCTGACTGTGATACTTGCCAGGTCAACAAGGGTGAAACGACACTCCTTTCGGGACTGCTCAAACCCTTTCCCATCCCTACACAGATGTGGATAGCTATATTTCTATGGATTTCCTAGAAGCGCTCCAGTGGTACAATACCACATCTAAAAGGACACCATATGAATCAGTTTATGGATAGGAACTACCACTTCTTCTTCCATACACGCTCAGCAGCTCCCCAGTTCAGGCAATTGACTCGGTTCTTTGAAACCGTGATTAGATTCTTCTCATTCTGTAGGACAATCTTCACATGGCAAGAATTCGACTGAAACAACAAGCTGATCAACACCGTTCTGAGTGCACTTTTCATGCAGATGATATGGTCCTTCTTCGTCTACAACCTTCCAAGCAATCCTCCCTAAAACTCAAAAGGCGTCAGTGGGTTGGAATGCAACCCGCAGATGCTATAGGGGAACCACTCCTTCAGATTCTGGATCAATTTCCACATCTAAAGCTTTGAGGACAAAGCTTTTTCTAAGAGAGAGGGGATGTTAGGAACCCATGTCAACCCTTATATTTACTTTGTTAGTATATTGTTGTTGGACGCATATGCTTTGTAAGTCGTCCCGTAGTATTTGTTGATCCATAGTTTGTATTATTGTTGTTGGACGCATATGCTTTGTAAGCCGTCCCGTAGTAATTGTTGATCCATATTTTGTATTGGCCCATCGTTTGTATTGACACATGGTATTGGTTCCTAGACTTAGTATATAAGTTTGTGTTTAGACCAATGAAGGTACTGTGAATTTATTTGTATTGAGCTTTCTCAAAGGAGGTTGCCCCCTCAAAGTGGCCAGCGATCAATATAAAAGTGATTCTGAGTTCTGTTATTTCTGCTATCTCGTGTGTTTTCATTAATTAATTATTGCAGGTTCTTCACAAGAGTGCTGGAACTATGGAAAGAAAGGACATTTGAAGACATACTGCATATATCTAAAGAAGAAAGGATGACATCAGGAGACTGCTCAGGAATCAAATGTAGCAGGTGATGTGTTACAAGATGCTTTGATTCTTGCATTAGATAATACTAGTGATTAATGGGTAGTAGATTCAGGGGATTCATGTCATGCTACATCCCATAGGAAATTCTTTCATGATTATGTTCTAGGCGATTTTGGACATGTTTTATTGGGTGATGATGAACCATGTAAACTTGTTGGAATCGGTAAGGTACAGATAAAGTTAAAGAATGGTGAATGGAGGCTAAAAGATGTAAGGAATATTCCTCTTATGAAAATAAATATGATCTCAACATAGCTTCTCTTCTCTGGCTGCAATTCTTACTTCTTCTTGAGTGCAAGATTCCAAAAGTGATCTGAACAGGATGCATTTCTTCCTTGAGCATATTCCTTGAATATATGACTCCCATGATCTTGGAAGATCATTTAGGGTAGTCATCACTAGTTTTGCATTTTCAAATTCATCTCCAATTGAATCCAATTGATCTCTAATGCTGGAAACCCTTGTGAAGTAGGATTGTATACTTTCATTGTTTTGCATCTTCATATCCTTGAGTTGAGTCCTCAAGGTCATCCTCCTATTGATGTTGGTCCCTTCAAATAGTCTCTTCAGAGCATCAAACATATCTTTTGAAGTATTCATAAAAGAGATGTGTGGGATCAAGGGATTCTTGATAGAGTCAGCATGATCCTCTTAGCCTTGATAAGGTTCTTCTTATGTTTTTATTTCTCCTCATCTCCATCTGGCTCTGCAACTACTTCTATAACATACTTTTCCAATTCATGTTCTTCTAGGATGAGCATCACCCTATAATTCCATGCTCAGAAGTTCTCAGCCCCTTCAAGCTTATCCTAAAGCTTGGTATGATTTGTCATCTTGATGAACTTGATAAATGAGAACCTGAAATAAAAATAGATAACGTGTAACCTACCAAATGCGATGCTCCAATCAAAAGTTGATTTCTGTGATATGGATTCAGGAGGTCCTAGGGTTTGTCAGAGAAACCCTAATTTTTCAACTTCTAGATATTGGAGATATGAGAGGAGGAAAATATGTGCCTCCCCAAGGAAAGCAGAGAAATGTACTCCATTTACCAAATTTGTGGATAAAACTGTAAAATATTTGATGCCCTAGTTTCTTCAATTTCTTCTGCTGAATTGTCCGGTCTTAATTCTAATGTACACCAGAAATTTATGCTCCTCAAGGTATGAAAATTATTTTTACGATAGTATAATACATTCTCTATATAACCCCACAGGTTAGAGGAGGATTGTATTCACCCATTGGAACTTATGCTAAGTTTCCCAAGGTTATATGTTTATGGACTATTTCAGTATAGCGAACTTGTATGGACTTCCACGTGTCACTATTTTAAATTAAGATTATGAAACTTGCACCAAAGAAACTACAGTCTGTTTCCTTTCTGGAACATCTTACTAAATTCTATTTGGATATTCCTAGCTTGAGATATAGCATTTCTTCCTAGGTCACCTGTTTAAAACTGAATTATGGAAGAGGTTGAAACCCTTATTTGCATTGATCATATCTCCTAAAGTATAGAGAATCTGAGGTTGAAACTCACACAAAAGGTACACAAACATTTCATATTCGACATGTATGATTTTCAATTCCAAAATCAAGTTGTAGTGAAAATTCCCAGATGACTATATTTTGTCTTCTAGGGTTTTGATTCTGCAGTTGCAACAACTGCACAATGTTCTCTTTCTGGCCTGCTCTGATACCGTGTTAAATCTTATGTGCAATAAAAATAAGGATCGTTGAAAGGTAAAAAAGCACAACATAGACAATAGTACATAACAAATGTATTCTGGGAAAACCCTCTTGGGGCAGAAAAACCCAACAAACTTCTTCTATATAGATTTGTCAAAATGTACAATAGTATCTCTCTTGCAAAGACCCAAAACAAGAAGAGTCCAAAATCAACTAATCTGAATGAATCTCTCTATCTACTCATGTAAATTAGATGAGTGAGTGGAGTGACCAAATGAAGAGGTCGAACTCCTCATTTATACTAATCAAATGACTTGACCTTTTTACTAATAGGGTAGGATTGACTCACCTAACCAGGTCGACCTGTACACTTTATAATAAAATATTCTTTTCAAGACATTTCCAGGCTGACCTAATAGTTAGGGTTTACATTGACTCTTTCAAAACCTTACAAACCATTAAACAAAAAATGAGACCCATCAAAGACCCGATTGATCATAAACAATGCAAAGGCGTCTACAAGGTATCTTGCTCTTGTGAGCTATGCTACATTGGTGAAATTAGTTGTTCCTTTAACACTAGACTAAAAGAACACATCGTTGACATCAAGAATGAATGAATCCGGACCTCAGCTCTAGCGGAACACTCCTCCAAAACCAGACACCAATTATGCTTAGAAGACACCAAGATCCTAGCAAAAGAAGATCACTATTTTAAAAGAAAACTTAGAGAAGCCCTTGAAATAAAAAAGCATCCCAACAATCTAAACAGAGATGGAGGCATAGAAGTTAGCGCTAGTTGGCTTCCACCACTCCTACACCGCAATAGACGAAATTAATAAATTTTCATGAACCCCTAAAAAACCTAAAAAATCAACTTATGGTATTCTAAAGTCCATTCCGGATTGACACACAAGTTTTTAAGTTTAAAACAGCAACAAATGTTCTACCACTATTATTATTAATATTATATTAAATTAATAAGATTAATAATAATTTTATATTAAAATTAAAACCAATACTTAAAATTAAATTAAACACGATTAATACAACTAATACTATCATTAATATTAATTTTCCCTAATAATTTACATCTAAATTATTTACTAAGAATATTATTAATACCAATATAGTTTTTACACTATTAACATTAATAATAATATTAACTTGTTAATATTACATAATTACCTTATCAGATATCATGAATTTAGTAATTAATTTAATAGTATTAATAAATTAATTTGATTTTAATACTATTAATTAAATTTAATAGTATTTAAATTAAAAAAATTTCAAAGTAACTACTACTATCATTAACATTAATACTATTAATACAACTAATACTATCATTAACATTAATTTTACACTAATACTATTATTAACATTAATTTTACCCTAATAATTATTTACTTAAAATATTATTAATACTAATATAGTTTTACACTATTAACATTTATAATATTAACTTGTTAACATTACATAACTATCATTTCTTAATTAAATATCATGACTTTAGTAATTAAAAAAATTTAAACCTGAAACCTAATTAACTAAACCCTAGTCGACACTTAAGCTACATCTCGACAATTCAAAAACACCATCCCTCTGCAATTCTATATTAAAGCTACAACCTTTTTTTTTTACATAATCAATTAAATCAATAATAATTCCCATAGGGTGTACAATACAAATAATATAAATTTCCCAAATAATACAAATAAGAATATCTTCCGAAGTTACATTCTTCAACAATCACGAGTTCAAAACACCTCGACTTACCCATGCCCGAAGATTGCGAGCTGTATGGGTGCACCTAGGAGTATAGTGGAAGTAGACAATATTGGACCCATAGACCATATGTCACGTGAGTACCAGCCCCGTCTCAGTTGTCGATTTCCATAGTACAAAAAAAACATACTATTTTGATTATGTAGTAATCATTTAATGCCATTATATAATGTTTACGTATTTTCCAATATGAATTCTTTGTTGTACAACAAACATATACAATGATATCTGGATCAAACATGTTTACAAACTTAATTAAAAGATTAAACATATTTACAAACTTAATTAAATGATTAAACATGTTTACATGTTTTTTAATTCAATTATCAATTGGGTCTAGACGAAGTGGTTGTGGGATAAAATGTTATCATTGCCACTGAGGTTCTATTCTTGTAAGTGACTTAAAATGATTGTTGTTAAATCTAACAAATTTTTTATTCTTCCAATTTTTTAATGTAGTGATAACATCATGCCTATTAAATGATCATGAAAACAATTCTCACTAAATTAGATTTGAATACATTTTTACATCAAATTGATTGATTAAATATTATATTAAATCCTGAAAATAATTCTAAAGTTTTATATTAAATATGCAATGAGATAAAAATACATCCATAATTTTTTTTTAATAGAAACATAGTATATATGTATATTCAAAAAGGCTGTGCACAACCATTCATTACAAAAAATGAAGATTTGCTTCAAAGAGAGAGGTCAAGATGCAAAATGACGGCTTGCCCATAATGGCTCTAATGTTCTTGTTTATCTGCTGTCTACTGTTCGCTATTATAGAGGAGGGATATACCCTTACATATTGGGAGTTTAACAAAATATAGAAGTACATACAAACTTAAACTGAGAGAGGTGCCCAACAGGAAAAAATACTGTTCTATCCATAGTCTTGTTGTTGCACAGAGGTATCTTTTGCAATTTTCATGTCAACAGTGGGGGATTCTTGACAATGGCTACATTGGGACATTCTAGCCATTTTTAAAACTTCATCTTTGATGATATCAACAATGCCCATCAATTCAAAGAGGTTTCTCTCTAAATCATCAATCTTGGAATCGTGGCAAGTTAACTGCTGTTAGATGTACCTGATGTTTGCTGCCGTTTCACTGTGCTTCTTGACTCCTGTGCAAACATCTTCATACACCTTGAGCAAATGATTTTTAAAGTCTAAGATGCTGGCTCACAGAGTCGCGATTCCTTTAGCAACGCCGACCGTGGAGCTTCTGTGAAAAAATACATCCATATTTAAACTTGTTTAAGTACTTTTTTTTTCTTCTTATCACGCAAAATTACATTTGTATCAATATAAGGTTATCAAAATGGAAAGATGATTTTAATTATTATTAATATTTTATTAATATCTTCTAAATAATTTTAATTTATTTTGAACGATTGAAAATATTTGTTAATTTTTCATTTCAAACATCATAAAATGAATAAAAAACTCAATTGGCCAATTATAGATATCAATAATGAAATGACACACCGACAATATATATGTTAAAATAAAATATGTAGATATCACACTTCATTGCCATCACCCTAATTATCTTCCTTTCTTGGCATTATACCATTTTTGTTATCAAAAATATGTTTTTGTCAATGGCATGTCTTAGTACGAACCACCAACCCCTATCCAATACATACAGGGAAAAAAATACTTGGTTTCAACGTTTTGGGAAAACATAAGGCTCCTAAGTTTTATCCCACATCCTTTTAGAGTTGATACATATCATCCCTCTATCATGATATTTTTTTACATTACTCTAGTTGAAGGTATCCCACCACTTGCACCTAAAAATAACACATTGGAAAGATGAGAAATCAACTTGTATATTTTTGACGTAGCCTAACTTCTTGTCTATTATGTTTCTCTCATGGAGGCTAGCATGACTAGATTGCTTGAACTCAACTTACACTCCACATTCGAGTGTGACATGTCCATTATTGACATCCTCTGTGAAAAAATGATGTCCATATTCCCACGTAGATGGGAACAAATGCCCTTGTAAAAGTGAGAACAAATTCACCTATAAAAATGTGAACAAATGATAATGTCATATGTATAATAACCTAAGCATCAATAAAGCATACAAATTTTATAATTCAAATATGCATTATATAGTTAAAAATGTACATATATAGATTATTACATAGTCACTACACTCGATCCCTATGTTTAGTGCATCCTCATCACCATGTGGGTAATAACTAGATGCGCCATATTTCTCTTTGACCTCCTCAACCACCCAACTGTTGGGATAGATCAATGGTATATTTTCTTTTAAATGTTCAGGATAAGTCATGCTTCTACTGTTCAAGTACCTAAATTCTTTCCTATCACTCTCCCATTTTCTTTTCTTCTATTCATATAATGCGACTCATAGTTGCGTTGCCTCCATGTTGTAAATAATGGATTGATTAATGGCATCAATGTTTAAATTCGTTGATGTAATCATGAAATAAAAAGGATAAGTATCAACTCAAATATATATTATCAAGTTTAGTGTATACAATTACACTGTATAAATTTGACAAAAGATAAGTCACTTACTGTTTATCATGCACCTTTTTTCATTTGTTTGGAGTATCTACCCTTCCCTTTTTTCTTCATCCTATTGGTCATCTCAAACCACTATGCATGGTGTCTCATTAATTTTCTTGATGTACTCTCTAGCATAATAGAATGATGTGTATAATATGTACCCTCTGCCATAGACCCCTTGTGTTTTTCCCTTTGTTGGAAAAACCCCTTAAATTTTTGCATGTACCTCTCTAACAAGAACATCCAATGACATGAAACCACCCTGAATAATTCAACTTCACCAACTAGGTGAATTAGAAGATGAACCTACAAGTCCATGAAACTCATGGATAGTTATTTCTCAAACATACAAACACTTTTCAACCATTTCTTAGTACCACCTTGGAATGCTAGCCATATGAATCTTTTTTAATGTGAACCAACATACAAATGAAATAATTTAGATATGGTGCTTCACAAGTCCTAGGGGAAGTCATGGTTCACACACCCATGCATGAGCAAAGAATAATGAAACTACAAAATAATCATATACAAAATTAATTTCCATAAAAATTTGAGTAAATAGTGTATTATAACCTACATAGCAGTAAAAAATGTATGTATTTGACATATGTACCCTTAGAAGGTTCATATGGTCATGTGCTTTAAACCTCAACAAATGTGAACTTCAACATAACGCTATAGAGTCAACCCATATAAATAAGGTACCTTGACACCCAATATAAATTCCTTCACTAGAGAAAGATCATCTTTCTTCAAAATCCATGGGACATCACTTTCTTTAAATGACCAAGAGGGGATCAACATTTCCTATACTTTCTCTTCTTGGACAATGTTTCTTTTTGGTGTTTGAAGAAATAAGATCTCTTATAACACCCAATGTGTCATATTTTTTACCATATGTGCCTCCACAAAGAAGATGAAACTTTTTAAATATATACAAGGGATTTATTAAGTGGGCAATCTTAATATGCACCCAATATGGAAGCTCATAAAACACAATTTCCTTTTCATCCCAATGGGTATTTTCTCAACATAAGTGTCAAAAAATTGAGGATCATCAAACATAGGTGCCAGATTTGAATTGAACAATTCCACAAATTCCATTTCCTTCTTTGCGCCATACGTCCTGAGCCAACAAGTTGGTGTCATTATTTTAGGTTGTCAGGTTCTCTTTGGTTTACCATTGAAATAAGATGTTGTTATTCTATAATAGTGTTTTTTTTGGAAGGAATACCCTTGAGCAGTCTTGCACCAACTTTCATCATTATAGAAGGTACACAACATTTACATCCATGATACCCTTTTGTTACAAGACCCGTGATGTTATTATATATAAAGAAGGTTAGCGTTAAAGAATATAGTTGCACCAAATTAACTATGAGAATAAATATTGGTAATAATATAAATAAACCAATCAACATGCTTTCAAGATAAAACACATAATCCTGGATAATCATGCATGGTGTATGCACACATGCCATACAACTTAAAAGGCCTCTTCGCTGGGATGTTTCTTGATACATTATACATATCTATCCCTTCCCATAATTTCTTAAATTCATTGATCAATGGTTGTAGGTGGACATTCATATTCTTAACTTGTCTTCTACTAGGGATTATAAGAGCCAACATAATATGTTCATTCTTCACAAACAAACATGGGGGTATATTTTTGTTGATCACAACTATTCTCCAAATAGAATAGTTGGCTCACTAATGTGTGAGGCATGCCACCCTTACAATATGGATAATTATTTGCAATGAAAAAGCCTTAGATTCCTTGGGATTATAGGCTTGTGCGTTCATATCTTATGAGGAGGAATATGTGCTTTACCTCTGTTATTTGATTTCTTGTGCCTATCATGACCACATTTTGGACATATATCTTTGTCCACATATTTGCCTATATATATAATGCAATCATTTGGAGAAGCATGATATGATATGTACTCAACAACCCACTATGGGTGGTATGAATGAATTAACGTGTCTCAAGGACATGAAAACCCGTAATGCATGTTGGGAATGAGTGGAGAGTCAGGGATTTAATGCTTTCCGCCGCTCTATATAGTGAATTCATAAGACACAACGTGAAAAAGGTCGTATCACTAAGGAAATATTTCAGTCGTATGCGGAGATGTTCCATCCAGAAGGTGGATCATCATGGCTCGAACAAGATAGAACCAAGCAACATGCTTTCATCATCATCGAGGATGGTTTTGTTTGTCATCCTGCCACAGGTGTGTTCTTTCCTCCTTAAATCAGACATCACACCATACCACCCGCAGCCTCAGACTCATCTGCTTGCTTCAGTGCACCCCCTCCTCTTGTCTCCCAGGCTCTGGTTTCATCCTGGATTCGAGCATTATGGTTAGAAAAAAAACAACTCACAAACACATATCCTGCGGTCGAAAGAGTTCTCCTATGCCAAGAGCTGTGAAGGAATTGGACAAGTTTTGTGGCTTCTTTGGCTCAAGGGTAAGCCAATAGGATCGCGAACGAATTGAATGCTGGGAGAACTGAGCGAAGAAGAGAAGCAATGGCATTTCGCCAGAGGCCCTGTAGGGTAATTTTGAGGGTATTATCAAGGAATCTGGGGATCTGAGAACCAAAGAGACTAGGCACACCCTAATCAGTCTCTTCTGGGGCATGGAAGCGATGATGCGTATGGCTCTTGATGAAGGATGGATTAAGAACAACATTCAAGAAACAGGTGAGACTTTAGGAGCTTCCACTCAGTGGGAGAATATGGTGCAAATGATGGATAACGACTTCAACAGAATGGAAATGGGCATCCAAAATTTAGCCAAGAATCAAGTTGCAATGAATGCCAATTTAAATGTAAATATGGAGCAGCTGTTCGAGCTCATGGAGACTCGGGAGAAGCTCAACTACAATGCCAAAGAGGAACCTATTCCGCACTTGGGAAACATGCCGAACCTAGTTCAACCAGGTCGTAATCATTCCCTAGGCCATGAGGATTTTTAACTATAAAGTCCTTTGATGCTTGTTTTTTGTCTGTCTAATATTTTGCTACTGATTAGGGTGATAACCCCCGACCTGTGGGGGAATAAGAAAACATAGATCTTCATGAATACAAATTCATGAATCTGCTCTAATTACTTGCAGTCACTTTTCTATATGGGTTTCATGAACCTGATGAACAGTCTAAGCATTTTTGTAGATACATTTATATTCTTCTTCTGTTTTTAATATAAATCTTCAAATATTACAAAAAATAAGAAGATATGATATGTACTCAACAAACATCTTTTCAACATTTGCTTTATCACTTCATAGCTACCAAGCAATACATTATCACTTGAAAGTACCTTATCTTTTAGTAACCTACAATTAGTGGGCAATAGAAATTTAAAATATCATAAATTAAGCATGCAAAAAATCAACCATTTACAATGTCAATTGTGCAACAAGATTCCTCCAAATATAGGGGACTTAATGGTTAGTTACCTCAAAAGCGTTGAGAAACACACATCAAACATACCATATATTTCGTTCAAGTTGTACAATAACTTTGATGTCCCTAGTTGGATAGACTTTGACCTATGTCCAAAGAGACGGGTGGTGAAAGTAGATTTCATGATTTCGAAGAAGGTATTGGTGATATGAGAATCATCCCATAGATCATATTGTTTGCACTCATAACAACATTCCTTGCATGGCACCCACATCCCATAATAAATCATCCATACCAACCTCTATTCCATTTCCTTCATTACCAACATGCAAAGAATGAATGTCACTACAAGATTTCTAAATTGGTGACTTAGGACATAGTGGAATTTGAATAGGTGGTTGTCTCAACCATGCTTAGTATACTTCCTCTTTGAGATGTGCTTGTTTAGTATCCTTCTCTTGATTTTCCATTGTATTCATGTGAATTTAAATAAGGTGGATAGATAGATACTCGTTGTCATAATTCAGATTGCAAAAATATTTAATATTAAATCGATAATACTAGTAAAATGACCCTTAAGGTTGTAGGAAAGGGCACTTCGAGGTAACCACAAAACCAAATTTAGGAAAGAGAGCTGAATTCTTTCTTTCCAGAGAGGGAGCTCTCAATGATTGTTTAACAAGGCCAGATATATGAAACAAAGCTAAAATCAGATTGTTATTTGGTTGAAACAAAGCAAGCATTCCTTGGGGGATGGAGTCAAAACAAACAATTATATCAAATTACAGTGTTGTTGCATGGAACTCCATAACAAAGGCAAGATAGCCATTCAATCACAGTCAAAATGCTTTGGTCTGTTGGAGGAGAAGAAATATAGAACAATCCATTAACATGAGCATCTAACAAGGATGAGTTCAATGTTAACTTTAGAGGAAATAATTTGTGAATATCTGAAACTATAGATATAGCATATGAATATGAATTCTGTACTATTAAACACTCATTTCAGACATGAAAGGAAACATTCTGGAAGTAATAAACAACGTACACATTCACATCAGAAAGGAGAAAACAAACTGTAATGTAAACAACAGATGAATCTCTGCAAAAACCAGCTTCGACTATGTAATTTTATAAAAAATGAGTCACACAATACAAAAAGGCCCATCTCTCATGAGTTCCAACCCTTTTTCCTTTCTCATTACATGTGAATATATAGATATCTTCAGCCCTGAGGATCAAATCACCCTAATAGAAAGTTGTTACTACTGTGATGACACCTATACAGATATGTCCATCACCCCTGAGAATCAGTTACAACAAAATAAAAAATTTTGACCACTAGGCTTAACTTCCTTTACAAGCGTCACTGAGCATTTACTTGGCAGTAACAGATTCTAGTAAATACTAAAAAAACCTAAGTAACTAATTCTTCAGGCTGCAATCTCCACGATCTTCAGAATCATCATGCATGCAGTGTTAGTTTGGATTTTCCATACTTTTCCACAAGCTTCCACTGGTTGGCAGTTGGCAACTCTGATGTGGCCACCTCCTTTAACAATACTCGTAGCTTTGTATGAATAGTTTTGAAGGTGTGTACATTCTTCTTTGAAAATCATGACCAATTCAAATTCCTTTGTCAACTTATCCACCACAGATTTGCCACACAATGATTGGATCATGCCAACAAACTCTGTATAATCCAACCTGCATCCCACCAACCTGTCCTGATACTCTTTCTGTGTCAACATGGTACCATATTCTTCCCAAAAGAGAGGCAGTCCCTTCTTAAACAATGGATCAAACATATCCTTGAGGTATTTCAATTGGTGTGCCATGACATCAATCCTGTCCTGAATAGTATTTACCTGCTGATGCTTATTTAGCACCCTCTTGGCCCAAATGATGGTAGACAATCTGTCCTTTATGCTTGCTGCTTTTACTTTATCCTCAGTTAAGCCATTCAAGAACTCTATGGCATTTTCAGCGCATCCCACAAGATTTTTATTTAGTTTTTCATTCGCTGCTGTTACACTTTGCTTTGCCAGCTTAATTACAGCTTCCTTGTCTAGGAAAAAGTCAAGGTAGGGCCTTAATTTGTCTACCTCAACAATGATGTAATCCCAAATAACCTTCTTTGCTTCCTGTAGTGAAGCTTGACTTGTATCCTGTTTTAATAATTCATCATACTTAACCTGCAACTCTAGGTACTTAGCTTCCCATGTTTTCCTCTCCTGCTCTTCTTCTGTAACTCTTCTTTCTAGCTCCGTGTTCTGCTTCTGCAACTTTACTACTTCTAAGTCCTTTAGACTTTCCTGTGCCATATCCTGCATGATGGAGAAATCCCCAGATTCAATGGAGGAAGGAGTAACCATACTTTCCAATTCTTTTCCCTTCTCCTGCAATTTTCCTTCCAAATCCTCAGACTTAGCTTTCCACTTCTTTTCGCTCTCCACCATAAGTGTCATATCCCTCTGCCACTGCACTTCTTTCTCTTCAAACTTCAACAATTTTGCTTTACAATCTATTAGTTCATTTTTTTGCTTTTCTCTTTTCTCCTCTAGCTCTGTCAACTTAGAGGCTTCTACCAATTGGGTGGAGGGAATCTTCAATTTCCTTTTCAATGATTGAATAGTATTGTCTTTCTCAGTTAGCATCTTTTGTATACTAGCCCTCTTGTATGCCTGGCCCTTAGTAGCTAATATGTCATCCTGGAGCTTCTTGATTTGTGCCTTGTGGGCTTTTTTCTCCACTCTTTCTCGTCTAAGTTGATTTACAACCTTATTCTTACTGGTTTGTAATTTGGACAGCTCCAAGGTAGCCTTCAATAGTTTGGCATAGAAAATATCTCCAGTCTCTTTGTGTAAATGTATCATGTTAGGTACAAGAATATATTCTAAGTTCATCTTAAATTAATTGGCCTTACTCTTGGCAGCTAGGGCCAAATTCAAGGTGTTTTGAGCATGGCTCCTGACAGTAGCCAAGGACACATCCTTGCTAGAGATCTGTCTGACCTATGCATATAAATTTGATTCCTCTAAATCCTCCTCTTTGCTTCCTTTATACTCATCCAATAATTCTGATCTACTCTTGCTTTGTGGAGTAGGTTCAACTACTACCCTATCAAATACATATTCCTTGATATCAAAGGCAGGTGTTTTGGCCTTCACCTGCTTCTTTTTAGCTTGACAAGTCGACACCTGCACAATATGCGTCCCTAGTTCTTCCACTTTCTGTCTTTGTGAAGCTCTCTTTGTGTCCTCATATTCTACATCCATGGGATCAATGAATTCCAATTTGTTGGATCCTCCAGAGCCACTGGTAGGGGGCGTGGTTGCTCCAACTGCTGGGACCAAGCTAGAGGAGCTAGGCAGTGGGGATATGTTTGTCTGCACCAGAGAAGTGGAGTAATATTGTACATCTACATCCATCTTCCTTTTGCTGGGATATTCCAACAAGTTGGAAGTCTCTTCCATACCTGCAATCTCAAAATGCACAAAGCCCTTTCTATTACTTTCTTTCATTATGTTTGAGATGATGTGGTGGGGGTCATAGTTGATGGAAGACTTTGTTCGAAATCCCATCTCTCCTAATATACACTCAATGGATGAAATGGAAACCTTGCTCTTGACGATGAATGGGCCTACAACACATGGGAATGCAATATCTGAGGCTTTCTTATGATCCAAAAAATGTTCCGTTTCTACTCTTAGCTTCTTCCAGATGAATTCCAGAGCAAACACTATAGGAATTAAGAATGCTAGCAGTACATAGGGTGAATGAGAAAACCCGTAAAATTTGATTATTGTATTGTGCTCTGAGAGAAACCAATCATCTGTCTTCTTCTCATGAGAAGGCTGCAACATCTCCTTTATCTCTGCTAACACCCTAGGCAATTTATTCTGAAAGAAAACATTGTAGACATCAGACATGAGGTTGTTCACGAATTTACTGCAGTCTGTGAGCATTTCCTTTGTGAGCTTCATCTCAGGAAGCTGCAAGTTTTCTTCATTGAATGACAGGAACATCCTCAACACATATGACTGGAATCTAAAACGTCTGGTCCCATGGAATTCCGCTAGCTGAGAATGGATATTCTCAGCTAGGGACTCATCAAATTTAATGCAGGCACACTGGGTAGACTAGTCAGACTCCTCAGACTCTAATGGGAAAGTGCTAATGACAAATAATAGGCTCATCAGGGGCTCAATGACATACATGTCTGTGTCTAATCCTAAGAACTGGCTTAGCATGGTTATACCACACTTGGGTTCTTCAGTAAAGAGACAAACTTTGACTGGGAAAGCATGGTCTTGTAATGGGACACTAGGTTTTAGGAAAGCCCTGTAGAAACTTTGTTTTAATTCCACTGCCGACTGCCTGAAATACTGAATTAGGGATTCTTCCTTGTAACCTTTGGATTTTAGACTGAATTCATCGGGAATTGACAAGGCCTTTCTTATAACTACAGGAATGACAAGACACAAAATCTTTGAACTAGACGTATCCATAATCACCCTCTCAGAGGAGGATTAATTGGTGGCGCACCAGTCGACGAACTCATGACAGTTTAGGGTTTGGTCAACTAAAAAATTTTGGAAAAATGACTGGTATACCTTGTGCACATCTACTCCCTGGTCCCTAACCAGTTTCAATCTATCCTTTATTGTTTCAATGGGTCGATTAGTGAACACTGTGTCATAGACTTCCACATCCATGTCTTCTAACAATTCTTCTATCTTCTGGTGTTCAAAACCTGGGGGTTCTACTTCTCCAAGCCCAACCATTTAAATAGTTTTGCAAGGAGACAAGATGCCTACCTGGTTACTGGCAGTTGGTCCGAGCTCTTGGATGAGTTGCCTGCTTCTGCACAGTCGTCGTCTTTCGCTTTCCAATGAAATCGGACAAACTGTATCTAGATCCCCATGCATAAGTGTTTTTAATATTATTTCCTTTTCATATCATACCTGCAATTGTAATGGTGAAGGGGTTGTTTGAGCCGTCCATCTACATGATTGCTCCTGCATCATTGATTTCTTTCCCTGCTTAGCTCTACAATCCTTTGCAGTTATCAGTCTTTCAAATGCTTCCTTCCTTGCACTTCAGATCTACGTATCCATTGTCAACCATCGATCTAGATCCTATCCGCATCCTAGCCTCCCAAAGGTGCAACCCCTACCAAGGTTCACATATTTGGAAAGTATCAATAATCCGCGCATGTTCAATCTGTGAACTAAACATCCAACGTTGATGCCTTTCCCCTCCAGATCTGCATCGTCGCATGATGTGGAGCCTACCGCCACTTTGTGATTTTGAAAAGTTCATTTCTCCGTGCATGTCAAATCAACGAAGTACTTGTCGACCGTAGATCTGTCCCCCCGTCCGTTGATCTGACCTCCGACTTTCCTGTGGGCTAGTAACACTCCAAACAAACTTAAACCACCCCTTCTTATTTCTGAGAAGTCTCCTTTCAGCCGTCGATCTCCATCGCCGCAGATTTGGTCCGTTGATTGGTGCCCTCATATAACTTTGGGTGTATTTTTACATTTTTTCCTCATTTGCAAAGTCGAAAATCAAGGATTTGAATTCCTTCCATCCTAACCCAAAGCATAAACATGTAGGGATCTCATTAGTATTCCTCTTGGTCATATGACTCAAAAACCTAGCACCTTACTCATTATTTTCAGGGATCTAAACCCTTCCAACCCTTCAAACCAAAACTGGTGCTAACAAATGGCTCCAATTGGGGATGCTATCCTCCCTGTGAGGTAGCAAAGAACCCCGTAGACCTAGTGCCTGATCCATTGGGTTGCTCTCAAAACCTCTGAACCACTGTTTTTTGCCTTTTTTTTCTTTTTTATTCTGTGAAAATAAAAATAAAAATAAAGGAAATGGATACCCTCCAGATCTCAGGGCCTTCTCTTCGGGCTTCCAATCTCTTAGTACACCATCCATACTGATAAAATGCAAAGAAATATATACACCTATGATACAAGGGTTACCTGTCATCCTCAGGACAAGTAATGCTTAAGAAATATTCCATTTACCGGGCTACCTATTAGTTGAGACCCATCTTGATGCTCCAAAATGAATGAATTTGTACCTCTATAGGCTACAATGATGTATGGACCTACCCACATATGATCAAACTTCCCATGCTTGTCTTCTCCAGGAGCATCCCACTTTGAGACCAAATCATCAATTTGGAATTGTTCTTCCTTAACCCTCATATCAAAGGTATTTTTCATCTTCTCCTGATGTATTTTTACTTTGTCATAGGCCTTGTCTCTCATCTCATTCAGTTCTATTATCTGATTTATCTTTCTCTGCATATGATTTGGTTCATCTTCAGCTCCATATACTAGCTGGAATGGTGACATTCCAATTGCCCTTTTTGTGCTAATCCTGTCATCCCACAAAGCATATTTCAGCTTTGTATGCCAAGCTCTTTTGTTCTCTTCTAACAATTTCTTAATTATTCTTACCAGGATTTTGTTGGAAGATTCAGCCAATCCATTCCCTTGTAGATAATAGGCAGTAGAATGGTTCAGGTTGATATGGTATTTGTAGCAAAAACTTATCATATTCTTATATTTGAAAGCACCTGTATTATCTATCAAAATCCTCCTCGGGCATCGAAACCTAGCCAAAATGTTATTCTATGGAAAATCCATGATCACAACATCAATTGATCTCCTTGTGGGTATGGTTTCAATCCATTTTTTGAAATAATATGTTGCTATCAGAATCCATCTGTGTTGACCAGAGGAATTTGGGTTGATTTCTGCAATGAAGTCTAACCCCCATTGCTGGAAGGGTGCCTCTACTGAAATTGGGTTAAGAGGGAGTGAAACTAGTTTCCTCTTACCATCAAAGATCTGACACTGATGACATGTGGTAGTTTCTTTATAAACATAAGAAAAATAGTGGGCCAATAAAAACCATCTCTCAGAATTTTATTTGCTGTTACCTTCCATGAGTGGTGTCCTCCACAATCTCCTTTATGGAATTCCTTCATTGTCCACAAAGCTTCATTTTCCAATAGGCAATTCAACAACACACCACTAGGGTCTTTCCAGTACAAGTATTGGTTCATAATGCAGAAATTTGTAGCCTTTAGCTTCACAGATCTAGCTCTTGTTTTGCTCAGTCCCGTAGGAGCTTGTAGATTCTGCAATACATACACAATATCAGTGTACCACAGAGACATAGAAAAGTCTAATATTATTGGTCAGGAAATTGAGTTGTAAGGATTCACAATTAGCCTCTGTCATAATTTTGGCAAGTCCTTGCCCTTTAATCAACCTGGTAGGCTTGATTTCAAGATCATATTCCAATAATACAACAATCCATTTTTCTCTCTTCCCTTTTGGATTTGATTGGGTAAGGATACTCTTCACTGCACAATTTGGAACATGTGCAACAATGTGTGACTGAAGAATATACACTCTGAAATATTTCAAAGACTTCACCAAAAAATAGGCTTGCTTCTCCAAGATATCATATTTTAGTTCTCCCTCTCTCAATACCGTACTGAAAAATTCTATAGGCTACTCAGCATTTTGGTTATTTTTCTGCAATAGGACTCCAGCTATACTATGCTCAGATGCATAAGAAAATACTAGGAAATATCTAGTGAAATCTGGACTTGCCAAAACTGAAGCTTTGGTGATGTCCCTCTTAATACCCTTGAAAGACTCTCTAGCATCCTCTGTCCATTTTATTTGATTCTCTTTCTTCAACATGTTAGTAATATTTCTCAATATCCCATCAAAGCTGGGAATGAATCTCCTTAGGAAACCTACCTGTCCAATAAATGACTGCACTTCCTTCTTGCTCCTAGGCTCCTCAAACTTTAAATTGCACTAACCATTTCTGGATCAATCGTAATACCATCCTTCGAAATAATATGTCCAAGCAATTTCGCTTCATCTAGTGCAAAATTAGACTTTTTGGGGTTTAGTGAAATACCATATTTTCTGCACTTCATGAAGACTTTCCCCAAATGCCTGATATGTTCCCTGTCAGACCTAAAATAAACAGTGATATCATCCTTGTAAAAAACCACAAATTTATCCGTTTCTTCTGCAAAAGCGATGTCCATAGCATGCTGAAATGTAGCTCCTGCATTCATCATCCCAAAGGGAATTTTGGCATACATGAATGTACCCCATGGTGTAGTAAAATCAGTCTTCTCTTGGTCCTCTAGGCATACTATAATCTGTTTATATCCTGAGAACCCATCCATAGTTGAAATCCTTTCAGACCCTACCACCCTTTGCAGAATGTGCTCCATCTTTGGTAATGGGTAATAGTCCTTCAAAGAAACTCTGTTGATATTTCTAAAATCAGTACATCGTCTAATCTCACCATTTTTCTTTCTAATAGGCACCAAGTTAGCTACCCATTTTGAAAACCTCAAGGTCACAATAATCTTAGCATTGAACAATTTCTTGATCTCCTTTTCTATCACAGGAAACAACTTGGGGTTTATTCTCCTTAACTTATACCTGAAAGGATTCTCTCCAGGTTTTATTGGAATAGTATGCTATATGATAGAGGTATCATACTCTTTCAGGTCTTCATAGCTCCAGGAAAATACATTTGTATATTTCTTCATCAAATTGACATACTCTTCTTTCTCTTTCGTAGGTAATATCTTGGACAACCTCATGATTCATGGTGCTTCTTCAATGCCTAAGTTTTGATCTTCACCAACGTCATCAACATGTTTAAATTTAGGATTATTAACAACATCATTCTAATCAAAGAACTTCTCTAGGGGAATGAGGCCTCTTGGAATAAAATTGCTCTTCAACTAGATTATATCTTTTCCTCCCAACACATTCTGCCATTCTTTGTTTTCAGCTTCTTCATCTTCAGTTGATTCACCATCGTGGAAGCACTCTAAATTTTCATTATTTGAATCAATTTGAGCGTTCACAAATTCATCAGACATTTCCAAAAATCTCTTTATTTGCATATCATCATCGAAAACTTGCCAGTTATTGGAATTGTCTGGTATTGAGGGTCTGTTTACAACTTCAACTTTATATTTTTTTTTCTTTTGAGAATAAATAGGAGTTTTGAAACCACCAACAGTTGTAGCCAAAGAGTATTCTACTTGATTTTCAATTCTGGGAACCACTCTGATTTTATGCTCTGTGAAATAACTGCCAAACATATCCCAGACTTCATTCCTGTAGGCTCTCATTCTGGGATGTTTTGTTTGGTAACTATCGTTCACTTGATTTACCACAAGTTCTGAGTCCCCAAACACTTCTATTCTCTTTGCCCCCATATCTTTCAAAGCCTACAAACCCAGCAACAAAGCTTCATACTCAGCCACATTATTAGTACATTGAAAAGTTAGTTTATAAGATAAAGCTTTAAATTCTCTGACTGGAGATATAATCCAAACTCCTGCCCCAGCCCCATTTTTACTTAGAGACCCATCAAAGTACATAGTCCACAACCCTTCTTCATTCTATTTCTTCTCCAAGGCTTCTTGTCTTTTTGCAAATTCCTTATCCTCCTTAAATTCAATCTATACAGGAACTTCAGGATTAGTGTATGGTCCATCGTTGAAAAATATAGAAGATCCCAAATCAGTATTGACAACATAAATAGGATGATTATCAGGCTTATCCTGACTGCTGACCACATAGGCTAATCTCCTCTCTCTACATAACCTCCTGTTGCTTCCGAATAGAGGTATAGTGGCATATGAAAAATTCATTTGCATAGTTCCTTTTAATTTTGATGCCCAAGACCATGATAGCAACATACAAAACTTTGCAGGAATATCAGCTACTACAACACCCATCACAATGCTTTTAGCTGGAAGCTGTTTAAGAGTTACCACCATGTCCTTTATCAAACCCAAACACTTGACCTTTCTAGAATCAAAAGAATGCAGGTCTTTATAAGGCCTAGTAACCTCCAGTCCTGGACTTTCCACTATTGTCTTTGGCATTAGATTATGAGATGCACCAGAGTCTAGCATTGCATTGTGCAAAATCATATCATGGATATTCAAACTTACATAAAATGGGGGAACTTATTCATCATCTGTATCTTCAATTTTAGGTCCAAATACAATAGTGGGAGTATCATCCGTCACTTCTAAAATATCTGGTTGACACTCACCTTGATTCTTCACCATTTTAGTAATTTCTTCCATGTATTCATTATTCCTCAACAACTCATTAAAGGGGATAGAAATATTAACCTTTGATAACTCTGACTTTAGATTGAAGGATGAAATTGGTTTATCTACATCAATTGGCCTTGAATGTTTACTTTCCTTTGGCTGTTGTTCCTTATTTCTTGGGTTCTCTTACAACAACCTCCTGCTTTTCTTTTTGTTTTCCTGAACTCAATTGGGTGTCGGAAAGCTCGTTTGGACTGGAATTTCCTTTGTTTGTTATCACATCACGATTCCTTAGTTTTAATTTTCTCTGAAAATCATCAATGGCATTTTGATATCCTCTTTGATATTGCTTCTGAATCTAGCTCTAAAACATAACTATCATTTTCCTAGGTGAATAAATTGTGTTCTTTTTCAGTTAAGTGTATTTCAGAATCAATGTCATCAAAGTGATGAATCTGGTTATCCATTGGATCTTCTTGTCCTTCCTCATCAACCAAATTTTTTGGGAATGTTGGTCTTATCTATTGGTCTTCAGGGTTTCTTTGATTTCTTTGAGGAAATGGTCTTCTAAAATTTGGATTCCTTATTTGATTTTCAGGTTGCTCTCTATTAAGTGGTCTGTTACCTAGGGCTAACCTGTCCATCAATTTCTCCATAGTCTTCATCATCATTTCAAATTTAACATCACTTGCAGTGGGAGAAGCAGAAGTGGATGGTTGGTTTTCTTGTCTTTTCTTATCTGTCTCTACTCTATTTTTCAGTTTCCATGAGGCCATTAAATTTGCTTCCACTTCTAGAGCATCCTTCAACATGTCTGACAAGGTTGTTGACTTTCTCTCTCTCAACATACATGAAAAATCTCCATCAAAGGCATCTGCATAATGAAGCTCGGAAACACCTACCAAGGTTTTAATATCAATTGGAATGCAGTTGTATACCCTAATAAATCTGCTAGAAAACTCATGTATAGACTCAAATTTCCCTTCTTTAAATGGTCATATTGAGATAATATTTGTAAGGGACTCTTTTTTGCCTCCCATCTATCCAAAAATAGTGTTTGAAAAGCTTCAAAGGTAAGGATAGAGGCTGTTGGTAGATCCTTAAACCATCTCTTTTCCTCTCCTGACAAACTCTCAACAAACAACCTCATCTTCATATCATCATAGTCTACTTCTTCCAAATCAATGAAATCTTCAAATCTATCCATATGTTGTCTTGTTGTAAAATTTCCATCTCCATCATATAAAAAAATTCTCTCTGAGTAGTTTTGAGGGAGATCATGCACAACAGTTGGCAGAGCCAAGGGTGCAAACCTAGTTGCCATTGGTCTAGGTGGATTCTGTGGTACAGGAGGGTTCTGAGGAGGGTTTTGAGGAGGATTTTTGACAAGGTTTGTAATATGAGGCTGAGAGGTTTGAAAATGAGGGTTACTTTCTTTGACTTTAAAAATGTTTTGCAAGTTATACCACAAGGGATCTAGCAAGTATGACTCAAACCTATTTGGATTTATCTCTGTTTTCTTTAGGTATGTGTTGGTACTATAATTTCTCTCTTAGACAGACCCGGGCGTGCGGTAATCTTTTAGACCAACAGAACCCTTAGCTCACTGGCCCTTTCGGCAACAGGTCGCAGAAGCGACCTGAGGTCTCACCCGAAGTGATTCTAATGGGAGGCAGGAGACTCAAGTGTCCCCAGCCAAGTTCCGAGGCATCCAGGGTGCTCAAACCCACCTTAACCCCTTTCACAGAAGCTGTCTATCTCATTCCATTACTCCGGCTACGCCTCTGTCTTATCGCAGTACGCAGGGAATGCGATAAGTCTTCCCTCGGTGAAACCGTCTAGCGATACCCAAGATATCGTAGGTGCAATATCTTGCTCTTCTAGCTCCTGCGGCAAGCGAACTATGGCCGCTTCCTGGGTTAACAGGTGGTCTTAGCTATCCTTATCCTGGTACTGCAGTTAGCAACAGCATTCAGCCTACAAGCCTAACCCTCACTACTGAAGTCGGCCCTTGATATCTCGCCACACGTAACTGAGTAGAACATTACTTTGCGCAATGTCTAATTAAACCATTCGTGCCTCATATTCAGTTCTTACTCGCACATTAACCTCTGTTTAACAAGTATCTAGTTCGCAAAGGGGTTAGCTACGATTATCGCACTTGTTATACATCATTCAGAAGTTAACTGACGACCATGTACATTACTTATAACAGATTGAGCATTCATATATATCATAAACACGTGAAATGAGAATAATGGCTACACAATTACAATAGCGCTACTTAGATGAGCACATTGACACTCCCAGGGCCAAGACTACGCCCAGGGGAACTGCGGTTCTTGTTTACAACTCTGGGGAATAAACACAGCTCCGTTCCACTCTTTACAATAGGGGTCTTCTGGGAAACTCCACCTCAGTGGGAGCCCTTCTCTATAGACCTCTTTTCTCTTCTTGCCTTTACAGTGCACTCTCTTCCTCTCGCAATCCCTGCGGATTGCACTATCTCTCAACAGGTCGGCCCTTGTATCCTCAGGGATGTTCAGACTTGCAACAACAGAAGACTTGACTGGCATCTACCTGATGTCCCTATCGCTATGTGGCCAACCCCTTATCCTATAAAAAGACTACTATATATAGATGGCCCGAAGGTCTCATCGCAGTTACAAAACTGTGGGCCTTATCCCAACAGTGACTCAACCCTAACCACTTACAGTCAACTGGCTGTACTTCCATGGCCGCCTTCTGTCTTGTCGCCGCTTCCTGCAGTCCTTAGTCTTTAATGCATCGGCCCGTCGCTTCTTCTTGGTTCTAGCAACGCTGACTGTAGTCCTTCGTCTTTATGAGGGTAGCTGAACCCTCTCTTCATCTTCGGCGCCTTCATTGCGGTGGTTGAGCTCTCCCTTCGGCCTCTTCTTTGTACCATCTTCTTAACTTTTCTGTACCTATCGCCGTGATTCCCGCCGGAATTTGCGCTACGGCGATATCTTTGTCTTACCGCCAAAATTGGTACTTTCCTTCCAAAATTAGTTATCCTTCCCAAAATTAGCAGCTTCCTAAATGCTGCGGAAGTTCTCTCCAACAGTATGACTCTAATTTTGATCTTAATAAAGACCTTCCCACACTTACTTCTAAATCCACACCTTGAAAAACATAAAACTCCTCTTGAGACAAAGACCTTTCAGTATTAGAAATGCTAAATTTTTCTTTTCCACTTCAATGTCTGAGCAAACTTTCTGGGTTTTACACACTTAGTAAAATCTCAAGATTAGGATTACCTCTTGTATGGATCCTTCTAGAGGCCAGGATGTATTCTGAAACCTTCTTTGGAAATGAACTTGGAGTCACCAATTTCCCTAGTGGAGTTGCCTTCAAACTGAAATCTTGATGAGTGGAGTTGCCAGGGAAAATGTACAACCTTCTAGAATGTAAGAATCTTTGTTTTCCCACAGAAATCCCTTTCTTCTTGAAATCTGGATCTCTTTGTCGTTTCTCCCAGGGACAATACAACTTTCGCTCCCCGGCAACGACGCCAATATGTTAGCGCTCAAAATGACCCTTAAGGTTGTAGGAAAGGGCACTTCGAGGTAATCGCAAAACCAAATTTAGGAAAGAGAGTTGGCTTCTTTCTTTCCAAAGAGGGATGTCTCAATGATTGTTTAACAAGGCCAGATATATGAAACAAAGCTAAAATCAGATTGTTATTTGGTTGAAACAAAGCAAGCATTCCTTGGGCGATGGAGTCAAAACAAACAATTATATCAAATTACAGTGTTGCTGCATGGAACTTCATAACAGAGGCAAGATAGCCATTCAATCACAGTCAAAATGCTTTGGTCTGGTGGAGGAGAATAAATAGAGAACAATCCATTAACATGAGCATCTAACAAGGATGAGTTCAATGTTAACTTTAGAGGAAATAATTTGTGAATATCTGAAACAATAGACAGAGCATATGAATATGAATTTTGTACTATTAAACACTCATTTTAGACATGAAAGGAAAACATTATGGAAGTAATAAACAAGGTACACATTCACATAAGAAAGGAGAAAACATAATCTAATGTAAACAACACATGGATCTCTGCAAAAACCAGCTTTGGCTCTGTAATTTTATTAAAAATGAGTCTCACAGTACAAAAAGGCCCAGCTCTCACGGGTTCCAACCCTTTTTCCTTTCTATTAAATGTGAATATTTAGATATCTTCAGCCCCGAGGCTCGAATCACCCTAACAAAAAATTGTTACTACTGTGATGACACCTATACATATATGTCCATCACCCCTAAGTATCAGTTACAAAAATATAACAAATGCTGACCACTAGTCTTAACTGCCTTTACAAGCGTCATTGAGCATTTACTTGCTAGTAACAGATTCTAGTAAATAGTAAAAAACATAAGTAACTAATTCTTGAGGTTGCAATCTCCACAATCTTCAGAATCTTCATGCATGCAGTGTTAGTTTGGCTTTTCCATACTTTTCCACGAGCTTCCACTGGTCGGCAGCTGGCAAATTTGTTGTGGCCACCTCCTTTAGCAATACTCGTAGCTCTGTATGAATAGTTTTGAAGGTGTGTGTACATGCTTCTTTGAAAATCATGACTAATTAAAATTCCTTTGTCAACTTATCCACCACTATTTTTCCAGACAGTGATTGGGTCACGCCAGCAATGTCTGTGTAATCCAACTTGCAACCCACCAACCTGTCTTGATATTGTTTTTGTGTCAGCATGGTACCATCTTCTTCCCAAAAGAGAGGCAGTCCCATCTTAAACAATGGATCAAGCATATCCTTGAAGTATTTCAATTGGTGTGCCATGACATCAATCCTAGCCTGAATAGTATATACCTGCTAATGTTTATTTATCACCCTCGTGGCCCAAATGATGGTAGACAATCTATCCTTTATGCCCGCTGCTTTTAATTCATCCTTAGTTAAGCCATTCAAGAACTCTATGGCATTTTTAGCGCATCCCACAGGATTTTTATTTAGTTTTTCATTTGTTGCTGTTACACTTTGCTTGGCCAACTTAATTACAGCTTTGTTGTCGAGGAAAAAGTCAAGGTAGAGCCTTAATTTGTCTGCCTCAACAACGATGTCATCCCAAATAACTTGCTTTGCTTCCTGCAATGAAGCTTGGCCTGTAGCCTATTTTAATAATTCATCATACTTAACCTGCAACTCTAGGTTCTTAGCTTCCCATGTTTTCCTCTCCTACTCTTCTTCTGTAACTCTTCTTTCTAGATATGTGTTATGCTTCTACAACTTTACTACTTCCAAGTCCTTTAGAATTTCCTGTGCCATAGCTTGCACGATGGAGAAATCCCCAGATTCAATGGAGGAAGGAGTAACCATACTTTCCAATTCTTTGCCCTTTTCCTGCAATTTCCCTTTAAAATCCTCAGACTTAGATTTCCACTTCTTTTTTCTCTCCACCATAAGAGCGATATCCCTCTGCCACTGCACTTCTTTCTCTTCAAACTTCAACAATTTTTCTTTACAATCTATTAGTTCATTTTTTTGCTTTTCTCTTTTCTCCTCCAGCTCTGTCAACTCAGAGGCTTCTACCAGTTGGTTGGAGGGAATCTTCAATTTCTTTTTCAATGACTGAATAGTATTGTCTTTATCAGTTAGAAGCTTTTGTATACTGGCCCTATTGTTTTCCTGGCCTTCAGTAGCCAATATGTCAGCCTGTAGCTTCTTGATTTGTGCCTTGTGGGCTTTGTTCTCTACTCTTTCTTATCTGAGCTGATTTCCAACCTTATTATTACTAGTTTGTAATTTGGACAGCTCCAAGGTAGCCTTCAACAGTTTGGCATAGATAATATCTCAAGTCTCTTTGTTTAAATGTATCATGCTAGGGACAAGAATATCTTCTAAGTTCATTTTCAATTCAGTGGCGTTACTCTTGGTAGCTAGGGCCAAATTCAAGGTGTTTTGAGCATGGATCTTGACAGTATCCAATGACACATCCTTGCTAGAGATCTCTCTGACCTCTGCATATAAATTTGTTCCTCTGAATCCTCCTCTACTCTTGCTTTGTGCAGTAGGTTCAGCAACTGCCCCATTAAATACATATTCCTTGATCTCGAAGGTAGGTGTTTTGGACTTCACCTGATTCTTTTTAGCTTGACCAATCGACACCTGCACAATCTGTTGCCCTGGTTCTTCCACTTTCTGTCTCTTTGAATCTCTCTATGTGTCCTCATCTTCTACATCCATGGGATTAGTTGCTTCCAATTTGTTGGATCCTCTAGAGCCACTAGCAGATGGCATGGTTGCTCCAACTGCTGGGACCAAGCTAGAGGAGTCAAGCAGTGGGGATATGTTTGTTTGCACCAGAGAAGTGGAGTCATCTTCTACATCTACATCCATCTGCCTTTTGCTAGGATATTCCAACCAGTTGGTAGTCTCTGCAATACTTGCAATCTCAAAATGCACAAAGCCCTTTCTGTTACATTCTTTCCTTCTGTTTGAGATGATGTGGTGGGGGTCATAGTTGATGGCATCCTTTGTTCGGAATCCCATCTCTCTTAATATACACTCAATGGCTGAAATGGAAGCCTTACTCTTGGCGATGAATGGGACTACAACCCATGGGAATGCAATATCTGAGGCTTTCCTATGATCCATAAAATGTTCAGTTTCTACTCTTATCTTTTGCTTGATGAATTCCAGAGAAAACACTCTAGGAGTTAAGAATGCTGGCAGTACATAGGGTGAATGAGAAAACCCATAAACTCTGATTGTTGTGCTGTGCTCCGAGAGAAACCAGTCACCTATCTTCTTCTCAGGAGAAGGCTGCAACATCTCCTTTATCTCTGCTAATACCATGGGCAATTTATTCTGAAAGAAAACATTGTAGACCTCAGAAATGAGGTTGTTCATGAATTTGCTGTAGTTTGTGAGCATTTCCTTTGTGAGCTTCATCTCAGGAAGCTGCAAGTTTTATTCATTGAATGAAAAGAACATCCTCAACAAATGTGACTAGAATATGAAACTTCTGGTCCTGTGGAAGTCCACTAGATGAGAATGGATATTCTCAGCTAGGGACTCATCAAATTTAATGCAGGCACACTGGTCAGACTCCTTAGACTCTAATGGGCAAGTACTAATGACAAATAATAGGCTCATCAGGGGCTCAATGACATACATGTCTGTGTCTAATCCTAAAAACTGGCTTAGCATGGTTATAACACACTTGGATTCTGTAATGTCCCTTGTTAGGAATTTTATTAAAATGACAATTTTCCACTTTTTTTTCCCTAGTTCGACCTTTGACTAGTTTTGATCTCTAGGTCCCAAATTTGCCCCAAATGATCCCAAATATTTTGAGAAGGTATATAAATGATATTAGAACATAAATATGTGTTTCAGGGATGCCTTTGGACCTTTAAAATACTTCTGCAAATACTCTTTCAATTCTGGTAAATGTAGGTAACTTTACTAGTGATTTCCCTTTGACTAGTATTGGTCTCTAGGTCTCAAATTGACTCCAAATACCTTCAAATATTCAAGGAAGGTGTATGAATGATATTAGGACTTGAATATGATGTTCAGGGATGACATATGGCCACCAAAAAACCTCTGAAAACTCTCTTAAGATTCTGGACCAAGTATGCAATTTTACTAGTAATTTGGGGTTCAAATCCCCCTGGGGTAAGTACTGAAAATGGCTTCGCAATTGCCTCCAAACCCACTCAAATTTATGAAAAGAGGTAGGGAATGTATTAAGTATGTTATTAAGGTCTCATTTGCACCATTAATTGATTATTACATCTGTTCCAACCCTCTCCCATTCAACTGCAAAAATCACCAATTCGACCCTTGGGGAAATGGCACTATTTCTTCTCCCAATGCAATTAAACTGAGTAAAAATACTTCAAATGCTCAAGTACAGTACATGAAACTTGTAAAATACATCCATGGAAGTCCATTAATCACAAATTCATCATATAATCATCCATTCATTCGAAATCATCAGCATTACATTGATTCACAACAAGGTAGTGGGGAAATGGCACTGTTGTTTCATTAAAATTGAGATTTATACATTTCTACTTGGAATTTCGACCTGAAACTTTCTGGATATGAAGAAAAGAGTATTTAATTCATATTAAAAAATAAGAGGGGAATTAGAATCTCCCCCAAAGAGTACAATAGCTCACCAAAAACGCCCTCCCTCAAGGATCAAGAATATGCCATCAAAACTGGAAATGGTTGAAGGAGTGAGCTGCAATAGAAGAAACCATGAGCTGCCCTGTATCTTAAACCTGAAAATAAATACTCCATTAAATATCCAAATGAAATTTCTGAATGGCCTTTCCAATTTCCAACTTGGACGGGAATCTTTCATCCTCGAAATTGGCTAAGGCAAGCAACTAGTCATCCACTAGCTCTCCCTCTTCACAAATGCAATTGCAAATTCTGCAAATGATCAAAATACGGCATCATTCTTTGTTATTGACATTTATAAATTTCTAATGTCCTCCATGGGTCGAATTCCTTCCGAGAGACTCATGCCAACTCAAGTTGGGAAGAGATTCCAAAGAACGCCACTGTACAACAATTCCTAGTTTCCCACTTCCACCAAATCACATGTGGAAGCATCTTAGCTTCCCTAACACTCTTGAGCGCCCTTTTGGAGTCTATTTTTAGCCTTGACATGTCATTTACGTCATATTTCAGCCTTCAAATCTGATTTGTGTCATAGGTGTCATAGCATCTTCATCATTGTTGTCATAGAGCTAGGGAATCTAGCCCAAGTGTCTCACTAGCTCCAAATTGCCTCTTCCTCTTCCATGGGAGTTACTCTTCCTATATATTTCGACCTTGGATGAGTCATTCCATGAATAATACCTTTTGGACTCCCCTAAGTATGTTACCATTCACCTTGAATTCGAATTGGTGAGAGAATGATGCCAAGTGTAGTGGGGAAATCTAGCCATATGTGGGCCCCACTTCCTCCATGTGTCTTCATGATCAAATGCCACTTTGATTTTCACTTGTATATATTTATTTAGCTCCTTTATTAAATATTTATGCCACTCTAATGTTCAAACATCATTTATTATCCCCATTATTCCAAATCCCAAAGCTTCCACCCCAAACCTAGGAAACTAGTAATTTTCCTCCTTGGCAATTATTTGACCTTTAACATCAATTTTACAAACTCTAATGAATATGGAAAATGTGATTAGGCCATTGTGACCCAATTCCAAATTTGGGACATGACAGATTCTTCAGTAAAGAGACGGACTTCAACTGGGAAATCATGGTCTTGTAATGGGACACTAGGTTTTAGGCAAGCCCTGTAGAAACTTTGTTTTAATTCCATTGCAGACTTCTTGAAATACTGAATTAGGGATTCGTCCTTGTACCCTTTGGCTTTTAGACTGAATTCATCGAGAATTGACACGGCCTTTCTTATAACTATAGGATTGACAAGACACAAAGTATTTGAACTATACACATCCATAATCACCCTCTCAGAGGAGGAGTAATTGGTGGCGCTCTAGTCGACGAACTCGGGATAGTTTAGGGTTTGGTCAACTGCAAAAAACTGGAAAAATGACTGGTATACCTTGTGCACATCTATGCCCTGGCCCCTAATTAGTTTCAATCTATCCTTTACTGTTTCAATGGGTCCATTAGTCAACACTGTGTCATAGACCTCGACATACCTGTATTCTAACAGTTCTTCTAGCTTCGGGTTTTCAAAACCTGGGTGTTCTACTTCTCCAATCCCATCCATTTAAAAATTTTTGCAAGGAGATAGGAGGCCTACCTTGTTACTGATAGCTGGTTTGAGCTCCTGGCTGAGTTGTCTGCTTCTGCAAAATCATCGTCTTTCGCTTTCCAATGCAACCGGACAAATAATATCCAGATCCCTGTGCAGAAGTGTTTTTAATACTATTTCCTTTTCATATCATCCCTGCAATTGTAATGGTGAAGGGGTTATTTGAGCCGTCCATCTGCATGATTGCTCTTGCACCGTTGATTTCTTTCCCTGCTTATCTCTACAATCCTTCGCAGTTCTTAGTCTTTCAAATGCTTCCTTCCTTGCACTTCAGATCTTCGTAGCTGCTGTCAACCGTCGATCTAGATCCTATCTGCATCCTAGCCGCCCAAAGGTGAGGCCCCTACCAAGGCTCGCAGATTTGGAAAGTATCAATAATTCGTGCATGTTCAATCTGTGAACTAAACATCCAACGTTGATGCCTTTCCCCGCCAGATCTGCACCGTCGCATGATGTGGAGCCTGCCGCCACTTCGCTATTTTGAAAAGTTTATTTCTCCGTGCAAGTCAAATCAACGAAGTACTTGTCGACCGTAGATCTATCCCTCCGTCCGGTGACCTGACCTCCGACCTACCTACAGTATAGCAACACTCCACCCACACTGAAACCACCCCATCTTATTTTTGTGAAGTCACCTTTCAGCCGTTGATCTCCATCTCCGTAGATCTGCTTCGTTGATTGGTGCCCTCATATAAATTTGGATGGATTTTTACATTTTTTCCTCATTTGCAAAGTCGAAAATCAAGGATTTTAATTCCTTCCATCCTAACCCAAAGCATAAACATGTAGGGATCTCATTAGTATTCCTCTTGGTCATATGACTCAAAAACCTAGCACCTTACTCATTATTTTTAGGGATCTAAACCCTTCCAACCCTTCAACCCAAAACTAGTGCTAACAACCAACATGCAAAGAATGAATGTCACTATAGGATTTCTAAATTGATGACTTAGGACATAGTGGAATTTGAATAGGTGGTTGTCTCAACCATGCTTGGTATACTCCCTCTCTGAGATGTGCTTGTTTAGTAGCCTTCTCTTGATTTGACATTTTATTTGGGTGAATTTAAATAAGGTGGATAGATAGACACTCGTTGTCATAATTCAGATTGCAAAAATATTTAATATTAAATCGACAATACTAGTAAATACAATGCATTTAGTATGCTCAAACATTATACCAAATAGTTATTGGAAGCATGGAATTGTTTTCCAATAGTACATGTCCAATTGACCACTTTATATACCAAAATGACAAATTAATCAACACACTTACATTAGTTCCATTGAAAAAAAAACAGTTACTCAAGTATCTTTTTCTTATGCCCCAAAGGGACATCTAAAGGTAGTCCCAATGCAAGACATCTTTGACGAGTAGTTGGTGGTCTATGAAAGTTATAGTTTATTAGATACTATTCATTGGCCAACGCATTGTAAAATTAGTCACAGCAGATCTAATGAACAAGTAAATCAATCACAACAGATGAACATAGAAAATATGGTGCAAAACTGTGCAAAACATGCAACAATGCTCTCTATTCCAGAAAGGGTGAATGAATTACAATACAAACTGTCACAATGACAGAGCAATTCGAATTGCCTAAGGAGGTCATTCAAATCACTGAATGGAGTAGCTTGACTCTAACTAGGAGTCCTCATCAATCAATCGGTGGTGCTCATCAATGCACAACAACCAGTCATCCAGGTGTCAATCTGAGTCCAACTGAGTGTAATAAGTGTAACTGAAGTGTGTAGCACTGATTAAGGATCAGGAGGCTCAGTGGGGGCGCATGGGAGGCTAACTGAAGTCAGAACAAGTCATCTAGTCAATCTGGAGGTCCAACGGAAGTGAAACAGTCAGTCGGGAGTGAAACTAGCCTCAAATCAGGGAGAATCGGAGCTAACTGAATGTAACTGAAGTGGAACTGCAGTGGTAGGTGAACAAGTGCGCCCTTCTCTGGAAGTAGGTGAGAAGTGGGCGCCTTTCAGCCTAGGAGGGCTAAAACTCTGTGGTAAGTGGCTCCTGGGTGCTAGAATGAAGTGGATAAGGTGCTGGAGGCATCAAACTGGTGACTGGGATGCATGCCAGTGCATGCAGGTGCATGCAAACCCTAGATTCTGCATGCAAACCCTAATTGCATGCAAGATCCTGAAAAAGATGATGTGGATATCCGAACACCCCCCCTCAAGCTAGACTATGATGTGCCAATAAAAATAATGTGGGGCCCTGGTAACTAAGACCAAAGGTCACCCCAATACAATAATCCAAAAAATGCTGAAAATAAACTAAGTGAGGAAAGAGGGAAAACCCAATGGGAAGAAAGCCCCCCCTCAAGCTAAAGCATAATAATGAATCAATCTGTCTCCACCATGATGGAACTCACCCCCAACAGTGAACGGAGGTAAGAGAACTTCTTCTCAGTGAAGCTTTTGGTGAAGATGTCTGCAATTTGCTCATCAGTAGGGCAATATTGCAGAATGATGGTGCGGTCATGCACCAACTGTCGAATGTAATGCATATGAATCTCAATGTGTTTGGTCCTCTACCGCTGAACTGGATCTGTGGAGATCTTGATAGCACTTTTATTGTCACAAAATAGGACAGTCGAAGTAGTGCCACCAAAACCAAACTCGGAAAGAATACCCTGCAACCAAACTGCCTGAATGCAGGCATTGACTGCCCCTCGATACTCTGCCTCTGCTGAAGAAAGTGCAATGGCTGCTTGCTTTTTGCTGGACCAGCAAATAGCACCATGACCAATCATGAAAACATAACCGGAAGTGGACTTTTGATCAATGCTATCACCTGCCCAATCTGAATCAGTAAAACCAATGAAATCTAGCTCAGAATCTGCAGCATAATGTATGCCAAACTGTCTCGTACCTTGCACATACTGCAAGATCCGCTTGGCTGCTCGCCAATGAAGCTCATGTGGCTGCTGCATATATCTTGACACGGCACTCATGGCATATGAGATATCAGGCCGTGAGTGTGTCAAATAAAGTAGTGAACCAATCAACTGTCGATACATACTGCAATCTGCAAGCGGTGTGGAATCTCCCTCCTCAAGACTGATTCCTGAGAGGAATGGGAACGGGGCTGCCTTACATTCAGCCATATTAAACTTCAATAACAGGTCGGAAGCATATTTTTGCTGAGATATAGTGATCCCATCAAAATTTTGAGCTATCTCCAAGCCCAAAAAATGACTCAGCAAGCCCAAATCGCTCATGTCAAAAGCTAGATTTAAGGCAGATTTTAGCTTGTTTATTGAAGTAAGTGTACTACCAGTAATAAGCAGATCATCAACATAAAGTACAATAACCAACAAATTACCTTTAACTCGCTGAAGATACACATTCGGATCAGATTTGCATCTTTGGAAATTCTGAGAAAGAAGGAAGGAGTCCATCTTTGCGTACCAAGCTCTTGGGGCCTGTTTTAACCCGTACAAAGATTTCTTCAATCTACAAACCAATGATGGATCTGATGTATAACCCTCTAGCTGCTGCATATAGACCTCTTCAGCAAGGTCTCCATGTAAAAATGCACTCTTCACATCCACGTGGTGCACTTCCCAGTGCTTGGATGCGGCAATAGCTAAAACAAGGCGGATGGAATCCATCTTTGCAACCTGTGCAAAAGTCTCAGTGTAGTCCACTCCTTGGACTTGGGAGAAACCTTTTGCCACCAACCTTGCTTTATATTTTCTAATAGTGCCATCAGCAGTAAATTTAGTACGGTAGACCCATTTACACTTCACTAATTTTCTTCCAGGTGGAAGAGAAACTAGCTCCCATGTGTTGTTCTTTTGAAGAGAACTGTACTCTTCATCCATGGCACTTTTCCATCTCGGATCTCGATGGGCTGAATAGTATGATGTAGGATCTGAATCAGCCATCAAATAAAAAATCTCAGGAAGAAATGGATCAGCAATAGAAAGAGCCATACCTGCTCTTTGAAAGTCTCCTCTTGTTCGTCTCGGATCAGCAGGATTTCCAAGATTCGAACCAGTAGAATGTAGAGTGTTTTGGGCCCACTTTGGTAACTGAGGAGGATCATAATGATCTGATTCTGAACCTGATATGTCATGATCATCATATGCTACTACAATATCAGAAATATCAGAACTCATACCTTCATTATCGCTGCTCGGACCTTCTTCTGGTGAAGGCGGTGAATCGGCAGTTTTCTCCTCGACTAGTTGCAATTCTTGAAGCGGTTCATCAAACTGCACACTGCGCTCTATGAATATCTTTTTAGATCTGATATCCATGAGTTTATATGCTTTTGATTCTTCCCCATATCCTATCAATATTCACTCGATACTTTGTGGATCCAAAGCTCGTCTCTTCTCAGAAGGAATTCTAGCCCATGCAGTAGAGCCAAAAACTCTCAAATTTGACACATCCCGTTTGTGACCAAAGAATGCTTCGAAAGGAGTCATACCTTTCACGGATGAATGTGGAACACGGTTCTGTATATATGCAGCAACATTGATTGCTTCAGCCCAAATATTTGCAGCCAAACCTTTCGATTCAATCATGCATGTAGCCATCTCTTTCAGTGACCGATTTTTCCTTTCCGCTACACCGTTCTGCTGGGGTGTGTAGGGAACTGTATGTTGGATCTTGATTCCACTTTGGGAACAAAGTTGCAGCAACTCGGACTTGATATATTCCCCACCATTATCAGATCTAAGAGCTTTGATCTTGCTCTCAGTGGTGGTCTCAACAGAAGCCTTAAAATCCTTGAATTTTCCAAGCACTTCTGACTTGTTTTTGAGAAAGAATACCCATGTAAAGCGGGAAAAATCATCAATAAATGTCAAAACATACCTTGAACCATTTAATGACATATGGGGCAGCGGACCACTGATATCAGAATGGATCAATCCCAAAATAGTAGAAGCTCTGCTAGCTTTGCCGTGGTCGAATCTGTGCTCGGGGTGCTTCCCAATAATGCAACCAGTGCATATTCCCTTCGAGGAACGGAGTTGTGGAAGCCCATCTACCATGGATTTATTTGATAGCAGCAGCAAATACTTATAATTTAGATGTCCAAATCTTTCATGCCAAAGCCTACTAACCTCATTACCATGTGTGCGAAGAGCAGTGGGCTTTGCAAGCGGAATAAAGTGCGAAAACTCATAGCATTTTGCAGTGTGGTTTGCCTTTCCAACCGCAACTAGTCTTCCACTTTTGATATCAGAAATTTCAATTGTATTAGGGCTGAATGTGACTTGCTTTGGTTCACCAGTATGTGTCATTTGATACACAGAAAGGAGATTTGAAGCCAAGGAAGGCACATAGAGAACATTCTGAAAGCTTCCATGTTCTACATGAATCGTACCTTTGCCCTTTGAAGAAATTTTTGAGTCATCTCCCAAATGGATGGGGATGGAGCTGTTTGGATCGAATGAAGAAAAAGAATCAATATTTTCAGCCATATGATTTGATGCACCCGAATCTATCAAGAGAGTAGTGGGCTTCGAAACCGTTGCCATGAGTGCTTGTCCTCTTTCATGATCATCATTCCTATCCTTCTTCCTTGCACCGTCAGGAAGGGTTATGTTGTTCTTTTCCAAAAGGAGGGCCATTTGATCTATAGTCTTCTTCATACATGAAATTTCGGGATGAAAGCCACGGTTACAATAAGTACATTTAGATTTTTGGTTACCTTCTTTGCCCTTTTGCTTGGATTTCGAACCGGATGGTGCATCCGTTTGCTTGCCTTTGTCTTTTTGCTTGTGAGGCTCGAATTTGGGCTTCTCCTTCTTTTGCTTTCCTTTACCATTCGAGATCTTGGGTCCTTGAACATATAGGGCTGAATCTTTGGAGCGTATGGACCCCATTTGAATCAACTTGTCATGCTCTTTTGTGACGGACTCAATGAAGGCATTCAAGGTAGGCATCTTCCAATTCGGGGTAGTTAGCCGACCGGAATTGAAAGTGGAGACAAATACCGAATAATCTTTCCCAAGCTTGCTTAGAATGGAGAGGATCAATTGTTTATCCTCTTTGATAACACCACTGTTCTTCAATTGCAAGTTCAAGTTCTTGAATTTTGTGAAGAATTCATTGATGGTCTCGAAATTCTCAGGATTAAGGCCAATCAATTCATTCTCTAATTGAAAATCCCTAAGCTCATCCTGCTTGCCGAATAGTGTTTCAAGTTGCTCCCATATGGCTTTTGGAGTCTTCAATCCGCTGAGATGGAAGTGAAGATCTTTGGAGATGGAGAGACAAAGAAGACCATAAGCTTCATCAAGCTTGTTGTAGTGTTTGGTTCTATCTGATAGATTGCTTGGCTCCAATTCAAGACCAATAGTGACTCGGTAGTAACCTTTTGAACGTAATATGATCTCCATATCATCTTTCCAATCAAAATAATTGAATGGGGTGAGGATAGGCTTTGAAGAAGAGTATTCCATTGCTAGGAGCGAGTCAACTGATGAAGAAGAAGCTTGCATGCACACTATAGCGAATGCAATTGTTGTAGGGAAGCTTGCATGCACAATGGAACGAGTGCAATTGATGGAGACATTAAACCTGCAAATCACATAAAACCAAGAACCGTAAGGTCGAACAATCCACCCTTTGAGAGTTGCATCACACCTGAAATTGGATTTCAAGCAATGTTGAATAGGTCCAATGTATCAGTTCCAGGAATTATGTGGTAACTCAAGCTTCTGGAGTGGTATTGGAACAATTTTCAAGCTTTGCATGCACAGGAGCGAATGCCCTTGAGATATCTCATGCCAAACTTTTTGCAATTTTTAGCAATTCAGTCAAATATTCTTGTACAAACACCTGTAGAAAAGAGATCTTGTCCCTGCAATGGCTCTGATACCATGTAAAATTAGTCACAACAAATCTAATGAACAAGTAAATCAATCACAACAGATGAACATAGAAAATATGGTGCAAAACTGTGCAAAACATGCAGCAGTGCTCTCTATTCCAGAAAGGGTGAATGAATTACAATACAAACTGTCACAATGACAGAGCAATTCGAATTGCCTAAGGAGGTCATTCAAATCACTGAATGGAGTAGCTTGACTCTAACTAGGAGTCCTCATCAATCAATCGGTGGTGCTCATCAATGCACAACAACCAGTCATCCAGGTGTCAATCTGAGTCTAACTGAGTGTAATAAGTGTAACTGAAGTGTGTAGCACTGATTAAGGATCAGGAGGCTCAGTGGGGGCGCATGGGAGGCTAACTGAAGTTAGAACAAGTCATCTAGTCAATCTGGAGGTCCAACGGAAGTGAAACAGTCAGTCGGGAGTGAAACTAGCCTCAAATCAGGGAGAATCGGAGCTAACTGAATGTAACTGAAGTGGTAGGTGAACAAGTGCGCCCTTCTCTGGCAGTAGGTGAGAAGTGGGCGCCTTTCAGCCTAGGAGGGCTAAAACTCTGTGGTAAGTGGCTCCTGGGTGCTAGAATGAAGTGGATAAGGTGCTGGAGGCATCAAACTGGTGACTGGGATGCATGCCAGTGCATGCAAACCCTAGATTCTGCATGCAAACCCTAATTGCATGCAAGATCCTGAAAAAGATGATGTGGATATCCGAACACGCATTATGTACTGCATACACAACAATAGATCTAAACACTTCCCTTTTCATAAAAACTTGTTATCATTGGAGTATTCCTGAAATTATCAATTTGCACTAAATAATGAGCACTTTCAATTATTTATGAACCCTGCAATGTTCCCATGAGTGTGTGGACAACCATCAATATATAGCAAGTTATTCTTGTTAAAGTTTCAATAAGCACAACCATTCATGAACACACTATACATTGAAATGCTATGTTTTTATTTAACAATATTCAAGTAATAAGACCAATGTTAAAGAGGACCACAAAATGTCATATGTGACATTGACTATTTGAAAAGAATGAATATATGTTAAAGAATAAACAACCCAAGATTTGCAACATCTCTTTTAGACTAAGAAACCATAGAATTATTACCACAAAAGGAGAATTCACTCCCAACATCAAGTATAGGTAGATAATACAACCAAAACCCATAAAAAGAACCATTGTTATAAGTTTGGCATTTACTTTGTAGATAGACAGGAAGACATAAGTCATACAATTTGCCATTTCCTTTATTGTGCAATTATTTCTCTCAGCAACAACATTTTGATGTGGTGTATATGGAACAATATGTTTCACTTGAATGCTTTGTGCATGCAATAATTTGTAAATTTATTGTTTACACATCCACCTTCATTATTTTTTATTAACTTGTGTAATTGATGTCTAGATTGTTTTTCTACAAGGGCCCTGTAGGGAAAAAACATGTCAAGAAATTCACTATTAAGTTTGAAAAATTAAACCCAAGTGTGTCTAGAGAAATCATTAATGAAAGTTAAGAAGTACTTGAAACCAAAGAAAGAAGCAAAAGGAAATGGATTACACAAAACATTGTGAACAAGCTACAAGGGGGTTGAGGCATGCTTGTCAAAACTGTTCCGATGATGTTGTCAAGAACACAACCAATACAAACACCATCTATGAAAGAAAACAGAGGAATATTAATCACCATTTTATGATTACATAGTTGCTGTAATGAGCGATAGTTTAGATGACCAAATCACTCATGCCGAATTTGACTAAAATCATCACTATGAACAATACAAACTAATGGAAAAGATGATGACCCAAATTTGTCAAATATGTACAACTTGGTAATATCATCAACAATTCTAGTTGCTAGGGCATGCTTAAGATTTTTAAATCCTTAATTGCAACTTGGCGAGGTGAAAAATCTATAGTATTACCTTCATTGGAATGAGTAATATGATAGATTGACAACATATCACAAGAAAGTCTTGGAACACATAATACATATTTTAAATGACCATCATCTAGATGAACTTTTTTGGATCCTACAACACTTAGATATGTATCATCGCCAACAGATATTTGTTTGGTGTCACGTTCATTTAGAGCAGAAAAAATGTATTTATCCTTAGCCATATGACGATATGCTCTAGAATCAATGAGCCATTTATTAGAATAAGAAGTTGATTGATGCATTAAAAGAAAAACCAGAAGTAGAAAGTGCATGTCCATGAGAATAAGAGTTAGAAGAAGAATCAAGATTCATGTTGTGCTTCTTTGTTGCTAATTCAAAGGCTTCCATTTTCTTAAAACATTTATATTCTACATGACCATCTCACCCATAAAAATTGCAATGTCATTCAATCGTATTACTTTTTTATTTAGTTCTTTTATCACCATTGGGTGTAGGAAATTCTTGAGAGGGTTTGAGACCCTTGTTTTTCTTATTGTTGCAAGGGTTTTTCCTCTTTGGATGCTTGGATTTATCTTCCTATTATGCCACTAAGGCTTAAATATATGTACTTGCGATGATGATCATCGAAGGTTCAAGAGATTATCTTGATACCTAATCAAATAATCACAAAAAGATTTCCGACTGGGCTCTATATAACTAGACCCTAAATCTTCTTTGGTGGAGTGTAGATACACAAACAAAATAAGGAGGACCAATCTTAGAGATAATACCATAAATACATTGATTTTTTGGGTTAGATATCTTGTATTCTTCAACTAAGAGCCTAAGGGTTTTGAATTTAGATAGATAGTCTTCAAGGAAAGAGAAATCACATGGATTTAAAGCAACCATCCTTGATATTTCTAATGACCAAATACGGTTTCTAGTTTTTCCAAAGCACATATAGTTGGTCAATTCCTTGAAGGTGGAATCATAAGTTATTATATTTGGATATCTCAATTAATCCACGTGCTTCATCATTTTTATTTTCCCATTTTACTTTCTTTGAGGCATCAGTGGGGGTGGTTCTTTCCCAAAGTAACCTGTAAAGCCTTACTTTGTAGGAAGACCTCCATATGGGATCTCCATGCGAAGGAGTTGGTAATGGTAAGCATAAGATCACTTGGACTATCCATATTATAATGTGCAAGTAATATGGATTCAAAAACAAAAATTGTTGGTCTAAATGCAAAGATCTTGAAAAAACTAGGTAGTTTAAAAACAAAACGACATTAAAAATGAACATTGGATATCAAGGTTATGCCTTTTTGAAAAAAGGGCATAATAGGGAACCAAGGGGCCACATGGAAGGCATAGATTGAACCATGTACTTATTGGTAGTCAATGAAGTAAATAATTCCTCCCCCTCACTAACTTTACCTATAAGCTCAATTTTAGAAATAAGTTATTTTTTGAAAATAATTTACCCACTTTTATAAAACAATTGGGAAGCACTTTTACAATAAAGTTACTATATAACTTTAAAGTTATATGAAATTTTTATTTTATTTTAAAAGTAACAAAAAGAAGGGTTTGAACCCAATACCACTTACTTAATAAAGTAACTTTCAACCAAGTGAGTTAAACATAATAGATAATAATATTTTAAAAGTAACAAAAAGAAGGGCTTGAATCCAATACCACTTAATAAAGTAACTTTCAACCAAGTGAGTTAAACATAATAGATAATAATATTATGAAGGATAATGCGGTTGTTGTTATTGTTTTTGGGGAGAGTGCCTACCCAAAAAACCTTACTTTCAGCCCGAAAGAGAATTTTACACATCCACACACACACACAAAAAAGGATTTTTGAAACTGAATCTTCTCAAATTTGGGGATATAGCTTGGTTAAGTTACCTAGATAATGCAAGTTTTCTCACTATTTTTGGTTTGAAAAGTTCACACAAGGTGCATGCAAAGAACATACGTAGTCAAGAAAACCCTTTCCACTTTGTTTCTGAATTGTGAAGTTCACACAAAGTGCATGACAAAGAGTGTACATAGACTGAAAAGGTAACAAAATGGGAATAAAATAGAAAAAAACAAGCTAAAATATGAAATATGAGAAATATTTATAATTTTTTTTTTGTAAATGTAAACAATATCCCTATGTATCTGGTGAAATGGTCGTATCTTGGGAAAATGGAATTTTTTTAAAGTGAAACAAAAAGTGTTTCAAATTGAAAGACAAATATAACACCTCTCTTAGCCTAGAAATGCACATAAATTACAAAATCTAGAAATCCTTTGATTCATGTAGCTATGCTGGTTCAGGATATCGATTAACAAGGGGAGAGGGTCTTCATAATCACTCTCATACCATTTTAAGGGTGCTCTAAAAGAATGGGTGAAATATTCCTTCATCTCTCTTGATTGAGAAAAAAACAACTCATTAGTTAACTCAATGCATTACAAGAGATAATGGAGGTAGAGAAGGTGTCCAAGGAGGACAAATGTGAACATAAATCCATTCACCTCAAGATGGTATAACAAAATAAAGGATTTGTAGAAATAAAAAAAAGTTAGTTGACGCACAATTCAAAGAGTGATACATGGAGGAATATGAAGCATATATGCAATTGACATAGATAATGTAGGAGAGTATCCCATGTCTTGTTATGATAGAAGACAATATGGATATCAACCAAGCAATCTTGGAAGGTGAAATCATACACGTAATTTGAGGGCTCACTTTAGACAAGGTTCTTGGACTAGATGGGTTCACCATCCACTTCTATAGATAATGAGATATTATCTAATTAAATTAGATCTCCAAAGAATTCTTCTCCATGGACAAAAAATGTTTAAATTAGGAGGGGCCACTAATTCCTCCTTTATTGCCTTGATTTACAAAGAATCAATTCCTTCCTCCTTTAAAAGGTTTCACCCAATATCCCTCTGCAATTTTTCTTGCAAAATCTTAACCAAAATCATGGCCAACACATTAAAAAAGGTCCTCTGCAAAATTATTTCCAACAATCAAGGTGGGTTTCTGTAGAATTGTCAAACCATTGATAGTATCATTCTATTTCAAGAAGTGATCCACTCAAATAGGACCAATAATGGCAGGGATATGATAATAAAATTGGATACAATGAATGCCTTTGATTGTGTGTGACACTCCTTTCTCTTTGAAGTCCTCCATAAGTTTGTATTTGCTAAAAAAAATTCAAGTTGGGTTCAAGCTTGTATAAGTGATACATGGATTTCCCCTCTTATAAATGGTTGATTGACATACTTCTTTTGGAGAAATTGAGGATTTATACATGGATATTACCTATCCCTCTTTCTGTACATCATTATGGCTGGATATTTAAGAAAGAAGCTTGATATAGAATGTATATCTAGAAATCTCAATGAGATTAGCATTGATAGAGCAGTCAAACCTTTTAATCACTCTCAATTCATTGATAATACCCTGCTCCTCGGGGGGATCCATTATAACATTTGATGGATTTAATACTTTCCTTGACCATTTCTTCCATGTAGTTGGAGAAAAGATCAATGAAGGAAAAAGTAAATTTTTTGGGTGGAATATAAGACCAAACCTTCTCTAGGACATCTCCAGAATTATCCAATTTGAATTTATCATTGAATGGAAGAATTTCAAATATCTAGGGATGTCAATGTCCTTGGGTAATCCTGCAACAAGTATTTGGAAGGAGGTCTGTTGGCACCTGCTAACTAGTAGCAGCAGTTTCAATGTAAAGCAAATAACAATAAACTAAATCTAAACTAAACTAAACTAACATGTGCATTATTGAATTAAAGAACAAGAACAAGAACAAGAACGATAAAAAATAATTTTTGTATTTAAAAATGGGGCAAGCAAATGCTTGCAATAACAATACCTCCAAGTGATGAAGGTTGTTGAATGGCTCCATGGTGAGCAGCTCCAATCTCCAATGGGTCCTTTCTCCAAGGTTTCTACAATGGCCAAATACTCAAGGGAGATTTTGGCAGCATGAGGATAGGAAGATGGATGGATGTGAAATGAGGAGCCCCTACCACCTTTTTATAGGTTTTGGTGGTGGGGAATTGTAGCTAGGGTTTTACCCCTAGCTTGTGCCAATGAGCACCTACTAAGGAGAAAGGACTCCTTAGTAGCAGTTCAGTATATTAAACTAATTACACTAAAACAGAAATTAAATTAGTTCTAAAACAAGCATGAAACATAAACACCAAATTTAAAGAATGACTTTTTGTATTGATGTTACCTTCAATGTAAAGGTTTGATGAAGCCCTTTGCAGTGTCCAAGAGGATGCTCCAAGCTTCAATATGCTCCTTCTCCTTCTCCAATGTTGGGAATGGGCCAAAGGTGGCTCTCAAGGTGAAAATAGTTCAAAGGTGAACTAGGGTTTCGAGAGATATTTTGGCAGAGTAAGGGTGCTTGTGATTGTGGATATGAAATAAGGGATCTCCATCACCTATTTATAGTTTTTTGGTGGTGGAGTGCTGGCCCATGGTTTTGGGAAACACATGGTTTTAGGCAGCTGTATACCATTTGTGGTTTTGTGGAAACCAAATGGTATTGACCAACATGGTTTAGGTACTTTTCCCTCCTTTTTCCTTTTTTGAATAAAATTAATATTTTTATTCCCTTTTTAATATTTTTGGGAATTTGGACCCTTTTTGAGGGTTTTTTATGCTTTTTAGGAAAAATAATCTTTTTTAGTGGGAAAAGGGGTGTACTCAGGTATTTTGGTGACCTTTTGTTGGTTTCAGAGGCTCAGATGGTGAAAAAGTGGACAAATGGGTCATGTGAATAAGGGAATGAGCTAGTGAGCACTTTTTGGGTGTTAACAGATTGCCCCCTGATGTGTGAGGGCAGGAGATCATCGTATGGCCGATAGACATCATAGTTCTTTTGTCTTTTTCTGGGGTTTTAGGGGAGAGAGGAGACCAGTTGGAGACTGGAGCCACGGCCCTTGGAAGCTGCAAAAACAAAAAATATTACATGGCCTCAATATGAATGAGGTATAATCTCTGATAATGGACGAGGCGGGCATTCCCATGCTCGTATCAAGACATATACATAAAAATTAGTCCCAAGAAGGGGGATCTAATACATAAAGAATCTACTGGTACATCATAATGGTCCAGGGGGGACATTATTTTGGGATATACTCCTGATCATAACTGATCTCAATAACTGATACACTGGAATAACTGATGAACTGCTGAAACTGAAGGTGTCCAACATCTGTAGGGACTCAAAGACTATGAGTCATCTCTGAGAATTAATGTAACTGTATACTCAAGGGAGTATGAAACTAGGGTACATCTGAATACTGTCGCCATGCGCAACCCGGATATCTATAGAAAAAGTGTAACTGGTTTTATCCATAGGAATATTCTCAAATGTGGAGGAGTCAGGAGGTATCCGGGGTCTTCGACTAATAACTGAAAGGATCAATGTCCTGTGCGAATCTCAACGATGCGATCAAGGTGTTGAAGTCGAGCATGTGAGAAACAACCATTTAGAAAGGCACTGAGGATTCCTCTCGAAAATGATTCGTAGGCACTCATCATAAATGGTAATGAGTCCAAGACACAAGGACCTCTAGGTCTATCCTCTAGAATAAATGTGGTTGTCGTCGACAGAGGGAGACCAGCAACTAACAAGGCAATGATTTCTCCTTAATATGAGCACGAGGTGTAGAACTGAAGTGTTGTAGTACTGATGGTAGGACTGACATACTTGTGGGGATGGGAAATAACTGGGTCAAAAAGTGGGTAGAATCAAACTTCCTTTGTTCAGAGCATGATGACATGGTTGACCTAGCAGCGTAGGGAACTGACTTATAGGTGTGGGGATCATTGCTTTTATTGACTGAATGGTATATATTGACTCTGGGGGGGTGGGCGAGCTGATAGGTGCTGTCGAGGGATTTTCAAGGTGACATACTGCAGAATACTCAGAACAAAGGCGACCAATCATGGGGAAGCTGCCATATGAGTAGATGTGATCTGTCGTGGCGCTAAGAGGCACCATTGATTCCTTCTTCGTAGTTTTAATGAGCTCCAAGAAGGGATAAAAGTGTGCTCTGAAATGGTACGGTCCTATGGATTTTGTGAGCCCAGGACAGCTCATGCTCATGGTTGCTTTCATGTTTAGAGAGTCTGAAAACGGTAAGTGGACTCTGTTGGTGTTCTTTTTCCTAGTTTTAGTCTCCAAGGCCCGAAAAAGCATAAAATGATGAAGATGGAGAACTCTTCTAGCCGATGTGACTAGAGTATTCCTTTTTCGTAATTAGTCTACAAGGTCCGGAAAAGGGGTAAAATTATACCAGGTAGACGCCCTTTCAGATACGTTGAACGAGCATGAAAGGAAGCAAGGTTGCTCGGCGATCTTTTCATTGTTTTAGGAGTCAGAAAAGAGCTTAACCGAAACTCCCTGAGTGCCTTTTTCGTAAAAAGGGGTTGCTCGGCCCGAAAAAGGGATAAAATTATATCAAACAAAGAGGGAATGATGGGAGCGAGGAGAAGGTCTCAAGCGTCATCATGTGTGCGGGATACTGGATCCGGTGACATACAGATTGTCAAAATGGGGCTACGACCAATTTGGTGCGCAAACCGAGGTGACGAGGGGGCATGGAAAAATGCCTGAAAAATCTAAAAGTGAGAGCGAGAAATGATCTCAAGCATCATCACCAGCGCGGAAAACTGAATCTGGCGATATAAGATACTTCGAAAACGGAGAACGACCGATGTGGCACGCAAACCGAGGTGACGAGGGGGCATGGGAAAAATGCCCAAAAAATCTAAAAGTGAGAGCGAGAAATGATCTCAAGCATCATCACGAGTGCAGAAAATTGAATCCGGCGATATAAGACACTTTGAAAATGGAGAATGGCCGATGTGGCACGCAAACCGAGGTGACGAGGGGGCATGGGAAAAATGCCCGAAAAATCTAAAGGTGAGAGCGAGAAATGATCTCAAGCATCATCATGAGTGCGGAAATATGAATCCAGCAGTGCAAATGGTGCAAAAAACTTAGGTCATAAGGACTCCGGAATGGTCAAAGCAAATAATTAGGTTAAAAAATGGCTACCAATAAAGGTGAGCCCACCAAGCCAATGATGTAGTGGTGGGGAGAAATGATGACCCACGGGGGGGAATACTATGTGTATCAACTCAAATATACAAGTGACACGTGACCTAAAAAAAGGTTGAGATCATGAATATGAAAAAGTGAGCAGGGTTAATGACCTGCCCCCATGCTATGTGCATGGGGTTTGTGATTGTGGATCACATGCATGTTGGTTTGAACGATGGGCTCATTGAGGTGTTGAGATAGAGATGATGGGGAAGGTTCAAAATGATTGATCATGCCCCCTATCGCGGGGTCAAGGTAATCTATTATGCCCCCTAACTCAGAGGTGTCAATGTGGTGCAGATGTTGTCTCAGAGAGAGATCAATAGGGCATTGAGCAACTGCTGGCGGGGTGTTATACCATGAGGCTGTGGGTCGTGGTGGCGTACTGAAGTGATGATATGATGATGGGGGATTCCCTTTGTGGGGTGGATGCCCCCAGTATCTCCGAAGAGGATCACGATGATGATGAGTAGGCAAGGTTTTGGGCCTGCCCCCATGTTGTGGGCATGTGGTTTCCTGGTCGATTTGAAAGGGTTGAACCTATGTGTCAAAGGGATCAATGGAAGGGGTCGACCGGACAGAGGGGCATCCAGTGGAAATCGTGTAAATGGTGTTAATTTCTTCCGAGGAGGAAGATGGTGGGGGATGAATTTCCTCAATGAGAAGAGGGGATATCTCTAGGTCGACATTATTCAACTCGTACAGTGCTACTCTGTAATCTGGGAGATCAGGGCAGTGATGTGAATAATGGCCGTAGATTCTGCATATTGCACAAGGAGGGTTTGTGCGTAATGATTTATCACGAGGCATGGGGTTTGGATCGAGTTTGACAACCGGGATGTTGGGGTCGTCGTCCAACATTTGCATATGTTCCTATAATGCAGGTAACTGTGGACACTGATGAGTTGGATGGCCTAACTCATCACACAACGAGCATTTTGGAGGAGCACGAAACACGGGGGGAGGTCTAACTGCCTTGGGTGGGGGTACCGCAGTGTATGGTTGCGGGCCTCTGCCCCCAGTGGGTCTGATGAGTGGAGGGGGATTCGTCGATGACGAAGGAGTAGTGATACCGGGAGGTGGTTGGGTAGAAGTAACAATGGGTTGCACCGATTGCAGGATGACATTTGGTGTCGGCGGTGGAACGGGAGGCGAAATATACCACACGGGTAATCCCAATGTTAACCCGGGGAGACTAAGGGTAGCCATAACCGGGGCGCTTACTACACCCGAAGGAGGAAATAGAAAGGGGATTGTGTGGATGGGTGTAACCCCAATGTGACTAGGGACCAATGGTGGTTTAGGGAACAAAGGTGGTTGATTACCGGGTGGTTGTGTATTCTGTGAAAGAGTACAGAGGTTCGCGACGTGGGTCTTTGGTGACGGTGGTGGAATGGCCTGGAAAGTAGAGGTTATCGGCGCCTCGGATTAAAGTCCGGGTCCTACTGAGGAAATGAATGAGGTAGTTGCACCACAAACAGGTTGTTCAACCATGGGGAGAACATTTTCAGGTGTGGCGGGGGCCTTGGGATCGTAATAGGTGAGTTGGTCGACCTTGACCACGCGTCCCTCATGGGGGAACTGCATGGTGCGAAATACGGATGAGGCAACAGCCCGCATGGCATACATGTAGCTGCGACCAAGTAAAAGGTTATAGTCTAGTTGGGAATTGATGACCTCAATGTCAATGAGCACGGTTTTACCCGCCAGTTGGACAGGTACATTGGCTAAAAGACCTTGGGGTTGATATGAATGGCCGTCGTAGGCTCGCAATGCAGTGGTGGACTCCTGGAGAGTGGGAGATCCCAACTTCTGCCAAACGAATGTGGACATGACGCATGCAGAGGCCCCTTCATCGATAATGCACCGATGGATGACAAGATTCCGAACAGAAACAGAAACTTGGAATGCTAATGAGGAAGGCAGGCGTGGTTCAGACTGGTCTGAATCGAATGTGATCAGCTGTGAATCATTAGGGTCAATGGCGCCAATGGCAGAGAGTAAAGTTTTGCGCTGCGAAAGACAGTTTTTCAAACTTCTAAAGCAGACATGGCTGCAGGAGACTGGGCTAAGTCGTCGACAATGTTGTAATTCGACGCCGCGCGAGCATTGGGATTATTGTTGAGACGACGAAGTGGGAAGCGAGGTGCTTTGGAAGCGCCATCAAGTGGATCCAGATGTATATGTAACGTTTGATCTGTGGGATTAACGTTAGTATTCTTGTCGGCGGGAGGGGCTTCAGAAGTGGAACCATATTGGTTCCGACGGGTTTGGAGGTTAGCATCGGCAGTTGACATCATCAACAAATGGTGAGTACCTGAATCGAACATGGGTTGATCAGGGGCTGCATAAGTGATCTGCTGTGGTGGCACGTTGCCCTGAGGGGGGGCTAACGACTGAGTGTTCACTACACCTTGGTTTGGAAAGGGGTTTTTCAGCACCAAGGGTTGATGTTGAGGTGGTGGAGGGTTGGGTGGCGGCTGAGGAGCCGCTTGCCCTTGACGATGTGCATCGTTGGTCCAGAGTTGCCGAGCTCATTCCAAATGTGGGCAAGAATGCGTGTAATGACCGTAGATTCCGCAGATAGAACAAGGGTGGTTTGTCCTGAGGTTATTATTTCTAGGTTGCTTAGGATTCCGATCCGGATTGCAGTTGGGAGGAGCAGCATTGTTATTCTGTGGAGGATTGGGAGGTGGAGGACCTTGCTGATGTTGTTGGTTATTACCGCGGTTACGACCTCTACCACGGTTCTGTTGCGCACCTTGGTTGCGCTGGTTGTTTTGGTTCTGGGGCTGGTTGTGCTGTGTATACACTTGCCCTTGAGCAATGGGAGGATTTTGGTTCGCCGCAGGTGTGGGAGCAGGTTGTGCTGGATAATAAGCCTGTGGGGCTGGAGGTGGTTCAGCTGCCTCCTGGGGTTGTTGGTAACCCTGAGCTATTGGATGTGTTGGATTAGCTGGTGCAGCTTGCTGTGGGTACTGCATCTGTTGTGGCGGGAACTGAATGGGGTTCTGTGTAGCAGGTTGGTTATAGTATGCAGGAGGTACATATGTTGATGGCGTTTTCCCATAGCAATGTTGTGGACAAGAGGGTCCATGAATGTGATGGGTCTGGTTTGTTGGAGCGTAAGAAGTTGTGGCTCCGGAACTGGATGTAGCCCTAGAGAGGTCTGGGGCGGGCATGGTGCTCACCATGCTGAAGGGTTTATCTTGTGGTGTGATTTGCCAATAATGCCATCAGCGGCATGTGATGCCCCCGACGCGTCCCCGCGTGAAGAGTCACCTCGTGGGGCGTCCGGTATGATTGTGTATAGATAACCCGATTGGGCGTAAATGAGATCAAACTGTTGGGCTTTGAGGATGGCCTCTTCTTCAGACTGGGGTCTTTCGGATGCCACATCCTTCGCAATGAGAGGGAGGAGGGATTTTAGGAACCAATCCAAAAAGATACGGTCGTCTAACTTGATTTTGTAGAGGCTTCGGCGTCGACGCCACTCATGAATGTGGTCAGTGATGTGGGTGGCCGTGGTTTATCTGCAAGACAGTAGGATCTCGACTCCCGCGTCATAGCGGACAGGTAACTGGAAGAATTGCAGGAAGGTCGAGGCAAGGGAGGTAAAGGAGGCATGCGTCCCATGGGGCTGGTCGATATACCACATAGCTGCAGAGCCAGTGAAGGTGCGCTGTAATAGAAAGAGGTGGACAGAGTCGTCCACTATGGAGTTGGAGGAACACCATAGATGGAAGGACATGATATGGTTCTGGGGGTCCTCACCTGCCTTGCCCTCAAACTTAGGGATGTCGGAGGGGAGTTTGGTGGGCATGTGAGGCCACGCAGGATCGTGTCTGATAGGGTCATTGGTGAGTCTGGCTAAGTTTGGTAAGTTCAGACTCGCCATGTACGGTAGGCTAGCAGATGTAGTGACGGGGAATGGGACATGCCTAGTCATGGTGGTATGATGTAGGGGTCCAGTAGCTCCTAAAGGTATGCTAGGTATTGCATGTATGTGTCCTGCAATAGGTGTGGTCTAGTATGGGCCAGCGCCTCTAAGTGCAACATGGGTTACACTTGGGTTAGGAATAGTAGTGGTGATTCCTGGAATCTGGGTTGTGGGAATCAGAGGGGGTGTGACCCCTATGTTGGGCATACCCATAACAGGTGGTGGCCCTGTGTTGGGAATTCCTATAACAGGAGGTGGCCCTGTGTTGGGAATTCCTAAATGTGGAGTGTTTCCCATGTTGGGCATACCCAGGGGGGTGGTTGTTTCCATGGATGGCACTGTAGTAGAAGGGTCTGTAGACGTCTCTCCTATGGTGTTGGTAAAGAGTGAATCAAATGGTGTTCCAGACATAATGTTAGTAGGGAATAACTCTGTGGGGTTTTCGGATTCTGCCTCTAAATCAAATGTGAAGTGAGGCGTGTCAGAATCGGATGACTGTCTAGTTGACCGACGATGTGTCGAGTCAAGGGATAAGGCTCGGCGTCGGTGACGTGGCGAGCCAAGTAGACTGAACTCTGGGAGTTCGCCCTGTAGACGACGAGAGCGTCTAAAATTCTCAATGGTGAGAAAATAAGTTTTTGTGGAAAAATCTGTATGTGTAAAATGGTAATGTATAAAAAACTCAAAACCCTAATGCAACCAAGGGTGCAAGAAGGGGAGTAAAAATGAAGGCTCTCAGGTCAAAAAATCAACCTAAAAAAAGGCACTTATTCTGGCAGTTGTGCTACAATAAGTGGAGGGATGCAACAAATGGTTAGAGTACCAACATGCAAACAGCTTCTAGAAAAAATAGGTGTAACTAGACCAAAGGTGGGTTGAATCATGAAAACACCTAACTAAAAGTATTGTGAATCAACAAACTATATTCTCTGCAAGGTGATGAAATCCAAGTCAGACAATATTGAGTGTTCAGTCCACGGCTAGATATCCCCCTACCGGGAGGGACACCGGGTAATCAATCCTAAAGAATGGCAACTAGGATACTCTGTTCATGACGCGTCGAGAAAAGGTAAATCTGCCGTTTGGTCCTTGATCGCAATATCCCAATACAGGGATATCCCGAGAACTGCGAATGGTAGCCCTTCGGTTACTGAATGGATTTCAGTATTCCACTCAGGCTTCCGGAACCATCCTTGCGACTTCAACCCTCCTAGGGGAGAGGCCTTCCCACAAACCGGTTGTGACCGCGCCAATAAATACTAAGAGGTTTTAGCTCCCTAAAGGACAACAACTATGTCTCAGATGTAATAATTGAGGGGTGTTATTGGAACACCTATCCCCCCAATACTACCTAGCTACAAGTTTTTTTAGTGTTCCCCAAGTGGGGTTAAAAGTATGTTGAAATTAGGGTAAGTTTTAAAGCTCAGTTCAATTAAGTGCTTGAGTGGGTGTACGTGTGGTATTGTAAACTGAACTTGAAATTTTTCAAAAAACAAAGGATCTTTTGAAAATAAAAAAGCAAATATTTATGGCTTTTTTCAATAAATGGAAATTAAATGCTTTTCAAGGACTATTCGAAAAATAAAGGATCTTTCAAACAGTAAAGCAAATAATACAACTTCTTTTCGAAATAAATGGATTTCGTTTTTCAATAATTGCTATGGGTAAAATTTTTAACGAAGCAAACAACAAAAATTTTAAATCTAGATAAAATGCAAAAAATAGATCCTTCTTTTAATTGATAATTTTTTTTAAAAAGACTTCTTTCACATGTGCATTCTAAATAGTAAAATTTTTCGATGGCTGTAAATTATGCAGAATTTCTAATACTGGAAAATGTGCTATGTGGGCAGAAAGTACAGTAAGAAATTAATTTTTTAATCGATTTGGCCGAATGAAAAAATTAGCATCGCGGGTTCTGACAGAAAAGCCGCGATGGACCGCGCGGGTTTCTGTCGCACAGTCACGATGGACCGCGCGGGTTTTAGGCGCACTGTCGCGATGTGCAGCGCAGAAAATATCCGCGAAGCCGCGATGTGCAGCGCAGAAAATATCCGCGAAGCCGCGATGTGCAGCACGCAAATAGGCCGCGAAGCCGCGGGGGACTGCGCGGAAAAGGGCCGCGCAATCGGGATGTGGAGCGCGGAAAATGACCGCGAGGCCGTGATGTGCAGCGCGCAAACAGGCCGCGAAGCCGCGGGGAACCGCGCGGAAAAAGGCCAAAAAGTCGCGATGGACCGCGCGACTGTCAGGCTAAAAACCGCGAGGCGAAAGCCGAAAAACGAACCCAAAAATTGATAATTCCGGGCTGTTAATGGCAATAGATGGGGCCAAAAACTAGAGCAGCAATGGATCTGCTGTCTAGGATGGCAGATCTATGGATCTAAAGGCTAAAAACTAATAAAAAATTAAGATTGAAAGCAAAACTTGAGATCTATTGTTCAAAGCCAGCGGAGTCGCCAAAACTGTTGGCCCGGTTTTTCAACCAGGCTTAGTGCTATGGGCACCTGCTAACTAGTAGCAACAGTTTCAATAGAATTAAACAAGAAACTAATCTAAACAAAACTAATCATGGATCTATGCAAGAATATAAGCAAATAATGGAAATATTTTAAAAACAAGAACAAGAAAATGTGAAAGAATAAATTTTGTATTTAAAAATGGGGCAAGCAAATGATTGCAATAACAATACCTCCAAGTGATGAAGGTTGTTGAATGGCTCCAATGGTGAGCAGCTCCAATCTCCAATGGGTCCTTTCTCCAAGGTTGCTACAATGGCCAAATACTCAAGGGAGATTTTGGCAGCATGAGGATAGGAAGATGGATGGATGTGAAATGAGGAGCCCCTACCACCTTTTTATAGGTTTTGGTGGTGGGGAATACCATTTGTGGTTTTGTGGAAACCAAATGGTATTGACCAACATGGTTTAGGTACTTTCCCCTCCTTTTTTCTTTTTTGAATAAAATTAATATTTTTATTCTCTTTTTAATATTTTTGGGAATTTGGACCCTTTTTGAGGGTTTTTTATGCTTTTTAGGAAAAAATAATATTTTTTAGTGGGAAAAGGGGTGTACTCAGGCAAGGATAATTTTAGGGGCGAAATTTAGCCCATGGGCTATTTTTCCATGTTTTTTTCCAAAACAAGATTCGCCAATTTGCATTTTTTGAAGCCCCGTTTCGCCCAATTTTGATGGGGTAAAATTTTTTCACTCTAAAAATTGCCAAATTATTATATAAACTATATAAAATCCTTAGAAATTGAAATAATTTTAGAAAAATATCGTGAAATATTTTATAGTTGACATTTTAAGAATTGGTAAGATTCGCCAAGGTTTATACACTTCTAAATAAGTATGGGTCCTTAAAATTACCCCTGTACTCAGGTCTTTTGGTGACCTTTTGTTGGTTTCAGAGGCTCAGATGGTGAAAAAGTGGACAAATGGGTCATGTGAATAAGGGAATGAGCTAGTGAGCACTTTTTAGGTGTTAACAAGGTCCTTAGTAAAATCGAGTCCAAACTTTGTCAATAGGGCTAATAGTGGTGAAATCCCATATCACGAGTTGTTCTACTTAGATCAGCGATGACAATGCTACCCATATATCAAATCTTAGCGATGGTAGCTCTGGTTGGAGTCATTGATACAATTGGAAAAGAATTTCAGAAATTTTTGTAGCAAGGGGGGAAATCAAACACTAAAGAGTTTCATCTAGTTAAATGGAAAACTTTAATAGCTCACAAAAACTATGGAAAATTGGGCATCAATGAATCATTTGCAATGAATTGAGCCCTTGGAGCTAATATCCTATGGAGACTTGTCTCATGGAGATATGATTGGTGGGAAAAAGTTTCGATAAAAAAATATATTCACTAGAAGAGGAAGAGAAACCTTGAGAAGAAGCTTGAAAACAATTAAGGATCACATATATGGATATTATGCATTTTTGTTACACCACTTATTGAAACCAGATTGTCATAGTATCCAGGGAAAGGAAAAAGAATAAATTATGGACTGATCAATTGGGAAATCCTCCTTTTCTTTATGATCCATCCTTGTTTTCCCTTAAAGCATGGAAATACACCAATGATATTTCTACCTTGCATGAATTCTCTTTGGGATGGAAATTGATGGATTGGTTGGACTCTCTCACCTCCAAGTCCTCTTCTCAATAGTGCTCGCCTACTCCAATTAAAACTCAAATGATTCCCTCGACAGATCAGAGGCATCAATACATAAGATATTGGGGAAAATGAGCTTACACTATCAAATTTGGATATATGGACTACACATCCTTTATCTCTCATCAACTGTCAGGGATATGGAAAATGATTTGGAATAGTGATGGCTTATCTAATTTAAATATATTATGTTGGATGTTATATCATGCAAAATTATTAATAGAGGACAACTTGCAAAAAAGAGGATTCCAAGGCCCATCACACCATGCATTGTGTAAAGAGGATACATGAAACCAAATGCACCTCTTTTTTCATTATTCCTAAACCAAATCAGTGTGGAGAATGGCCCTTAAGAACCTTGGTTTAAATTCCACTCCTCTTGGGTGATGAAACAATTTATTTTGACGTTACAAACATTACAAAGGGTCCTTCAAAGACAAAACCATATTCAAAATATTATGAGAGGCCCTCCCAAAGTACCTTAATTGGAAAATATGGTTGGATAAAAAAATGATCTTCCAAAATGAGGTTATTATCCCCTGGGATATAACAATAAAATATTAAATCCTTTTAGTTGAATCTATTCAAGCCCAAGGACCCATATGTCACAAAGTTCTTAATCTCACATGTGAAGAGAATATTTGGATGGAGAACTGGGATGAATGGGAAAAAAAGAGCAATGAAAGAATCCAACTGTAACATAATAATAATTTATTTATTAGATCAAACTAAACGAGGAAGAGTTTAAATATTGGATGCATGATCATAAGAAATAGATTCTCTTCTTCGATGGAGCAACATAGGGGAATCTAGGGGTGGTAGGTGTGGGGGGATCATCATTGATCCTAGAGTAAATAAGGAAATTAGGTATTTTTGGGGGATATGAATTGATACAAACATTCAAGTAGAGGCATATGTGCTACTTCAGGGATCTTGATAGCATTGATTCAACCAAGATAAAAAAATATCCTCGTGATAGGGGACTCTACGATTATAATCAAGCACATGAACATGGACTTCCAAAATTCTAGTTTTCCCCTCACTTTAATCATCTCTTGAATCAAATATGAAGATTCCGAATTTCTGTAGATTGAATTCTTTCACATCCTTTGAGGTCTAATTGGGAAGTAGACCTCCAGGCCAACTTGGTCTCTCAGTTGGATGAAGGAACTTGGTAAAATAATGGTGTCACTCTCCATATCCCATTTCCTTAAATGGATAGTAACACTAAGCATTACAGAGACATGATAAAAAGGTGGGGATATTATCCTGATCCAATGATTGTTATTATGGAAATATTTGTTAGGATCTCAATTAATCTCAGCACCAATGTTAAGTATACCAAAACCTCCATTAACCTCATCACATTCAAAGGAACATGCCACATGTGTTATTCATGAGGAATGATAGTGCATTAAAGGGAAGGGACGATAATGGGAAGGCTCTACACATGCCATAAATCCCATGTTAATTTCCATTTAAATGCATAGAATTAGTTTACATTGGAAAAGGTGGGATAATGGATCGTGTGGTTCAAAGAGGCCTATGAGTAGTACATAAGCCTAGATATAGATTTGATTTTTTCAAGGTATTTGGAATTGGCCTTCAATGTTTTCAATGGCTACATTGGTTGTACAATTTGGTTGGTATTTTGGGGGCTGGGGATTTTTTTGGGTGCATTGGATAGCCTTATCATGGCAGCTGGTAGTGTTTGATATGGGGATACTTGTCTAATTTTATGGGAAATTTTGGAACTAGTGGGATGGTGTTCGCTGCATATTACTGTGTCAATTGCCGATTCTATTTTTTTTCCATGGTTAGTGAACCTTGAGTAGGGAATAACATCGTGCTTTATTTCTCTTAAGAGGTGGAATCAATATCCTTTGTTTGCTATGGTCTCAGTATTGAATGGGTCTATGGTAGCATAAGTACTGTCTTCTTCACACGTTATGGGTATAGTCATCTACCCTTCTATTCTTGTGGTTATAACACAATAGTCACCTTGTCCAAGCTTTCTATTTATATTAGATTTGAACATCACAAGTTAAATTATGGTAATTTGGGTACATAAAATGTCTACTTGACGCACTCTAGGTATAATCATTTGCATCCCTATTCTTGTGGTTTTAGCACAACATTTAATTGTGAATTCAAGGCTCTATATCTCTTGTTGAGATCAAGGTCTCTATTGGTTAATTTACATAACACCTATAGTGGGTATATGTCACTTATTAATCTATTGTGATTAGGATACACTTATGGCATCCCCATGGACTGTTTGGGTTTCCACAACAAATGTCAGCATGCAATTCGAGAATTTCAAAAAATGATGAGGATGCATGAAGAACTTACCAATGAAAATATTAAAACCTTAATCTCCCTCTCCAATGATATGTATAATAATGAAAATTCAACCTATTTTTAGCTATAAGAAGATATCATGCAACAATAAGGCCAAATTCAAGCACTTGAGGCTGAGTATTCAACCCTCAAATCCACTGTTGACTCCATTCTTAAAAGTAATTACTTAGCTACTTCCAATCGTAGGAAATCTCCAGGATCTACTTTGACAATTACAAAAAATAATGAAACTATCTCATAGATGATGGAGGATATGGAAATAGAGGAACCATTGCCACAACAAGACAATGAAGACCCAAGAGAAGCCTAAAATCAACACTCTTTTCATTAATTTGATTTCATGTCATTTAAAACTTTTTTTGTTTTAGGCATATTATTCTATTAGATATATATTTGTAATAGTCTTTTGGATCTCCTTGAAAGAGACACAAGGAAAACAATAGTTTATTTTTGTGATTTTGGAGATCTAGCAAACATGCCTAGACCAATCTGCGTTTTTTTATTACTCAATTGTACAATTTGGCTACAGCCTCTTTAATATGATATCATAGTCGTTTTTGTTAAAAAAAAACATAATCATGTTTAAAACTAGTCATATAGATTCAATGGTAAATCCCATGGAAATCGTACTCACTTACACTACACATGAGGATACAATTGTCGCATCATATATCTATGCTATGCTTTTAAATTTTTGATACATTAAATAGTCAGATACATATTCATCTATTTCTTTCATCATTACTTTATGATAAAATAACCCTCTTCTCAATGTTTATACTATATATATATCCTTCCATAAAACCTAAGCCATCAATCCTTATTAATTGTTTTTCCTCTCAACAAACACACTTCTTGGTACCTTTGATCTAATTATATAAGTGACCCATAATTTATTTTATCAAATCTTTTTGAACTATATTGACAGAATACAAGATATAATACAAATATCATCAACAACTCAGAGCAACTACTACCTTTTTTTTATATCATTTTGCTGGTTAACAACTCTCCATAATTATAGGTAAGATTAGTGATTATTAATATATTATTTGATATATTTTGAAAAAATAAATTATAAAATAATATACTAATTTTTTTATTAATCAAATTTGTATTAGACTTACCTCCTTTTTATTTTTTATAAACTTCCACAATAAATTAGTAAGTTTTTATTAGATTTTAGATCTTTAAGTTGACACATTATAATCATTTATTGGTCAAGTTTGCATTAGACTTGTTTTCTATCTTTTCATAGACTCCCACAACATTTTTTTAAAAGGAACATATCTCGGTAAATCCTCAGGTGCTTCCCCTCATTTCGAGGATGGTACCCAAGGTAAACTGTCAGCCCTAATTACGGGGCCTAACTTGGTGGGGACATCGAGTGAGGCGCTTCCATAGCCACCCTAAGGATTTGAACCCAAGACCTTCTACTTACGAATACACTTCTCAACCACTCGAGATAACCCATGGGCCTTTTTTAGAAGGAACATATATTGATTCTTGGGAAACCTTCAGGTACTTCCCCTAATTTCGAGGATGGTACCCAAGGTAAACCGTTGACCTTGATTACGAGGCTTAACCTGGTGGGGACATCGAGTGAGGCCCTTTCATAGCCACTCAGGGATTTGACCCCAATACCTCCTGCTTACGAATACAACTCTCAACCACTCAAGCTAACCCACCAACCTTGAATCCCACAACAAATTATCAACATATTTATTGGATTTTAGGTCTTCAATATAGGACTGTTGTAGGAACAACAAATCCCACGCTTTTATTAAACATGGGAGCCCCAATTTTATTTGCTAAGGTAATTTTTAAATTCCTTATTCATTTTGGGGTTTCATAATGTTGATCATGCATTTTATTTCTTTGTCATGAATCAATACAATCAATAATTTTTCCTTCAAAAACTTCATTGATTTTTGTGTGTTTTTGTGAGTTGCGAAAAGCATGAATTTTCAAGTTTGTCCTTTCCGCAACTTGCAATCCGCAATCTGCAATGCGGATTGCGGATGCTTGGTTTTTCGGATTTGAAATTTCTTCTTTCCGCAACCCGCAATCCACAATGCGGATTGCAGATGAGGAAATGATTTTGAAATAAATTGGGTTTTTCTTTTCCGCAACCCGCAATTGCAGATTGTGGAAGGATTTTCAAAACTAGGTTCGCACTTTGTCTATCCGCAACCCGCAATTGCGGATTGTAGAATGCGGAAAGAACATCGTCTTAATTATGTTGTTTGCGATCCTGCAACCCGTAACCCGCAATTGCGGATTGCGGGAACTTTTCATTCATTCACATTTAATGTTGCGTTTCCGCAACCCGCAATCCGCAATTGCGGGAACCTTTGGTTTGTTTGTATTTTGAGTTGTGTTTCCGCAACCCGCAACCCGCATTGTGGATTGCGGATTGCGGAAAGGATGTACATTTTTGCAAAATAAAGTTCCGCAACTCTTCTTCCGCATTCTGCATGTTAGATCTTAGCCGTTAATTTTTTTGATCCTACGGTCCAAATTTCATCCAACGAACTTGTTAAATATGTCAAATTTTTTGCTTTCTTTTTGAACTTCTAAAAATACCTGCCATGAGATACAATCTACCTAAAAGCATGATTGTAAACAAGACCGGGGAAGCTCAGAACAACAATCTAGAGACATATTCTAAACCTAGAAACTAGAAACCAGGTAGTAAGAAAACACCTCCTTTCTTTCTCACTTTTGAAATTTTCAATAGGAATGTCCATAATTGTATGATAGACTCAGGGGCATCATCTAATGTCATGCCCTTATTGTTGATGTATATGTAACTTCGGAATGTATTTCACATATGTATATTATACTCCTATAGATATGGTATTATTCATCTATACGGAAGTGTTTGTATTCCTATAGAGATGTTATTATTCCTCTATACGGAAGTGTCGTCATTTATATTGTAAGTGTCGTAACTTATACTTGATGGGTTATTAGACCACCTTGTTGGGGTCGGCCCTGTATAAGTTATGTGGGTCGAAGGGTTATTAGACCACCCTATTGGGGGTCGACCATGTGGGTCAAAGGGTTATTAGACCACCAAGTGTGGGGTCGGCCCGGATTAAGTTAACCATGGGTTAAGCTAGACAAGTAGGCCCCATTAGTTTATTGGGCAGGACAAGACAAGTATAAATAGAGATCGGGAGATCTCTATTTGATCACTCATTACACACACTTCTCTCATTCGGAAAGTGGCACAATTGTGAGGAGGAGGTTTTGCTGCTAGGAGAATACTATCTCTTGTACTCGGGTTGTATCATTGCTCTATCTAACTCTGAGGAAGTTATTGGGGTTTTTCATCTTTATGGTTTTCCCCAAGTAAACTCTGTGTCTCTTGTGTGCTTTCATTATTGTGTCCATGATTGATATGCTGTATATATGCTGTACATGTTATTCTATCAGTTAAGATAATAGATCATATTGAAGTAAATTCGGAAAAATTAACATGGTATCAGAGCTATCCTGATAGAAGGCATGGTATGGCATGTATGACACTTGTTGCACTTGCGATGCTTGGGATTGATATAGCAAAAACCAGTCATTGTAGAACTTTCACTATAAATACATTTTGGCGAAGGTTTCGGATTTGAAACTTCTACAGGTCGAATATTAGATCCCCATGTACCTTGTGTCCAAAGGAAAACTTCTAATTCATTGTACTTTGTGTTTTATGACCTGTACAATATAGGGTTTCTGCCTCTTCCATATCTGAGTCATAAACAGGTGACCTTGGAACAAAGGTCATAACTTGGGCTAGGTAGCTCCAAATTAAATTTCTTAAAAAGTTACAGGTAGTGCACAGACTGTAGTTTCTCAGGTAACTTTTTTCAGAGGCTGAAACGGAACCAGTGACACGTGGCATGCCGTACACGTTAGCTCTCTTGTTTTATCCCATAAACAGGTCACGTTGCGACACTTGGCATAAATATCTCTTAGAGAATCCATTTGAGGTCAGACCTGTGGGGTTGGAAAGATGACAGGTCGGGATATCACAGGAAACATTTTCAGACCTTTTAGATCAAAAATTTCAGAGTTACACCAGAAACAATCAGGTACATATTTATGTCAAAACATAATTATTTTTGAGCACCTTCATTCATGGCTTACAGAATTTAGGGTTTCGGAGAAAGTTGGAATTTTTGTAATTGGAGACCACAGATGAATGCTACTCATAAAAATCTAAATTTAGAGACCAATATCAGAATTTTTGGTTGGGCAGAAGGCCGGGCTTGATCAGACCCTAGTTCGGGACTTTAATTAGAAGAGTGGAAAATTAGGGCTTCCGCAAAAATGGGAATTTTTGAAATCTGTGACCACGGCTGGAAGCTCCTCAGAAAAATAGAAGCTTAGAGATTTGGGTCAAACATTTTGATTGGGCAGAGGGGTGGGCCTTATCAAACCCTAGTTCGGGGTCATGTCCAGTGAATCCGGAAGTTTCAAAGGAAAATTTGAGGGGTGAAACTTTGCAGTTTTCAAATTATGAGTATACCAGCTTGATCGGCTCATCAAGGAGCATCTTTATATCCTTTCAGAATTTTGAAATTCAAAGTTTTAATTTTTAGGGTTTCTATGACAAACCCTAATCCCGCTCCAGATCCAGTTTCTGCAAATCAAGTGGATTGGGTTAATCCTAGAAGAGAATGGATTGGTCACCTGCATAAGTGAAGAAGTTCCTGTTTCAGAGGGAGATGAGGCTAAGGCCTTACATAAGAAGATTACAAGCAATCTCGACAGGTATGACTCATCCATGTATGTTTCGAGATTTGTTCTTGATTAAGTTTATGGTATTTTTGTTTTCATGTTATTACGGTTAGTACAATTTTGATTCAATTTAGCCTTGTCGTATCACTTTAATAAAATTATGAATGCATGATAGAAGATATGTATTGATTAGGGTGTTGACACTTATGATTGTACTAATGCATTATGGCGTTGTATGAGGTTTATGTTGTCCGCTAACATGAAAGGTACACCGAGAAAGACAAATCATGTTCTAGTTCAAGAACATATGATCATGATGACATGAGGACAAAGATTCATCCATTGTCATGAATCACTTAGAAGATCTATTTGCGAGGTAGTATAGCTTGGTTCTATAATGGTTAACCTATGAGATATGTAGGTTACTAGGACAAGTCATTGAAGAGAACACGAAGACATCATGTGGGTATGTTAGACATAACTAGATAACATACCAATCCAGGTATGTTTTTCCTATATCAAGTTAGAATCCTACCTTGTGTTAGGATCCCTTATATAAGTATACTTGGTATGATTGGTTATGTTTATTCATAAAGTTAGAAATGTAAGTAATCAAGGGTCTATGCATTTTATGTCTCTTATCTTGTTTGATGATTTAACTAACCTATGATCAAATAAGAATATGCATGAATAAAAGAAGAATTCCCTGAAACCTTGAATACTAATGTTTATTATCTGTGTTTGAAATGATCATGAGTATACGTGTTTAAGATTATTGTGTTTCGATAGTATTAAGATTATACTAATGAATGTGTGATTATGTATGAGACCTCGAGGATAACACAATGATGATACTAATAAGCATGCATAGTGATGGATATAAGTTCAAGGACAGGTAATCCAGGAAGCAAAGATCAAGAGGGAGCACACTCCAATTGTTCCTGCAAATAAGAAAAGATCAAGAGGGATCACACTCGAGTTGTTCCTGTAAGGAAGCAAAGATCAAGAAGGAGCACACTTCAGTAGTTTCTGCAAGGATGTAGATATTCAGAGGGAGTTGACCACTTCTCACAATCCACATCAGAATGGAGTTGCAGAAAAGAAGCAAAGACTGAGAAGGAGTCAACCCAACAAACAAACAAAGCTAACTATTTGAATTGTCATTTCTTACATATTTGTTTGTTTAAATAATGTTGTTCAATGATGTATATACTCATGTTCCTATAATTAGGTTGTGTATTATGCATATTAGAATAGTTGCATTGATGAACAGTATACTAATAATATACATGGGTAAGTGTCCTATGGCACTGTACAACATTCCATTGCTACTTATCTAGAATGAAACCTCTTTGCTGACATGTTGGGAGTTGTGCACAGTCTTAACAATGTTCTGGTAGAGTTTGGAAGGCATCTAGAAAGTTACGGGATATGGATAAATGTTGGCTAAGATAATTGCATGACTGTATGACATATTTATTTATGTGTAAGAATTTGTTCTAAAAACTATGAGATGTTTTCTAATCATGCAATTTAACTTGTTGTGTAGGAAAGATCGTATACCATCACCTACAAAAGAAGGACTACAACATTTGTTCAACAACAAAGTTATCTATTGAAAATATTGAAGATATTGAAGTTCCCAGGATCTGGGAAGAATGCCATGATCGAGGAGTACCAGTCGATCATGAAGATGTTTGGGATGCAGTCCCGATACTTGAAGGGGAGTCTGTAGTGACTTCCAAGAGGATCTACAAGATCAAGCATGTTGCAGGTGGTAACATAGAGACTTTTGCTCCTGTAGCCAGATACACTTCCATTAGATCCGTACTTGCTCTGGCTGCAATGATGAAATGGAAGATACACCAGATGGATTTCAAGATAGCTTTCTTGAATGGTGTAGTTGAAGAAGAAGTGTATGTGGAGCAACCACTTGGTTTTGAGACACATGACAGGGAGTCATATATGTGCAGAACTTGGTATGGTAGGATAGATAGCTTTCTATCCAGTTTTGGCTTTACCAAGAGTAAAGCGGATTCCAACCTTTACTACAAGGTTGAGGAAGGCAATCTAGTGATACTACTTTTGTATATGGATGACTTGGTTATTACAGGTGAAGATAGATTGATTGCTGACACGTAGCGGAAGCTTGCTGCTCAGTTCGAGATGAAGAACTTGTGGATGATGCACTATTTTCTAGGTATGGAGGTTTGGCAGAGTGCATATGGAATCTTCCTTGGACAAGGGAAGTTGTAGTAGAGATCCTGAAGAGGTTCGGGATGATGGACTGCAAGGCCATGGCCACACCTATGGCATCAAACCTGAAGCTTCTGTGTGATGCTTCATCTGAGCCGGTTGATATCACTATGTATCGTCAGATGATTGGGTCCTTGATGTACCTGACGAACACGGGACCAGATATTTGCTTTGCGGTGAACACATTGAGCCAGTTCCTGACGGATCCGAGAGGTTTTCACCTGGTTGCTGTAAATCATATTCTGAGGTACCTGAAGGGTACAGTTGATTATGGTCTCAAGTATGATGCGAATCAAAAGTTTAACCTATAGGGTTATGTTGATTCAGATTGGGCAAGCAGTGCAGTAGATAGGAAGAGCAATTTTGGATGCTGCTTCAGTATGGGATTAGGTGTGATCTCTTGGTTTAGCAGGAAGTAGTCTTGCGTAGCATTGAGTATAGCCGAAGCAGAGTATGTTGCGATGGATGAGCAGGTTGCAATTGTATTGACCAAGTTGTTGGCCTGAGTGCAGTTTGAGTACTTCAGAGATAGGCTTGGTGCACTTCAGATCGAGGTTCCTTCCAAAGGGAAGTGATGAGTCCGGAAGATGCAGATGTACATGAGCTTTTCTGACATGGTTGATATGTTCTCCCATGGTCGTGATGTAATTGTTGATCCATTCTCACATGGTGGTAGATGTGTTCTCCCATGGTGTAGATGTAAGGGATGAAGCCATTTTTCACATGGTGGTAGATGTGTTTTCCCATGGTGAAAAATTAAGGGCTGGAGCCTTCCCCGAATGGTGGTAGATGTGTTCTCCCATGTCGATGGCGTAAGTGCTGGATGATGTGCATCTGTGCTGTGCTTCGTGGATGATGAGATGATCTGAAGAGGACGATGCTATGATGATCAAGAGGATCATGGATGATGAGCATCAGGACGATGCTCCAGTTACTGCTCTGTATATGTATCTGCATCATGTTGGATGCTTGTTATGATCAGTTGGATCATTTATGTATGTATGCATCATGTTGGATGATGGATATGATCAGTTGGATCGTTTATGTATGTATGCATCATGTTGGATGCTGGATATGATCAGTTGGATCATTTGTATGTATTTGTATGTGCATCATGTTAGATGCTTGGACCATGTATCTATGTATGTATCAGGTGGATACGTTGTATGATCAGGTAGATCATGTATGATGATATGTATCAGGTATGATCAGGTGGATCATGTATTTGTAGATGTATCAAGTGGATACATTGTATGATCAGGTAGATCATGGATGATGATATGTATCAGGCAGATACTGTGTATGCATCATGTGGATGCATTGTATGATTAGGATGATCATGGATGACGAGCTTCAGGATGTTGCTCCAGATGACATGCAATAGGACGATGCAGTGTTGATGATCAAGATGATCATGTGTACATCAGGATGATGTATGGTGAGTATCAGGATGATACTTTGTGGCCGTGGATTAGGTTGTGCAGATGAGGATGTCTGGGAGATCCTATAGGTCGGAGTTGTGTACCCATAACAGCCTGGGATGCTCTTTCGAGACATTGCTCTGGGAGGACATATAATAACACCCTGGGAGATCCTTCAGGTTGGAGTTGTGTACCCGTAACATCCTGGGATGCTCTTTCAAGGTTTTGTCCTATGGAATATAATAGTGCCTTGGGAGATCCTTCAGGTCGGAGTTGTGTACCCGTAACATCCTGGGATGCTGTTTCGAGGTTTTTCCATGACCACATGTAATTTGTGCCCTGGGATATCCTACAGGTCGGAGTTGTGTACCCGTAACATCCTGGGATGCTCTTGCGAGGTTTTGTGGTGACCACATGTAATTTGTTCCCTGGGAGATCCTACAAGTCAGAGTTGTGTACCCGTAACATCCTGGGATGCTCTTTCGAGGTTTTGTGGTGGGGTCACATGTAATAGCGCCCTGGGAGATCCTACAGGTCAGAGTTTTGTATCCGTAACATCCTGGGATGCTCTTTCGAGGTTTTGTGATGCACGTAATAAGTCTTGAGGATTCCACAGTATGGCCATTGATGATGAAGACCTGCAGGTGGTGGGCCTACATCCAATATGAAAAAGGACTAGCTCTGTAGAACTTCCTATGACGAGTAGATTCAGAGATTGATTGAGATAGCAGCAGCAGTGATGATGATGATGACTCGATGATGATTATCCAGTGACGATGATCCATAGAAGAAGACTTGTGCTAGAAGACCTGTGTCAAGAAATACCTTCCTAGTTAAGAGGGAGTGTTGATGTATATGTAACTTCGGAATGTATTTCACATATGTATATTGTACTCCTATAGAGATGGTATTATTCCTCTATACGGAAGTGTTTGTATTCCTATAGTGATGTTATTATTCCTCTATACGGAAGTGTCGTCATTTATATTGTAAGTGTCGTAACTTATACTTGATGGGTTATTAGACCACCTTGTTGGGGTCGGCCCTGCATAAGTTATGTGGGTCGAAGGGTTATTAGACCACCCTATTGGGGGTCGGCCATGTGGGTCAAAGGGTTATTAGACCACCAAGTGTGGGGTCGGCCCGGATTAAGTTAACCATGGGTTAAGCTAGACAAGTAGGCCCCATTAGTTTATTGGGCAGGACAAGACAAGTATAAATAGAGATCGGGAGATCTCTATTTGATCACTCATTACACACACTTCTCTCATTCGGAAAGTGGCGCACTTGTGAGGAGGAGGTTCTGCTGCTAGGAGAATACTATCTCTTGTACTCGGGTTGTATCATTGCTCTATCTAACTCTGAGGAAGTTATTGGGGTTTTTCACCTTTATGGTTTTCCCCAAGTAAACTCTGTGTCTCTTGTGTGCTTGCATTATTGTTTACATGATTGATATGATGTAGATATGCTGTACATGTTATTCTCTCAGTTAAGATCCTAGATCAAATTGAAGTAAATTCTGAAAAATTAACACTTATCTGTTTGCAAAAAGATGAATGCCTCTTGGGAGCCTTGCCCTACCCAAATTGTTCAACTTGATTGATTCAAAGTTAGGGTAGTGGGAGAACTGAAGAATGTTCTTTTAACACTATCTGCTGACCCAAGAATCCACCAAACTGTAGATATTGTTGTGGCTAATATCCCTGAGATGCATGGAATGTGGTTGAGCAAGGATTGGGCAGAAAATCTCAAAGGCTATTTTGCTACTGACTGGTCCCACTTATGGCTTCCTTATAATGGAAGACCAAATAGAATCAAAATCAATAGAGAACCTTACATGAAACAAATTGTCACTGATTTGAATGATTCTAGTGAGCCTGCTGCTTATTTTAGCTCACATGTAGAACACTACACTTTTGACACAATTTTTGGGATTTTCTTGTAGATCCATCACCTATTGAGAATGCTCAGAACTAATCCCAAATTGTTAATCTTACTTCTGTCCCATTCTATGGTATTGTTCTGCATTATGCATATAATGTGAATACTAATTTTAGGATAGATTCAAATGCATGGACTCTGTTCTTTGATGGGTCTAGATCTAAAGATAGAGCTGGTGCAGGATGTGTCTTGATAGACCCAAGGGGACCAAAATAATGATTGTCTGCAGGCTAGAATTTGAGTGCACCAATAACATTTTTGAATATGAGGCTCTGGTCCAGGGGCTCAAGAAGGCAATTGACATGGGTGCTCAAGTAATTGAATGTTATGGAGATTCTGAAATTATTGTAAAGAAGGCAAGAAATACAATCCACTGCATATCTCCCCGTTTGATTAATTATCAAAAGCTTGTAAGGGATTTGACTAATTCTTTTTTTGCATTCAATATTAAGTTAGTCCCTAGGTCCCAAAATTTTGATGCAGACTTGTTAGATAACACTGCATCTAGATTGATTCCTCCAGAAAGTTTGTCTCCTAACACTTTTTCTATTGAATTAATCTACATACCTTCTATTCCTGACAATGTAACTAGTGGGAAGGTTTTTGACAATGTTCAAATTTTTCTAGATTTTCTCACATCCCAAGGTACTTTCCAAGATGTGGCAATAGATGAAGTTGAGCATGAGAAATCTTTAGATGATCCCAACCTCCCTTCTAATCTCATTCCCAAGTTAGTTATCAATCTAGAAAAATATTATGATCTGCAAGATAAATTCAAACATAAGACAAACTGAAAAACTCAAAGCTCATCCCTGAACTATGAACCTTTCAACATGGGAATTGATCAAAACCCTCAGTTGATAAATTTAGGAATAGACTGCTCTTCTGAGGAAAAAAAAAATTCATTAAACTGTGCAAAGATTTCAAAGATGTGTTCGCTTGGACATATGATGAGCTCAAAACCTTTGATACCAATATCATGCATCACAACATACCCATGAAACCTGATGTTAAACCTTACCAACAGAAACTAAGGAAAATGCACCCCAACCTAGAACCATTTGTCAAAAAGGAACTTGAGAAACTGTTAGCAACTAGAATTTTTTTCCAGTAAGACACACACAGTGGATTGCAAACTTGGTACCTGATCGGAAGAAGAATGGGGAAATTAGACTGTGTGTTGATTTCAGGAACCTAAATAAAGCATCTGAAAAATATAATTATCCCGTTCCCCCCCATGGAACAGATTTTACAAAAGGTTTCAGGTGCTGAGATGTTCTCTCTGCTAGATGGCTTCTCAAGGTACAATCAAGTTTTGGTTTCCCCCGCTGACCAATTGAAAAAAACTTTCAGAACCCCTTGGGGAACCTTTGCCTACAGACGAATGCCTTTTGGATTGATAAATGCAAGTGCTACTTTCGAGAGAGCTATGGACATAACTTTCAAGGGATTAATGCATAATTCTGTTGTTGTTTATTTGGAGTACATTACGATTTATTCTAAAAAGAGGCATGAACATTTGTCCGCTCTTAAATAGGTATTTGAGAAGTGCAGGAAGTACGGGATTTTGCTGAATCTGAAGAAATCAATCTTTACTGTCACTGAAGGTAAGATGTTAGGTTTCATTGTTTCAAAACACGACATGATTATTGACCTTGAAAACATAAAATCTATTGCCAAGATCAGACTTCCCAGTTCTCGGAAAGCCATGTAGTCGTTTTTAGGTAAGATTAATTTTGTTAGAAGATTTGTTCTGAAATTTACACAGATTGTCAAACCATTACAACAACTGATTAAAAAGGATGCATAATTTAAGTGGTCTTATGAACAGAGAAATGCCTTTGCTGAAATTTGGAAGGCCATTGCAGAAGCTCCCGCTCTGATGTCTCTCGATTTCACCAAAGATTTCATTTTATATACATTCACCACTAACTTCTCGTATGCAGCTGTTTGCATGCAGAAACATCCTGATGATCTTGAGATTCCGATCTCTTTCATGATTTCCATGTTTTTCACATAGTATGCCCTTGAAAAAGGGATAAAACTGAAATATTCCGCCAACTACTATCCGCAAGGAAATGGAATGGCTAAGTCCTCCAATAAGAACTTGATTAACATATTAAAGAAGAAAGTAGCCACCCACCATAAAAATTGGCACACCCAACTGCATAATGCTCTTTGGGCAGACCGTGTCACCCCAAAAGCAACCATTAGCAAATCCCCTTACTGTTTAGTCTACGGTAAGGAGGCCATCTTACCATCCAATCTTATGATCCATTCACTGCAATTAGCACATTCAATACAAGAAGATGATTCTTCTCCACTCCAACAAAGGATTGATACATTACTTAAGTTGGAAGAAGATAGGGAAAAATCTAAGAACAAACTATATCAACACTAGCAATTAGTGAAGACATGGTTTGATGAGAAGTCCTCAACTGATAGGGAGTTTACAGTGGGAGATTTGGTGTTAAAAAGGGATAAAAAACGTAAAGACAAGATTGAATATATCAAATTTCAGTGCTTATGGATAGGACCATTCATGATTACAGATAATCTTGGTCCTAGTACTGTCCGGTTGCAAACACGGGAAGGGGTCTCAGAGACCTATCCAGTGAATGTCCAGCTGCTCAAAAAGCATTTTGTTTAGAGGAGTATTTCACCCATCTGTATATAAGTGTGGTTTGTTTTCTTTTCTTTGTTTGTTTTTCTTGTTTTCCTTTTAAATTTTGGTTTTCTTTTGAATCATAATAATGCCCACACATTTGGCAGAGGATTCTGATCAGTCTATCCCAAATCAATAAAGTCTGAAGTTTTGGGGTAGTTATTGTTAGTTTTAATTTACTTAGCCTATATCTGAAAATGGTTTTTCATGAAATGAAAGAGCCAATATTTTGCAGAGATTTAATTGATACTTTTCCACCTCAATCACCATCTCTAAAATGTTTCATTTTGTTAATTTAAGTTATACAAGTGATTAGGTTTTCTTATCTTATGTTTCATCAGGGATTGGCAACATATCTTTATAGCATGGTCAACCTTCATCTATTCTGGATCCCATTATGATCACCTTGAAACTAATGCATTTAATAACTATAAATTGCAAGATGGGGAGTCTTATCACAAGCTAGCCCATTATGTTCATAGATGTTTAGTGGAATGACAACTCCACATCTGGTCACCAATTTAGGGAGATGATTTCTAGCTACTGCTGGAAGGTGGAAGATCCTATCACAAGTCATTCCATTCATGATCTACAAAAGATCAGTGAGTAACACTACTAGCATATGGTTACCAAGCCATGGTATTGTCTTGTAAATTACACACCAAAAAATTTTGTTTTCTTTTGTAAGACAACTTGTTGTATTTAAGGATAGGGGGGTCTTATTACAAGCCATCCCTACTATGATCATGAAATTTATTTTGGATTGGAATTATCACCTTATGGTTACCAAGCCATGATAATTGCTTTCAATGTTAAAAGTTGAAGGACAAGGAGTCTCCTTACCGAGATAGCTTGTTCAGTTTCCAGATCAGGTTTGTGAATGGCATTGACAATATCTGATCACCAAGTCAGGGAAATGGCCTTGTTTCAACAAAGTCTTATTTTTCATATTTTCATTTAGTTTAAAAAAATAAAAAATGAAAAAAGAATAAAAAAAGTGAATAGAAAAAATGGAGTATATATATTTCGAGTAATGCATATGTACACACTTTAAATAAATGGTTAATAAGTCAAGGTGACTCATGGTTTGGAGATCCAAAATGGCTCTAAGTTTGTTCTAAGGCTCATCATAAACTGCCCTCCTATGATTGCATAATGGTAAAGAATTCCCTTTTTATTTCTAGGCTTCCTTCTCAAATAAACATCATCATTAATTGATTCTCGATGGAAACATATCAATCATATGATTAACTTTGTTGTTTGGTTGTGTTTTTGTGAGAACATTTTGTAAATTGCAGGTTGAAACATCAGTTTGCTGACATATCTCCCTTATAAATAAAGATTACATTCACAGAGATAACTGGTTCGCCCAGCCAATCGCCATTTGTTGTAGGCACAATAGATCCCATGCTTTTATTACACATGGGAGACCCAATTTTATTTGCTAAGGTAATGTTTAAATTCCTTATTCATTTTGGGGTTTCATAATGTTGATCATGCATCTTATTTCTTTGTCATGAATAAATACAATTAATAATTTTTCCTTCAAAAAATTCATTGATTTTTGTGAGTTGCGGAAAGCATGAATTTTCTCCTAAGTTTGTCCTTTCCACAACCCGCAATCCACAATCCGCAATGCAGATTGCGGATGCTTGGTTTTTCGGATTTGAAATTTCTTCTTTCTGCAACCTGCAATCCGCAATGCAGACTACGGATGTGGAAATGATTTTGAAATAAATTGGGTTTTTCTTTTCCGCAACCCACAAAACGCAATTGCGGATTGCGGAAGGATTTTCAAAACTAGGTTTGCACTTTGTCTGTCCACAACCCGTAACCTGCAATTGCGGATTGCGGGAACCTTTGGTTTGTTTGTATTTTGAGTTGTGTTTTCGCAACTTGCATGTCACATACTCAAACTCTAGACATTTTTATTGTAAAGTTTTATGACTATTGACCAAGTGGGTTCATGGATGACTGTAATTAATTACTTTGAATATTTTATTATAAATAAATAAAAGTGGAGACAAATATCCAAAGGAGACTGTTGAATGAGTATTCATTGACCCACTAGGAGGAATGGACTAAGGTGGAGAGCAAACTAACACTTGGCAACATCCTCAACTCACTCTAACTGTTGCAGGGGGAAAGTTCCCTACTTTTATGGTCATGATTCCCCAAGAAAGTGGAACTGAGCAGGTGGCTCATTTACTAAACAAACTGACCAAAGACCTAGGCATGCTACTTATCTACCCATCGAATTCAGCAGGAGGCTGTTCATTCTTACCCTTTGATAATTTTTGAGCATAAGAGATTCAATGAGCAGAACGTTAGAAGTGATTGAGTGAACTAAGACTACATTCTAAACTAGTGCAACGACATTGCTGAGTTCAATATTGCTAAAAGCAAGAAGTACTACTGTTGAGTTGCAAGGGAATTTATTCCATTACTCCACACAGCATCTTCGTCCTTGTGGTTCAGTGAACAGTCTCGGGGGTCCTAAGGAAAGTAACTTGGCTATCTTCAGGAGTTGGTTGGGTGGAATGGGCTCCTTTGGCTGTTTGTTTCTTCTACAGTTATCACGTTCATTTGTGTTATCTTATTTATTGCTGTCAAGTTAATACTAGAAGCCTGATTGCTTATGTTATCAGTCGTTGAATTAACTCTTAAGTATTCTGTACTGAAAATGAATGATTTATTTCTGCAAATTATCTTTTCTCAAAAATTACACATCTGTTAGGTTCAATGTTTCCTAGATGTATGAATGATTTCTGAATAATAGAATAAAATATCTTCCCTGCATTTTTCCACACATTGTTTATAAATGCCGTACTCTAGTACAGGGAAGATAGAATTAAAATAGATGTGAAATGTAGTACTGTAAATAGATTCGAAGTGTGGAATTTATAAACAAATCTATTTTATTTCAATATAAACACATTGTTTCTCTCAGATAATTGCTAACTAGGAAACTTAAATATTTATACATTTAGTGTAGTCATAGAAATACCAATATTTGCATTCGAATGATCTCATATATTGAAAGTTTATATTCTGTCTATGGTATAAAAAATTATCAGAATCAAATAAATTTATTTCCTAAGTATTGTTCTCGTTTCTTTTCCATTTAGTATTTCATATAAATATTTTCATAATTCATTTATACTTTTCAAGAAAACATTTATAAAATTAAACAATAATTTAAGCCTTCAAAACATCGACTCCATAGTGCTAGTATTAACCAAAGCAATGCCTATTATTGTAGCAGTGAAATAGAAATATTACACTTTACATTTGTAAAACAAAAACAAAGAAGTATTTTTAATGCTGGGTTCAAAACCCTAAGTAAACCTTTATCATTTTACCCTCGACAGGGTCAAAACCAGCCTACGGCTCAGGTGGTCAAACAAAGCCTTGAGTAGTTAAACATAGCAACGGGCCTAGCCCTAGTTTCATTATCAGAACAGACTCAACATTAACCTGGAGGTGCTGAAAGCATTTGTTTTAGTTTTTCATCAAATTCCCACTTGTAAACCAAAATCGACTTAAAACTTGCCATTTAAACACTCCGTGAATTAATCGAAACTAGAGCCGAGACGAAGGTTCAAAACCCCAAACCAAAAATTAAAACATTATGGTTTTTCCACAAACATTTCATCCAGTCTTACGACAAAAATATTCTCAAATTAAGCCAAGCAAATAACACTGGTTTTTCATATCAATAACATTGTTTAAATAAGTCTTTAAATAATAAAAACTTCAACAGTAAACTGTAACAGTTTTAGAGGCAAAACATATTGAAATGTTGCGAGCTACAGCTCAAGGGGCAAAGCCCTCTTAAACACAAGCCTTACAGCTTCAAGTTGATAATACAACCAACTGCAAAAACCATGTTTACACCTTCAAATCTCAGCGAAACCAAAAACAATCAAAACCTTCGTAACTGTTGGAAACCCCCTGAAGGATGTCACCGAGGCTTACCGGGACATCAAGCATCCATTTTCTTTACAAGCCATTATCAACATCTTTCCCGAGAAGCAAACTTGCCAAACATTACATGATACGCAGGGTTAAAAACTAGAAGTGAAAGCTTAAACAAAAGACAACACCAATGGTTAAACTTTAGAAAAATGCATTTGCAATCTAACACATCACCTGATCTTTCCAGAAGCACATCCGAGTATGCCAACTTCTTCAATGTATACAGTATGTGCACAAAGCACCACTTCAAATCCCTAGAAGAGCCAAAACTCTATTTGTTTGTTTTTGCCGAAGCACATCGGAACCCTCAATACCTTCAAACGCTCATGATGTTACGAGTTAGAGTTAGGTTCAACATTGTTACACTCATAGAAGTTTGGACTATAAAACAATGCAAACCATCGAAACACCGACAAAACCCTACTAGCAATAGGTCACGATATCAAAACTTCAAACACAATACATTATGGTGTTAACCCTGTACATTGTACTCTCATTTTACATCACTCCTACAACCAGTTGCAGGTAGCTTGGTCACACCATTGAAACCCTGGAGGGGCAGAAATAAGTTTTAGTTACAAACCCTGAAAACCGGAGATCCCGTCGGCCTCCCTCCCTACTCACTCATGCAAAATGAATGCTACAAGCATCATCTTGATGGTAGTGTATGGGAAGGTTAGGGTTTATCCCAAAACTCGAGACCAACCACAAAATCAATGATGCAGATCTAGCCACCGAGACAAAATCCTTTCATGATCACAACCTCATTTAATGACAATTAATTTTACAACTTGCAACATACAGCTTACTGTCAACACGGAGATCCAAATAGGATCTTACCATTCCATCCTTGCACAGCTCAACGAGTTTTACACTACCCATTTAAATATTTTCACCAAACTCCAATACTTTTCATGTGAAGATTTGGCCACGAGATCAACCATCAAGCAATCCACCAGGATAGCAGTTATGGAACCATTAAATACCTTAGCTACCGGTTCGCAGTGCATGCCAACACATCCTCCACTATAAGTTAATATGTTGTGTACCTGCATAGTTTGGGAGCAGATAGTAAGGTTACGACAGGTTACATTATATCAAGCTTTGCCACTTTCAATTCAAAACATAAGGTGATAGGTTATACACATAGTATCATACGTATGGTTTATGAACATAGATCCAAACATATAGTTCATGCAAATAGATTTAATGCATTTCATTTTCATATAAAGTCTATGCATATAGCATATTCATTTGCAATCTAAACATAAAGTATAGTTTTATAAGAATTATATTATAATGCTTGATATAGGTAATATATATCTAATATATGTAATGGAATAATATTACAATATTTTCTCCATAGTTTTGGTAGAGAACATATAATGTAAAACTATGAAAATTTTCCATAAGTATTGAAACAAGAAATTATGTGGTATTAAAACGTAAATTTTTCTCCATAGTAAACATGGAGGAATACGATATAGTGAGCTTAATCAAATAATTAAGATAAAATACCTGAGTTGAATTGCAGAGCAAATAATCCTCTACACATTCATATTTTTAACTTAAAAAGGCCAATTATAGTGCTGTAAGATAAATTGAAACACATCAGAAGGTTTCGTTTGGAATTTCTCTGTCTTACCTGTTCTCTGCAAATAGATTTCATGAGCGTTAGCTAGCGATATCTAAGTAAGCCTCGGGGATATTCAAGGACCCCTTAATTTCATCAAGACGAACATTTAGTATCTAGAACCAAAATTTATAATATAGAATGAAAATATGATGTCATGCTTTTGAACATTTAAAATACATAATGGAAGCTTGAAACTCTCGAAACATTCCGATAGTTGAATGACGATAAAAGACAAAACGCATTTTTAAAACACTAATTAGAGTTAATAGCAATGACGACATATGTCATTATTTATAAGGAATATAAACATCTAGTCTTAACGACAGATTTTAGAAGTTGATGTCATTAAGCACTATTTTGATTTTTAATACCTAGATGTGTTTATAGTTAACATTTAATACTTCCGCACAACGATCACAAATAGTTAATGCTACTTGAAAATTTTTAAATTTTAGTGAAATTTTGGGGATGTTACACCGCAACCCTCATTGCGGATTGCAGATTGCGTAAAGGATGTACATTTTTGCAAAATAAAGTTCCGCAACTCTTCTTCCATATTCTGCATGTTAGATCTTAGCCATTGATTTGTTTGATCCTACGGTTCAAATTTCATTCGATGAACTTGTTAAATATGTCAAATTTTCTGTTTTCTTTTACCATTTTTTTAATTTTGTGAATTTACTTGCGTCAAGGATTTTTACTGCCGATTTTTACCAGGGTTGTTTTTCTGCCATTTTCGTTAGCACAGGTCGGTTTTCTGTCTTTTTCCTATTGGTTGTTTATGGATTTTATTCATTTTCAAACTGTTTTTGATTGGTTTTATTTTATTTATCAGAATTACCAATGTTCCACCATGTCAAGAAATACTCGTTCCAAGATAGCCCAGAAAGACCTCATAAACAAAGACCCCAATTTTGGCATTCTCACTGATACTAGTATTAGGGTGTCTGAAACCTATTAGCTAGACTGGTCACGAATTTATGTAATTTTTGACAATGACGACCTGTCAGAAATCTAGGATAACCAATTTGTTTATGAGAAAATCATGGATTCTCAATTGCATGCCATGACATCTAAACCAACCCTTCTCCCTTACACAGATGCAGTCAAGTGGATAATTGATCATGCAAACCCTAAATACCATTCCTTTAATGATGATGCAGGGTCCCAATTGGCTTAATGATGATGCAGGGTCCCAATTGGCTTCTTTTCGCTCTGAAGTTTTCATTAGAGCATATGACCTTAAGCTGGCTACCCAACTTCTCAATGTCGCTTTCATAGACTCTGTCAAGACCAGGTTTAAATTCGATGAGATGATAAAATCATGGATGAACAACCCGACCAAATTCATACCCAAAGCTGATAATTCATACCCTATTTCATGGTTCAAGGAACCCTTTTCTCTCCTAGCAGCCATGCTTTGCAGGATGTACAACCTACCTAACTGTTCTGTGTTCAAAGCCGAATGGGCACCTGTGTCTCATCACGTTCTCATAGCAGGGGGAATAATTTAATTGGGCTTCGATTTTGTCAGCCGAGTTGAAGACAATTATTGAGCATTATCAGAAAACATCGGCTTCAAGGAAGCCTCCTTTCTTCTATTCAACTTATATTATTGATGTGTTCTGCTCATAATTCGAGTACCCCTCCATGGGATGGAATTGGACTCTTTCAGCTCCTCCAGTTCACATATATTGTTTAGCATTGTGGGAAAACAACTATGTGCCTTTACTGTATGATATATGTGATCATTTCTTTGGAACAATTTATCACAAGATATTCAGAGAAGATGCATCTGCCTTCTCCGCTAATGCCAAAAATATCATCCCCACAATTGGTGACTGGTATGTAGGAGAATCTTTCTCCTATATCAGGGATTGGGGAAGTAGCAAGGATAGTCCCAGATAAATTGCTTCTTGAAGAAATTGCTTACCAAACTGTTACAGATGGAGTATTCCTCAAGCTATCTGGATATAAAATAAAAGGATGGCCCAAATTCCCTTTGAACCTTGGGTCTTTGGTCATTCAAAACTCAACACATGATGCAGTATTCGGAAAGAAGATTGCTTCATTAAAGATGGAACAAGCCCCCAAAAGGATGCATGATCCCAAGGCATTCATGGCTGCCCACTTTTCCCAAGAACACATGAAGACTACCTATTCCCATGAGACTGCCCCTGATGATTCCATTTACCAGGGAGTAAATTTGTTGTCTGAAGTCCTGATTAGGGCTAAAACTAAAGAAGATCAGAGTTTCATTCTTCAATACCAACAAGATCTCAAGACTAAGGTTTTGAGTTAGAGGAAAATGGAACTACAACTTGAAGAACAGGCCAAAAAGGATAGAGCAGAGAAATATGCACAAAAGGAAAGTACTCCTTTGATTTTAACATACCCGGGTGAAGGCAAAGGAAAAGGCCTTGTGGAGGATGTGCAACAAGCCAAGAAGATTCTAATTCAATAAGCTTATGAGCTGAAGAAGAAATTGGCACACATGACCGCAATGGTTTATTCTCAGGTGATTGCTGCAAGTACCCCAACAAAAAGACAGAAACTTCAAGCCCCTATGTCTCAAATTCCTACATTGAACATTGAAGATAGTGATGCAGAGGATGAAAGGCTTCCAGTCAGATTTCTTTTTCCTGTAGTACCTATAACGAAAGAGGTAACTGGAGTTTCTTAGGCCATTGCATATTTTCTTGATAACATTATGATGGATGATCACACTCCAGATGACCATTTTACTGAAGTCACCACAGTTGCTCCATTAACTTATACACCCCCACTCACTTCTAATGAGCTCCCTCTCACCTCGACTGTTGATGTTACCCTTCCATCAGCTACCATAGCTGAAATATTTACCACTTTTTCTATTACTTCAAAACTAACCCTGTTAACTCCACCATTTACCTCACTGCCACCAGTTACTGATATCCAAGACCCAACTATTCCTTTACAACCATCAGTTACTGTTACCACTACTTACCTTCCTGAGGTTGTCACTCTGAATACTTCTCCTACTTCTTTACCTTCAATTTCTGATACTGCCACTTCCTCCATGTCTACCTCCCAGATCACCTGCTCTATCCCAAATTCTATTGTCACCCAAACAACCCCACTAGTTTCAACCTCTACTATAGCTACATATTCAACAGAGTTGATGGATGATTGTGGAGATGATGTTGCGGTCTCCCTTGGAGAATACTTTACAGTAGATAAGCCAAAGTAGTGATGAAAAGAGGCAATAAGAGAAGCAAGGAAACAACTATGCTGCAAGCACATGTTCCTAATTAAATAATTTGGGAAAAAGATTCTGATGACATCCAGCAGGAGGCATTAGACACTGCTGCATCAACGGGGGCATTTGCTGGATCCAATTATGATTTAGTGACTTCACTGAATAAGGAGATTGACAATACGAAAGAAGAATTGAAGAAGCTTCAGGAGCAACTGGTCAAAATTAATGAAGAACATGAATCTCAGATTCAAGAATTGAGAAATCAGTATGAAAGTTAGGTCAAGGATCTACAGGAACAGAACACTTCTCTTTGAGTCCAAGTGTAGGATACAAAGGTCCTAAAAACTGCCAATATTGAGAAAATACTAGTGCTGGAGCAATAGCTAAAGGATGCAGCTGCCAATGCAGCCACTTCTTCTTTCTCCACGTTTTTTGAGGAAGAGTTTAGGGACTTGGCTAACAAAGTAAATGAAGAACATCACAAACTCTTGGCTGAATTATTTAGTTCCCTAAATGATATTCAAAAAAATCATAATGCTTTCAAGCGACTTTCCATTATCCTTGAGCAACACATTGACAAAAGGTAACAATCTTCCAAATCGATTGAAGACATTGTTGACTGGAAAATGTATATAAAGGAAAAACCTAAGGACATCCCAGTTTTGGATAGCTTCAAGTTCAAGAGAATCATAACATATTTGGATGCTTGGAAAAATACTTGTGAAATGGTTGAAGAAACAATTAAGAAGGCACAAGCAATCTGTGGAAGAAGATGGTATGCTGCAGACAATATCATGGTCATGCTACAGTTTCCCACTATGGAACTTATTGAGAAGTCTTGTCCACCAAAGCTGATGACTGAACATGTTGATAGTAGGTGTGAGCATGTCAAAGAATAGATTAAGTAGCTTGAGCACATAGAGATTTCAGAAGTGGACAAATTCATCAAGCAACCTGTCAGTCTGGAGGGAAAGATCCATATTTTTCTGCGTACTTGGCATAAGCTAAGCAAGAATGAGATTGAATCTTTCATGTGTGATGCCCAGTTAGGACTCGAGTTGGCTAAGTATCCAAATGTGGATGAGTTGTTATAGGTTTGGGCCAAGTGGTGAGGTGCCCTTGGCTATTCTTAGATTAGTTTGATTTTGTAATCCCTATTTTATGGGAAGTTTACCCTGTATCTTTATTGTAATTATTATTTAAGGGGTAGAGATCTCATAGGGGAAGGAAGGGGGGGGGGAGGAATCATCGAAAGAGGATTGAAGCTACTCTGATTCATTAATAGATTGTAATTTTTTGTAGCCTTGAAGAAATACATTTAGTTTTCTCTTGATTTCTCTTTTGTTTAATTTATCAAATTTGTTTGATGGATTTTAATTTTCTCTTCAACTCATGAATGAACACTATTTTAGTTTGCAATCTTAATTAATACATTGATCTGCAGTTTAAATGTGTCTTGAACTATGATCTATGATCACGTTTTAAATGAATTTATTTATTTAAATAATTTATCTATTTTTGCAAATGATAAACAAATATTATTAAATTAATGCCAATTTTTCAATTAGCATTCCATAATAGGATAAGCTTGCATGTGCTTCAAGCCTTAAGCTACAATCATTCAATTTTCATTTTTTGGGTGTGTCTTAAGCTAATAAGTAAAGATCCACTTCACATTTATGTCAACTAGTGAAAACACTTATTAATTTCCAGATTAGGTTATCCTGCACATTAAAACACGTCCCTTTAATTTAGATCTTACTTACTTTAGATTTCCTTTAAAGCAAATTCATTTCTAGAGACAAAACACTTTTGATCCTCCCTCACAGGAAGTCAGATCCTTTCAGGATCAACCCATTTAAGTGCCAGCAGAGGCCTAATATCCGTGGCATTTAACTATACCAAACAGTCTGGGGATAGAATTGCTCTTGCGCAGAGTTGTTTGAAGCCTTTTAGATTGGGTTTTCACCCTTTGTTGCTAGCCTTGGAAAAAATTCAGCAACTTACATGCCTGGGGCTTCAACACATGGTGCTAGAATGAGGGCCATGACCAGTCATGCCTAGAAAAAAAACCAACAGACGTCCTCTAGCAAGAATATCAGTTGTTACAAGGAGTCAAACACAAGCATCTACATCTACAGAGCAACCGGTACAAGATCCAACCGTAGTACCTGCTACACCAGTAACAGGAATATAAACCCCTAGAACTGAAATTATCTTCTTCTCACCTATTAGGGGACCCCTAACCCTTAAGAAATTAAGAAAAATCACACATGATAGTATTGCTAGGGTTAACCAGAGAATTGAAGAAAATTAGAGCCTGAGATACAGGTTATCCCAACATGACCATACTAGTAATTCTGAGATTGTTACTTGTTCTGATAATCAAAATTCTGACAATCAAAACATAGATAACTTGAACACTGCTCGACAGGAATTTTTTCCTGATATCTCATCTTTATTTGAAGAAATAGATCAAGATATGCAAATCACACAACCCAACGTTACAACATGTGTACCACCACCAACACCTACTTCATCATCATCATCCTAATCCGAGGAATCATCAGAAAGTGAGACAACCTCCAGTTCTTCTTCAGAAGGTATACCCATGGCACAAAGCCAAAACATACCTTGGATGGACCAAGATGCTGCATTTATTGTTGAAGATCAACATACATTGCCAAAGAACCCTAAAAAGTGGCTTCCTAAGTTTAATCCTGATGATAAATCACCTGCACTAGACCATATTAAAACCTTTATGCAGGCCATTAGACTTAGGAGTGTCATACATGAAGATGTAATTTGTAGATTGTTCCCTTACACATTTGAGGGGAAAGCATCTACTTGGTACTTTGCCTTAGAATCCCGATCCATTTCTTCCTGAAATGACTTTGAAAAACTCTTTATCCAAAAATTTGGAGACGAAAAAACCCGAGAAGATCTGTCTTCAATGAAAATTAAGGGCAAAGAAAGGGTCAAATATTATAACCAAATATTTTCATGCCTAAAGAATAGAATCCCTGCTACTGTTCTTCCTGTTTAAGAACTATTGGTTGCATATTATGTTAAAGGTTTACCTATCCCCATTGCCATGTGGGTCAAAAGAGCACACAATGATAACTTGCATAAGGATTTTGTAGAAGCCATCCAGGTAGAGAAAGATATGTTTTGCTTAAAAGATAACCCTGATGCTTCATTTGAACAACCTTCTACCTCCCACAAGAAACCAGACAATCCTCCCAAACCCAATGCGCAAAAAAAGGATCCTTTTGAAATGAATGACATGAAAAGTTTTCTTCAAAATATCTCTAATTAAATGGTAGACTTAAAAAATACCAACACAGAAAACCAAAATAACAACAGAGGATTCAATAGACCACATTTTAGGAGGCCTTATCAACCCCAATAGAATCAAGTCCCACCTAATCCTGATGAGTGGTTAAATTCCGAAGAAATTATTTCAATATTTAAAGATTTTGTTTTAGAACCTCATAATCCTCTTGATCACACTGATGAAAATCCAAAAGAAAATCAGGATCCTGAACTAGCAGATGAAGAAGAGGACCAGTAGGTCAACACTATCAGTTACTTTTTAGAACTCCCTATGGCTGAAGAGGAAGATGAGCCTGAGGCTTTTTTTAATGTCCAACATACCTATAATAAAAGAAGCAAGGGACAACCTACACAGGAAGCTTCCCCTTCAACATCTGCCCCAAACATAGGTAAATCAACAACACAAAAGGACACTGTCATTCCTGAAATAGAATACAATTTGATTGATGACTTGAAAAGAGTGAAATCCAACATATCTCTTTTTGAACTTCTGAAAATCCCTGCCATGAGAGACAGTCTGCCTAAAAGCATGATTGTAAACAAACCCAGGGAAGCTCAGAACAACAATCGAGAGACATATTCTAAACCTGGAAACCAGAAACCAGGTAGTAAGAAAACACCTCCTTTGTTACTCACTTTTGAAATTTTCAATAGGAATGTCCATAATTGTATGATAGAATCAGGCGCATCATCTAATGTCATTCCCTTATCTGTCTGCAAAAAGATGAATGCCTCTTGGGAGCCTTTTCCTACCCAAATTGTTCAACTTGATCGATCCAAATTTAGGGTAGTGGGAGAACTGAAGAATGTTCTTTTAACACTATCTGCTGAGCCACCAAACTTTAGATATTGTTGTGGTTGATATCCCTGATATGTATGGAATGTGGTTGAGCAGGGATTGGTCAGAAAATCTCAAAGGCCATTTTGCTACTGATTGGTCCCACTTATGGCTTCCTTATAATGGAAGACCAAATAGAACCAAAATCAGCAGAGAACCTTACATGAAACGAACTGTCACTGATTTGAATGATTCTAGTGAGCCTGCTGCTTATTTTAGCTCACATGTAGAACACTACACTTTTGACACATTTTTTGGGGATTTTCCTGCAGATTCATCACCTGTTGAGAATGCTCAGAACCAATCCCAAATTGTTAATCTTACTTCTGTCCCATTCGCTGGTATTGTTGTGCATAATGTATATAATGTGAATACTAAGTTTAGGATAGATTGAAATGCATGGACTATGTTCTTTGATGGGTCTAGATCTAAAGATAGAGCTGGTGCAGGATGTGTCTTGATAGACCCAAAGGGGACCAAAATAATGATTACCTGTAGGTTGGAATTTGAGTGCACCATTAACATTGTTGAATATGAGGCTCTGGTCCAGGGGCTCAAGAAGGCAATTGACATGGGCGCTCAGGTAATTAAATGTTATGGAGATTATGAAATTATTGTAAAACATGTGAGAAATAAAATCCATTGTATATCTCCCCGTTTGATTAATTATCAGAAGCTTGTAAGGGATTTGACTACTTTCAATTCCCCTAAGAATCTAACATTTGAGCAGTCAAGTTGACTTATCTGAGTTTCACAAGGAACGAGTTCAACATTTAGCTTCTTACAAACCAAGTAAGGCATGATGTTTGATGAAGCTCCTTAATCGACCATGCAATTATGGAAATCCCGATTAAAGATTTCAAACGTTCGTAAGAAGGGAGGAGTATTAGATTTCAAGTTTTTTCCTATTAAAGTATCCCTATCTACCATTGATTTTTTGTTGCTGTCTGAGTTAGTAGAAATTCTAGTGGTACTGGGATTAGAATTATTTGCAATAGTAGTAGTGGTTTTATTTTTTTTGAAATATTGCTGGTTTGGGCTGTCAAATTAGAGAGAATCGAGCCTCGAGGCATAGGGTATATTTTTAACAATTCAAACATGTTAATATTTGCTCGCTTTTTTTTTTAAGGTCATGTTGCCCCCCCGACAACTTCCCCTTTATTTGGAAAAATAAAGGGGACCCCGTGTAAATATTGTAAATATTTTACTTTTGGTTTTCTTTCATTTTATCTTGTTTGATTTAGTTAGTTGTTTGATGATCTCTTTTGGATCCGTGATTTTCTATGCTGCCTTTTATTTGACTTGGTTTTCATGAAAGTGATTTGGTAGTCTTGACTTTGAATGTTTCATGGTTTATGCTTTGATGACTTTGCAAGTTCATGGCTATTGTATTCAAGCCATCATTTGCATTATTCGACTGATTGGATTGCCACCAACTTATCATTTTGTTGTTCGAGTCTTTTTTATTTTGGTGGATGAGAGACACTTGCACACTCTCAGTTGACCTTCACCGAGTTGATTGTATTCCTCCGTTTGGAAGAAGTGGATTATCTTGACTTTTCGACATTCTTGCCAATTTTCGGTCTCGAATGCATAAATGAATTTTTGGACATTTAGTGGATCACAATAATTTATTTGGAATCTAATTATTAAGATTCTCATCCACGTCATGAAAGATTATACACTAAGGAATGAGTTTGAACTCTTGGCATCGAATTCGAATGAGTGCTTCCATGTTTGCCCAAGAGTTATAAACCAGATTAAGCATCCAAGTATTATATTTAATTGCTCAAAAGGTGAAATGTTCTTTACTTGTTCCAAGTGAGCATATTCAATCTTTCAATGAAGTTTATTATGGGTTGAATAATTTAAGAAATGAAAAGAATAACATAGGGATTTGAAAAGTTCACTATATTGACTGATGTATTTAGTCTTTTATATATATATTTTTTGTTAGTGTATTTTGCTCAAAACTTTAACTAATATAAAAAATTAATATAAAGTATTAAGTTTGACGATTTTCATTGAAAGATCAAACTTAAGTATTGAAATATTACGTTGCATGAGTCATTATAAAAAGCATAAATCCCTTGGTTGCTGACCATTTTAAAATTCACTATCTCTTTGCTCGATTATCTTTTGAATGACCACATGATGAGATTATGAATTATAATAAATCGTGATGAGTTTAGATAGGAATTCTTCCCATGAAATTGACAGAGAATTAAGCCCTCACATTAAACCTACGGAAATTACCATGATGTTATAAAACTTAATATTTTGGAAAAGAAGGTTTATTTTTCAACATTAGATCATTAAAAGACCAAAAATTCTATTAATTCATTTGTTAAGATAATGTGTTGGAATTTCAAGAGATTAAGGCATGGCAGATATGAGATCACATAAGATCTAAAGGAGGCACGAGATTGAATGAACCGAGACCACAATAAAGTTTGCCACGTATTCACAAGCATAGTTAGAGACTGGTTTGAAATATCATTGACTGAGTATCAAGACATTTAAAGGAAGAACAATTTATAAAATATTGATCAAAGAAAGTGTGTACCAAATCAACCATGTGAAAATATTTCGTAGAAGGAAGATAATGTGGGTATCAACTGAAAGGGAAGCTTCTTTATCTTCTTATTTTACTATTCGAAATATTTTTTTTCATTTGTTCTGAACGATCAGATCACGAAAAAGGCGGATGATAGATGATAGCTGCTGTAACCAGAAGGCTGACCTACCAGTGAAACAAAAGGCTGACCTACCAGTGAAACAAGGGACTCGATTGGGATAGGATGGAGAGGTCAGATATTGTTGTTTTATTGCACTTGTAGTCAAATTTCTGTTTTGTCTCTTCTCTTCTGTAATGGTCAATAGATGCATGACATGGGATAGGATGGAGAGGTCAAATATTGTTGCTGTAGTTCTTGTATAGACTTAGTGTGCTATTACAGTTCCTATGGTAATATATGTACTTTCGTATTTCATTTGTAAATTTCTATAAACCCGTTTCATTTTTATGATAATCGTATTTTCAGTCTCTTATGGTTGATATCTACATATATTCATCTTTCTATCGATCGCCAGTTTGATAGATTTGAAGTTAACAATTTCACCATTGAGTATTATAATGTGTTCACTTATTCTATTCAAGGATCCAATTGAATATTATAATGTGTTCACTTATGATTTGAGTTTTATTACTAGATTTAATTTGAACATAATTTATTTATAATTTAAATATATCATACTGCTTTAGTCAATCACAATAGAATTAGTTTTAAAATCTGAATTACAGTTTTATTTCATAGCGGAAACCTATAGATAATTTAGCAGCTACTAAACTGTTGTTTATAGTTTAGCAACTACTAAACTGTTGTTTAGTACAGTTTAGCAACTACTAAATTTATGTGTTATGATTAGATTGGAATAGGTTTTTGTTAACAATCCAATTAAGTTAGTTTTCATTTAGTTTGAATAGGTAGGAACTAATAGCACAACTAATACAAAACAAATCATGAGACTCTCTTGTTGAGAGCAAACATTTAAAGGCAACATGGCTTCATTCTTGTGAAAAGTATCCATCCCAAACAGACAAGGGACTGTTGTAAGAACCTTGTTTGGGATATTTTTCCTTAGTTTGCGAGAGAACACTTTTCCTAGCCAATAGGTCCTTGATTATGTCATATTGTAGTTCCAAATTTTGAGTTACAATCGGCTGATTTGTACGGACAAGATTATTTCTGGAAGCTGGTGGAGCTTGCGAGACTGCAGGTCCCTTGCTTCTTGTGTTATAGGTTTGTTGATTTACAAAGACAGATTGGTTATTAGATTCAACTTCTTTATGTGAACTGTCCCAAAAATGACAATTAAATGGGAAAGGGTCTTCTTGGGTTTCTTCCTCAGTTTCAGGTTTCTTCTCCCCTTCACACCCTTCAAATTATTGATCTCGTGGGGATTCGGATAAGGAATATACAACCTTGATAGTATTAAAAACTTATTCATTGGATGAAACATCGGGGGGTGGGTTTTGCCTAGTTTTAAGGGAGGTTAATTTCTTATATGGAGTCTTAAAGTCCCCCTATTATAGGAACCTTCCCCATTATTCATCTTCAATCCAATGAATTCATTTGTAAGATCCCTAATTGTTTGTTGTACTTTTTCTACATCGAATGCTTGAGCATCCCTCTTATCATAATTTGATCTAGGGACATATTTAATTTTCCTCTTAGGTGGATTATCAGTCTTACCATTATTTTAAGGTTCGAAGGTCATCGATTTTTTTTCCAACTTTTATTGCTTCCTCAAAGGTTTTTACTAGAGTAGTTTTACCAGCTTGCATGACAAACATGCCAAGATATTTAGGAAGGGATGAGGCATAATTTTCTATGATGATATCATCTGGAGGTTGTGATGCAACTGGTATTTTGTTTTTCAATGTAAGGAAGTGTTGATTAAAATCCTTGATCCTTTCTTTGCTTTCCATTTTGATTCAGGTCAAATCCAAATCTAAAACAATAGGATTTTTATCCTCACCAAATTTGTCCAGAAAAGCTTGACTAAAATCTGTCCAATTAGTGATGGATCCTTGAGTAAGAGAAAAATACCATACTGATGCTTTTCCTTAAAATGTCAAGGGAAACAAACAACATACACCATCTTCATGCTGGACGTTCATGGTCTGGACAACCAATATGAATATATTGGTATGATTTTCTGTAGGCTCTTTGTTGTCAGGATCAAAATTAGGTAGGATCATATCAGGGTGTTTAGGTAGATGATGATGGATCCCGGGTATTGCAACAACACCACATCGTAACCAAGGCATGTTATTGTTTTGGTTTCTCCCTCCCACACCATCCATGTTTTGGTCAGATTCTGAATCAGATGACTATTTATTTTCAGAATCTCTCGGGATCTTGGGTGGTGATTCAGGAGGTGATGGGGGTTATTCAGATCCTCCAGAAGAAAGTAGTCTATGATATATGTTGGTATCTATTACTCCCCTAGAAGTATTGGTTACTTGATAATTTGGGGTTGCAAACCCTAATTCTGTGGTTCCTGGAAGTGAAGTTTCACCAACAACAAATTGTGAATGAATAGTGATATGCTTGGAAAACCATGATCAATTGGTGGTATACCCATACCCTGAGAGTAATTTCTTGTAAGAATGCGTCGTGATTCTTCCAAGGTGTTATTAATCTGCTCAGGAGTGAAAGGTGGGATGGTATTATCTCAATCTATAATGGCCCTAACTATGTTAAATAAAGGTGTTGAGGTGGACTCAATTTGAGATACAGATACTAGACTTGACACAACTTGGGAAAATTGTGTTTCAAAATCACTAAAAGGTGAGAGATGGTGTCTATCAGTAGGATTATTGTTAATTTTTCATCCATTAAACATTTTGTTCAAGCCTTCCTTCTAGTGCCATTTGTTGGCTGGATTTTCTGTCAAATGACCAAATTAAGGAAATACAACCCACACCAAAAGCTTAAAGCAGCCTTCTGTGTGTTTATGATAGTTGGTTTTCACAGGTTTGAAGGCCCTGTTGGCTTTGCGAGTTGCTCTCAAAAGATAGTCTTCATTGTTTTGTGTTATATATGATTACTTCCTACTGTTTATAATTATATTTACAAACTAAGAAAGTAATAAGGAAGGACTATTAATAAACTAACTACAAAACATAAATTAATAGTTTCTAATTTACAAATATATTAAAAATAAAACTAAATATAATTATTTACAACCTATCCTGGCTAGGAGCAATCCAAATAGGATACAAGTGCTATATTAAAACATGGTTTGGAGATCATATGCTATTCTGACAGAATGTTGACATAGAATTAATCATTCAATCAAAACAACATTAATATTTAATCACATAAATAATAAAATAACAATATACAATTATTACCATATGATAATACAATTATTATAAACCATGTTCCAAAATAACGGGTCCGAGAAGTAATAATTTTATTTCAAGCATAATCACACAGAAATTATGCAGAGAATTTAAATAATTGCATAGATGTAACATCCCTACCATGAAAGTTTGTTCGATTTTGGCCAATTTTGAACTTTGCACTAGTGAATCCCAAGTTGTCCCAAATGCTCCCAAATGCTTCCGAATTCTATATGGAATGGATTGATGGGTATTAGTACATCCTAATGCATCTACTGGAAAATCAAAAACTTACTAAAGACATTTATGACTTGCACTAATCAGGGATGAGTGAAAGGAAAAAATACTAGCAATTTCGATGTTGAAACCCCCCACTAGTCACTGACTTTTTTGATTCCCAAATGTTGTACGACCCTTCCTAATTCCTGAAAATATACTTTTATTAGATAAAAGAATTCAATGGTAATCAAAATTCAGCATTTCTCATGATCTATAACTTGCTACCGTGCCCATAAAATAGAAAGTTGTAACACATAAACATTGCTTGGAAAATGTAAACAATAGACATGGAAATTGTTGCATAAAATTTGATCAAATTCCCAAGGGACCTGCATAAAATAACTTGGTAATCTACAATACAATAGAGGATTCTCAAGAAACTTCAAAAACATAGATAAATTTTGATGCAAAACTGATGTGTAATTAACCCGAAAGTTCACAAGAAAATATAGAGGAAAACTAGCTCGAATGAGAAGTTTGTTTGGAATTTATACATGATACACATAAGGTTTCGAGATATGGATCAGATATGCAACTCAACACAGTTCCATAAATCATATCTTACATCAATGGAGTCACAAATATACCCTCATCAATTTTTATGCATCCATTACTGCGCCATCAACACTAGAACATAAGCATTGAGAAGAGAATGAAAGAAGAGATAGTAGAAGGAGGACCATGAGATGAAATCGAACTGTAGAGGGAATTGAACCTACAAAAAACACTTGATTTAAGCTCTAATAAGAGGTCTAAATGGACTCTCATCCAACCAACTTGGATAGGGATCTCTCACCTTCAAAATTGGTTCAATGGCAGGGAAGGTAAACACCCACCGTGTATGGACAAGCTAAGCTCGCCAAGAGTGCAAAAAAAAAATGATCCAATAGATGCTCTCCTTCCTAATCCTCCCCTTTTATTAACTTCACGTGGAATCCTTCCCTCCATGAGCTCGAATTTCCATCCAAGATACTCACTCAACTCGATTTAGTGGTTGCTTCCTTCATGAGACATTTGTCCTCATTCTTGCACTCCTCTTTCCCCATTTCGAATTGGGAATCTTGGATGACCATAACTCACTATATGCACCCTCTTGATGGCTATTTTTATCCCTGATATGTGAGATTTGTCATAGGTCTTCCATCAGGTCTAAATTTTTCATATTTGTCATAGATTCCTTCGTTATTGTTGTCATAGATGCCATGGAATCTTGTTACACATGTCACAATTTTCCTATTATGCCTCTTCCTCTTCATTGGGAGTTACTCTTCCACTCCAAGTTGAGTCTCCTTAATTATTTCCATGAATATTTCCTCTTCATATGCCCCAAGTACGTTACCCTCTATTTGTGCTAGAAATTGTATCTAGAATACAAAGGTACAAGCTAGAACAATCTCAAGAAAAACTAAAGGAAATCAATTTGTTTTTGTAATTTTTGTTTGAAGGTATCATTCATAAGAAGGGGGGTAATCGAATATTAAACATATACAATTACTAAATCATAAAGAAATCTTCAAAGATTTGAAAATTAAAGATATAAATATAGACATAAATCATAAGCATACATTCAAGAAGAAATCTAGTTCTTTCCACAAATTTATAAGCATTCACAAGATAAAAACTTTCATCCAGAAATGAAATTATAAACCACGTGATCCAACAGACCATAAACATAAACTAGAAATTAAGGTCAACAGATGGCTTATATAATATATTCAGATCAAATATCCGTCTTCAAAACACTTACATGAGAGTATACTGTATATGTTTAAGTGCAAACAACATCATCAGTTCTAATCCCTTCTCCCGAACAAAAAACCAACCCCCATAGTGTATCTTTTTCCCTCTTTTATAATTACAAAGATATTCCAAAATGAATTAGTTCCATAACTACTTCTTTAGGTCTTGAAACTATTTAGCAGTTACATTTAGTAGTTACATAAACTAACTTTCAAAAGACTAAAGACTAATTAACCAAAAATAACTTTTCACACCTATTAACAAGATGAAATATAGGAGTTCTTGGACAACTGTGCAAATAGGTGGCATTTAGAACTGTTTAGCAGCTTCTGCTAGCATAGTTATTTCCCCCAATGCTTGAGATCTTTTTACATGACGATATTGCTCTGTTTCCATACCTCGAATCTTGTTTGATAGTACCTTGTTCTGCTTGTTCAAATCTTGAATTTCTTAGTTAATTCTTTAGCCTGTGTCTCTGCATCTCTTTTTTTCTTAGGGTTTCTTTTGCTATTAAAATTAACTCTTGGTAATGGGCATTTACATATTCAAGGTCTTCTCTCAGTCTTTTATTTGTAGTCATAAGTCTTTCATTTGATTCATTCAAGAATTTTACTTGTGTCTTATGCTGCTGCAACGACTTTTTAAGATTATCTACCTCTGGATCCATCTGAACACCTCCATGTAGTGTTCAATCCTGATCTGATATCAATGGAATATTTAATTTCTTGAAAATAAGGTCTTCTTCATACCTATTCCTTGCTGCTGCTTCTAAAAATGAATCTTTTGAACTCATACCTTGTTCAAAACTAGGAACAATTTGTTCTTCTACAACTCCATCACATTCCTTGATTGGTTATGATATCATTCTATGATCCTCCCTTGTGCTTGTTTCAACCTGCTGCTCTTTGTTATCCTCATCTTCCTCACCTGAATAATCTTGAATAATAGTAACCTTCTCTTTCTCTAACTTAGGATTTAAAATCCTTCTCATGTTCAACCTTAGTTTGTTTGTAGCTTTGGTTTTAGGTATCCACTTAGGTTTTTCGAGCTCTACCAAAGACTTGGCATTTGATTTGAAATTTGGAACATGGAAAATATTTTCCTTTGTATTAACAATAAGAGTATTTAGGGATGAGTTCTCTTCTTTGAAAATATAACTCTGTTTTACCTCCATTGAACTAGCAGCTTCTTCCTTATTCGAAACAACAATATTTTCCAGTGTATTATCCTCAGGGATATGTTTATGCTCTTCTTCAGGCATGTGTTCCTGTTATGCACCATCAAGATTTATAAACTCATCCTGTAGATTATCCTTCTATAAATTACCTTCTACCACATCTTCAATTGGACCTTTTTTAAACCTTTTAACAAAGCCAGATTGCTTTCTAGGCAAGGGTTTCTTTCCAGGCTCATCTTCATCTGTCTTAAAACCCTGACCAAAACAAAAAATGCTTCCACTTTCGATTCGTCTTCTCCAGCTCTATTAAAACGATTAGTTTAACCAAGCCACGATGAAATAGAGATCGACTTGTGTGATTAGCGTGACCCTTAACCCTATTTGACATCTTTTGGAGACTTCTGAGCAGGAAAAATGGTAAATTCATTTTGGATTGTTGATTTAAATGTAGAAGAAACCTAACATGGTATTTAAAAACTGATGCAAACCTTCCTTCGCAGGTAAGGTAGCTTTTCATGATCCTAATGAATTCCTTCCACTCTAGTTTGAAATGATTTAAATGAACCCCCTTGCTCCAATCAAGAGATTCTCATCTTGGTAGCAAAAATGTGCTTGGATCAAATTCAAAAGGGATTTTCTTGAACCAACATTCTCCTTCAATGGGCACACCAGTAGATTTAGCTATTAAACCCTCTATTAATTAAAAATTTAAAGTATTAAAGCTAACATTACAGTTGGAAATATTCTGAGCAAAGGCGTGGATAACATCTACATTAAAACCTGCAATTCTCTCAAAGAAAGTAAACCACCCACTGCTTTCAATAATTTTGCACATTCAGGAAAATATGCAGCCCAACCGGTGTTTGTTGGCTCAAATCGACACACGTTACCACTCTTACCCATGGCTACTGCAATTAATCACCAACTACCTTCTTGGAGGTTAACATAATAAGAATTTGACAAACTTCAGATATACATGGCTTCTCTTGTCTTCAGCTAATTTGGTGATGAATCATCATGAACTTGACAGTTGCTATAATATAACAAACAGGTTCCTCGAACTCTTCGATCATCACAAAAACAATGTGCCAATACTTACTATGAGTTAGCCACGACTTCAATCATTTTGGATTCCAGCAACGCTCATATATATGCAATCTGGTAACTTTGCTGCGGGAATGTTATCAGATGAAACTTTTGCAAAATATTCAACATAGGAGTTAGGCTTTCAACATAGGAGTTAGGCCAAATATTAACATGTGTTTGAAGATTTAAAAAGAAATGAAATATTTAATAAGACAACTCTTATAACATGAAATAAAGTAATAAAACCATGGTCATGTAATAAAAATGAAAAAATAAAAAAAACTTAAAATAAAGCAAAAATATAAAAGCAATGAAAATTTAGAAACTAAGAAAGACTAAAGGGACTAGGTACAATTCCAGTCCTAATACCCTCCACCTTGAACTTGAATTTATGTGAGAATGATGCCAAGTGTAGTGGGGAATCTTGTTACATGTGGGTCCCACAACCTTTTATGCGCCCTCATGGTCCAATGCCACCTTATTTTCCTTTTTATTATAGTTTATTTGGCCCATTTAATGTGAATTTGCAAGTCTAAGGTAATTTTGGGTCTTGTAGCTCCCTTATTTCAAATTTTAATGCTTCCACCCCAACCTAGGTGTTATAGGTCAAATGTGCACTTCTCCGTCCGTGATCACCTTGAGCTATCGATCACACAAAAGGACAACTTGGATTGAAGAGCATGATGACCTTGGATGATACCTTGACCTGACTTACCCTTCTGTAAGCTAGAAAAACCCTGAAAAACCTCATGTTTTGAGCTGTGTGCTACTCTACTTCAGCATACTAGCGCTCATGCCCTACTCCACGGGCTCAATAGTAGCGCACATCTCCTGTTGTGCGCTACTCCACTTCAGTAAACTAGCACACACCCTCAAAAAAGTTGCAAACGCTGGTTGTTAAACACTGAAGTTGCATACTGTGAGCTACTCCACTGTGAAAAACTCGCGCACACCTTAAAATATGATCAAAAATATATTAATTTGACGAATTGGGATTAGTTGCAGTTGGTTCTGCAACTTCCCCAACTTCCATTACAACCACCTCTCGATCTAAACTGCCTTCCTTGTCCTATAAATACAAGGAGGATTGAGGAGATGGGTTAGACATTGTTGTGACTCTCATTCACAAGAAGAGAAATTTGTATGAAGGGTTGTTATGCTAGAATATTTCAAGTCAGAGAAGAGCAAGAGCCCAGAATCCGGTTGCACAAGCATGTTGCATTGATCAGGTATAACTTGTAATCATTATATGCTTTTGACAATAAAGGTTGAAACATTCCTTCCTATCCCAAATATAATGCCTAATGGATTGTGTATTTATTTAGTTAAATGCTTGATTGTTCTTGATTTTTGAATTGCATTTCAATTTTATCATCTTTATATCAGTCAAGATACGCTGAGGAAGGTATCTTTATGTTGCAGGTCTATTGAAGTGGAAGATCAAGTTGAATATTGAGCACGAGATCGAGTAAAGCTAGGATCAAACGTCAGTAATAAGGTACGTCTTCAAGATATTTGATCTATTTCCATTTATAGATGTTTCTGTGGCGTAATCACTGTGTTTACCTGGCTCCCCCTAAGTTGATAGTGTCCCTTTCCTCACTATAAGGTAGATTTCCTGAACAACAGATTGGCGACTCCGCTGGGGAGCCAGTTGTTGTTCTGCTCTAGGAAACCCATTTTGTTGTCTTTCCAGTACTTTTTGATCCCTTTAATCCTTTGAGGGGCCTTGTAGGTCATCCCATACCTGTTGTCTTTTGTCTAACTCAGCCTTTTACACATCTGCAAAGCTTGATTTCTGACCTTTCCTAACATGTGCGCTACTCTACTGTACATACAGTAGCGCATACCTGAGATTGTGGGCTAGTTTATCTACTGCACAGTGGCACACACCTTCCAGAGTGCGCTAGTTTTCCTATTGCACCGTAGAGCACATTCATGTAGCTCTCTGTTTGATGTAAGGTTTGGTTTTCCACCTGTTTTGGTTTGGTTTCTAACTTTGTTATTGGCCTTCTTAACTGGTCTTTGAGGTCTGTAATCCATCTTTGAGTCTCTTTAGCCTTTTTTGAGTCCCTTAGGTCATCTTTTGGTCACTTGATTACTTTTGAAGTGTCTTGTTCGTTTGTGACTCTTTTTGGAGACCGTGCATTGTTCCTTAGTGAGCATAGCTGCTCGTCCATACTCTAGTAGTGTGTTGCAGGTATACAAACCTTTGTGTTTAGCATTTGTTGTTTGTTGCGACACTTGTATGCTCTTTGAGTGTCTAATCCTTTGATTTAGGGTTTTGACCCATTTTTTTGGAGCCTTTGGGGTGTCTTCTAAAGCTTTTTGAGTCCCGACATTTCTTGACCTCGCTGTCGTTTCCAGTATTAAGTGAGTTTAAAGTACTTTAGTTTGCTTCACCTCTGAGCCTTTGTGTTAGTAAGGTTGTATTTAGTACGCTTGACTACCTACTACTTGGCTTAGTGTTCTTGTTTAGGGTTTGGTGCTTTGGAGCATTCTTCTAAGTTTGATTTCCGGTTATAAACATCTTTCATCCTTGTTTTCTCCCCACTTTGATTCCAAGTTCAAGAGCTTTTTCCTTTGAAAAAAATTGTAGGACGAGTCTTTGTTGGATCATTGATTCGATTGTTGTGAAATTTAAAGTCATTTTTCCATACTTGCACATATTTTGTAGGTCTTACTTGCTTCCGCTTTCAAGTTCTTTTTTGTTCATATATAACATAAAAAGCAAAATAAGTTTGGTAGCTTAGAGTAGTGAGTCTTATAATCTTTGCAAAGTAGCATAGTTTACTTTGTTTAGAATTTGAAAAGAAAACAAAAAGAAAACTTTGTTTAGATTTGCTTACTCTTCATTTTGGAAAGAATATAAAACGAAAAATAAAAAGTCTTTTTGTTATTGAAAGTTGTTTCATTTCATGTACTTTACTTTCTGTTGCAACCACGCCACACAATGCACTACCCGTTGAGTAAAAAGGAACCCTAAAAAGAATCTTTAATAAAATCAAATAGAAACAATTTTCTTTTTTAGGAATACACAACACCAACTAGCTTAGGTTAGAGTTTCGAGATTAAAACACCTTAAACTGCTGGGAACTTGTTTCATTACCCAACAATCGCAGTAAGATTTTCATATAGGTAAACCCATATATATCAAATATTCCTGGGAAAATCTACTGAAACCAGAGCTAAGCACGAGGACGTGGAAGATCGGAATCATTGAGGATACCTCCCTCACATTCCTTTTGACCATAAACTAGAGTCGATTCGTGTACGGGGGTCCTTTTGGACTTCGGGCTTTACTACCTTGCCCATGCATTTTGATTAGGCTGACGACTGTCCCCCAGGATATTTCGTATGTATGGTAGCCTTAGTATCTGAACATAGGATCATACACATGTGACAATGGAGGGTATATCTACTGTACCTAGGATAGACGTGGGAGGAAATCCATTGCAGGTCTTTGGGAGGGCGGTTGGGTGATTCCAACGGTTGCACCCTTAGTCATTGTATTGTGGACCCTGGGTAACTGTTCTTCATCCTTCGTTGATCTGTTCTGGGCCCTCATCATCCCAGACTCTTCTCCGGAAGGCATCTTGTTTGCCTGGTTTGTATACTTAGGATTTTTTAATGGTATGTTGTTTGCCCCTTAGTCTTAGTGGCCACTAGGTTTTTACTTAGTTTTATTTTTATATATAATTGTGGAGGACCAACAACTTCGTAGGTCTTGAAGGTTGAAAAACCTTCTCCCACTTAGAGTGGAACCACTACCGCCACCAAGACGACAGAGGACAGACTCCAGTGGTCCTTTTGAAACTACTGGTGAAATAGAGGTTCCTGAGGAACCACAACTTGAGACTCCAAATCAGCAAGCTTTTAATACAGTCGAGATTGAGGATCTCACTTCTAGTGAGTTTAATACTCCTTTTAATCCTCCTCTGACCGAACTTAACAATCCGCTTCTGGTACCTGTTAGTTTCCAACAACCTGATTATAGTGCATATTTGTTCACACCTGGGCATATTATGACTAACCCGGGAGGCGAACAGGGAGTTCCACAGACTCCCATAATAGGTATGAATACAAATACTGTAAAACCGTCTTCCACTGTTATACCAAGTTCGACTTAGTCAATCATTGTTTCAACTTCGTCCTTCAGTTTTAATACAAGTACGTTAGGCATGCTGAGCTCAACAGCTTTGACATCTACCTCTACCCCTACTTTTGGACTTAGTAAAACAGTGAATGTCATTCCACCTCCTGTGACTCAACAGTCATACCACATACCTATTACTTGGATTTCCACACCCAATGTAGGGCCAAATGTCTCTGCAACTATGCCTGTCATGAGTACCATGACTGCGTCGTCCACCTCAACTACCCCTGGTTTTAACACCTTTTCAGATTACAACATGAATCAAAATAATGTACTTGTAGGAAACACCCCATTTTCTCTGTTTTTTGGGAGGAGGGGTTAACATCCTTAATCAACAATATGGCGGGACTAACACCCAGCCTCAATGGACAAACATTTAGAGTACCAACCCAATTTCACTTGGATGGGGGAATTTCAACAACACTTTCACACAAAAACAGATGGCAGGGGGAAATCCCTACCAGCAGATGGCTGGGGGCAACCCCTACCAGCAGTTTATGGGTCAAACTATGGGTGGTTCCCCCTTTATGACCCTAGCTTATCAAATGCCATCTTGTAGACCTCGTTTACCATTTTTGGCAACTATGAATTTGCCAGAACTTTCCAAGTTGACCAATGATCCGGTGTACCATAACGCTACATGGCCACCAGTTCCTACCAAGTTACCTTTGGACATTCCAAAATTCGAAGGCAAAACTGGTGAAGACCTTAGTGATCATGTCACCACTTTCCATTTATGGTGTTCTTCGAACTCGTTGAATGAAGATTCCGTTAGGTTGAGACTTTTCCAAAGAACCTTAACCGGTGCTGCAGCCAAATGGTACATTGAGTTACCTGCAGCTACATTTTTTAATTTTCAGGATCTCGCGACTATTTTTCTGAGACACTTCCAGCTTCCTCTTCAGTACGATGCCGGAAACGATATTTTGTCTACATTTAGACAAAATAAAGCCACTCACTTATCTGATCACATTCAGGAGTGACGAAGATGGAAGAGGCTCATTAAAGCCAATATAACTCCATAATTTCTTCTCGAGTGGTACCTGAAATCACTCCTTCCTTATATTTCTAAGGAAGTAGCTACTTCTGGAGTGTCTTCAGAGGAAGAAGCCATCTTACGAACCCAACAGCTAGACCGTGTTTATGCACAATCTGGGTTACTTTACGAGATTATACCAGACGCATCGCAATCAAACAATGATCTTGGAAGACCTAAACCTGGACCACATGCTGACGGCATAGTGGGTTCAGTAGATTCTGCAGTTTTCGAAGCATTGACTAAGCATGTTCATGGCTTATCCGTCAAACAATCGACTGCAGAAGCGACGTTCGTCACAACCTCTCCTTCTACTACTGAATCTGTAAACTAGGTTCAGAACAATCAAAAGGGCCCTCAGCAGCCAAATAACAAAAAGAAGGGCAAGAAAAGAGAGGGGAACCATCAAAAGCCCAAAAACAAAGAGAATTCTGAGGAGGGTAACAAAGAAAAGAAGAAGGTTAAGTTCCCTTGTAAACTTTGCAAGCAGGATCACCTCACTCATCAATGCACTCTACTTGAAGAAGCCCAGAAGCTACTTCAGGAAAAGAAACCTACCGTACTTAAAGATCCATTTCCTAAGGGGCAGGGTTTAGCTTTTGGTACCTCCAATGCTGGGGGCACTACTCATGCTTCAGTTGATCAAACTTTCACTAATATGGTTAGCGCGTATGCACTTTTGCAAATGCGAGCAAGAAATTATACCCCAGATGCACAGAACAAAGATAAAGAGATTCCAGAATCTTCCATTCCTCTCCACATACCTGTGGACCCACATCCCAAGATCCCGAAAGGTGTCTTGAAATGGGAATTGCACAATCCCAACGCATGGGCTGCTTCCAACTACAATGTGGTTGAAGATCTACCCCAGACCCCTTGTGTTATGTCCACCTTAGAAGCTTTGCAAAGTTGTCCTTTACAACGAAATGCACTTCTGGCAGCGATTGGAAGTATGGAATCATCCAACATGACTGCGCGCTTTGATATGTATGATATCAAATATCGGTTGCTGTACCACGTCGCCCTAAAGATAGAAGTGGTTCATGGCCCTATGACCATTAGACAGGCTCTCGTAGATGAGGGCGTGTCGACGTGCGTGATGTCCATTTCTTGCTGGAAAGATTTGGGTTCTCCCGAGCTAGCCCCCTCTAACACGCTGCTTACTGCCTTTGACGGTAGGACTTTTTGTCCACACGGAGTTCTACCATCATTTGAAATTACACTTTCCGGTAAGACAGTTGCTATAGAGATTGAAGTTCTGGACGCTCCGCTTGATTACAATATGTTATTCGGCAGGAGCTGGACATATGCCATGCGAGCCATTGCATCGGCAGTTTTCCGAGTTGTTATGTTCCCCCACGAAGGCAAGATCGTCACGGTCGATCAACTTTAGTTCTCTCGAAAAAACAACCAGACTTCATTGGATTCCACTATTCCTTTAGTTGATCAATCTGCCCCAGTAAGCGAGAGTTTAGGAGCAGGGATTTACGGGTCATTAATAGGCACTTTTGACCTACTCTCTCCTATTCTTTTTATGCGTTCTGATGTAGGTACATCTACCGAAACTTTCATGGTTGGTTTAAGGATTGATTTGTGGATCCTTCCTACTGTATTAGAACCATCAGTGCCTTTAACCATTGCAGAAGTAGCCTACATAGAAGCACAACACATTGCAATAGAACATATCATGACTCCGCCAGTCTCTGCTGAGTCAGATATGGACTATGCTCCTGCATGGTCAGTGGATTATATCCACTTTTTTGACTGTTTAGACACAGTTTTACCTTCTAATGAAGCCATTTTGGAAGCCATGATGGGTCTGGACCATCCATGGGAACATATGCATCATAGGTCTTACCTGCTTCCAAATCTAGACAGGATAGAGAGAGGAGAATTCTCTATGAGACCTGGTGGATTTGTTGATTTGTCATCTTTTCCTTCTACTTCAAGAGCTATTTATGCTGAAGGGAATATGGCTAATATATCGAGAACCATCCCGATTAACATTTCCACCAAACCCGGGATCGTGAAAAACATTTTTATTGGAGCAGACTATTCTCCAGAAGAGATCGCTCTGTATACCAAGCTTTTTGAAGAATTCCACGAAATTTTTGCCTGGTCTTATGAGGAGATGCCAGGAATCGATCCAACCATTGTTGAGCATGTCATCACAACATACCCTAATGCAAAACCTGTGAGACAGAAGCTCTGTCCTGTGAATCCTCAAAAAGCGGCCGCCATTAAGGTGGAAGTTGAAAAATTGCTTAGAGCCGGATTTATCTACCCGATTGACATGACGGAATTGGTTTCAAACCCCGTTCCGTTTGATAAAAAGTAAGGTACTATCCGAGTTTGTATCGAATTCCGGGACTTGAATAAAGCTTGTCTGAAAGATAACTATCCCACACCATTTATCGACCAAATCATAGATGCATGTGTGGGACAAGAGATGTTTTCTTTCATGGATGGATTTTTGGGATATAATCAAATCCAAATCAAACCCGAAGAGCAAAACAAAACAACTTTCATTTTCCTGTGGGGAACCTTTGCTTACTGGAAGATGCCGTTTGGCTTAAAGAATGTTGGATCTACTTTCCAGCAAGTGATGAATTTCGCTTTTCACAATATCAAACACATAGTTGAACCTTATTTGGATGACCTCCCGGTGCGATCTCAAAAGAGATGGGATCATCCAACTCATTTGAGACTGGTGTTTGAAAGATGCATACAATATAAGATTCGTTTGAATCCTAATAAGTGTGTATTCTGCGTCGAATCAGGACTTTTACTGGGTTTCATTGTATCCAGTCGTGGCATAATGGTCGACCCATTAAAAGTTGAGGCGATTGTAAATATGCCTCCTCCTCACACCTTGCGACAACTTCAAAGTATGCAAGGCATGTCTAACTTCTTGTGACGCTTTATCATAAACTATGATAAGATTACAAAAGGTTTTATGAGACTGCTTAAACAAGATACCTACTTCTTGTGGGATGAGGCTTCTCAAGCATCGTTTGAGGCCTTGAAAAATGAACTACTTTCAGCCCCCTTGTTAAGCCTGCCGGATTATACAAAAGATATTCTCTTATATCTGGCGGCGTCTGTTTACACAATTGGCATTGTACTAGTTCAGGAGGACAACACGCTCCAAGAGCATGTTGTTTACTATCTCTTGCGTGCATTGATAGCTCCTGAGATTAAATATTCGCATGTCGAGAAGTTAGCACTAGCTGCAATCTATGCGGTACAGAGGCTTTGTCACTACATCCTTTTACGAACAACTAATGTGATAGCAGAAGTCAATCCTTTCCAATATGTTCTCACTCGACACATCATCGCTGGGAAGTACAATAAATGGATTGTAATCTTACAAGAGTTTGATTTGGTCTTTCAATTGGCTAAGTCAAAGAAATCACTAGTGTTCACTGAGTTAATCTCAGATTTTTCGAGTGACTTAGAGCATATCGAGGAAGAATCATCATTCCCGGATGAACATATCTTCCTTATTGCCTCCTCTGACCCATGGTACGGGGATATTTTAGTATATCTCCAGAATTTGAGGTGTCCTACCACTTTTTCTAGAGAAGAACGACGCAAACTGAAAAGTCATACGAAAAACTATCTCATCATATTTGATACTTTGTATAGACGTGGGATAGATTCCATCTTACGACATTGTTTGAATTTAGAAGAAGCATAATCAGTATTGAATGATGCCATACTGGAGCCTGTGGGGGTCATCTTTCCGGGTTGGCAACAACCCAGAAAATACTGCATGCCGGGTATTTTTGGCCCACAATCTTTAAAGATTGTGTGGAAGCTGTGAAACGTTGCCGTCCATGTCAGTTTTTCACCAGGAAAATGAGAGCACATCCAACTCCTCTTCATCTTGTGATTACAGTAGGTCCCTTCACAAAATGATGGGTTGATTATATGAATTGCAATCCAGTTTCGGCTGGAGGACATCATTATATCATCGTTGCCATCGACTACTTCACCAAGTGGGCCGAGGCAATGCCTACTGTCAAGGCAGATGAAGAAACTGCCGCTTATTTTGTATTCAATTAGATTATTGCAAGGTTCGACATACCCAAAGAAATTGTGACTGATCATGGTAGTCATTTTCAAAATAGCATGATGACTGATTTGTACACGATGTTAGGTTTTCGGCAAGAACATTCGTCTTCATATTATCCAGAGGTGAACGAACAAGTCGAAACAGTTAACAAAAATTTAAAGGTAATTCTGCAAAGAACTGTTAATGCCAATCGAAATAACTGGAACATTATGATATACCCTGCTCTTTGGGATTACCAAGCGAATGTAAAGACTGCTACCGGGTTCTCTCCCTTCCAGCTTGTGCATGGGATAGAAGCAGTTGTTCCGATTGAATGCGAGATTCCTCCGTTAAAATTGGTTGTCCAACTACTACCAGATACTTCAGCACTGGAAGAACGTTTGTTGCATTTAGAACATCTAGATGAACAACGCCGCGACGTGCTCACAGCAAACGCAGTTCATAAGAAACGAGTCAAAGGATAATATGACAAGTCTGTCAGACCTAGGGTGTTTCTCAAAGGAGACCTTGTTCTACTTTGGGATCAGGACAAGGAACCTTTAGGACCTGGAAAGTTCAAATCCATGTAGCTTGGTCCTTACATAATTTCTAAGGTACTGAAGAAAGGTCCTTACGAGCTAATAGATTACGAAGGTAATAAGCTACCTGAGCCTAGAAATGGGCTCTACCTGAAGAAGTACTACGCTTAGGCATTTGTGCTTTTTCTTGTAACATAGCTGTATATTTTGTAGAGCTAGTTTTTGCTTATGCTTGTTAGTTAACCTAATGTGTGTCTTCATTTCGTGTATCAGATGACGACTGAACATTTCGTAGGATTTGCTGATGGTGCCAGTTGCCACACCCGACAGTTGGCTTCAGCAGCTTGGGTCATTTACTCACCGGCTGGCCAACTGTTCTCTTCGGGGGGGGGGGGGGGGGGGGGGGTTGTTTGGGTCCCATTACGAACAATGTAGTTGAGTACAATGCGGTTATAGAACTTCTCCGAGATGCTCTTATTCATGGAATTTCACATTTGAACCACTTATACTATGAAACGAGAACTATATACTAAGAACGAGAACTCTAGCCATAAAAACTCACATTTTTGCATAAAAAACACCAAAAACAACCCCCAAATCAAAAAGTGTTGATGCCAGTATCATGTTTTCATAAAAAACACCAAAAACAACCCCCAAATCGAAAAGTGTTGATACTAGTATCAACGTTTTTTTTCTCTGGGTTAAAAATATAGCCATGGCTTAAAAATCTCATTACGGTTGTTTACGAAAACTTTGAAATCAACCCCTAAATTGAAATTTTTTGTTTTCAACAAATAAATTCCTAACCTTAACCCTCAACAAACTATTACAAAAGTTAAAAAAAAAATGATAATGCGCCCCTCCTACCTTAACCCCCCTAACAAACTATTAATAATTTTTTTTAAAATTTACATTTAAAAAAAAATTACATATTTGACCCTAACCCCCCAACGAACCATTAATAAATGTTTGAAAAAATTACATTTTAAAAAACAAAGTACATTTCCTAATTCCCTAGCCCCCTACATTACCCCCTACCTTAACCGCCCAAAAATTACATTTTCTAATGCCCTACCCACTGCGTTAACCCCTCAATGTTACCCCATTGCCCTTCACACATTGTTTTAACTAAAAAAAATTAAAACCCAACTTAAAAAAATTAAACAATTAAAATAAAAACTTAAACTTAAAAAATAAAAAATAAAACCTAAACTTTACCAAAAAAAAAAACAAAAAACAAACTAGACTTCACAAAAAAACAAATTAAAAAAAAAAAAAAACTATACAAAAAAAATTAAAAAACAAATTAAAAATTAAAAGAAAAACTTTATAAAAAAAAATTAAAAATTAAAAAAAAACAAAATGACGGGCGGATGTTGGCTCCAACCCCTTGGGCCCGCGCCCAAGGGGGCGACGCCAGCATCTGCCCGTCCAAAAATATAAATTAAAAAACAAATTAAAAATTAAAAAAAATACTTTAAAAAAAAATTAAAAATTAAAAAAAAAAACTAAACTTTACAAACAAAAAAAATCAAAATCAAACAAAACAAAACTTTATAACAAAAATTTAAAAATTAAAAAAAAAAAATTAAAAATACAAAAAAAAACACAAAAATCGCCCCCCCCAATGGGCGCCCAAAGGGCCGCCCCGCGGGGGAAGCTCGATGCCGGGCATCGAGCTGCCCCCGCGGGGCGGCCCTTTGGGCGCCCACGGGGGCGGAGCCAGCGCCCGCCGCCCACTTTTGGGCGGGCGGGCGCTGGCTCCGCCCCCGTGGGCGCCCAAAGGGCCGCCCCGCGGGGGAAGCTCGATGCCCGGCATCGAGCTTCCCCCGCGGGTCGGCCCTTTGGGCGCCCATGGGGGGGCGATTTTTGGTTTTTTTTTTTATTTTTAATTTTTTTTGTTTAATTTTTAAGTTTTTGTTTTAAAGTTTTGTTTTTTTTAATTTTGATTTTGAATTTTTTTTTTTTTTGGTAAAGTTTGTTTTTTTTTTTTAATTTTTAATTTTTTTTTTTAAGTTTTCTTTTAAATTTTAAATTTGTTTTTAAATTTATTTTTTTAAAGTCTTTTTTTTTTTTAATTTGTAAAGTCTAGTTTGTGTTTTGGTTTTTTGTTGTTGTAAAGTTTAGGTTTTATTTTTTATTTTTTAAGTTTAGGTTTTTATTTTAATTTTTTAAAGTTGGGTTTGAAATTGTTTTTAGTTAAAACGATGTGTGAGGGGTAATGGGGTAGTGGGTAGGGCATTAAGAAATGTAATTTTTGGGTGGCTAAGGTAGGGGGTAATGTAGGGGGCTAGAGCATTAGGAAATGTACTTTGTTTTTTTAAATGTTTATTAATGGTTGGTTGAGGGGTTAGGGTAGGATATGTAATTATTTTTTTAAATGTAATTTTAAAAAAAAATTATTAATAGTTTGTTAGGGGGTTAGGGTAGAAGGGACGCATTATACTTATTTTTTTAACTTTCGTAATAGTTTGTGGGGGGGTAGGGATAAGGTTAGGGTAGAAAGGGGCAATGTAATTTTTTAAAATATTTTTTTTTTTAATTTTAATAATAATTGGTTAGGTGGTTAAATATTATGAAAAATAATATGAAATAGTATCATTTTTATACAAAATGACTAAAAATCTGTTAAAAATGGGTTTAAATGTCTTCTTTTTCTCGATTTGTTTACTATTTTTTTCATAAAAATATATTATTTATGATTAAATTTTAAAGATAAATTTCGAAAATCTATGTGTTTTTCATTATAGCTAGCTTCTAAATGTATGTTTTTTGTTAAATTTCTAAAAAACACACTTGAAAATAGAAATTAAAAATACTTTACAATAAAGATGTGTCAAAGGCCCAAAAAAATGCCTCAAAATGAAAATGTGTGATACTGGCATCAACCCTTTTTGAAACGGAGGTAAAAATAGCTACTAAAATTAGGAGAGAGAAAAACGAGAACTATGTCGAGTTCTCGTTTCATAGTATAAGTGGTTTTTGGAGGTAAGACTTGATTCGCAACTAGTTGTATTTCAGTTAACGGGTGTTTACCAGATTAAAGATCCTATTTTGCTACGACAATTTTTGCGAGTTAGATTATTGGAAAGACAATTTGATTCCATTATATATCAACACATTCCAAGAAATTTAAATGCATTAGCTGATTCATTCACAAATTATGTTTTAGATTGGAATTTGTATCATACATTTCCATAAATAGCATTTCACACATAAAGTTAAACACACACACATGTACATAACCAATACTGTATATATATCCGATACTGTATCAAAAAATATAATATGAGTTTTGGATCACACGTCTATCACAAGTCATGTCATAAAGTACAAAACTGGGATCGGTGGCCTAAAAAATATACATAAAATATCCATCTCCTATGGAGAAGGAGGGGCCTCATCGGCATCTACTACCTCCCGATAACATATGACCAACCTAGCTATCTTCCGCAGTACCCTAAGCCATGCTGGGGGCACCCCAACTACATCTTCCTACATATCAATAGGTATCCGCTCCATGCGACATGTAGGAACATCATGAGTCAACCGATTCACTTTCCACTCTATGGTCCCTAACATAGCATCAGCTGCACCCACATCTGCTGGCCTCACTAAGATAGTAGGATGTCCCTCGGGAGGAACAGGTCCAATATCTGCATTTGACACTTGTTTAGCACTTCAAAACTCATCATAAAAATCATATAATTGAAAATTTAAAAAAATTAAATAATTCTCAAAACAAAAACATACCAATGTCTCCTCAGGAACCACCTGGAGGAAGTACCAGCTCTAGATCATGGAATAAGTCTAATCCAGCATACAGAAACTGCTCGAATGCCGGCACCTATCTCTCCCACCAACCTAAAAAATCATCAGTATGATAGAAAAAGTGACTTTCACCACCACCCTGGCGGAGAAAAATGTCACCCCAACGGCCCAATCTTGGCTCACGAGGATTGGCTGGAGGTAGAGCAAGGTAGAGGCATGCCCAAACTAAGAGAAGGTACCCTCTCGAAGAATAAGGTACAAAGGATGTCGTCGTATCCAAAGTTCTTCATACTCCCGGACTTACAACCCGTGAGTTGAAGCTTCATATTTTCCAATAAACTAGTGCACCAATCGTACACATGACCTTGCAAGCATCTGCAACCGATATGCATGGAATGCCTCGAGGCTAAGTGTTGTGTGGAACTTCCCGACATTCAGTTTAACATACTCACAATAACCTTTAGAGGGAGGTTTTCAGTGGTAGAAATTAGGATTTGAATTCCAGATTTCTCGACTCCCGCCGCACAGTATGCATTCAAATAATCTTGCACCAACATGGCACCCACATTGCGAGAAGATCCTTTTAAACTTACCGCATCTCCCCTCCTAGAGAGTCCGGTAATGAAGTATATGTCGTCGACAGTAAGGTCTAGGGTTTGTCCCCGGATATCAAATGCATTGGCATCTACATCCCAGTATTGAATGAGTCTTTGAAGCAATCGATTGAGTGCCCTCATGTTCACGGTTCGGTAAAACTTTAACAAACCACCTCTTCGAAGTGCATGGACAGTGGTCGGGTCTTGCATTGCCACCCTATCCATCTCCTCATGTTCTCTCTCCCTCCAAACAAGTACCATCCTGCCACAAAAAGGTCAATTTTTAGAGTCTCGACACTTTTTTCTTCATCTTCAGGGGTGTGTGCTACTCTATTGCCACACAGTCACGCATGAGCGCTATTGTGCATAAGCAATAGTAGCGCATACCTCCAATATGCCCTAATTTTTCTATTGCAGAGTAGCGCACACGCTTTGCATGCTTTGAGCATGGCCTTAAAGTTGATTTTGAGCTAAAAAATTGACAGATAAACTATGGAAATGCAAGCTAAGATGAAATTAACTTACTTGGTGGAGGCAAAATGTCGATTGGTTGCTTGAGTTGATCGCCACGAAGGATTGAAATCCAAGGGTTTGCTCCCAATTTTGCCCTACAATGCCAAAATGAAATTTGAGTTTTTTAATTTGAAATTACATATATGAGTTTGATTTTAAATTTTTACCCACTTTGGTAAAATCTCTATAGTTTCAAATTCTATCAAATTGTGCTATTTAATCAATGAATAGTTACATATGGTACTAAGGTAATTTTCAATCAATGGTTCTCAAATTTTCACTAAACTTTTGTAGTATCAATCCTTTAAGACTAAATTTCTTGATGATATACCTTTTCAACTAGCTCATGGTTAAAATTACATATCATTTAAGATTTTTTGTCGCGATTACTAACATGTTTGTTGAAGTCCTAGTTTTGGCAGATCATGAGTCATGATCCTAGAAGCTGTCATTTAAGTCATTTTAAGCTCTTGTTTGGACTATTGAAACCTAAACAAGATTGGCGAGCAAACTTGTCCTCTTCAAGCTCGTTAAAGGAACTGAAGGCTCATCCACTTAGGTATAGAATTACCCCTTTTCCGGGCGTTGGTTGATCATTTACGGAAAATGTATACTCTAGGTATACTCTTGTATATGATAGAATAGTTCTTCTTCCATTGTTTTACACTTTTGGGGGGGAGGAGACTAACTTTACGAAAAAGGACCTTTTGGAGCCTTCTTTAGGGTTTTCAGGCTCTTTAAACATGAAAACACCAAGTGAGTATTCACCTACTCGGGCTCGATGTGAAATCCACGAGAGGGTAAAAAGAGGATTGTTTAAGTTTTTTAGACTCTATAAACAGGAAAACACCGGCGAGCATTAACCTACTTGGGCTCGATATTAAAATCCATGAGTAGATGTATAGAGGATTGTTTAAGTTTTTCAGACTCTATAAACAGGAAAACACCGGTGAGCATTAACCTACTTGGGCTCGATATTAAAATCCATGAGTAAGTGTATGGAGTTATTGTTTAAATTTTTCAGACTCCTTAAAATTGAAAACACCGGCGAGCAAGAACAGATCTCGGCTCGATACTAAAATCCAAAGATCAGTAATATAGAGTAATCTTCTATCTCTTCTTCGAACTCTGTAAATAATGAAGAAGGTCCCGAGTCTTCCTCCCATGGGATCGTTAAACATTTTACATGGTTGGATCTACTAAGTTTTCATTCTTTCTTGGACTCATTAAAATAACAAGAAAGGTATTCTTTTATCTAAAAAGAATAAGGGATAAGAAGGACGTATCATATCTTCAGCTTCAAAGGAAATTCAGTCAGTCCTATCCTTGAACACAACACCTACTTGAGTCTATCATGTTGGTTGGGTTTAGTTTTTGACCTTAGGGTGAACTTGATCTCCGAGTTGTTAACTCTCCCGATTGGTTATTCTTCCAACCATATGGAGGGCCTGCTAATGTCTCCTACATTACAGGTTTATATCATTTTCCCCATTATGTTGAAAACTGCCTAAGTCACTTTGTGTCGTGCTTACTATTCAAGGATATAGCCTGTGTCGGCCATTTTGCAGTTTACCTTGACCTCATGTGTCGGTCATCCTAGTGTCAGTCTTGTTACATATATTACTCCATATCAGCTCATACCAGTTGAGTGATCCTCGTGTTGGATGATGGAGGATGCCTCAAGGCCTCCCTTCCAATGGACTTCTTCCCATCGACATCAACTCATTTTTCTCTGGGATTGAAGTTTAGAGTTTCGGTTAGTACCTTGGAGATTGCAGTCACCAGTGGAAATTTTCCTCGCTGTTGAATCATGAGATTACATCAATGTCTCTTATTCGACAGGTTCCTCAAGTGTTCGACTACAAGTCCACTTATTCACACTTGTTGGATCGTACTAGGTACCTTGGGCCCCATCATCATTATCGGTGGAATCCCTCGCATTTGTTAACGGTATACATCAAGGACCGGTAATCAAACGATACCCCCCATGTTCGAATATCAACTCATCTATTCACATGGTTAGGGTTTGTACCTTGGGTTGTTTTGGATGAAGACCTTGGGATGTTGATGACATCACCTCACTATGATATCTCCCAAGTTGCGCAAGACTGAGCCTCACTTATATTCGGCTCTCCATGAGACATAGATTCAGTTTGTTGTTATGGCTATGATCTCTCCATTTGAAATGGATCCACGTTTGTATTCCAAGTGGCCATGCTATATATACATCTCCTAGTTATGTATCGGAGATCATGTTGTATCACACTATACATCTATATGATGTCAAGATTGTAATTGCTCACTGACCTTCATCTGTGTTTCAGATGTTTCTGTGATTTGGTTCTGCGGTTTCTTGCTCCTCCTCTGACTTGGAATTATAATGTATTTCGGCCATCATTTCCCTCTAACCTCACACATTAGGGGGCATATGTTATAGGTCAAATATGCACTTCTCCATCCGTGATCACCTTGAGCTGTCGATCACACGAAAGGACAACTTGGATTGAAGAGCATGATGACCTTGGATGATACCTTGACCTGACTTACCCTTCTGCAAGCTAGAAAAACCCTGAAAAACCTCATGTTTTGAGCTGTTTGCTACTCTACTTTAGCATACTAGCGCTCATGCTCTACTCCATAGGCTCAATAGTAGCGCACATCTCCTGTTGTGGGCTACTCCACTTCAGTAAACTAGCGCACACCCTAAAAAAAGTTGCAAACGCTAGTTGTTAAACACTGAAGTTGCATACTGTGCGCTACTCCACTGTGAAAAACTCGCGCACACCTTAAAATATGATAAAAATATATATTAATTTGACGAATTGGGATTAATTGCAGTTGGTTCTGCAACTTCCCCAACTTCCATTACAACCACCTCTTGATCTAAACTGCCTTCCTTGTCCTATAAATACAAGGAGGATTGAGGAGAGGGGTTAGACATTGTTGTGAATCTCATTCACAAGAAGAGAAATTTGTATGAAGGGTTGTTATGTTGGAAGATTTCAAGTCAGAGAAGAGCAGGAGCTCATAATCCGGTTGCACAAGCATGCTGCATTGATCAGGTATAACTTGATCTATTTCCATTTATAGATGTTTCTGTAGCATAATCATTGTGTTTACCTGTCTCCCCCTAAGTTGATAGTGTCCCTTTCCTCACTATAAGGTAGATTTCCTGAACAACACTAGGGAACTAGTAGGTTAGTGGAATTTTTCCTCCATGATAATTTATTTGGATGGGGAAATTACAATAGATCAAATAACAAGAGTTATATATATATATATATATCTATTGAAATAAAATTCAAAAATTGATACTGATACTATAACAAGATGTTGTCTTTGTCAGACTCACAGTCGTAATAGAGTAATAATATTAAGCTCCTATAAGGGTTTCTCCATGCCAAAACTCGAACTCCCTTTCCAAACTATATGAAATAGACTTTATAGGACCGAAATTACAATAGACAGACCCATAATGTAGGATTGACTCATTAAACCAACTACAACTAACATCTCTCAAAATAGATTGACATTAAAACTCATTAAGAGTGAGTGGTGACACCGCTAGTTTGTCATCATCTGAGAATAAATGTCATAACACGAAGTTCCACTTGTCTCCCAAGGTGGAAAATTATGCTGAAGATGATCAATGTTTGGACTTACTGCATTATAAGTCCGAATAACAGTTGTAAAAGATGCCCGTAATATGGTACTAAGTCTCCATAACTGATCGCGAGTATTGGGCATGCCTAAAATGATTTGGAAAACATAAAGAGCTTGGTCATGATGACAAAAATGAATAGAACACCTGTAGTGACTTATGCGTACTTAACCCTGTACATAAGATAATAAAAAATAGAGAAAAAATGCATATTAATGAGTCCTGATGATCAAGCCCGATGTGCAGGCTCGAATGACACCTAGACATGGGTGGATCTTCTTGCCTCTATTAATTTGGATTTAAGCTTGAGTATATTGGCTTTTCTATGTTTTTCATGCTTAAGTAACCTCTTATCCTTTTTAACTTTCATGGATTTCCACTTATCAACCCAGGTGATTAATTCAACCTTTAGACTTGTAATCTCGTCCTTCATAATTCCATTGATTAATTCCTTTTTTGAGTTCAATTTCAAGCCATAAAACCCTTTGATTGTGAATCTGTTTTACATATTTCTCCACTCTACTCCATCAATCCCAATTTCTGTCTTCCTTTTTCTTTCATATTCTAAATCTCATTTTCCTAGGTGGTCCCTACTTTCAATTATTGGTCATTATCATTTATTTCTTATCCATATATTAGTTCTATTACAACATCCTATTAAAACATTTCAATGAATGGTTGATTTATTTGTCCTTTTCCCTTTTTGGTTTCATTATCTCTACCTCCTACTTTGTAACTCTTATAAAATATATAGCTTGACCCTTATATTGGTTGAGTGAGGTATCCTTGACAATTTGTACTTCTTCTTCCATGTATTCTAGTACTATTCATGCTTGTATGAAGGTATATTTTAAATTTTTCATCTCAATGACTAGAATCTCTAGACTACCTTGTAGACCTAATTTCTCAAGTCTTTCCACAATTGGTATTAGGTCTACTGAGCATTTCCCCTCCTTTCCAATCCTACTAGAGCCTCTATATCGTGAGGAGGCATGTGAAATCCCTGTTGATAGACTTACTTAGCTGATAGGGTAGTAAACACCAAGGATGAAATGAGAGGGTTTTGATCAGTTTTATCCTATAGAGTATTTCAAAAACCTAGTGGTATAGGGTCTTCTTCTTCATCATCATGGTGTACTTCATCATATAACTTGAAGTTTTTTTGTAAAATCTTATGGAATATTTCCATAGGGTATCCTTTCTACCTTCAAGTACCATCTCATTTTCCACCAAACTTCCATCTTCCCTTTAATAAAATTGTCTTCTAAGACCTCCTTTCTTCTCTCTTTAGACAAAGCCTCCAACTACATATCTTATGATGTCACCACCACATTATATGGCCTATAGAAGGTGTATTAAGGTGGGGCCTTAGGTTGTTCGATGAATGGAGATGGAAATTCCTACTTTGATCACATAAAGGGGCCATCCTAGGCTTCCATGATTTCCTTAACTTGATCCTACGAGTGTCTCTTATGATCGTTTGGCCTTGGATGAGCACTACCTTTCAACTATGATATAAATACATTTGGATCATACTTCTTGTTAGGTTCCCATTAGGGAAAATATATGATTGGATGACATAAAGCCAAACACACAAGAATAATAACCACAAAGACAAAGATAGATAGGTGTTAAGAATGAATTTCTTATTAAAAAAATGTACAATATATACAATGACATGACCCTCGGTTTTATCTTCCCAAGTGGTCTCTTGGAATTCTCAATAACTATTCACTAACATGGACAGATTAGGTTCCAACAACCCCCCCCTCCCCATCAACCACCCTAATACAAAGGGGTGTATGTGATTCAAAGAAAAGAGAGCTGAAATATGGAGAAAGATGACTGCAAAAGGTTGAACATCTCCAACTTAAAAATACGAATTTGCCAGGCAAGCTAGTAGAAGCTAACATCTTCTGCTAAATACAAGTGCTCTTTGAAGTGGTGGTTTTGGCTGACCACAAACCAAAATGGCTAGAAGAAGATGAAGTCTTCTACTAAGTGGGTGGTTTAAGGCTGAACACAAACTCTCGAACTTGGCACAAGGGCTCAGAGGTTCTGTTTGGAACTTTGCTTGAAGGCTCATAGGTTCTTCTAGAAAATGGTGGTTTTGGGGACCACTATATGATTTCTAGCAGAAGTTGAATTCATTTTCTAAATCGGTGGTTTTAGGATGACCAAAAACCCATTGGATCTCATTCGAACATGGATCTGAATCAGGTTCAGTCTCACTTGTTTCGGCTCGCCTATTCTCACTCCCTTGACGATCTATCATTCCCCCCCGTCAGGAACACTGTGAGGAGTGGAAAGTCTCATGGTGGTTATGAGTGTCAAAACTAGCCACATAATACCACAAACTCGTGAGTACTTTGGAGCATGGATCTCTTCTGTCTTCTGGATATAGCTCTGAATCTGGTCTCTGAAACTGGCTATGGATCAGACTTGCTTGTTTTGGCTCACTTGTGGAAGGCTGTGACTGCTTGTTATCAGAATGATAAGGATTCAAAACTTGAAGCCTGACATAATGTCCCCCCTTCCAGGTACAAGATAAGAATAATTAAAAAAATTTGCTGTAAGTTCCAATCTTGCAGGTTTCTTTAGAGTTGAACATATATCTAAAGAATGGTTATGCTTCCCACAATGTTGACAATGATGAAGATCAAAACACTGATCTTTCATATGTCCAACTTGATCACAATGTTGGCATTTGGAACTCTGAATAGGTTGTAGATCTTCTGACATTATTCCACTATTCTGGACATGTTCTAGTAGTTGGTAGGAACCATCTTAAAAGAGAGGGTTGTTCAGAACAAACACTAGTTCATAATGTTGATTCCTTTGTTGTACATCGTCCTCTTTGGATTTTGAATCCTACAAATGAGTGATAACAATTTGGAGAGTTTTTATGCTGATTATGATTGAGTCATCTACAACAATAAGTATTAAAGTGTTCAACAACTCTAATATTTCTTCAGTTTGATACATTATGAGGATTGTGTGAGGAATCCTTATGCATGTAGGTCCAAATTGACTCAATCAACAAACTAAGGGCTTCTTTCAACTACACCCTTTACAAACAAGACTCAGTAGACCCAAACTCAAAACGTGAAGGGTGTCAGTCTCAATCGAGAATGTACCCAAATAACATGCAATTCAACTTTCCTTTAATTTGATACTTTACAAGAAACACATGCAAGTACAAAAAATGCATTAGAACTTAAAAAAAAACTTTGCAAGTGACAACTCTGAATGCAAGTTTCAGGTTCCAATCCCGTAAGTATATGCACTTCGTCTTTAGGGATCCCTACTGGGGGGTGTGCCTTACCAAATATGGGTTTTCCATATGGTTTGGCTAATCAAGGTCAAAAAAATCAAGGAGTAAACCAAAATCCTCTTGGTATACCTAACATTATTCCAAGTTCTACTTCTAGGGGAAACCCTTTACCATGGAATGTTAATATTCTTGGTGGAACCAATGGGCCATGGAACAATAATGCCAATTGGGGTTATGCTCCACAGTTCAGTGGAAATTCCTCGGGAAATTATCCTCCAACTTTTCCTAACAAAAATCTTGGAGGCAATCCCATACCCCCAACAAGTAGCACACAAGGGGGCAATCCACCTATCAACCCCGTTCTGCAATGGAGTGGGAAAGTTCCAGGAAGTAACCATTCTTCTTGGGAACTGCCCCAACAAGGGGGCAATCAACCTTGGAACACTTATCAAAACCAAGGAAACATTCAATGGAGTGGTCATATTCCGACAAGTAACCAATCTTATTGGGTCCCACCTTCGCAAGGGGGAAATCCACCCATTAATCCTATCCCACAATGGAATGGACACGTTCCACCAATTAACCAATCTTATTGGAACATATCTCCGCAAGGGGGAAATCCATACATGCATCACGTTCTGCAATGGAATGGAAAACATTCAGGAAGTAACCAATCTTTTTGGATGCAACCTCCGCAAGGAGGAAATCCTCCTTGGAATGCTTTTCAAGCCCAAGGACAACAACAATGGATCCATAAAGCTTCGCCTGCGTATCAATTGTTTTCTAGGACACCAGTCAAATCACCATTTCTAGCCACGCTGAATCTACTGGATTTATCTCGGCTGACTAATGAACCTGTTCTACATTTGAATGGGTGGCCAACCATACCAACTAAACTACCCTCAAACATACCCAAGTTTGACAAAAAACTAGGGGAAGATCCATCAAATGATGTGATGACATTCCATTTGTGGTGTTCATCCAATTCCTTTGTTGATAATAGTATTAGGTTAATATTGCTTCAGCATACCCTAGCAGGAACCACTGCAAAATGGTACATTGAGTTTCCCCGCAATACATTCATGGAATTTTCATCTTTAGCTATGGTCTTTCTGATAAATTTTCAATTACCTATCCGCTATGAGATAGGTACAAAACTTTTAACTTCACTTAGGCATTCCACTTCTACTCACATATCATATCATATCCATGAATGGAGGAGGCGCTGAAGGATTATAAAAGATGAAATACCAGATCAATTATTAGCAGATTGGTTCATAAAATCACTATTACCTACTCTTGCCAAGAATGTATCCATGTTAGGAGTCATGACTGAAGAACAACAACTCATTCAGAGTGCTCAACAAATGGATTTGATATATTCCCAATCGGGCACACTTTATGATTTAATACATCATGCTGTAATACCTGCGTCCGATCTATCTAGGCCACCAAAAGGACCTCATAACGATGGTGTGATTGTATCCGTCAACCAAATTGAGCATATTACCCAACAATTGGAAAAAATTTCTGTTTAGACTTTGCAACCCATAGCTGACTAGGAAACAAAACAATCCGCAACTCCCACCCAAACTTCTGAAGTACTTACGGTTCAAACTGTGGACCCAAAAGGAAAAAAGAAGAAATAGAAGAAGAATCCCAATTCTAATTTTGGGATAGGAGAAGAACCTAAGATGAATAATCCTACAAGAGGCAATCAACATAAATGGAAAAAACAAATACCCTTGCAATATTTTCCAAGGGGATCATCCTACTCATCTTTGTCCTCACATGGATGACATTCATCGAATGTTGGCACAATGAGGAGGGAAACAAAAACCTGTCATTCTAACTCAAAATTTCCAATAGAAACAACACATGGTTGGTGTTGCGCCGGTACCTCCCCCAGGAGGGAACTAGGAAAACCCCCTGCAAGGGGGCAATCCCCCCAATGCTAATATCTTCACGATTGGTGAACATGAAATAAACATTCAAACAAGGGCTCGTTCTTATGATACACCTTTGAATGATGAAGAAACATATGGATCTCATCTTAATGGTTCTCTAACAATTGAGAAACCAACCATATACATAGTACCCCGACCTCCAAAATGGGTTTTTCGTAGAACAACACACAATCCTAATGCACGAGCTTCTCAAAACTACAATGTGATTGAAGACTTAGCTCAAGCTACTTGTGCAATGTCCTCTTTGGAAGTTTTGAAAACTTGTCCTACTCAACGAAAGGAACTATTGTCTTCTATCGGTGCTATTGATCCATCTGACAAAAATTTGATAACTTTTGATTTAGAAGAGTCCACATGTAGGATTCTGTCACAAATCCCATTTTAGATTAAAGTGACTTCACATGATAAGAACATTTTTCAAACCGTTAAGGATGAGTCACTAGAATGTTGGAAATCTTTGGGATCACCCACCCTAATACCATCCCATACAACACTCAAGGCATTTGATGGTCATTCGTTCCCCCCTCATGGACTTATCATGGCTTGCCCAGTTGAACTGGGAGGAAAAATATTTCAATTATATGTCGAGGTAGTGGATGCTCCCATAGATTACAATTTTCTATTGGGACATAGTTGGATACATAAGATGACAACTGTAGTATCTTCAGTATTCTGAGTAATTTGATTCCCCCACCAAGGGAATATTGCCACGATCGATCAACTAGACTATTGCACACCTGAAACTGGTCTCCACTCAAATGTACCTTTTGTAGGGGATTCAAAAATGGTGATTTAAGATATTGGGGTAGGAATGTTCAAAGATTCATCCCTCATGGGAACTTTCACGATTCCACCACCAGTATTGACCCCTCACACTGCTCCAATTTTCACTATTACATCAGAACTATACTTTCCATTAAAAGTTTTTTCTAAGTCCATACCAAAAGTTGGCTCCACCTCATCAGAGGGAGCCTCAAAGGAGGACACCTTAATCCTAAATTATGATGGAAATATAGACACTTCGGTGCAACATAATGAAATTGAGAGTAGTGTACCCCTATTTTTCGTAGAGATTTCATACCAAGCTATCCAAATGGATTTGGTAGAGATGGATCAAAATCCTCCCCAGATGAAGGAATTTGGTCCGTACACTTCACCAATATGGGCCATCAATACTCCTAGTACTCATGACATCTTGGATCATAATTTTTCATCAGATGAAGCCATCCTTGAAGTCATGAATATTTCAGAATGACCCTGGGAAGATATGCATCATAGATCATCATTTCTTCCAAAGACAGATTCATTAGATGTTAAACCAAATTTTTTTACTTTGATGATGATATGGATAAATATAAATGTCTTGTCCAAACACACAACATGAGTTTGGAAGGAAATTTGGAAAATATTTTGAAAACCATTCCAATCGATATATCCATTAAGCCCGGCATCATTCAAAACATCAATATAGGCGTTGATTGCTCTCAGGAAGAAATCGTGCATGATACTTCTTTTTTAAAGAGTTTCATGATGTGTTCGCTTGGCCTTATGAAGAAATGTTGTGCATTGATCCTAGCATAGTTGAACACGAGATAAAATCCTATGATAATGTTAAACCGATACGACAAAAGATACATCCGGTCAATCCTAAGAAATCGACTGCCATCAAAGCAAAAGTTGAAAAACTATTGAAAGATGGCTTCATATATCATGCTCCTTTAACTTAATGGGTATCCAATCTTGTTCCTGTTGATAATAAACAAGGAACTATTCGGGTTTGTACTGACTTTAGGCATCTAAATTTGGCTTGTCCCAAAGATAACTATCCCACACCCTTCATTGATCAGATTATAGACAAGTATGCTGGAAATGAAATCATTTCATTTACGAATGGATTCTCTGGTTACAACCAGATAAAGATGAAAGAGGAATACTAGAATAAAACAACTTTCATATTCCCTTGGGGGACTTTTGCATATCGAAAAATTCCATTCGGCCTTAAAAATTCCAGAGCTACTTTTCAAAGAGCCATGTCACATGCATTCCATGATATTAAGAAAATATTTGAGGTTTATCTTGATGACTTGGCAGCCAAATCCAAAAGGAGAGCCAAGCATAGTGTACATTTACGCGTCGTCTTCGTTCGATGTCATAGATATAATATTAGGTTGAACCCACACAAATGCATGCTTTGTGTGTACTCTGAGATATTCCTTGGTTTCATTGTATCAAAACAAGGGATAATGGTGGATCTCCTCAAGGTTGAGGCAATACTTTAGTTGCCTTCCCCAAAAACAATAACACAACTTCAAAGCCTTCAAGGGAAAGATAACTACTTGAGAAGATTTGTCGCAAATTTTGCCGAACTAGCTAAATGTTTCATGCGTCTCCTAAAAAAAGATGCACTATTCATATGGGATGACCAATCTCAACGCTCATTTGATGCAATAAATAAATATTTGGTATCAACCTCGGTACTTAGTCCTCCGAGCTATAGTAGAGACATTTTTCTATATTTGGAAACATCAGTTCCACTTTAGGAATGGTATTGGTACAAGAAGACAAATCATCACAAGAACATGTTATTTACTATCTTATTAAGGGCCTTGCAGGTCCCGAATTGAGATATTCTCAGGTTGAGAAGTTGGCCTTGGAAGTAGTTCATGCTGTCCAAAGACTTAGACATTATATACTTCCAAGAAAAACAACCATAGTGGCTGAAATGAACCTCATGAGACACATTTTGTCCCACCATATCATTGGTGGCAAGTATTCAAAATGGATAGTAATTTTACAAGAATTCGATCTCGAGTTCATAAATGCTAAAGCCAAAAAATCGTTGGCATTTGCAGAACTAATGTCTGAGTTACCTTGCGATAAAGAGGATACTATATGTGTTGAATCCTGGGAGGAAGAACATGTATTCCTCATTGCAACATCAGATCCTTGGTATGGAACATTCATCACATATCTCCAAACCCAAAAGATTGATCCTCAGGTTTCTAGCATTGAACGCCACCGCCTTCGACACCAAGCACGAAGATACCTCATCATCGAGGATACTTTGTACCGTCGAGGAGTAGATATTATATTAATACGGTCTTTAATACACAAGGAAGTTGAACATGTTTTGAATGATTTCCATGCTGGGGCATGTGGCGGTCATCTATCTGGGTTGGAAACTAGCCAGAAAATCTCGCGTGCATGATACTTTTGGCCCACAATATTTAAATATTTCATTAATATTGTCAAAAGTGTCACCCTTGCTAAATGTACAAAAGAAAAATGCGCGCACATCTTGCTCCATTACACCCCGTAGTAACCATGGCTCCATTTTCAAAATGGGCCATTGATTTCATGACAATCAACCCACCTTCAACCAATGGCCACCACTACATCATAGTAGCAGTGGACTACTTCACCAAATGAGCTAAGGCGATGCCTACATTCAATTACACGACAAAAACTGCAACATATTTTCTATTCAATCACTTGATAGCAAGGTTTGGTGTACCTAAAGAGATCGTCATCGATAACAGAATTCATTTTAGGAATTCCTTTATGGATGAACTTACCAACATGTTAGGATCGTGACAGGATTTTTCCTCGCCATATTATCCTCAATGTAATGGACAATTAGAAGCCATTAATAAGGTTTTGAAAACTATGTTGCAAAGGACAATTAATAAGAACAAAACTAATTGGCACTTAATGTTTTTTTCCTCTCTTTGGGATTACCGGACCACTAATAAAACCAAAACCGGATTCACTCCTTTCCAATTGGTTTATGGAGAATAAGTATTGTTTCCAATTGAATGGGAAATCCCATCATTAAAAATAGCAGTCGAACTCCTACCTAACACTTCGACAGAAGAAGAAAGGATTCTCCATCTTCATTCTCTTGATGAAACTAGAAGGGAGGCTTCTCTAAATGTAGAAGCACACAAGAAAAGGGTTAAAATGTAATATGACAAATCATCCCGTTCCCGAGTCTTTTATGAAGGTGATTTGGTTTTAGTTTATGACCAAGGCCAAGAAAAAATAGGAGAAGGAAATTTTTTACCAAAATTGTTGTTCAGGATTTCTACCTTCTAGTGAGGAGATAGACACTACCAACTGGGCGGGGTTGATAGGTAAACACATTAATTGTATTTCATTTAGTTACTGCAAAATAAATAGATCGAGATTGAAATAAGTACCTCTTATCGACGGTTGATCCTAGCTTTCATTTGGTCTTTCGATTGATCTCCCGCTTGATCCTCTGCTTGACAAACCTGCAACATAAAAGATACCTTCCTCAACGTATCTTGGATATAATAAATATGATGAAAGAATAAAAAACTTGATCATCAAATATAACAAGATATTAATCCAAATGAATATAAAATCTAGTAGACACTCAATTTGGGACAGGAAGGGTGTTTCGACCTTTTTATTGTCAAAGAAACATGAATCAGTACAATATACTTGACGTGTAGAGATGCTTTTACAACCGGATCCTGGGCTCCTGCTCTTCACTCTGACTTGGGAATTCCTCCAGTGTAACAGTACTCAAAGCATTATATCTCTCTAACTAGTCTTTCCAACCATTTATGTCTTTATGTCTAACCCCTCTCATGGATCCTCCTTGTATTTATGGGACAAGGTAGGCAGTTTAGATCGAGAGGTGGTTGAATTGGGAAGTTGGGGAAGTCGCAGAACCAACTTCAACTAATCCCAATTCGTCAAATTAGTATATTTTTTGATTTCATCTTGGATGTACGTGGGTTTCATACACCAAGAGTAGCATACAAAGAGCAACTTTTGTGCTTTACAACATGTGCTTACAACATTTTGAGAGATGTATGTTGGTTGTCTTGAGAAAAGTAGGGTATTTTACCAAGGTGTACGCTGGTCTTCTATAGAGAGAGGTGCATACATGAGGTAAAATCAGGAGAAACAACATTAATCTCAGCTGAAGAGTGTACTTCTAGCAGCAAGTCATCCAGGTCAATCAAGCTCTTCAATCCTAAGTGTCCTTTTGTGTGATCAACAAAGCAATGTGATCACGGATGGAGAAGCACATATTTGACCTATAACAAAAATAGTTTGGCCCACTTATTGTCAAAACTGTGTTAAAAAGGGGAGGTTATGAATGGATCAATTATGATGGGGAACCTCTGTCGAAGATCAGAAATGGTCTCTATCTGAAGGAATACTTCGCATAGGCACTGATGCCTCACAACACTTGTTGTATTATGTTGTATTCTATGTATAAATTTTTGAATTTTAGCTGTTTTGAGCACACACTTATATTGCTTGTCATTGTCACTTTGGAAGATGGCACAAGAAACCTTCACATATTTGGGATATGTGGATGGCTCTAGTCGTAGTTCTCAGAACATTACTTTTTCCGCATGGGTGATTTTCACACCTAATGACGAATTTTTAAGTTCAGGAGGCATTTTTCTCGGATTTGCAACCAATAATGTTGCAGAATATAGTGCAGTCATTGAGATTCTTGTTGAGGCTATCACCCTTGGAATCCGACGAATCATTGTCAAACTAGACTCGAAATTAGTTGTATCTTAGTGAAATGGTTAGTATCAGGTTCAAAATCATATATTGTTTAGAAAGTTTCTACGTGTACGTCTTTTAGAACATCAATTTGAGTTCATTGGATACATTCAAGTTCCTAGAATCCTGAATAGTTTGGCTAATTCCTTAGCCAACTACGTACTTGATTGGCATCTAAGTCATTAAAATCGATTCGAAAAACACAAGCATGTATATTATTCATGGCAATTTAATTGAACATATCATTTAAGGACATAAGTAAAAGATGAAATAACTAGCTTACATCATAAACCAAAAAGTGTGTTGAGGTTTTAGACATTTTGGATAGTAACTTTGCACACATGAAAAATAATAGTGTAAAAACTTTTCCGTTTTGGTATCTTTTTCTTCAAGATAAAACCCAAAAAATTTCATAAAAATGAAAATATTCGGAAACTTAAAAAAAAAAATTGAAACTGTTTCAAATTTCCTAGTCTGGCATGAAGATGCACCTACAACTGGAAGATCACTGAATAATGGTTCACAACTTCTAGAAATCCATGCTGAAAGGAGATGCTTCCTCTCGTCCATCAGTTACACCTACAAGGAATATGGTAAAAAATGAGGCCTTTACTTATCTTTTATTCATACATGTATAACCAGATCCTTTGAATGATAGGATGATGTATAGTTATTCAATTTCGGCTATCCTTTTAGATAATAAATGCACATTTGAACTAGTTTCTGACTAAACAGTTGGGTAGTGAAATGGTTTTGATCACAGGACTTGGAGACTTTGATAGTTCAAACTATTTGTTTCAGGTAGTTGGAGATATACCATGATTCATAGTGATTTATGATTTTGGAATTTTTTCACAAGATTGAGTATGAAGTAAACATCATTGACCCATTCCTACTTGGCCATTATACCAAATTGGATAAATTCAATTACATGATATTATTTCACCGTTCGTTGACACATAATATTGCTTCAGATAGCCTACCCATGGAGGGAACATCTGTAAGAGTGTGCACAACTAGCTGAGCCCTTGTTTGCATTATGGATCTTTTCCTTGGCTTGACCTATGCCCTTGAAATACAGGAGTACTCCCATGCAATGCTCATTCCCTCCCATGTCCTATAGCATTCGTTATTCCTTTTTGTGCTAATAAATGAAAAAGGCATAAATGTTAATGTAATCGTAACTTTAGACGATATTCACTTGTATATTTTAGCTTGTATTTGTATTTTATTATTGTACCTCCGACGAAGATGTTTATTCTTCTAGTCTGGAAAGTCATTATTGTATTTGGGTCATGTAAATTCATTGAGGTTAACCCTCCATTGTAATTCGTGGAATTAGACCCCAGAGTTAAATTGTAAATGGGTTATTAGACTATCCTAGAGAAGTCGGCCCAGTCAGGTACAACTAGGGGCCGACCTAGTTGGGCTAAGGTCAAGTGAAAGTAAAAGTATAAATAGAGAGGGTGCCTCTCTCATTTGGAACATTCACTCACTCACTCACTTCGCATTAGTGAGGAGAAGGACAAGTTCGCACAAGTGGAGAAGAGAGAAGCTGCTGAAGATCTTTTCTATTTTTGGGTTTTACTTTCGTGACATTGTATTGGTGATCATTCTATCTCTAAGGAAGTTGTGGGGTTTTATCCTTTATGGTTTACCCAAGGAAAATCTTTGTGTCTCTTGTGTTTATGCTATGTTTTTTATTCTCTCAGCAATATCCTACATAACTATTGATTAAAAGTTAAAAATCTAACATGGTTTCAGAGCTAACCTGAGAAGAAGACATTGTGCATCTGTATAAGCTGGGGCTTCTTAATTTTTGGGTTTCTCTCCACATATCATCAAAAAAAGGAGGCTAGGCTAATTTTCCTTAGGAATTTGCATCTTTCTGTCAAAGAAGAAAGTGCTTCTGAGCATTTTCATTTTTTGGCTTGTCACTACTGTAAAAAATTAGGGTTTTTCACAGAAGAGGAATTTTGGGATGCTATCAGTATAGGAAGTGCACCTCATCAAAATCAAAATTCGGATACCAAGATCGAAGTTTTTGGTTGGGTAAAACTCCCGGAAAGTCAAACACTAATTTGATTATGGACCAGAAAAACTAGAAAACTAGAAAAAGGAAGAAATTGAAGATCAAAATTTTGCAAGTTAATTTTCAGGGGTCAATTTTTGGAATCTTTAGAAACGAAGTGTACTAGCTTGCTTGCCTCATTCAAGCGCATCTTTCCATCCAGACAGAAGTTTCAAATTCCAAGTTTGAAATTTTAGGGTTTCTCTGACAAACCCTAGCCAGCTCCAGAACTAGTTTCAACAAATCAAAGTGGTAAGACCTAAAAGATTTTCTATTTCCATTTGAGTTTCTCATTAAAGATGTCTCACCAAACCAAGCTTGAGGATAATCGTGAAGGGGATGATAACTTCCGAGCATGGAAATATAGGATTGGGCTTGTCCTAGAAGAGAATGAATTGGACACCTATGCGAATGAAGAGGTTCTAGTTCCAGAGAGAGATGAGGCTAAAGCCTTACACAAGAATAAATTGGTTAAGGCTAAGAGGATCATTTCTGATTCTATTAAGGATCACATCATCCCACATGTGTCTTTCTTAAATACAGCCAAAGTGATGTTTGATTCCTTGACCAAGCTATTTGAAGGAAAGAATATAAATCAGAAGATGACCTTGCGAAACTAGTTGAAGAATGTGAAGATACAAAACGCAGAGACCATGCAGTCCTATTTTACTAGGGTCTCTCAACTCAAGGAGCAACTTGAAGCTATGGGAGAAGCTGTAGAAAGTGGAGAAATTGTGATGACCACCTTGAATGGTCTTCCTAGATCATGGGATTCTTTCATTGAAGGGATTTGTGCTAGAAACAAGTTAATCACATTCAGTAGGCTGTGGGAGGAATGCTCACAAGAAGAAGCTCTACTTGTATCTTGAGAAGAAAAGGTAAGTAATGAAGACCAGGCTCTCACAGCACACACCGGGAAGAATAAATCCAAGAGGGAGCATCCTCATCACAAGAAATAAAGATAGGACCACCATAATCAAAGAAGGAACTTCAAGAGAGATCTATCTCACATTCGATGCTTTACTTGTGATGAAAGGGGACACTACTTCAAATATTGTCAGAAGAGAAAAAGTAGCTCCCACAAGAAGAAGGACAATAATAAAAGACATCATGCTCATACTGCAGAGGATGATGAACCTCCAAGGAAGAGAACTAGAGAAGACAATGAAGATTCTTCAAGTGATGAAGAGTATGTTCTGATTTCATCTCTCACAGGCACTGTTACACATGGAAGCAATGATTGGCTTATAGATAGCGGTGCTTCCAAGCATATGACAAGATTTAAAGAATCCTTTGTGAACCTATTTGAACATGAGTCACCTCACAAGGTGAAACTTGGGGATGACTACTGGTACCCCATAAAAGGAAGTGGTGAAGCCTCTTACAAGATAGACTCTGGGAAGTCTCTAAAGATGAAGGATGTCCTATATGTACTAGGAATAAAGAAGAATATTCTCTCCATATCAACATTAGATGCTAAAGGAATTGGGGTTGCATTTGTAGATGGCCAAGTTCTTATGTGGCCAAAGGGAAAGACCATAGATGATGCAGTAGTGATTGGAGAGCAAGAGGGGGAGGTTTATACAAACTAAAGGGCCAACCTGAACAAGCCTTGGTCCATGAATCCATGGAACCATGTGAACTATGGCATATGAGGCTTGCACATATTCACTATAGAGAACTACCACTTGCAAGCAAAGCAGTTGAAGGTCTTCCAGAAATCCATGAAAAGCATGAAGGCATTTACAAAGGATGTGCGAAGGGAAAGAACATAAAGAATACATTTTCAAGTAGCGAGAGCAAGGAAAAAAGAATGTTGGAAATCATCCATTCCGATGTATGCAGTCTAATGTCATCCAGTTCATTGAGTGGGTATGTATATTATGTTTCTTTCATTGATGATTTTTCTAGGAAGACATGGATATATATTCTTGACGAACAAAGATGAAGTATTCAACAAGTTCAAGGAATTCAAATCCTTGATCGAGAACCACACATAAAAGAAAATCAAGAATTTTTGATTAGACAATGGTAGAGAATTCACATCGGAAGACTTCAAGAAATGATGCAAAGATTCAGGGATTAAGAGGGAGTTGACTACTCCATACAATCCGCAGCAGAATGGCATTGTAGAAAGGAAGAATAGAACAATCATTGAAGCAACAAGAGCAATGCTTCATGACCAGGATCTTCCAATGCATCTATGGGCAGAAGTTGCGAGGACAGCCGTGTATGTACAAAATCGTACTTCACATAGAGTACTTTTTAAATTTTTCTAAGTTTTGCAGCTTGCTGGTTTATGTTAACATTTCAGTGGTTTCCATTCCCAGCTGGTTTTGCATAGGCTAGAAATTACTTATGAAAATTCTCAGACAATTAAACATGCTGAAAAATCACTTTAACAGGAAGAAATATAATTTAACATGCACACCATTAAAAATCAGACTCATAATTTTCAGCCAATAGCCCTGGAAAAACCCCCACGGGGAAAACTAGTCAGAGAGAGAGAGAGATTTATTTCATCAACAAAAATATCACAATAGCACTACAATGAAAATATAACTTATCTCCACCACCCAGAATATTTCTCAAAATATGTGCAACAAACTGAATCTCGATTTTTGTGCTAGCAGCCTCGAAATGTGTGCAAATAGAACCTCGGTTTCTGTGCTGGAAAAACACAGTCCGTACCACCTGTATGGTTCTTGGCTTGTGTGCAGTAAGCACCTCGAAAAACGTACTGAAGTAAATAAAAAATATGTACCTCGATTTCTGTGCTGATTCACTCCTCGAAATCTATGTTGTACCTTCTTGAAACATGTGCAGATTGTATCGAGAAATGTGCCCAATATTACACCTCAAAATCTATGGAGCAATCTCGGGTTTTGTGCCCAGTCAACACCTCGAAATGTGTGCTTGAAAATTTTGGGTTTTGTGTCAAGAAATTCCTCCTTGAAAACCGTGCTGCAACTCAAGATGAGTGCCCAGAAATGTTCCTCGATATGTGTGCCCTGATCCGTATTGTATGACAGCCTTGGGAAATGTGCCGTAAAATAAATGCTGGAAAAATCTCCTCGATTTTTGTGTAGAATCTCTCCTAGGAAATCGTGCTGGTCTCCTCTCTCTAAAAAACCCTTCTCTTCTCTTGAATCTCTCAAAAAGTGAGAAAATGAAATGCCTCCCTTCTCTTTTTGATCAAACCCTAGGGTCCTTTTAATCCAATGGATGAGATAGATTTAGATCGACGGTTGAAATTAAATGCTCCATTTATTTCCCATAAATGTTGATTTCACTCACCCACTTAAATTTATCAAAAAGTGACTTTATGTTTATAAAGTCTCATTAAATGATTTTCACAAGTCATTTAATGTGAGGGTCACTTTTTCCCCTTTTCTAAGTGACTTACGCAAAAGTTACTCGGGGAACACTTCCCTAGGTACAAAAACTAACATACTTGACAACAAGACACCAGAAGAAGCTTTCTACAGCGAGAAACTAGAAGTCAACCATCTCATGATATTTGGATTCCCGGTGTACATACATATTCTGAGGGAGAAGAGGACGAAGCTAGATCCTTCAGGAAAGGAGGGCATATTCGTGGGATATAGTGAAAGCTCGAAGGATTACATAATATATTTTCCAGGATTCAAGAAGATCGACATCAGCAGGGACGTGACATTTGACGAAGACTCAGATTGCCACAAATACATAAAGCTACACGTTGAAGACATTGAAGAACTAGAAGCACCCAGGACCTGAGATACAACAATTAATGAAGCAATCCCAGAAGAAGATGAAGACCGCGAGATGGAATACCCATAGAAACATATAGATCCACCCCATGAGAAGAATTCTCAGAAGAGGAAACCAGCATGGGTACGAGAGGAAATTCAAGATGCAGAAAGATATGGTGCTCCAGAAGGAATGTACAGAGAAAGCAAAAGACTGAGGCCATACTCCAGTTATGCAGCCCTGCTATGCGACATCATTGACAAGGAACCTTCCAACTATGAAGAAGCAGCAGAAAGGAAGGAAAGGAAGGATTCCATGATCGAGGAGTACCAGTCGGTCATGAAGAATAATGTTTTGGATGTGGTATCAAGACCAGTAGGGAAGTCTGTTGTGACTTCCAAGTGGATCTACAAGATCAAGCATGTTTTAGATGGAAGCATAGACAAAAACAAGGCAAGGTTTGTGACACGTGGCTTCTCCTAGAAAGAAGGGATAGATTACGAGGAGACATTTGCACCTCTATCCAGATACACTTTCATCATATCAGTACTTGCTATGGCTGCAATAATGAAATGGAAGGTACACCAGATGGATGTCAAGACAAATTTCTTGAATGGTGTAGTAGAAGAGGAAGTGTATGTGGAGCAGCCACTCAGATTTGAGACACATGACAGGGAGACTCATATGTGCAAATTAAAGAAGGCCTTGTATGGATTGAAACAACCACCCAGGACGTGGTACGATAGGATATACAACTTCTTGACTAGTTTTGTCTTAACAAGAGTAAAGAGGATTCCAACCTTTATTACAAGGTTGAGGAAGGGAACCCAGTGATACTTCTACTTTATGTAGATGACCTGTTTGTGACAAGTGAGGATGTGCTTATTGTAGACACGAAGAGGAAACTTGCTGCCGAGTTCGAGATGAAGGGCTTGGGTATGATGCACTATTTTCTGGGTATGGAGGTGTGGAAGAGTATGGATGGAATCTTCCTTAGACAAGGAAAGTATGCAGTAGATATCCTGAAGAGGTTCGGGATGATGGAATGCAAGGCCATGGACACAGCTATGGCATCAAACCCGAAGCTATTGAGTGATGTTTCATCAGATTCGGTTGATGCTACAATGTATTGTCAGATGATTGGATCTTTGATGTACCTCAAGAAAATGAGACCAGATATTTTCTTTGCTGTGAACACATTGAGCCAGTTCCTGACAGATCCGAGACATGTTCACTTGATTGCTGCAAAGCATATTTTGAGGTACCTGAAGGGTACAGTTGATTATGGGCTCAAGTATGATGCGAATCAGAAGATTAACCTGGAGGGTTATGTTGATTCTGATTGGGTAGGAAGTGCTATTGATAGGAAGAGCACTTCGAGGTGTTGCTTCAGTATGGGATCAGGTGTGATCTCTTGGTTTAGCAAGAAGTAGTCCGGCGTGGAACTGAGGACAGTCAAATCAGAGTATGTCACAGCTTGTTCGGCTAGTTGTGAGGCAGTATGGCTTAGGAAGATACTGTCTGATTTGTTTGATCTCCAGTTGGATGCTACTTGTATATTTTGTGACAACCAGAGTTGTGTGAAGTTGTTTGAGAACCCGGTGTTCCATGACAAGTCGAAGCACATTGAGATCAAGTACCACTATATCAGGGATATGGTGTAGAGAGGAGAAGTGAAGCTCTAGTATGTTGCGACGAACGAGCAGATAGTTGATGTGTTGACCAAGTCGCTAGCCAAAGTGAAGTTTGATTACTTTAGAGAGAAACTTGGTGTACTTCAAATCGAGGTTCCTTCCAAGGGGAAGTGATGAGTCCGAAAGACGCAGATGCACATGAGCCATTCTTACATGGTGGTAGGTGTGTCCTCCCATGATGCATATGTAAGGGTTGGAATCATTCCAACATGGTTGAGGTGTGTATTTCCATGGCTATTGATGTAAGTGCTGAGCCATTCCAACATGGTTGAGGTGTGTCTTCCCATGGTTGTTGATGTAAGTGTTGTGCCATTCTCACATGGTTGAGGTTTGTCTTCCCATGGCATAGATGTAAGGGCAGTTCCATTCTCGCATGGTTGAGGTTTGTCTTCCCATGGCGTAGATGTAAGTGTTGAGCCTTTCCTGAATGGTGGTAGGTTTGTCCTCCCATGTCGGTTGATGTAAGTGTTGTGTGATGTGCATCTGGGCTATGCTCCATTGACGTAGAGATGATATGGATGTGATGAGGCGACAGTAGGAGACACATGTTTTTGCAGAGGCAATATAATAAGTCCTGGGTTGTACCTACTTGATGGCTTGCTTGCAGATATGATGAAGAACTACATGGAGGCTAGGCCTACATCCAACATGAAAAAGGGATGGCTCTGTAGAACTTCCTATGACGAGTAGAACTGAGAGATAACACTAATTGATTGTCAAGATGACGAGGATTGCAACAGCAGTGACGACGATGATCTAATGTTGATGATGATGTTCCAGCATTGTTGATCCAACGACGAAGACTTGTGTTGATGACCGTGTCAAGAGAATACCTTCCTAGTTAAGAGGGAGTGTTAATGTAATTGTAACTTCGGAAGATATTCACTTGTATATTTTATATTGTATTTGTATTTTATTATTGTACCTCTAATGGAGATATTTATTTCTCTGGTTGAGAAAGTCATTATTGTATTTGGGTCATGTAAAGTCATTGAGGTTAACCCTCCATTGTAAGTCGGGGCATTAGACCCTAGAGTTAAATTGTAAATGGGTTATTAGACTCTCTTAGAGAAGTCGGCCCAGTTAGGTACAACTAGGGTCCGACCTAGTTGGGGTAAAGGTCAAGTGAAAGTAAAAGTATAAATATAGAGGGTGCCTCTCTCATTTGGATCATTCACTCACTCACTCACTTTGCATTAGTGAGGAGAAGGACAAGTTCACACAAGTGGAGAAGAGAGAAGCTTCTGAAGACCTTTTCTATTTTTGAGTTGTACTTTTGTGACATTGTATTGGTGATCATTCTATCTCTGAGGAAGTTGCGGGGTTTTCTCCTTTATGGTTTCCCTGAGGAAAATATTTCTGTCTCTTGTGTTTATGTTGTTCTTGTTATTATCTCAGTAATATCCTAGATAATTATTGATTAAAAGTTAAAAATCTCACAATAAAAATTAAAAAAACACAAAAATCCAAAAAGGGGGAGAATTGAATCATATCATATTGTATTCTGGAAAAAATGGCAAGAGTAAGTCCTTGTCTCCCTTGAACACGACACATAATTTGGTATCGGTTGTAAGTACACCATTTACATTTTCCTTAGGAAATTGTACCAGTATTTTGAAGAGATCTCCATTGACGGGTTATCCTTCCCATCTCCAATGGACCTTTCGTTAATGCATCCGACATTGGAGGATTTCATTAAGGTCAATTAATCAAGTCCTATGTTTCCAAGTGTCCACTTTGCATTGTGTTATGTGTTCAGGGGAAGTTCAAACAGTGTTGGTCATTCCTCAAATATTCCTCACCAATCATGTTGGCCTTCCTTGTGTCAGTATATAGTGTTGGATATCGTAGTTCTACTAAATTATATCAGACTATTGATATTTGTTTCATATCGGTTGTTGTGGGATGCATTAATGCCCTCCTTTTGATGGATATATTCCTATTGACATCAAATCATCATCTAGGAAATGGATCTAGAAATCCAGGAGTACCTTGGATCTTACAATTATTAGTTGCAGGTTTCCTCGCAAATGAAAGTGGGTATACATCAATGACCCTTGATTATTTGATTCTACAAGTGTTCGACTTCATAACATCTATTCACACTTGCTAGTTTGTACTCAGTACTTTATATTCCATCATCATTATCGGTGGGTCTCTTCGCATCTGTAAATGGTATACATCAATGACTGGTAATCAGATGGTGTTTTATTATGCTCGACATCAGTTCATTTATTCACATGATATAAACTCGTACTATTGTCGGTTTGTATTAAAGACCTTGGGAAAAAAAGTTGTATTACTCATCGATGCACTGCTCGAGCTGTGCAAGATTAAAACTACCATGTCAGAAGTTCAATGAATAACTTGTTCTCACACTCAACAAAGTGCATGTTTACACTTCTGAAAAAATTACTTTTGACATGGATCCACTGTGTATTGTTTGTGGCCATGCTTGTTTATTGTTGAGAATGGGTATGCCTGCCTCGGGAGATCTATATATTTGAGAAATTGCTATGTTTGACTTGGAGGTGTTCTACTGAATCCCGCGCCAATGAGCTAATCCTTTTTCATCATTGCTTTGATAAATAAAGAGTATCAATATGAAGAGTATCAGTATAAAAAATTATGTATTTTGGCCCTTAGCTCTGCTTTGGACCTCACACATTAGGGTGCATCTGTTAACAATCAAATTAACATCCTTAACAAGTGAATTCAGAAGCACATTTTACCATTGGCCCGCAACATGAAAACTAGAAATTTGGAACAATTTAGAGCTGCAATCTCTCATCTAACCACCCCTTCCGCAAAGGAAGAAGTTTGTGAAGACAAAGGTTTCCCTAAAGAGGCCAAGTCTAGGACCACTCAAAGGGCCAAAACTCAGTTTCTACAACTCCTAGAGTGGAAATAAGACATCAAAGGTGTATTAGTTGTCCTAAAAATCCTGGAAATTAATGTCAAAATATTGAAAATAATAGAAAAGTGGGTTTTTGAGTGAAAATAATCAAAAGTCAAGAAAATGTATTATCCCAGATTGAAAGTTGAATCACGAATTCCCATTTCCCAATGCTATAAAAGAAAGACATTTGGGGCATGGCAAGATACATAAAGTGAGAGTAAAGACATGCTGGAAGGATTTCAAGGTTGGAAAGCTCATCTTCAACAAAGCTCTTGAAGGATCAAAGTGAAGGATGAAGAAGGTTGAGTCAAAGAAAAGGAAGAAGGATTCACGTCAAGCAACAAGGTTGTAAGTATTTCTTTTCCTCAATTCAATACGATGCAATTCATTTTTCTCCCCAAATTTGTGTTTGAATTTAGGTTTTAGATTTAGTTTTGAATTCAAGTTTGGTAGATAGATTTCAAGTTTTGCAAAGTTTTTCAAGTTCTTAGAGATAGAAGCTAGAGGTAAGAACCTAGCAAGTTGTTGTAAATGGAGGCCTAAAGCCAATGGATTCTCAAGCAAGGGGATCTTGTTCAAGTATCTATCTTTAAGAGGTATTCTACTCTCTTCCTCCCTTCTATTTTCTTGAAAATTACTTCTAGAAATCTTAAAGGAATGAATGCGTATTGTATGTATTTCTTGTTAGAAAAAGTAATTACCTCCCGCATTAATCAATTTTATTATTAGAACTAAAGCTAAGTTTAGAATAAAACATAAAGCTTAAGGCATAAAGCATGAAACAGTCCAGGTTTTAGTATGTAGAAGTGATTAAATAGAGGCCTTAGGATCCATTGTAATTATGAAGTTTTATGTGAATATAAAAGCAACAGCTTGTTCCATAAAATTAATCATGGTCTCAGAGTTTGATTATGTCTCTTGAAGAGCATATTGATCCGATTTCGTTTGATCCAAGCCAACATCTTTCACAAGTCAAGTGAGAGAATTGATCCAAGAAATTGGATAGAGATCCAAGTTCGAGTCTGAAGCACAAGACAAAAATCAATCCGAGAAAGCTTTTAGATCCGAAGCAAATTCGTGAAGATATGCCCAGCCAATAAGAGAGATTGCTGGAGCAGTGAAGAACATCCCACCACGGTTGGAGAGTGTGAAGAAGGAAACCAAACTTCTGTGTTGAAGGAGGTGCCATCGATCTGTTCATTGAAGAAGAGTAGATCCGCTTGCAAATTTTGAAGTGGTTGCAGATAGAAAATCTGTGAAGATAGAAGACTAGACAGCCGTCTAGAGGATCCGTCCCAATCCACCAGAGGTGAAATCGCTGCTAGATAATCTGCATGAGGAAGATGACTCCAGCATCGGAGAACCTGTTCATGTGAAGAAATCTACGAGAGAGAGTTCGTGTGAAGGGAAGCAACCCATGTTGAATCTGACCAGCATGAGGGAATTTGCATGAGCCCGAGGAAGGTGGGGTATATCTGTTCAAGTGAAGATAGAAAAGAGTCGATGTTCCTACAGTGATGAGGGCATGTGAAAGAGAGCCGTGACAGAAAGTTGAAGGCTCCAAGATAACTGCGTATTGAGGAAATCCGCTGCAAGACCGCGTCAGGTGATTGTCTCGAGGAACATCCGTGAAAACACTTCCTGGAAAAGAAGCCTTGAGTCTGAATTGAACAGTTAGTGAGAAGTGAAATTCAAATCCATGTGAAGTAAAGGACAAAAATCGGGAGTAATTCCACCGAAGGGAAAACCCATTGTTGAAGAGTAACTCGTGGAGAACCGCATCATGAAAAGGATAATTTTAATAATATATTTTTTTATTAGAGATTATTCATGAGTATTTAAAAAGCTAAGTGAAAAGAAAGTGAGTGGTTTGAAGCTTTATTTAAAATAAGAAACCCCTGTCTAAGTTGAAGAAGATAAAGAGCAAATTTCTTAAAGATCTTTCACTAAGGGGGCGCCAAGCAAATCTTATATTTTTTTAGGGGGTCATAAGGAAGGAAGTATGTGAACTCAAGAGAAGGAGTCCATAGTCCTCAGTAATTCTCGGCATAAGGTTAAAGTTTGGAGCACAAAGAAGAAGAAAAACATTGAAAGCTTCAAAATTTGGAGCAGAAAGTACGAGAAGAAGCTGCATCAGCACATTGCAGCAAAGAAAGTCAAGATGAAGATGTTTTCCCTTGCAAGCAAATATTTTAGTAACAATTAGATCGTATGTTTAGCCGTCATAATTAAGGGGATTGTTAGAAAAAGTAATTATTACCTCGAGCTTAAATTGTTAGTTTTATTATTAGAAGTAAAGCCAAGTTCAGAATAAAGCATAAAACTTAAGACATAAAGCATAAGGCATAAAGCATAAACTAGGTTAAAGTTTTAATATGTAGAAGTGTTTAAATAGAAGCCTTCCGGTCTATTGTAATTATAAACTTTTATCTGAATAGCAACTTTCACAATGCTTACAATTCTTACAATTTAACATTGTTTGGGAGAACAAACAAAAGATGCACGTCTATGTCTCTGCCACACCTTTTTACAATAAGCAATACAAATATTGACCAAAAACACTTCTCAAAAATAACAGTAATACCGCTATCAATCTGAAAACACTATTAGTTACAACTTCGAAATTATTATGTTGAGATGCACACTCATAGTTGATACTAGCCTCTACTAAATGGATTACATCTCACAAGTAACTCCATGCAACAATAGAAAATGGTCTTCAATCAGCTTACAATCTCCAACAATCTTTTGTACTGAGAAACACATCAATACACAACACAAAAAAATAAAAGCTGGCTTTCGGGGTACTCCCTGTGGCAAAGGAAGACATAGTATTTTAACCAAATGTTACACCATCCAATACATCAACGGTATTCCACACAACATGCATGTCTCCACACAAGTGTGCACAGTGTTATCTTCACGCAGATCTTCACGTAGACCTTCCACGCAGGTCTCACTACAAGAAAAAAGGCATTTTAGCCTCACATTAGCACCACTATTTGTAAAGGATTTGGGAAATCCTCAATTTTCAAATAGTGGTGCAAAAGTGGTGATAATGTGGGGATACGCAAGTGGTGCTAATATTTATGGTGCAAAAGTGGTGTTTGTAAAAAAGTTGTTTTTGGTGTTAAATGAGTATGTGGCATTCCATGGTGTATGGTGTAAACCACCAAAACCAATATTAGGTGGATTGAAGTTTTGTGGTGCAAAACACCAAAACCAATCCAACATGGATTAAGACTTTTTGGTGCAAAACACCAAAATTATTAATATTATTATTATTTAACATACATAAACTTGTATATGGTGCAAAGCACCATAAAATAACAAGTGGTGCAAAGCACCATAAAATAATAAATGGTGCAAAAAAATATAAATCACATATTATATATAAATTATATAATATGTGATTTATATTTTTTTGCACCACACACACATATATACTTCTTAACAAGGTTAAAAAATGTATATTAAAACATTTTCTTAAAGCTTATTTTGTGTAAACCTAAGGGAAGGATATAATTCCCACAGTTAAAACCTTATTTTGAAGCTAATAATCCTTCAGAAACCATCACATCCCTTTGGCTTTTGGATTTGAAAAACCATAAAAGAAAAAAATATATTGAATTTGGTATGTTTCCATTACTCTCTATGCAAAAAAAAGTAATTACTTCAATAAAATTAGCAGAGAATTAGCTTCAAGAGGTTACTTAAATATATTTCCTCCCACCGTAGAGAAATCGTTTGAATAATTGTATACGGTAATATCACCACATATATGCTTCAAATGAACCGCCTAATTAAAATATGCAAATATCATGGCAATATGCTTCAAATGGACCGCCTGATTAGAATATGCAAATGGTATCAAGTTTAATCAATTCAAACTCACCACGGTGAAACCAATTTGTAGTGGATACACACACCATCTTCCTCTCTTGGATTTACCTTCGGATGAAATAATTTATCATATATTAATAGATAAATTAAGGTGAGAATTCATAAAGTCATTAATGGAATAAGAGTTGGGAAAGATGTTATACATTAAGACTTACATTCCAAAAATCCTAAACACGATCAAGAATATCCACTCTACATATATTTGGTAAGGGAACAAAAAAGGAAAGAGCATTCCTTTATGCATATGGGAACATCTTTGCAAGCCAAAAGCATCTGTAGGGCGGGAAAAGATCTACATCTTTGATCTTAGGCCCTTGCAGCCAAAATCCTTTGGAGGCTGGTCACATTGAAGGATTTGTGGCAGGACTGCACCTCAAGGAAGTATATCGTGCCACTCTCCACCACCACGTTTTTTAGGTCTAACCCACCTTCACAACAAAGAGGCTCACTATGTTGGCGAGCACTGATACGCAACTTTCCTATAATCAATAGATATATTGCTTGGAACTCTGGCAACGGGAAAAAAATCCTTCTGGGGTTGGACCTTATCATTAGAATTAGAGAGGATAATCTCCTACCTCGCGAGCTAGTAACTTTTATTAAATCACATAATTATAAATTCCTAGCAGATGTATACGATAAGGATTCTATAACACTTTGGCATTTAGATTGATTTACTGATGATCTGATGAGACTGCACCAGTTGCAAGTTACACTTTTGATGGTTGAATTGAAGAATATGATATACCCGAGTTCTTGAATGATCTACTTCTCTTCCTCTTTTGGAGCAGCTGTAGTAACAGGCTGCAAACTTTCTTGACTACAAGCCAGCTTCAAATCTGCACCTTTTCTTTACAGTGTCTACATTTGAACAATGTATGAAAGTCTCTGCCACCTACTATGATGTATACATTTTGTCTAATGCAATGTACATGTCTATGCAATAGTATGTGGTGCTTACAAAAATGACAATCTTTGTCATCAGTTACATCATATGGAATAGTTGTGATTATCTTCAAAACATCATGATACAGTTGCAGCTTCCTAATCTCTTGTTCCAGTCAGATGATTTTTTATTAGGAAAGCACTTACAAAACCAAGTCGAATCCTTTGCAAAAATATATTATATTTCTCCTAATTATCATTATCATTATAAAGGAACACTTACAAATTTGAGAGATCCCATGTACTTGCACATGGATAGCATCACCACAACTCAACGTAGCTTACCACAATTCAACATAGCATCAAAAATTGCATTGATATCAGTTCAATGCAGCATCCAGGTGGGTCATTAACACAAGCAATATGGAGAGATCATAGTGTTCCATATGCCTGTCAAGATTGCAGTAGCAGCATACCAACTATTTCACTCCACACAACAACAATATCAAACAATGCATTCAACCAACAATAATTCCCCTCAACGTTCAACGTTTAATCATCAAATGCAGTGAGAGTAATTCCCCTCAACGTTGGTCTACTCAGAATGCAGAGATGACTTCAAAATGGTCTCAAGCCCCATACTTCAGTTGTTATCATGCATCAACCAAACTCCAAGTCAGCACTAGTCTTCTCACATCATTGACGCAACAACACGATACATTGCAAGGGTTTCTATCCCTCACCTAGTAGAGAGAAGAGGAGTCTTGTACAATTCTTCCACATAAAAGTTGTTCTCGCTTCAGGTTCATTAACGTTGGCATCATATGACAGTCTTCGATAGCTCACGATGGCAGTCTTTAATTTCAAAAGTTGAAATGTTACTCCACAATAATTGGCATCTTATTCACACTCAAATTTTCATTCTCCACATGCAGTTAAAATTAAACCTCCAGGCAAGGTATCACCAAGATTCTTACACTCATGAGAAAAGAAAAAATTCGCCATATGGGCCGTGTACTTCTTCATGAGTCGTAAGTATTCACGTGGATATGGATTGATGTCATCAATCATTGTCTGATCACCAAATTCATCAATGACACGACTATCTCTTCATAAAATTGTCATCCACACAACATACTTAGTTCAATAACCACATGCAATCAGTTATCATAGCATCTGAGAAGGAGAGAACAGTTCTCATTAAACATTGTGATACCATCAACCACATTGGGTCACACACCTCCAACTCCACCATGAGCAATGAGTTATACACAACTCCAAAAGATAAGGTGTAACTTTCACAATGATAATGCATGAACTCGATGCTTGTATCAAATTTTGAAGAGTTCTTCCACGCAGCAACTGGTTGACACGATACGCATGTGCACATGATAACTTCAGGAATCCATGCTATGCAAACAAAGGGAGAGAGGGACCACCGAGCTCACTAAGTTCATAGCACGATGCAATGAGGATCAAATGGAACAATGGAGGACTCCTGCAAGGTCGGTGAAATTCCAGTTACAATTTATGTAGAAACAACAATTCATACAAAATAAGATTACGGATAAAAATAGAAAAAATTTCACTTGGTTTATGCTTATTTCAAGATTTGCTTGGGATTGAAAATTGATATTTTGTTCCGGCAACTTTGCACAAAATAAAGGCGAATTCAAAATAATTTTTTCCATCTTGCACTGAATTCTATTAACCATGAAGGCTACATAACTCTACTGAACCAGCAATATTGTTAGATGCTACACAGGTTAGACATAGTTTTGGCAGAATTCATTAAATAGTTCTTTGGAGCCCTTGAATGCACCATGGAAATCAAGGGGAGAAACTGAAGGAACATTGCATACCTTTGTACAGTCGGCAACGATGCATGTTCCCCCAGAGTCGGCCAAGACACTAGCATTCACTGCTAAAATATAAGCCATGGTAAGGAAAGTGGTCATTCCAGCCCGGACTTCTTTTGTAAAACATGTCTTCCGAGCTTCCATTTTGAAGTACCTTCCAACCCAACTCTTGTTGATTCTATCATTCAGTCTGGCCTCTCCATGCTCCAATTTTTTCCATAAACTTCTGATACATGCCAACATATTGACTAAACCAGTCAGAGAGCTATAACAAAACTTAAAAGAAATGAATGCTTAATTCTAGATAACGTAAAGTATCAAAGTTCATACAAATTCACAAGTTTTCGATGCGTCAAAAAACAAGTGAAGAAATCAGTGTATAGAAACAAATTCGGGTGCCATTGACAGACAATAGGAGGAGGAGGAGGAGCGAGGAGCCACCCTGAAGACATGTCCATTACTGGACCAAAAAATCCAATGCTTATAAAGGGAATTTAGGTTCCTCAAAACCTAACCCCAACCATTCACGACTTGAAAGGACCCTTCAAAACCTTGCATGTTGATTTGGTATCTACATATAGCCCTGAACCAAATGTATCCAAAAATATACATTTACAATTAAACAGTGCCAAATTTTCTTGAAGCGAAGAAGATTTGATTTCTTTAATATGTGTCAGATCGTTTTCCTTTTCCAAGACATTATAAAGCCTTCCTCGAATTTACAACTAACGAAAAACAATGGTGGCATCGTAGGATTTTTTAATAGAAATAAGCTCTGGAAAGAAAATAATAAGAGCATGGCAGATTCTACGACTCCCCTTTTCTTGAGCTCCTAAAGAATGTCGTTTCACAATGTATAATAACAAGGAAAATTTTTAGTTGAAAATACTAACCAATAATGCTACAAAATCATTAAGACAACACCATCCTTTGTATATTGTGGAACGCAGCCTTTGAATCGAAAATACCAACCAATGATACCAAAACCATAGAGCCGCCACAACCCCAGATTACAAGTAATTGCATACTTACACAGCCCTTTATATCGCAGAAGATATGTCTTCCCAGGATCCACATTCAGAACGAATGTATCTGCATTTCATGGCATGGCATGGTCAGTCAGATTTCCCCATTTCTTCTCAATACATAAAACAATTAATAAGATTGTTGAAACAGATTTAAACGCAATTTGTACCATTAGCAGAGGAGCAGTTGTAAAGAGGTCCAGGAAATCCGTTTATAGTGTAGGAATCCGACACATTTGGACCGCCTCCTGTTTGGAGAGCCTGCTGGAGAACCTTCTCCGTATCTGCATTCCACCATTCTCCTGCAAGGTGAAGGTGAAAGTATTAAATTTCATCTGGGATGGGCTCCGGCCATTGGCCATTGCAATAGTTACAAGGTCCAGTACATCATTGATAAAAAAGTAAGGAAAAGGAATGAAGATATAAAACTGGTGGTCTGCCACGACATTAGCATGAATTAAGTTGAAGGTCTTATGAGCCATGCTCTGTGGGGTGCTTCTTTAGAAAGTAAGTTAGAGGGGAATCTCTTCGACACTAGTTGGAGGCTAGTTGATGATTTTTAATACCCTAGTTTTGGGTTGGATCTGCTTTGAGATGCGTTCATAAAATGATCTAAACACTTTACTTTCCTAGTCCTGGTTATGGGGTCCATCGGGCCTGGTGTTTAAACGTGGGCTCCCGGTTTAAACCCTCGTAGTGAGCCTCTCATTTTCAAACAAATATGGGTATTACTTCCTGGGCTCCCATTGGATTTATGGAGCCAACCCTGTTTAGCAACATATTTGAGTTAGGTTATCATCTTTACATAATTACAAGGGGCGAAGTGAAGCATCTCGACCACAGGGAGGAGAGGGTAGAACAAGGGGGTTTTAAAAACGGGATGCACAAAAAAGGGGGTAACTTCGCAAGATTCGTGCAGCTGGATGAGGGCCTGCAGGGTTGATCGCAAAAAAAAGAGCCCACACAAAATGGGGGGGACAACTGCTCGATCAAACTACCAATTTAGAAGGATAACGTGCATATTATTCCAGTAGAACACATTTTTCAGCCCTCTATTATAGATTTCCAACACTCTTTCTAAAAACTATTCCGTCTATTGAAGAAAACACCAGAAAATAAAAACGTAAGGAACAGATTTCTTACTTGGAGGAGTGAACAGGGTTTTATGATAGCTTGATTCTTCCTTTGGTCTGCACCATAATGGCATCTCCAGGCTATGGAAAAGATCGATCCACAAATATGTTGTTAAATTGAATCTCTAGATAGTGGCCAAGATCCACGAATCTGATCTGCAGAAGTGTGGTCTATGTAAACAAAAATGGGTATTTTTCCAATCTGCCCTGGTATGGGATATGTAAAGTAATGAAATATGGTTTCCCCCCAATTTTATTTCACTTCCTGGTTTTCCCGCTCGTTTATTGGGTCAGGATTAAAATGGCTTTGAAAAAGTCTTTCGCCGACCCAATATACACTTAGATAACAATGGTATTTCATATTGAGCCATGTGAAATTTTTTGACCGGTCCCCAAACACCTCTACATCGTACATTTAGCCTTAAGGATTATGTAATATTCCCGCAACATCTTATGGAATTCACCATCCACCTTAAAAAAACTCATCTTTAGTGAAAAAATATAAAATATTTAAACATAAAAATATTGAAAATGAAGAGAGTTTTAAAAGTTATAAAATAAATATTAAGAATGGTATAATCATTTATTAAGAATGAATTTGATAATTAACATAAAAAAAGCTAAAATTATTATAAAAACATAAATATAGATAAATAAGTCATAATAATTAAATGTCTAAAAAAGAAAACTATTTTAAGTTTAGTAATAAACAGTAATTGAAGGTCATTGTAAAAAGTTAAAATATTACAATTTACAAGTGCTTTCATCTTACAGCTTAAAAGAGTGGAGGTTAATTTATTGTTGCAACATTTTGGTCATATGATATTTTAGGTTTTGGTTTAGGCACGAGGTAGGTTCATTCTCACTATTTGTAGTTTCACCAACTTGCATACATCTAGTATGGTCACATGCTCTTTATTGTGGTATATTGGATTGGTCTAGAGACATCTTCAAATTTGAAGTTGTTTGAGACAATTCCATATTGAGGTTGGATTTGTCATAGGTTTTCCTCTCTAATTGAGTTACTTAGGTTCTTCAAGAAGAAGTATGATTTTTCCCAGCATTATCTATATGATTTCATTTTTTTATTGATTCCATTGTTGTGATTTTATGTACTCTTTATGTGAAGCTCTTGAAAGGAAACATGATTGTTTTATAGTACTTTCCTTTTTTGATATCCCTTGGTTAAATTGATCTAGAATTAGATATGTCACAACAAAATCCATTATTCCATTTTATGAGGATAACATTTAGTGGCAAAGCATTAATTTGAAAGTAAAATATTAATTACATTTTAGTAATTTTTAATCCATAATGTTGAAATCCAAATTAATTTATAGCATTTGTTTCGAGATATATGCATCAGTATCTAGGAAGTATAATATGTTATGCTAAGAGCTTGGGTGGGCAAATTGCATTGAATGGGGTTGAGGTTGGGTTTGCCTAAGGCCAAGTACATCTCGTCCTTTCATGATCACCAAATACATGAGGGGTGACATCTAGTATAGCAGATGTCCCTTCAAGTGATGGACGTGGAAGTAGTTGGGTGTCCTATCTCGTTTCAAGCACTCAAGGACATAAATCATGAATCTCATTCTCCACACCATAATTGAAAGTTGTCTTTGGGATAACTTAGTTGTATTTAAGGGTCACTCCCACCATAGACACATGATGATAGTTCAATAGTTGGATTTACTCCAAGGGGGTACAATACTATAAGAGGGTAGATGAGCAAAAGAACAAAGAAAACTTGTCTTTGAGGCACAAAAAATATGCAAGACATGATCGAGGATAATTGAAAGGGCACGCTCCATATAGCTATAAAAACATCAAAATGATATAAATAATTTCAACCACCTCAATAGTAGTGAATATTATTTCCCTAAATAATGTGAGTGGGTAGCATGGAGGGAGAGGGATAAAGAGAGGGGAGAGGGAGGGAGACGGGGGTGGTTAGGGAAATGTGCAAATAGAGAGAGAGAGAGAGAGAGAGAGAGAGAGAGAGAGAGAGAGAGAGAGAGATTGGGGTAGGGTGGGAATGAACAGGAATGGGAAACAAAGAGGAGGGAGTATGAGGGAATAGAGAGAATGAGAAAGGGAGAAAGGGAGAGAGAGATAGTGTGGGGGTAGGGGGAACATAGAGAAAGAAAAAGAGAGAGAGGGAGAGAGAGGGGGGGCATGGGGAGAGAGGGAGAGAGGGGGGAGAGTTAGAAAGTGGGGGATAGATGGGGGTTTATAGAAAGAGATAGAGGGGGGTATCCGCAGCCCGCATGCTTTTATATGGACCATTGATTTGTTTTGATCTTGCGGTTGATATTGAAGTGTCTGTGTTTTGAATGATCAATTCGGTTCTCTGTTTTCCTTCATCATTTTTTGGTTTGTAATCGGATTTTGAACTGTGATTTTCACTTGCGGCCTCATATGATTGATAATCATTGATTCAATTAACTTCAAATTAATTGGGTGTTAAGATTTGACATGAATCATACGTGAATTATTGCAATTTTATGTTGTCTTAATTCAATCTTTGTAAACGCATGCTATGCGTTATTTCAATGTAGACGTGATAATTGTAAGTTCCAGACCGTAATATTTTAATCATGCCAATTCATTACGCTCAATCATTTTTGGAATCTTTATTGTTCTTTGTTAAATATAGGATTCAACATGGGCAATTGGTTGCTCGCCGCACTGTAATTGAAGAGTCTTCTTGGTTGATTTTCATAAGTTTTCTTTCTGACAATTTTATTGTGAGAGATATGCAGCGATATCATAAGTCTTTGGTCAGGTTTTGTGAAGAGAAAGTACTTCACCCTCTTTTGTATCAAGAGCTTGTGTCACCACCTTTTGATGCAGATGTTCCTTATGAAAGAAGCGGTAGCGAAGAAGAACTTGATGTTCGATCCATCTACATACAAATCCATCAGAAGAAGAAAAGGAGGATCACTGAGAAGGCAGCTGATCCAGAAAATACCATTATCCAAGATTTTATAATCAATGAAGAGCCTGTCCCTCCATTAATTCCTTCAAAGGAGGAGCAAGTGCCCGACTTCTCAGTTTTTGAGAACAATGTTGATCATCATAAATATTCTAAGAGAGATTTTTCAGCTCCCTTTTTGTCCGTCAAAGACAGCTAGCAAGTCGTGGTTAACCTCTACACTTTATTACGAGATGTTTCCCGTGATTATGTGATGGCCATCTTATGAAGTTTTGTGAAACATTTTCTATGAACCATCCTCTACTATGATGTGATTAGAATAGTTTGATTTTGCAAATCCCTGTTTTCATGGGAAATCTATCCTTTGTAATCCTCTTTGTAACTATTATTTAAAGGGATAGAAGCCTCATGGGAAAAGGGGGGGAGATAATTGCCAGAGAAGGACTGGGGAAACATTGTTTCACTTGTGATCATGTAATTTCTTGCAGGCCAATGAATCAAAGTTAGTTTCTTTTAGTATCATCTTTGTGTAAGTTGTCAAATTTCTTTGATGATGTCTGATATCTTCACCGCAATTATTAATTAACACTATTGATTTTGTAGCTAATCATTAAGGCACTAATCTCTGAGTTGGATTTCTCTTAATTCATGATATCTTTGTATTAAATGTTTTAATTGAATTTCTTTAATTAAAATCTTTATCTATTTCTGCAAATGATTCATAGTAAATATTAAGTTCTTGTTAATTTTTCAATGGACAAAAGAACAACAGGATAATCTTGGATATGCTTAATCTTTGAATTATTGTTAGTAATTTTCATTATCTGATCGTACTTCGAAGTAATGGGTTAATGATTCGATTTAGCATTTCTGTCAAGTTGATGAGATAACTTGTTGAGACACAAACGAAGTTACCCTCCATACAAACAATACACTCTCTTTAGGTAAGATCTGACTTAACTTAGATTTATTTTTAAGGTAGAGTTGTTGTAGGTTTAGATCCATTTTAGAATCAGGACATTTTTGTACTTCCATCTCAGAAAGACAAATCCTTCTAGGATCAAACCCCATAAGTTCCAGCGGAGACCTTTGTATCCGTGGGAGATTACTATTCCAAACAGGCTAGGGATAGAACTGTTCTTGCGTAGGACTTTTTGAAGCCTTTCAGTATGGGTTTTCCCCCTCTGTTGTTAGCCTTAGAACCCATTCCAACACCTACTCATCCAAGGCTTCAACAAATGGCGCTAGAAGGAGGGCCAAAATAAAATTATGCCTAAACAAAACAACAGTAAACCTCCTCATACTAGAATACTGATTATCACCTGTAGTCATACGCAGGCATCTACCTCTGCAGAAAAACCGGTAAAAGATCCAATCGATATTCTTGCCACCCTTGTGATGGAGCAGGAAACTAGAAGGGGTGACAACTATATTTTTATATCACCCACTAGGGGACCCCTTGCACTCGAGCAATTGCTCAAAGGTTCTTCTGATAGTGTGGCTAGGGTGCAATGAAGGGTTGCTGAAGAACGTAACCAAGTACTAGCAGCAATTCATCACCAGAACACTGATCCACAAGCTAATAACCTGAATAATCAAGATTCAAATCGTCCAAACCCTAAACCACATAATTCACCTCACCAAAATATGCTTCCTGATTTTTATCTCGATATGTTATTCGGTGAAACAGAGCAAGACAAACCAAAAGTTTCCACAGGTGGGCCACCACCAACAACCCCTTCATCTTCATCGTCCTCATCTGACAAATCATATGGTTGTGATTCATCATCCAGTTCCGATTCAGAAGACATACTCATGGCCGAAGGTGCAAACAGACCCTAGCTGGACCAGGATGCTTTGTTTGTGGTTGGTGAACAACACAGACTGCCCAAAAATCATGAGAAATGGCTCCCCAAGTTTAACCCTGATGACAAATCACTTGTGCTCGATCACATCAAAACCTTCATGCAGGCTATTAGATTGAGGAGTGTTGTTCATGAGGATGTAGTCTGTAGGTTGTTCCCATATACCTTTGAGGGGAAAGCATCCACATGGCACTTTTCCCTACAACCCCGATCCATTCCTTCATGGGATGACTTCGAAAAATTGTTTATCTAGAAATTCGAAGATGATAAGACTCCGAAAGACTTGGTTTTAGACTTATCCTCGATGAAAATTACAGGCAAGGAGATGGTAAAGGATTTTAATTAAAGGTTTTCATATTTGAAAAATAGAATCCCTGTTACTCTTCTCCTTGTAGAAGAATTGCTAGTTGCTTATTATGTGAAGGGTTTACCTATTCCCATTGCTATGTGGGTAAAAAGAGCAGAAAAGGATACTTTGCAGGAAGCCTTTATTGAGGCTATCCAGGTTGAGAAAGACATATACTTCCTAAAAGATAATCCTGATGTCCCATCAGATCAACCTTCAACCTCCAAAAGAAAGCAAGAAAATCCTCCAAAATCCATAGTGCAAAGCAAGGACCCATTTGAGATGACTGATATGAAGAAGTTCCTGCAGAAGATCTCAAATGAAATGGTAGACCTAAAGAAAAGCAACACAGAAAACCAAAACAATAACAGGGGGTTCAACAGACAACCTTTCAGAAGACCTTACCAGCCCCCACAAAACCAAGTTCTACCGAACCCTGATGAAGGATTGAACGCTGAAGAAATTCTTTCTATCTTTAAGGCTTTGGCTTCGGAATCATGGAATTCTCCCGATCAACAAGATCAAAATCTACAAGAGAATCAAGATCCTGAACCCCCATATGAAGAAGAAGATCATGTCTCTTCCACTGACCATGTCCAAGCTTTCAATGCCCCAAGACCCAGATAAAATACTCAATGGATAAGTCTTCATTATTTTGTATGCCTCAATGTTTTCTTTAGGGCTAAAGGCATGGTGTTTCCCCTATAATTCCATTCCCAAGTCATCAATACACATACATGTTTCCCAAACCCTCCTATTGGAATCATCATCTGTAATCATAGATCAATGATACCCTTAGGAGGCCACGTGTGGTTTGTGGAAGCAACCTTCTTAGCCTTGGATGGCTAAAATACTTCTTTAGGGCACAAGGTTTAGGTCTTCTCCATTGACTATGTCCAAGTATTCAAGTCCCCAAGACCTAGATACAAAGCTCCATGGGTACCCTTGCAAATCATGCATGGTTCTTTGATGCAATTTTCATGGCTCTTGAGATGCCTCAATGATATATTTAGGGCCAAAGGTGCAGTATTATTCTCTAGAGCATCCTTCCCAAGGCCCTAAGGCTCCTACATACTTCTCAAACCCACATAATGTCATTAATATCATTAATCATAGGACAATGAAACCCTCAAGAGGCCATGCGTGGTTGGTTGAGGTGATGTTCTTAGCCTTCTATGGCTAGAAGATTCCTTTAGGGGAATATGGTCAAGTATCCTCCTTGACCTTTTTTAAAGCCCCAAGACATGGATATATAGTGTAAACATATCGATGCAAGATCATGCATGGTGCTTCATGCATTGTTCATTTCTCTAGATTCCTCAATGGTTTCTTTAGGGCCAAAGGCATGGTCGTTTTCCCTGAAACATCATTCACAAGTCCTTGAGATATGTAGATACAAATCAAAACCACATAATGGCAATGACATAATCAATCATAGGCCAATGATACCCTCAAAAGTTTGTATGTGGTTGTTGGAGGCAATATTCTTATCCCTAAATGGATAGAAGATTCCTTTAGAGCTTGAGATTCAAGTCTCCTTCACTGACCATGTCCAAGGCCTCAAGGATGGTTTTTTTAGGGAAACATTCGTGGTCCAAGGCCCCAAGGCCCCAAGGCATGGATGTACATTGTGCCATGAATATCTCTACGAAGCCATGCATGGTGCTTAGAGGCATTGCTCCATGGATACAAGACCTTAGGAGGCAACTTGTTGTTGGTGGAGAAAACCTTCTTAGCCCTAGATGGTTAGAAGATTCCTTTAGAGCTTGAGTTGCAAGTCTCCTCTATTACCATGTCCAAGGTCCTAAGACCACAAGACCTAGATACATAGCACAATGGATACCCATGCAAATTCATGTGTAGTTATTTGAGGCATTGTGCATGGATTTATATGCCTCGGTGGTTTCTTTAAAGCCAAAGGTAATATGGTTTTCATCCATATAATTCCATTCCAAAGGATCTAGGACACATTCATAATTCTTAAACCACCTAATCGAACCAACATCCTGAATCATACGCCAATGATACCTTCAATAAGCCACATGTGGTTGGTAGAGGAAACCTACTTAGTTATAGATTCCTAGAAAATTCCTTTAGAGACTATGGTTTAGGTCTCCTCCATTAGTCATGTCCAAGGCCCTAAGGCTACAAGATCCAAATACATAACACTATAGATACCACTCCAAAGTTGTTCATGGTGGTTTGAGGCAATGTTCGTGGCTTTGAATGCCTCGGAATTTTCTTTAGGGCCAAAGGCATGGTCTTCTTCCCTAGAACATCATTCCCAAGGCCCTAACACACTATAGACTACTCAAAACAACTTTTTGTCACCAAAATCATAAATCATAGGCTAATAATACACTCAAGTGGCCATGTGTGGTTGGTGGAGACCACCTCCTTAACCTTAGATGGCTAAAATATTCCTCTAGCGATTGAGGATCAAGTGTCCTCTACTGACCATGTCCAATGCCCAAAGGAAAAAAACATAGATACATAGTTCCATGGATACCCCTACGAATTTATGCATGATGCCTTGACACATTGTTCATGGCTCTAAATGCCATAAGAATTAATTTAGGTCCAAACACATAGTATTCTTCCTTAGAATACCATTCCCAAGGCCTTGAAACTAGATATTACTTAAAATATCTAATTGTACTAAGATCCTCAATCATAATCCAATGTTAACTTTAAGAGGCTATGTGTGGTTGGTTGAGGTATCCTTCTTATCCTTGGATGGATAGAAGATTCATTTAGAGCATGAGGTTTAGGTCCCCTCCCTTGACCATGTCCAATGCCCCAAGTCCTAATGACCTAGATGCATAGTGCTATGGATACCTTCTGAATCCATGTGTGGTGATTTCTGGCATTATTTATGGCTTGTATGCCTAAATGGTTTCTTTAGGGCCAAAGGCATGGTCCTCTTATATAGAGTGTAATTCCCAAGGACTCGAGACATGTGTCTAATGCTCAAAACCAACTATTGGCGTTAAAATCACTAATCATAGACCAATGATACCCTCAAGAGGCCATCTATCGTTGGTGAAGGCATCCTTCTTTTACATAGATGGCTAGAATCTTCCTTTAGGGCCCTATTTTTAAGTCTCTTTCATTGACCATGTCAAATTCCCTAATGCCAAAAGACCTAGATACACAATGCCATGGATATCCCTACAAAGTCATGTTTGGTTCTTCGACACATTGTTCATGGATGTGGAATCCTCAATGATTTATTTAGGGCTAAAAGCATGTTATTCCTCCCTAGAAATTCATTCCCAACACCCTGATACATGTACATACTCCTTAAAACACCCTAATGTAATGTACTAACATCCTTAATCATAGGCCAATTACCCTTGAAAGGTGATGTGTTATTGGTGGATAGAACCTTCTTATCTCTAGATGGCTAGAAGATTCCATTAGAGATTGAGCTTCATGCCTCCTCCCATGACCATTTACAATCCCCCAAGTGCCCAAGACTTGGATACATAGTGCCATGGAGTTACCCTTGCAAAGTCACGCATGGTGCTTTAAGGCATTGTTCATGGTTTGGGATGCTTTAATGGTTTCTTTAGGGCCAAATGAATGGTATTTCCCCTAGAATGTCATTCCCAAGGCATTGAGAGACATACATATTTTCAAACCCACCTACTAGAATTGTCAACCTTAATCATAGGCCAATGATACCCTCAAGAGGCCATGTTTGGTTGGTGGAGGAAGCATTCTTAGCCTTGGATGGATAAAAGATTTATTTAAGGCCCAAGGTTCAAATTTTTTCCACTGACCATGTCCAAGACCTCAAGTCCCTAAGACCTAGATACAAATATCAATGGATACCCTTGCAAAGTCATGCATGGTTCTTTGAGGCATTGTTCAAGGCTCTAGATTCCTTAGTGGTCTATTTAGGGCCAAAGACATGGTATTCTTCTCTATAGAATCATTCCTGAGGTCCTAAGACACCTACATACTTCTCAAAATCACATAATGGTGTTAATATCCTCAATCATATGACAATGATACCCTCAAGAGATCATGTGTGGTTGGTTGAAGCGATCTTCTTAGACTTGGATGGCTATAAGATTCCTTTATGGATAGAGGTTCAAGTCTCCTCCCTTGACCATGTCCAAGTCCCCAAGGCCCCAAGAAATGGATACATAGTGGAATGGATATCCATGCAAGGTCATGCATGGTGCTCTAGGCATTGTCCATAACTCTAAATGCCCCAATTGTTTTTTTAAGTCCAAAGGAGTGGTTTTTTTCCCTATAACATCATTCCCAAGGCCCTAAGACATGTAGAAACTACTCAAAGCCACCTAATGGCAATGACATAATCAACAATAGGCCAATGATACCCTCAAGAGGCCATGTGTTTTTACTGGAGGCAATCTTCTTATCCTTAGATGGATGGAAGAATGATTTAGAGATCGAGATTTAGGTCTCCTCGACTAACCATGTGTAAGGCCCCAAGGCCACAATACATAGATACATAGTGCCATAGATACCCCTCTGAAGTAATCAATGTTGATTTTAGGTATTATTCATGGATCTAGATGCAGAAATGATTTCTTTAGGGCCAAAAACATGGTCTTCTTCCATGGAACATAATTCCTAAGGGCCTAAGACATGTGCATGCTACTTAACACCACCTAAATATAACAACATCCTCAATCATAGGCCAATTATACAACTAGGAGGTTGTGTATGGTTGGTGGAGGAAAAATTCTTATCCCTAGATAGTTACAAGCTTCCTTTAAGAGAAAAGGTTAAGGTATCCTCCTCTAACCATGTGTTGTTGTTGGAGGAAACCTTCTTGGTGGAGGAAACCTTCTTATCCTTGGATGGCTAGAAGATTCCTTTAGTGGTCGATATTTAGGTCTCCTCCATTGATCTTATCTAAGGCTAAAAGGCCATAAGACCTAGATACAAAGTGTCTCAATGGATTCGGATGCCTTAATGGTTTCTTTAGGGAAGGCCTTGGGACACCTACATAAGGCTCTTGATTTACTTTTATGACTCCAATAAAGGACTTGAGATCCATCCCTCTATGAAAAAAATATTGATTATGCTCATATCCAACTATTATGTCAAATATAAACTTTAAATGGTGTATGTTATGGTTCATTGTCTTGATCATTGCCCATTACCTCAATAATCTTATGTTAGGGTATACTTCTTTCAATTTCTTCCCCAACTATTTACTCAAACCCATCGCTAGTACTCAAAACCACATATTTCCACCCATATCCCACTTTGAGAATAATGATATATTATATATTGCATGATCTACTAAGTGATAGTTTGAGTCATTGCTATTAGCCCGATATGCCTAAAACCGTCCTTTAGGGCCTAGTTCCTGTAATTCCTCTCATGACTATGTCTAAGGTTTGCATACCTAGTGTCACTTATATGAATGCTCAGATGCCAAGGATTGTGTTTGGATTTTATGGGTGCGTTTTAAAGCTTCCCTTAGGGTTTAAGGCCCAATTTTCCTCCCATGACATTATACAAAAACCTAAGACCCATGCATAATAGAAAAATACTCATAATGGTGTTTATTTCCTTGCTTAGAGGTAAATAATAACCCGAACATGTCATGTCTAGTGCTTTGAGTTGATGTATTTTTCCTTGGATGCACAAAATATTTTACTAGGGAATAAGGCCTAGGTTTCCTCTTTCAAACATGTTAAGGGCCTAAACACCCATATATAGTGCTTAAAAACAACCTCTTGCTTACATTAATATCCCCAATATCAAGCCAAGGATACCCTTAGGAGGCCTTATGTGGTGTTTCAAAGTATACTTGTTAATCTTATATGCCTATAGGTTTCCTCTAAGGTCCAAGGCATGGAGTTCCTTCCTTAATCATCTTTATTCCCTAAAGACGTATACCTAGTTTTAGTTCCTCCAACTCCCGCCATTATCCCTATTATAAGGCCATAGATATTCTCAAAAATCCATTTGCGTTAATGTGACAAATCATTATTATCCCTACATGCCTAGAAGTTTAATTTAGGCTAAGGCCTAGGTTTCTTCTCTTAACTACGTCGAGGGTCAATAAACCTATCACTAGTGATCAAAACCTTATAATGCAATCAATATCCACACATAGATGTTAAGAATATTTTTAGGAATATATGTGTGTTGACCATATTTCTTGGTCCTAGATTCCTAAAATATTCATTTAGGGCCCAAGGAAGAGGTTTCCTCCCTCGAACATCTCCAAGGATTTGAGATCCATGCCTTGTGCACAAAGTCTAGTAATGATATTAATATCCATTAGAAAAATTAATGATATCAATAAAAATATGCCCTATCAAATAATGAAATCTCTATTCAAATCATTTTTATTAATATTTTATAATAGTAATAAATTAAAAATGGTTGTATTTACTTATTTGTCAAATTTAAGAATCATGGGTATTTATTTGCTTGAATAATATTGAAAAATGAATGGTCGACTTGAGCTATTTAGAAAATAATTATTTGTGAACTTGTTGTGTTTATGGTGCAACACCTCATAAATGAATCATGTGAGCTTGTTGGTTTAAATAGTGATAAAAACAAATAATTGAATTTGTCGTGATTGTGGTTTAAAACCTCATAAATTAATCATGGGCATTTATTTGAATGAAAAAAATTGAATTAAGTTATTACAAAATAATTATTTGTGATGTTGTTGTGTTTATGGTGCAAATAATCATAGTTAAATCATTTTTGTACATGTCCATGTGACAAATATGAGCTTAGCCACACTATATGGTACTTGACAACATGACATTTCTTTATGCTTAGGATTCCTTTAGGCTAAGGCCTATGATTGTTCGTTCAACAATGTTGAGGGCTATTGGACCTATCCCTAGTGATTAAAAACTTATAATAGTGTGAATGCCCATACTTAGAGGCTAAGAATACTCTTAGGAATATGTGTGGGGACCTTTGTGGTGTATTTATTGGTCTTAGATTCTTAAAAGCTTCTTTTAGGGCCTTAGCTAGAGGTTATCAAATTTAAATTCAAATAATTTTATTACTACTTTATAATAGTAATAAATTAAAAATAGTTGTTTTTATTTATTTGTCAATTGTATTTATATGTTTAAATAATATAAAAAATGAATAAATGAATTGAGCTATTTTCCAAATATTTTTTTTGAACTTGTTGTGCTTGTGATGTAAACCTCGTTTACTTGTTGTGCTTGTGATGTAAACCTCATAAACGAATCACGTGAATTTATTTGCTTAAATATTCTATGTGAATTTATTTGCTTAAATATTCTAAATATAAATATTTGAACTTCTTGCAAGTATGGTGCAAACACTCATAAATTAATCTCTGATAATTTATTTTAATTGATATGAAAAAATAAATAAATAGTGAATTGAGTTATTTTCAAAATAATTATTTGTGAATTTGTTTATGGTGCAAATCCACATAATTAAATCATATGTGTACATGTCCATGTGGAAAATAATAGCTTAGCACCACTTTATGGTACTTGCCAACATGGCATTTTTCATAAAGGTAAAACTCAATTTCCAATGATAATAACTAATATAACACCAGATTAACACCACAAAATATAAGTGGTGCTAATACCACCACTTTAACACCACAAAATATAAATGGTGCTAATAACACCACTTTAACACCACATAAATGTAAGTGGTGCCAATACCACCACATTTACACCACAAACTATAAGTGGTGCTAACTTGTGGTGCTAAAAGATGGATTTTCTTGTTGTGTCTCTATACAAGTCTCCACGCAGGTGTAATACACGGCCTCAAGCTTCACACAGATAACCTGAATCTCATTCGAAAGTTGGAAGGTGCAGCCTCCAAGTCTGAGTCTGTGCGCTCACTTTTAATTCCATTTTGTGTTGTGTTTGCATGCATGCACAAACTGTGTAGTAAACACTATCCACCACAATATTTAACAAATTTGAGGTAGCTTCAAGCTCATCACTGCCAACAAAATATGCAATAATAGAGAGAAGTGAGTGAAAACAACAGAATTTCCAAAGCAATAGAAAACTTCACCACAATGCCAGTATTCCAAGGCTCATTCGCACGTGGCTCGTAGCTTTCAGAAGGGGGCTGGCCACGCCAAAATAAACTCTATGACAAGAGCTCGATCAAAACCCATAGTTTCAAGATGTTCTATTGCCTCCCGTTCTTCTGGTGTGACATTTACTGATTGAGTTATATTTGCAGCAACTTGGTCGAGTCGGTGGAGTCTCAACGCATAGAGAGAAGCACAGGTCTTAAGGAAATTAGGGTTTCCATGAAACGCTCAATAGATCTCACGCACCAGTTCACGGTAGAACCAGTGCAGCGATAGTACAATGATACTCCAGCAATACGCAGTCAGTGAGCACACCACCTTCAACAACAAGCAATGGTTTAGTTGTTGACAACGAATAAACATTCAACCAGTTGGACGATGCGTGAGATCCACTCTCAACATGTTGATGCACTTCACGCAGAAGTTAGGGTTTCAGTCCACCAGTCTCACTTCACGTTCAATGCTCACTTCCAACACGTTCTTTGCTGTTGTCAACAGTAAACAGTTTGTGCAGGTCGCAGATACGCAAGACTGTCACAACGTAGATCAACACGAAGGGCGCACCACATGCTTCACTAGGTTACAGTGCAGATCAACACTATGTAGATATGGCTCACAATATGGTTCCAGCAACGCGTACCACTTTACACGCAGAATTAGGGTTTCAGTGCACCATCATAATGTGCAACAATACAATTATTCACGCACCGAAACGGCTTTCTCCTCCAGATCGCTGGTCGAACTGTGATATCTCTCTTCCTCAGTGCCCCAAATCCGAGATTGTCACAGTTTCCACTTATTGAATGCAAACACAGTCACGCAAATAAGAGATCATAGAAAATGATACAAAATGATCAATTTCTCATATGAAGTGATGGGGATGGAGATCAGATGGAGTGCGCTGACGGGATTAGGGCTTTTGAGCTGGAGAAAGTCCGCGTGAAAATAGAATCTGTGGGTGTGTGAGGAGGATTGGGTGCATAGAGCAGGTTTTTAGGCCCTAGGTGAAACATTACCAAAGGACTGAGCAAGCAGACTAAATAGCAGAGAATGTATAACAGAGCTGAGTCGGCAGGCCTAAAGAGAAGAGGGCAGTGAGTCACCGCTAGTAGTTATGATAGACAGAGAATATGGCATGCTCTAGCAAGGTAGGAGTTATGTTGGGTGTCCATAGATGATTGGATAACACAGAGCTAAATGATCAAGAAGAAAAACCACAAAGACAAAGAGATAGGCATTAAGCATATATTTTTTATTAACTAAATGTACATTGAGATGACTTTCATCTTCTTAAGTTGTTTTTTTTTACTTCTCAATGACTCTTCACTAATTCTAATGGATTAAATTAATATATTAGGTTCCAACACTTCCAAGGTTTGTATAGAAATAGATTCATGTTACTTAGTATTTTTCAGATTCTTTGTGATTTGAAAAGGTATCTCTCCATAACTATCCATAACTATAGGATAAGTTATATGGATTTTTTTTCATAGTTTGTGCAGTGTTTGTGGCCTAACAAAATAATACAAAGTAAATAAAAAAGAATAATACAAAGTAAAAAGTAATAAATATTATGTTGGCCATTAACAAAAAAGAATAATACAAAGTAAAAAGTAAATATGAGACTTAAACTAGAGACTATAGAACTTAGGATTATGTGGTAAATATTATGTCGGCCATAAACAAAAAATAATAATACAAAGTAAAAAGTAAACATGAGACTTAAACTAGAGACTTTAGAGCTTAGGATTAGGTGGTAAATATTATGTCAGCCATAAACAGGTATTGCACTTAAGGAGCTATTGAAGGAGAGGTTTGCACCTCGCGAAATTTGATCCCTCTCGCCTCTTGATAGAGCTTGGATTTGGATCTAGGCTCGTATATTCCAAGACAAAGAACATGGGCTAAGAAGCTTTGGAAGCATGTAAGGAGCTATATCTATCTCATATAAAGAGATGACTATGTAGTCATTTGCTAGGAACTAATCACCTCTTTTGTGATAATTTCCAATGTATAAATAGGATTTTATTTAATTTGGCATTCTTTCTTGTTAATTTATATTGATGTGTAAAAATGTTATATACATAAATTTGTTAACCTACTTTAGCTTACTTTAGCTTGTTTTCATTAGTTCCTCTTTTTCTAACCTAGTTATACTAATCAAAACCTCGTGTATGCTATCCCTTTGTTTTTAATTCTGAGATAGGTTTTCCAAAAAATCCTTTTGATAATATACGAAAAGATAAATCAAATAGGAAGGATATTGGAAATATTTTCATAGCTAAAGTTAGTCATTTGATCCCTCATATTTCTTGCTATGGCCTTTGCATATCTCCAATCTCGGACACATGGATTATGGAAGTGATCCAAAAGAAGTAGCATTGCTACATGGATTATGGAAGTGATCCAAAAGAAGTAGCATTGCTTCATCAATTATGGAATCATTATCTCTCCATAATATTAGGGTGAACATTGCTAATGTGTCTTGGACCCATGGATTGAAATATTTGGTTTCGAAAGGAGGCAACGACTTGGGAAGTCTGCTCTATTTGGGAACTAGTCTGGCCAATTTGTGCTTCCTCCTTTCCTAATCCAAGATGAGGTATCTTTGTTTCTAGTCCTCAATGGATGTGACTTAAGGGCAAAGAGATATCCCGAGACTTGTGGATATGGTCTTTGTGGTGATGAAAAAGAGAGTGCATTGAGCATTAGAAGTCGTGACTATAGATATTTTAGAGTGATAGGACTTGGCACATAATTTGATGAATTTAGAGAAGGGGAATATTTCAAAGGACTAGACATTGAACCAAAATAGATGAAGTTAGTGAGAATTCCTATCATGGATATTTAGGAATTTTTCATAGTAGGTGTTGATACTTTTTTTTGGATTGGTTTAGTTTAGGGTAGGGGGAGCCCCTTTAGCTAGGTGGTTCACTAAAGGAAGCATATGAGAAGAGGAGACATCTCTCGTATATATGAGTGGGAACTATTGGATTGAGTAGAGGGATCCTCAAAGGGGCTTTAAATTTTCTTATACATAGTGAATAACTTACAAAGATGTTAAAATTAGCAAGCAAGGGTATAAACTATTTTCTTCTTGAAATCGAATGTGAACCTAGTTTCCTAATCGAGTTGGGGATCTTAATAGATACTCAACTTTTTCACTATGAGAACACTCTTGCACCTTGATCTCAATAATATATTGTTGAAGCTCTTGTCTTCTCTATTTCCTATGATGATTGTGGGGCAATGAGGCCATATTTAATGCTTTAAATAAGGCACATGTGGAATTGTTCTTGTCATTAATGAGATTGCGAGTCATAATCGTCACCTTTTATATTATTCCACCTTTCCTGTTATATATTAAGGGCACACGAGGTCATATTCTTTAATTGGATGTGGGTCACTTCTAGAGGGTCCTAGTTGAAATTTGTAGTATGGGAGGTTTTCCTATGATTCTTTTCGGAATATTAAGGAGATTAGAATCAGAATCTAGTTTTTTTTTCAGAATATTAAGGAGATTAGAATCAGAATCTAGTGTGAGTGACCCTTATCTTTTCACGAATGCTGCGAGTTATTCACAATTTTTTATTGGGCACATAAAACGAATCTTATCCATCGATGACCTTTTTGTTTTCCACTTTCCTTTTGTATTAACTCACCCATAACGCAATTTGGGTTGTAGATCAAAAGAGAGGGCCAAACCTCGACCATTTGTGGCTTCTCCCTCATAACTTTTCCTTTTTTTTGCTATAACTCACGATGTAATCGAGGCCATGGATCACAAGAGCATGTCTAATCTCGACCTTTTCTGGATACTATCCAATATAGTATTCCTTGTTTTGATAACTCCTACGAGATATTCCTCACCATTAATGCATTGAGATGATGATATCCTGACCATTCATGACTCTTTTCTTTAGATGTTCTTTCCTTGACTAGTGAACGCCATGCATTGAAGTGAGACGTGGATTATCTTAGGGTAGGATGAAGGAAAACCATAGATATTGGGTTAAGGTGAAATGAGTAGAGTTATTTAGTTTCAAGAAGGCCTTTAAAGGGTGAATAATAAGCTTCAAATGATCTATGGTTAGATTCAAGGGAAAATAATTCTAGGCTTACAACAAGGTCCACATTGGTTTCGTTCCATAGGGCATGTGGTGGTTGTAGGTGATTGAAAATGTTAGGGTAATGTATAGGGAATCATCCCAAAGAAGTGGGAATCATTGATACATGGCACACTCTCAAGGAAAATAGTCATAGACATTGGTTGGTGTTAGTGAAGGGAATTAGAAGGGTGAAAATGGCCCCGATGTTGAGGTGAGATCTATAACGTGATGAGGCATGTGAAAGTGGGTCATTCCACTATGGTAGCACAAAATCCATAGGTGGTTGACACCATATTACATAAAAAAGAACATGACCAAACAAGGGATCCCATGGGAGTTTGGGAAGAGGTGGAGCACACCATAGATATGGGTGGATCAAGCCATGCATCACAACAACAAAAAAACAAGGCCTAAGAAGGGATACGATAACTTGCACCTGACAGAGACCATGAAGGCAAGGATGTTGGAAATGTTAGCCAACAATTCTACAACAAGACTTTTCCCCAAAAATGAAATGTTATGAAACATAAAAATACATTAGAACACCAATAGGAAATTGTACAAATAATTAAAAAAAAAACTACATAAAGCAAAGTTTTACCCTTTTAAAACAAATGATTGTGAATGACTATAGGAAAATATTCAAATCTTGGAAAAGTAGAGATATTTTCAAATGAAATGAAAGATAATCCTAGTTGAAGCAAACATTTTGGATGCAATGGAACATTCTTATTTTCCCCCAAATCCATGATTTTAGAGAATCAAACACCAACTAATGAGGATCATCAAGAGTTGATAACATGAGAAATACATGTATGATTTTAGATTTAAAAGAAGGGATCTAAATATCTTCAACCACAAAAATAATACTAGGTCTGTACATTTAAATGAATGACAATACTAAAATATCCTTTGTAGTTGTTGTAGGTTATTTAAATCTTGGTCAAAGGAAGATTTAACCTCACAAGCACTTTGGTGCCATGTTAGAAATCAACAAGTGGGAGGTCATAGGATTGAACACCTTAAACAAATAAAACCTTAAGTTAAGAGTTGTAATTATCCAAACTATTGTAACATGAACAAATTTCCAATATTTTAATATGAATGCGTAAATTGAGAAATGTTTAACTAGTAGATGATTATGTACGCAATCTGAAACACATTTGATATTGTTGATAAGTGCAATACATGATAATCCGAAACTTGGTTTTAATAGTCGATTCATCGATTGGGAAATTTCTTAAAAGGTGCCAAGAAAGTTAAAATGATAGGGAAATTTAGTAGAGGAAAGACTTTTGCAGGTCACAAATCACAATTTTTTAGGAGGGAAAGTATAAATTGAAATAAATCTTGGTGAATTGTGTGTATGAAATCAAATTATAGTTTTTCAAGCCTATGGATATGGATGTTGCATTAACTAATGATTTTATTGGCCTATCAAACAATGTATTACAAGTTTATTTGATCTTTAAGAACACATATATGTTGGTTGGTGATGACATTTTAAGAATTCTTTTGACCTCTAGATTACATAAATGATCACATACTTCATATGTGAGTATAGACTATTACACAATTTATAAGAGTATCAAATTTAGTATGTTGAACATTATTTACAATTGTGTATGGTTATGTGTTCTAACAAATGACTATAGGTACTCTAATTGGATTTATCTTATTGACAAAATCAAGAAGAGAATTGACACTTGGTACCATTGGTGGATCTCTCGCAGAGTAACTTTGATTAAAAGCTTCATTGAGGCAATACTTGTGCACTGGATGGCACTAGCGTATGTGCCAAAGGGTATATTAAACATCATAGAAAATATGTGTACATCTTATCTTTGGTATGGGAAAGAAGAGAATAAAATTTATCCCCTATGCAAGTGGGTGGCTCTATGTTCTCCAAAATCTAGAGGTGCATGGGGTTTCAAAAACTTCCATCTTTTCTCCAAAACACTAACCACTAAGATCCTATGGAGGCTAATCACGCAAAAGGGGGTTTGGAATACTGTTATGGAGCAACATCACCCCTTGACCTATGATTTCTTGGATTAGATCCTATTTACATCATGATTGTGGAGGTTCTCTATTCTAAAGTGATATCAAACATAGTTTTCCTCTAATAATTGAATATATATCTTGGAATCTACGGAATGGTAAGAAATTATTATTTGGTTTAGATCAAATTCTAAATGTTAGACATAATGGGTTACTCTCACTAGATTTGGTGACATTACTACACAACTCAGGGCAGAAACTCTTGTTAGACATACATCAAGTTGAAAAAACAGACTATTGGAATGGTGGTTGGATGATAACATAACAATTAAACCTCTACCAGTTACACACCATCTAGTGGAATATATATATACACTGAGGTCCTCAATTAAGCATCCATATCCCTAAACGACCAACCTGACATTCTCATATGGATAAATGGTCAAGAAGATGGGGCTTACAGAGTCAAATTGGGCTATAAGGCACTGCAAGACATTTGATATGGAAAAGCAATGGTGGATTGGCTTATGGAAACTGGAATCCCCCCTAAAAATAAATTCTTATGTCGGCTAGTGCTAAATAACAAAATACTGAGATGGGATAAATTTTGAAAAAGGGGCATACAAGGACCTAGTTACTATCCTCTGTGCGGGGAACAAGATGAAACTGTTTTCCATCTCATGGTAACCTATCATTTAAAAAAAGAGGTATGGAGTGCAACTCGTTCGCTAGAGGCATGTCTATCATGGGAAGAATCATCCTTTTTAAAGGCTTGGAAAAACTGGCTCTCCAAGGAAAAAGCAATAGACATCCCGATTCTTCCACTCCATACCTATTGGAGCATCTAGATCACGATAAATGCAGTGATATTCATGGATTCTTCCCCCACATACCATCACATCAGTATATAGATTTAAATGTTTGTTGATCAGGGATAATCTCTCTATGCCCAAAAAGGTCCAGTAATCAAACAAAAAACATAATTTCAATCATAACATCCCACATAAATTTTGTGATCGCACCTCTCATGCTAACTCGAGAGATAGTGGAGCGAGAGGATACATTAGATACAATGGAAAATGGATGACCTTCAAGTAAGGATCAGGTCACAACTCCAACAATTTTGTAGAGATTATAAACGTGATAATGACCCATACTTTAGCATTGGAAAACAATTTAACTACAATCCATATCTTTTTAGACTCACAATTGATAGTAAATTGGATAAATGAAATGTAAAACTATACAAATTTAAAGTTATCACAATTGATTCACCACGGACTACAACATAAACATCAACTTCCATCGTTTACATGTGAGAACATTTGTAGAGACCACAACCAGAGAGGAAACACTCTATCCAAGGAAACTTATGATCTCAAGGAGGGGTAGATTCAAATAACACATATGGATCAGTATGGTCAAATTAAAACCAAGGAATTCTATGACAGGTAACATATTGTTGCAACACCATTTAATTAAAGGCTTTGAAAAAATGTAATAAGATCAGATGAGATTTATCTCTCCATTAATGTTTGAGAGTGAGTGCTCTTAAACTTTTTTTTCAATATGATGACAAGTTGAGATACATCTCCCTTGTATACTGTAAATGTTAAAACAATAATTTTTTTGTGGATTGTAGAGTTCACTCCTTATCCATAATATCATATTAAGGGCCGAGAAACAGTCTCCCCATCTTGTCTTCTATTTTAAGTATTTTTTGCTCAAAATATTTGCAGAGCCTCCATGGCTAGTGATGGATGTAAACTTCTCCAACTATCTGAAACAAAGTTTACTTATCTTTTTTCTTTGGAAACACACACACTTAACATAAAAAGTAGTAATCTAATTTAAGAAACAATTAAAAAAAAAAATTATCTACCATTGAGGAAATAATAAAAGTGAACACACAATACAATTGGTTTAAATAGTTTTGTTGTTTAATAGTTTCAAGTGATATAAAATGTAAGGAGTTTTAAATATAATGGAGTTTTAATTATGTTTTTTATGGAGAAATTTGTTTTTTTTTAAATATACTCTTTAATAACTTGTTTCACTACAATGAAAACACTTTATAGTGGATGTATATGTGAAACCTCTCCCAAAAATATCATTTGTCTATTTAAAGTGGAGGTGGGTGAGTGAAGGATTTAGTAGATGTTTTATTGTCGATGCTCTTAAATGAAACACATGCACTAGTGTGGTACTATATAATAAGGACCAATGCACAACAATACTACAAGCACTGGCATTGAAATATTTAATCCTTGAATTAAAAAAATGTCTATTTTTATGTCTACACAGAATTTCCATTATGTCTAATGAATCAGGACTTTATGGCATGAGATATGGCGACTCCTGTCAAATATTATTGAAAAAATATACCTTTGATTATTAAAAATATTATATATCTAAATGGTGATATATATATAAATACACCAATGATTAATTACTTATGTAAAGCAGCGGTGCATCACAAAACATGGAGAATTGAAGTATCCTAAAATATTTAATAATAAAATATATGAACTAGTGCATTTGACCTTTTTAATTTTAAAATCATTTAAAAACCAATTTGTGCATTCACATTAATAAACACATTGGTGCACATATGGATATGGCACATTATCAAGTTAGCCGATCGTAAAAAAATTAGTTGGATATTTTTTTAAACTTCTATGCATGGTGCACCACTTTTGGATAATCACAATAAGGCCTCTTCACAATTGCACACTGCTCTAGGGATTTTTATAATAACTTAACGATGCACTTTTAGGAAAAAGTGCAATGATGCGACATATGGTTGAGCACGCTGCACTAGGGTAGAATAATGTTTTTACCAACTAGTAATTTCATCACTACAAGTCACTTTATTCCTTGAGAACATATCCGCATTAGTCGATAGTGTTATTGTATGACCACCCCATCATCGAATAATGTTTTTACCAATTGGTAATTTCATCACTACAACTCATTTTATTCCTTGAGAACATATCCGCATTAGTCCATAGTGTCATTGTATGACCGCTCCATCATCGAATAATGTTTTTACCAACTGGTAATTTCATCACTACAACTCATTTTATTCCTTGAGAACATATCCGCATTAGTCCATAGTCTCATTGTATGACCGCCCCATCATCGAATAATGTTTTTACCAACTAGTAATTTCATCACTACAACTCATTTTATTCCTTGAGAACATATCCGCATTAGTCCATAGTGTCATTGTATGACCTCCCCATCATCGAATAATGTTTTTACCAACTGGTAATTTCATCACTACAACTCATTTTATTCCTTGAGAACATATCCGCATTAGTCCATAGTGTCATTGTATGACCGCCCCATCATCGAATAATGTTTTTACCAACTAGTAATTTCATCACTACAACTCATTTTATTCCTTGAGAACATATCCGCATTAGTCCATAGTATCATTGTATGACCGCCCCATCATCGAATAATGTTTTTACCAACTGGTAATTTCATCATTACAACTCATTTTATTCCTTGAGAACATATCCACATTAGTCCATCCCCATCATCGGGCTGCCTAGCTGTCAGAATCCTCCCATCATTTAATTCCTTGGTGGATTGGGATATTTTTTGCAAAAAGGTTGAAAATATTCATTTTTGGTGTATTTGGTAACCATGCTTCGTAGGCCAAAAAGAGAGCAGGTAAAGTGTTTCTTACATATTCATTTACAATTTGAGCATATTAAAATTTTAAATTTAGTTGTAATTTGATATATATATATATATATATGTGTGTGTGTGTGCTTTTAATCCCATGTGTGTGTTTAAGCCATTGGCTCGCACCCAAACTTATGTGCCCTGTTAATTAACATGGAACATTATGAGTGGTTTGTTTTTTTGGCACAACTTACCTCGTGATAATGGTGTATTAACATATAAAAAGCGAGCAACTACTCATTTACAATTTCAGCATATTAAAATTTTAAATTTAGTTTTAATTTGATATATATATATATATATATATATTTTTTTTTTTTAAATCCCATGTGGTGTGTTTAAGCCATTTGGATCGCACCCAAACATGCGTGCCCTATTAATTAACATGGAATATTATGAATGGTTTGTTTTTTGGCACAACTTAACCCCTGATAATGGTGTATTAAAATATAACAAGCACACAGTTAACATTGGCGAGCTAAAAAAATGTGCGTTCAATAGGAGTGGTTTGTAGTATATGGATGTATCGGTATTAGTGCATCCTAGTATTGTGAATGCACTAGACAAAAACATAAAAAATATTAGATCCTGTTCAGTTGGTGCACTTGATAATATTAGGAAGAATAGTTAGCAGTGCTAATTAATATTAAAAATGCAACAAGAAAGCATAAAAGGCTCCCCATAACCCTGCCTCTAACAGTGCACATTATAATATACAATATCACAGATTGCATTGCTTCTAGATATGATAAATGCACTGGAAAAATATAAAATTTACACCAGGCCATGCTATTAAATTTTTTTTTTCCCGTGAAAAAAGCATACTATTGATATTCAAACTGGTGAATCAAATAGTACATGATAAGATCAAAAATAAAGATCAGAGATAGCACAGATGCCCACAGATTGTGTTATTTGTCAAGATATCCCCCCCATACAACAATATCAAAATATTACATCTGCCAAGATCCAAAGAAAGAGTAGCAAAGAGAAGCTAATCCAGAATGTACAAATGTCCAGAGTCAATCAGCTGGTCCTCAAAGAACTCATCCCAAAATATGAATCCACCTTCACCATCCAAAGCTGCTTTCGACAACATATCAGCTTGGGAGTTATGCTCTCGATAGATATGAGTAAGAGTGACAGAGAGAAACATACCAAGCTCAGATTTAATATGTAGACACCAGTAATCCAAATCCAAGACATTCAATGCAAATGCACCTTGAGCCCATTTTATAGTGACTCTTGAGTCACCGAAAATCTTCACATTTCCAAGACCAAACATGTTGGCCACATGCACCACACACCATAATGCCAAGAGTTCTTCCTTCATATTGGAGCCCCTACCATAATTCATCTTAAGAGTAAAGAAATGATTATAGTTGAGATGAATAAGCCCTCCAGCACCACAGACACCCAAATTTTTTGCCCCATCAAAAAAGAGTATGGGATCATCAAACCTGAGATGAAAAGTCCCAATATTATGCAGGCTAGGGTCTTTTTGAACTGTCTGAAAATTCAAATATTGACTAAATGCCAAGTTAAAAGCACCTTCCAGATTTGGAGAGATCTCATCAAAAGTCACCTTATTCCTCATCCACCAAATAGTCCAACACATGAATATGGGCAAGGTAGCATGTGTTTTAAAGTCCCCAAGCCATGACTTCAAGGAAGAGTCCACATTGCCCCTACCCCATCTTCCAGCAAGACCAAGAGTAGAATAAAATTTCTCCCAAAGACTGCACGTAAAACAACATTCCACAAAGAGATGAACAACAGATTCTGGAGCACGCTTACACAGGATACACCAATTCGGTCCTGTCCAACCCATCTGAAGGAGATTATTCCAGGTTTTCAATCGATCCATCGACAAGAACCAAGTAAATCATTTATGTTTAAGTGGGATAGACCATTTCTAGATGACCTGATATCACCATTGTGCTGGAAGAATACAACGACGCTTGATAATACACTTGTATGCAGAGCTAGCAGTTACCTGACCCGAAGTCAAATTTCCTGCCCATACCAGTGCATCTCTGTTCTGATTAATATGTATCCCCACATCATTCAAAGCACAAATATAAGAATTCCATTTCTCAGCAACATGACGGGACAAATGAAGATCAACAGAATTCTTCCAGTAACCCATATGATCATTTTTGACAATAGAATGTAAAGTAATAACCCTGGAATCATGCAGTTGAGTTAAAAGATCAGGTGATAGCTGATACTTATCAGACAACCCATTATAGGATCTATGCCAATGGCCACATCTCGGCCATTACCAACCTTCCAGCATATTTCCAGTGCTAACCAACAATAAATTTTCAGAAAACCGTTCCATATTGGAGAGACTCCCCTAACCTGCTTCCGAGGATATCTTAGCCAGTGTGAGATTTCACACTTAATATATTTGGCATGAATAACTTTTGACCAAAGTGAGAAACTTGTAATTGTCCTCCAGAAACTTTTCAGCCGAAGAGCTTCACTGAATACAGTGAAATCCAAAATTCCCCAGCCACCAGAATTAATCGGGATAGAGAGCTTCTCCCATCCGACCATCGATAAGCATGCTTTCCTAAAACCCTTAGTCCAGAGAAAATTAAATAGAAGTCTTCTTAAAGAATTAATAACAGAGCATGGAACATGAAGTAATGAAAAGCAGTAAACCGGGGTCCCAACAAGCACTGATTTTTCCAATGTAAGCTTACCCCCTATGGACAGAAACTGATATGTCCAGTGGGATATCCGAGCTTCAAACTTCTTAATCAGCCAATGCCAATCCTGAATAAGATAGCCATTTGGCTTAAGTATGAATCCAAGGTAGGTGAAGCCATCATTAAGTTCTAGGCACTGATAAGGCATAATAGCTTGGATATCCTCAATTCGAGACCCTTCCACCAAGTTTCCAAAAAGAAAAGACTTTCTCAAACTAACCCTCATACCAGAGGACTTATAGAATAAGTCAATAATACCTCTAAAGACTCTCCAGTATTCGATCGAGTCACTGCCCATAATCAAGACATCATCAACAAAGAGGACATGCGTCAGATAGAGATCATAAGTAATCTTCGCCCCCTTCAACCGACCTTCCAAATGAGCTTTTGTGATCAATCTGCTCAACCCATCAATGACCAAAAGAAAAAGGAGTGGTGACATAGAACAACCTTGTCTTATGCCTCTAGAGCAACTGAAAAAAGGTGTCGGTGCCCCATTCACAAGAACAACAATGCTCATAGTAGACACACAGGCCATAATCCAACTGATGACAAGAGCTGGCACTCCAATCTGAATCAAAACAATCCGGAGGAAATCCCAGCTAACACGGTCATATGCCTTCTCAAGGTCCATTTTTAACAATATGGATTTTCTCTTTCTACATTTAATAGAATGTAGAAATTCCTGAGTAATACCCACAGCATCATGGATTTTCCGATCCCGCAGAAATCCAAACTGTTCCTGAGTGATAAATCTTGAAAAGACCGGTTTCAATATACAAGCAATAATCTTTGAAACAATCTTGTATACCAGGTTACAAAGGGAAATGGGGCAGAAATCCCCAAATGTCTTAGGATCACCAACCTTTGGAATCAGAGTAATGAAGGTTGAATTAAGAGCACCCGACACATAACCCCTCTATCTAGTATACTCCACCATTCTTAAAATATCCTCCCCCATAAGCTCAAAAAAGTGTAGGAATAGCTCAAAAGTCCAACCATCAGGCCCATGACTCTTTTCTTCAGCGAAGGATTTAAGAATCCCCTCCACTTCCTCTAATGAAACCTCCCTGCAAAGCTCCTCTGACTCCTCAACGCCAAAAAATCTAGGATAGAGCCGAGCAACTTGTAGTTGTGACAACAAGTCACACCCCAAATCATCTGCATAAATATCACTAAAATATTTCAAGGATGAGTCCTGTAACTCCTTCTCACCAGAGATGACCAACCCTTATTCATTAGACATTTTCCAAATAGTATTATTATTTCTCTGGGCTGAGGCAAATTTATGAAAGAAATGTGTATTTTTATCTCCATAATTTATCCATAGTGCCCGACTCTTCAGTTGCCACTCTTGTTCCTCCAAATAATATCCCTCCTTTTCAGCCTCAAGATTATGAAGAAGTTCCAATCCTTCACTATCTAGTGGACAATCCACATTCTGAGCATATAAGACCTGAATTTGTGATTCAACCTTCTGTAATGACCATTTGTTCAGCACTTTCCTATGATGGATCCAATTTGAGACATGCCTTTTTAAGAAATTTAGTTTATGGCACAGGTTGTCCACAGGATTTAGATCCTGAGAAGTATCACAATTCTGCCACACATCCTTAATAAAAGCTTCAAAATCCTGATATGCCAACCATGAACAATCAAATTTAAATGGGTAATTCCTTTGCAGTAAGAAATCCTCCAATTTCAGGAAGACTGGCCAGTGGTTTGAGATTTTCGTATCCCCCACCCAAGAGCGATACCGAACACATGATTCCAACAAAGAAGCTTTCACCAAAAAATTATCCAAGCGCTTATAAATTCCATCATCACCACCCCTGCCATTGAACCAAGTGGGCACTGGATCCCCTGAACAAACATCAACCAAATCATTAGAAATAAGTAGCTCCGAGAAGAATGATGCCAACACATCCAAGTGAGCATTCCGACCCCATATTTCCTGAGCAAGCCTTGTAAAGTTCAAGTCACCAGCGACAATTATATTTTCCAAACCAAGAATACCATATGCTTGCAGGCCAAGCCAGAATGCTTCTCTATGCTTGTAAGGCACATAGCGATTCAGAATGCTTAAAGAAGAATCTATAAATCGACAAACACCTTTCATTAAAATACCCTAGGGAGATTGAAACACAGAAAATGAATAATATTGCGGATCCCATGCCACCAAAAGGCCCCCCGACAACCCAGAAGAGCTAATGGCAGAGAGCTCCCATCCAGCAAGAATACCAACAATCTTTGAAATCGCATGAACATCATCACACATAGTCTCCTGAAGCAGAATAACACCAGGATGGGTGGTAGCAATAAGCTTGGAAAAGTCCCTAACCCGTGACACCCTTCCCAAACCTCGAATGTTAAGAGAACAGATTGACATTAAGGAACCCTAGAAAGGGAGGAGGCTCCCAAATTGCAAAGATGAATCCAAACCCACTACCCCAAGATCAATCCTGGATGAAATAGAAATAGGAACCTCGTCCTCAGAAGAATCCCCAACCTTCTTGCCCTTTTTCCGAGCCTTGCGCAATGTAACATTGCGAAATCTCTCCGAATGGATAGATTGTACCAAAGAATTTGAGGAGGGTTTTTTCGAGAAGATCGGTAAAGGGGTAATAGAACCATCACAGTCTTTAATCACATCACCTGTAGCCCCCAATGACAGAGACTCCCCAGATTGGACATTACCCCCTTCCAAATCATTCAGGGGAGAATATTTTCCTGCAGTGTGAAAACCCCCAGGTGAATTATCACCCTGTTCCATAGGAGAAAGATCAATACAAGGAGAATCAACTGGAAATGACGAGGAACCCTCCCCAAATAGTTCCCGACAAGCATTCAAATTAGAACAAGTATTCTGACACCGGAAACCAGGCAAATCCCTCTCATAATTTTCAAACCCATGACAAGAGGCCCCAGCACTAATCCTTTTATCTAAATATGCAACCGCAACCCAAATACCAACAAATTCTGCATCAGATATAACCTGAGAAGGAGGTAAGTTAGGAATATTTAACTTACCAAGAGAAGTCTCAGGGGAAACAACCCAAACCCGCTCGACGGCCTCCACTTCCGGCTCAGGAGATGGTGAAGGAGTAGAAGGGAAAGGAGATAATACCTCAGGACAATGGGACCTGGTATGCCCAGTCTGCTGGCATAAATAGCAATGAAAGGGAATCTTGAAGTAGTCCAATCTCTGGTGCCAAACCCGAGCCCCCCAAACCAACTCAATTTCTGCAGGTAGGACTCGGGCCATGTCAAACTCCACCATAACCCTAGCCGCTCTACGGTCGAAGCCAAAAAGAGAAGAATTATCCAGTCTGACAAAGTGCCCCACAGAATTTGCAATCCCCATCAGAATGATCTCCGACCATAATTCAATCAGTAAGCCAGGAATTAAGAGCCACACATGTCGAAAGCGTTGCTTTTACTTCAATGGGTCAAAAGAAAAGTACCAATGCTTCAAACAAAATGAACCCTCCTTAAAACACCAAAATATTTTCAGGATAATCCCCACATGTTCAGCCTTAGAAAATATAAACAACAACGGCACCCATTCAGGAGATGAATCACCAGCGACATATCCCCTAACAGTGGCACCCAGTGCTTCTAAACCCACTCCACCAAAGTCTTCTGATCACCCGCAGTATATTCTAACCTACCCACCATTGCACGCGAAGAAAGCATCTCAATGCAGTCTAAATTGGTCTCCTGTGCAATGTGAAATCTTTCCAAGCCCTCCCTAACTTTGATGGCCTTAGTGGAACAACGTTTGCGTGCCTTCTCCCCTCTAAAACATGAAGACCATGGAAGAGTAGTGTTTTGGCCCCGTTCACGTAGAGGAACCTCACCAATAGCCGGATGTATCAAACCCCCCCCCACAACCGATGAAAATGGAAAACGTTCACACAATGAGGCAAAAGGTGAGTCTGGGCCAGGTAACCCAGAAGGGTCTCCCATCATAACCCAAAATGACTGGCACTTATCAAGGGAAATCTGGATCCCAAATGCGTTTCCACCAAGGAAACCAAGAACCCCAAAAATACTAAACAATACCTAACCGCCAGTCCGTCACCAGTACGAACAACCAACAAGACAGAAAGGGCCAAATGTAGCAGGTCTGAGAAAGCACTACCAGAAATAGCAGAAAATAGTAGGACACGTACGCATTCACTTCCCACTTATTTTTATACATGGCTGGTACTAGGTTGGTTCATAGAGAACCAACTTGACTCCATGTCGGACCTACCAAATGAAGCTAAAACTGGAAGATACAGTCCCAGCCTGCAGAAACCAGGAACACCAAGCCGCCAAATGAAACCCTCAGGCCATGCTATTAAATTATATCTAGAAGCATCGATAATGATTCTTATGGATATTATAATTGCATAAAAAAAGACTAGAAATTAAATAAGAACTTTTAGTTGGTAGGTGCACTATATTGAATGTGTGCACTATCCGTGGTGCAATAGTATGTTTCAGGTGCATTGTAAATGTCTAGAATTGTTTGGTGTGTCTTAACAGTGAAGCACATACTTAATTTTAAAAACACCATATTATGGTAACGGTGCAATAGTGTTCCATATAGCACTATATACCATTCTCTTATTTGATTAAGCACTATTATCAATGCATTATATTTCTTGCAGAGCACCAATAATACTGGCATGACTATTTTCGAGAGCACTAATAACAAATATTACATTTTGCAAACCTTTAATGGTGTGTTTAAATTTTATGTCATACAATTCGCGATGCATTGTAGGATAGTTGTTACGGAGAAAACTTCCTATGGCTTGGGGTAGACCATAACAAACAACTGACTACCGAAAAATGACTCAATTCCCAATGCAATGCTATATAAATGACAATGCTAAGATAATGGAGAAAAGACCAACCTTCAACCGGATGCTCGAAGTAGATCCCCGTTGAGCTTTCAACCTCTACACTTGAACCTATAGATTAGTCTCAATGACAAGTACAAGCAAGTGCATATAATATGTGAAAGACATTAGCATAATCAATAGCATGATCCATGATATTATAAGAAAATATAACCCAATGTAATTTAATAATATTCACAACATCAATTTGACGAGAAAATGAGTATTTCCATTAATGAATAACAAGAAGTACAATATACGACCTCTTGCCGGCAACCAATCTGAACCAAGAACTGGGTCTCTCCACTTGTGCCTCCACCACTTCAATCCTCCATGCAATGGAAAAACCAAACTATGAAAGGAGTTTGGTAGGTGAACATAAGGAGTTCACAAAAACAAGGATCAATGAGTGTAGACTCAAGTCATGGAAAAAATCCACTAGAGTTATCTTGCTCTCTATTTATCCTCCTTCCATATGCCATAAGAGCTCAATATATAGCCTTCCAAAGGTAAGTGAAAGGACACATCGAGGCGTTTCGGGGAATATGGAGGGCCAAAGGTCACCCTAAGACCGCTTTTTGGGATTAAAAAGTAAATTTCTAATGATTTTTACCATTTTACTTGGTACCCGCAGGCTATAGTGGAACAACCTGCATGTATGCTGGCTATAATGGGACAGCAAGCGTACAGGAAGAAAAATAGGCAAAAATGTGTTTTCTGGAGGACATAAAGTGAATCTGAGTCAATGAAATGGATCCTGAAGGCCAATCAATGTTGATGCTCACAAGGTGGAAAAATACGCTTTAACAGATGCCCCCTAATGTGTGAGGTCAGAGAATGGTGCTACGATGGCCGAATTACATTATAAATCTTAGAAGTGGAGTGATGGAGACACAACTGGAAGGAACAACTCACTCATCATAATACAATAATATCTCTGAATACATGTCGATATAGTACAACAATTTGATACAATGGCCATGAATAGGCAGTACATAATGAATACATGTCATAGGTGATCATAGCCATAACCATCTACGGTAAGAGACGGTCTCCTGCTGAAAGGAAACAACTGGTGCAAAATGGAGGTACAAACTGCTGATGTCTGATAGGTGATATCTCAGATGTATAGTCACGATCAAGAGCAGCATACTGAATGCTACTAACGTTTGGGGTCTTCTGCACAAATCATCTATGGTGCAAGTCCCATCAAAAGAATAAATATGTTGAGGTCGAACCTGATGTGACATCGTCTGATTACCGGTGAACGATGTATACCATCAACAGACGCGAGACAACCCACCAATAATGAAAATGGGCATCAAGTCACAAACTAAAATCATCAAAGTGCGAATAGATGTGTTGAAGTCGAACACTAAGATGAAACCATCGATCAGGGGACATTGATGTATTCCCAAAACTGTTGATGGCGAGAGAACCTACCACTTATGACTGCAAGCCTCAAGGTACTCAACCGAATCTAAGTCTCAATTCCGGAATAAATGAGTTGAAGTTGACAGAACAAAAATCATTGGAAGGAAGGAATTAAGGCATCCCCCACCAACCAGCACGAGGTAACAGCTACACCGAAAGATTTGGAAGAACTCATATGAAACAGACTGACTCAATAAGGATGGCTGACATGCAATAGTCAAGAGATATGAGGAGTGGCCGACTTTGGTTTCAGGACTTCCTTTGAACAAGAGCATGAGCAGATGGATAGACTTAGGAAACATAGACTTGACATAACATTGTGCGATGCAGGAGGCATCAACAAAGGGCCCCATAATGACTGGAATCTTAACCAATCGGTAGAGTAAATTGAGAAACGAGTACAACTCCTAAGGTCTGACTATAGTCCCGACTCATAATGTATGGAGTGGAATGAATGCTCTATTCAAAGGTGACACAATAACTGCCAGTAAAAAGAAGTAAATATTCTCCCGTCCGGCTTTTTGGAATATTTGATTTTTTTGGTCTTTTTCATATTTGGAAAGCTTGAAAAAGAATAAAATTGCTTATAGTACAACAATTGAGGGAACGAGTGTCAAATAGCGAGCAGACTAGTCCCAAGCAGTGGAACATACCTATGATCAATGCAAGGAAGCATGTGCAGGATGTGGACACTCGGGGGGTGTTCCCTCATGGTGAAAAGGTCATCAAATTGTGAAGGGAAAATGGAAGCTATGTAGGGCTCGACAAGGAAAGTGCTCAGGCACCAGGCTAACAATTGAGAAAGCGGGAGCCGGCACAAGGCTCAAGCAGCAAGCAGGATCATGCAATGCAATCACAACGTGATACAAATGGGGGGAGTCCTTATGGGAGATGGCCAACAGAAGACAAAGTAGAGTATGAGTCTTTATCTCAAAGTCATGGCGTGACTACGAAGGACTCCCAATCCTAAAGAGAGACAACAGTATGGGAGCCAAAAGGAAAAAAGGGGCTCTAACTAGGGCACCCATGGTCGGATAGGCCCTACCTCCAAATAACGACATTTCTATAACAGTGTGAGGGCTTCATGTTGGTTAAGAAGTGGGGTCGCAACTAGGGTTAATGAAAACGGTAAAAAGGTCAAATGCATAATGCGTGTGAAAATGACATATAACCTATATGCCACGTGTGAAATATACCTGTCGTAGGCGCGAAACGGTCAAAAATCAACCCCATCAAAGAAATCTATTCAAAATGCTACTCCAAGACATCACATTAGTCCACAATAGCTTAAAATGACAAAAACTATAGACAAGTGGGTTTCCAAAACTATAAATAGTAATAAAAAATTACAATTTACAATTCATTTTCACTTTTTACCCAATTTGGAGTTTTTGGTTGGTTTTCACCTTGGATTTTCAGTCGTTGATTCTGGGAGCTATGGGCATCTGTTCGTCGAGCCATCCAGAGCAAGTTAGCTATCTCATCCTTCTCTTTCAGTTGGTAGTTTTTATTTCATTTTTTAGTGATCCAATTTTTTTATTGGGGAAGCCCTATTTGGTCACGACACTGTACGCGGGCTACCATTATACGGGTCGTGGGTAGGGCCACCTCTGTTTTCTAAATAGCCCACGGGTACGGACGTGAAGTTGTCTTTTTAAATGTAAAGGGATAAACAAATTGTGTTTCTTCCTCCATGATGGTTCTAGAGTGGAGGGAAAGGGAGCATGACCTTGTGGATGAGGCCGTCCGTCACGATTTTCCTGCACAACAAGCATTACAAGCGTGTGGGATTTTCAAATTTTGGAGCATTGGGGGTTTGAGGGCCCAAAACCAATTGCTTCGTCGCTTGATAGACTACTGGGACGTAGACGCACAAAATTTCAACCTAGATGGTCAAATACTCTCCTTGGAGGTAGATGACATATATTTCATTACAGGATTGTCCTGTCGAGGGGAAGTGGCAAGTCTTTGATCTCATACTATGGGTGGTGGGATCACCGTTCCCGACTACATAGAGTGGTACTGTCTTTCCAACACCCGGAATGTGGGGATTCAGGTACCCATTGGAGCCATAGTCAGTCTAAGCATGAAGATTATAGTGTCCAGTCTCGTTAGGATTACAGGTTCGACAACTCTACACTAGGCTTCAAGGTCGATGATGTTCTATGCCTCACAGTGCATGCGGCCCATGATATATGACTGGTGCAGAACGTTACTGGGGTCTATGAAGACCCAGTTAACGGAGTGCAAGCGTGGGGAGGAAAAAAACTTCGGATACGATAGTATACTATACAGCATTTTCTTCGAGAGAGTGCCAGGGCTCAGTCCGAGGGTTGAAGTCCCTCGTCATAGTCTCCGTGACCCAGCCTTGACCCAGTGGGCCGAGGTACTGACGCGACAAGGTGGTGGACGACAGGCATCACCATATACAGATGAGTTCTTTCACTGGTGAGACCGACAGGTCATAGCCATTGACGACTACCCCTATGGAGGGATAGAATTCCGTGTTGATCGTGACATGCCGCTTCCTCCAGGAGCCGCATACGGAGACATCTGTATGTGACTCTTTTTATGTTTTTTGTGTATTATTTTTTTTGGGATTTTTTATTATATATGAAAATGCAAAATTCTTTTTTGGGGGTAGTATCACATATTAACATTCTACTGTTTGCTCGCAGACACGGGTCCGTGAAGACAAGAGGGTTTCTCGAGACATCGTCGACAAGGCAGGGGTGGAGAGGTAGTTGGCGCTGCAGCAGTGCGCACATTAGAGACCGTATGGGTCAGCCTGTCCCACATGACCAACAAGGTACCCATGATCGAGGTAGCGCGACTGCTAGAAAATATGCAGCGCCATGTTGTGGGAGTACTGAGCACCTGGGTGCGACTATTGCAGCGCATAGCCAACGCAGTACATTATTACTATCGGACACATCCTGCTGAGGAAGCTAGGCCTCCACGTGGGGCTTAGACATCTTAGAGTCCCATATTTTGTATCGATATGTATTTTTGAGAGCTACGGGCTCCAGTTTTGTATTGTGACACTACCATTTTGGACATGTTATTTATGAAAAACTATGGTTCTCCGGTTCTACTATATGTGTATGTACAAATGCATGAATGTATGTTTATTTGTGTGCTTCATTATGAATGTGACAAATTCCAATCTAGGACATAGTTAGCATATGCATCAGATGCATGATTAAAACTTCTCGGAACATGAATGTATGTAATGGAAACAAAATGACGTTCCAAGAGTCTTACCCTCAAGAACTGTCGTAGTAAAGTAGGATCCCTCACATGGTACAGACCATTCAATTGAGACACAACCAGTTATGAATCCAGGCGGACCTCTAAAAACTGGATAGCATGCGAAATAACATCCCGAAGTAGCTCAACTACGACACTGTACTCAGCCACATTGTTGGATGTAGGACTGAGACAAGCACCTCCCGAAGACACAACTAGGTGGTCAGGCGAATAAATAACCCAAGCAGCAGAAGTGAGATGCTGCGTATGACGGCTAGCACCATCTACGAATCCTAAGAACATAGGATATTCTGCTGACATCTGTCAACCAAACGGAAGCGAATCAACAGACCGAAAAACCAAAGGAAATCTAAACTATGTACAGAAGCAAGTATACAATAGTATACAAAAGTATTATCTCAAACTATAAGTTCAAGCGTAATACCACTTGAGGTAGAGCCCATTTCTAGGATCCTTCAAGGCGTTCCCTTCATAATCTTCCAATTCGTAGGCTCCTTTTTCCAAGACACGCCTCACGATGCAAGGACCATGCCACATTGGGTTAAACTTGCCTGCCCCCAGGGGTTCTTTAGCCTGGTCATATAAGAGGACCAAGTCACCTTCAACATATTGCCGGGGACGGACAGACCTATCATACTGGACCTTAACACGACGCTTATTAGCATCTATAGCCACGACGACATCTCGACCCTGCTCGTCAAGCTACTCAAGGTGGATCAAACGTTTCTCAATATCCGATGTATCAGGGAGGAGCTCTATGGATAGTTTTAATGAAGGGATTTCGCATTCAATTGGTAGAATAGACTCCACACCGTGTACTAGCTGAAACGGTGAGAACCCGATGGAAATATTAACTACGGTTCGATATTCCCACAAAGTAGTATATAACATAATATGCCGGTTGCTCTTGCTTTGTTGGATGGTACGTTGGAGAATGGTCTTTAAGGACTTATTAACTACCTCAACCTGACCATTCACTTGGGGGTAATATGAGGAGGAGTAATCTTGACGAAACCCAAGCTTGAGTGACAAATCTACCATCATCTTGTTCTGAAAGTGACTGCCATGGTTAGTGACAATCTCTCTCAGAATACCAAACCGAGCGATAATCTGATTGAATACGAAGTGGGCTGCTGTAGCACCATCAGATTTTATGATAGGCATGGCCTCCTCCCATTTGGAGAAATAATCCACAGCCACAATGATATGGTGATGCCCCCCAGCCAAGGCTGGTTTGCAATCCATGAAATCTACCCCCCACTTGGTGAAGGGATTGATGGTGACGACCGTATGAAGGGGAGCTAGATGCAAGTGTACATTCTGAGAAAACACCTGGCAAGGGTGACATCTCTTTACGATGCTCATACAATCCTTGAAGATGGAAGGCCAAAAGTAACCAGCTTGCATAATGCATTGGGCTGTTGCAAGCTCGGATAAGTGACCACCACACGCCCCAGTGTGGCAATCATTAAGAACACGCTCTGCTTCTTCGCGATTCAAACAATGACAGAGGATAGAATCCTTTCCTGGATGATACAAAGTGTCACCGATGATGGTATACTCTTTAGCGTGGTGTTTCACACGTTGTCATTCGTTTCGTGAATAGTGTGAAGGCAACTTCACATTTTGAAGATATACAATGATATCCCCATACCAAGGGTCCTCAGATGAGATAAGGAATAAGTGTTCATCCACAAAGGAATCTTCATGGACAATATCCTCATCCAGTCGTGGAAGGTCCAACATGAGCTCAGCAAAAACCAAGGATTTCACTGACTTCACTGAAGCAAAATCGAGATCAAACTCCTGAAGGATCACAATCAATTTATTGTACTCCCCCCTATAAGACGTTGTGACAGCACGAACTGAAACAGATTGATATGCGCTATGACTGTGGTTTTCCTAAGCATTATGTAATGCCGTAATCGTTGGAATGCATGAACAGTCGCAAGTGCCAACTTTTCCACATGAGTTTATCTTAGCTCAGCGTCTACTAGATTTCGACTAAGGTAATAGATCACATGTTCCACGAGCACATCATCTACCTGAACTAAGACCATGCCAATCGTCTCTTGAGACGCGGCCACATAAAGTAAAAAATCTCTTGCAAAGTCAGGTGGACTAAGCAAAGGGGCCGATACCAAAGATTTCTTAAGAGCATTGAAAGATTGCTGGGCTCGCTCATCCCAGATAAATGGTGTGTCTTTCTTCAAAAAATGCACGAAACCTTTGGTAAGACTAGCATAATTCACTACAAAGCAATGTAGAAAAGTGGCTCTCCCTTGGAGGATCTGAAGTTGAAGTAAATTGCGCGGAGGAGGCAACCGAAGTATTGCCTCAACTTTAAGAGGATTGACTTTGATACCCTCTTTCGAAACTATGAAACCTAGAAGGCGACCCGTTTTCACAACAAAGATGCACTTATTGGGATTTAACCGAATCTTGTAGCATATGCATCTTACGAGAATTAAACAGAGGTGCTTAGGGTGGTCCACTCTCTTGCGAGAATGGTCAGCAAGATCATCCAAGTATGCCTTCACTATGCGTTTAAGGTCATGAAAGGTGTAGGTCATAGCATGCTGAAAAGTGGATTCAGCGTTTTTAAGGCCGAAGGGCATCTTTCGGTACGCAAAAGTACCCCAAGGACAAATAAAAGCAGTCTTATGTTGGTCCTCAGGTTTTATTTGGATCTGGTTATATCCTGAAAATCCGCCCATAAACGAAAAAACTTCGCTTCCTGCACAAGCATCCAAGATTTGATCTATGAATGGAGTGGGGAAATTGTCTTTCGGACATGTGCAGTTCAAATCTCTAAAATCAGTGCATACACGGATAGTTCCCTGCTTCTTATCCACAAGAACGGGATGTGACACCCATTCGGTAAGGGGAACCGGGTAGATGAAACCAGCCTTAAACAGTTTCTCCACCTCTGCCCTGATCACGACTACCTTTCTAGGGTTCACAGCACGAAGGTGTTTTCAAACTGGCTTATCATTGGTATATGTTCTAATCTTGTGTTCGGCAATGCTGGGGTCTATTCCTGGCATCTTCTCACATGACCAGGCAAAAGCTTCCCGGAGTTCCTTAAACAATTCGGTGTAAATTGCGAACCTCCTCAAGAGAGCAATTAGCACCGATGTAAATGTTCTCAACCTTTCTAGGGGTACGAGAAATGTTGGTCGGTATGGTAGGGGAAATATTAGTCATGTTCCCCTCTGCGTAGATCCCATGTGAATCCCAAGGAACCACAGGGTGACCAACAATCTCGGCAAGAGTCGTCCCAAACTCCTCTTGCTCGATAAGATCCAGGTTGGGAAGAAAATGGGAGCGATGAAGCATGTCTTCCCAAGGTCTTTCACTACAACACATGGCCTCAACAATAGCTTCATCCGAAGGTAAAGTACCATCAATAAAATCGTGCGAACAAGATGAGTCGACTGCCCATTCCAGCAGCATAACGGGATCTTCCTCCTCTGTCTGTGAAGAGGAAAGATCCGGCTATGCAGTGGCTTGTTGAATATCTTGATATGAAATCTCATCAGTAGATAGTGGCATAGCCATTCCAACATGTACAATGTCTCCAGACATGGAACTCGTGGACGGTAAGGTCCATGGATCATTAAAATACGAAGTCCAGAATGGTACATTATTCAATGGAGGAAATGTATTATCAGAAATGGTTCCAATAAAAGAAATGGGAGTAGGGAAATCAAAAGATCCCAACATAGAGGGGTACAATGCGACACCCATGTTCCTAGTTTCCGGATGAGAATCTTTGAATTGGGGGACAACAGGTCTCGTGGATGCTGTGGAATAGGGACTAATGAAATCTAGCTAGTCGATCGTCACAATATTTCCTTCGTGTGGAAAGCAAATAATTATGAATACGGAGGGCACGACCGCTCTCATAGCGTAAATCCAATTCCTACCCAGGAGAAGGTTGTAGTCGATGGGCACATCAACCACCTCAAATTCAATAGGCATGGATTTCCCACCCAAGCGGACAACAAGGGAAGGGAGAAAACCATGTGGCTTAAACGACCAACCATCGAATGCAGTGAGCATGGTCATAGAATTGGATAAGGGAGGAGAGCCAAGAGCTTTCCAACAAGATAAAGACATTACTGACGTAGAAGCACCTTCATCAACCACCATTCTTTTGATGATATTCTGTAGGCACTCCACATGGACTTGAAAAGCCACATGGTAAGGTAAGCGAGGTTGAACGTCAGTAGTGTCAAACTTGATAACGTTAGGATTTCCCCCATCCTGAACTCCTAAAGTGCACAAAAGGGCATGCCTTTGAGAAGGACATGCTTGTAAAACCTCAAGAGCCGACATGGAACACGGAGTTTGACCCAAATCTTCTACAATAGAGTAGTTCTGGGTGGCTCAAGCATTGGGATTATGCATAGAGCACTTGAGAATACCTTTCGGTATTAGCAGTGGGATTCTTGATATGCAAAGAGGTATTAGGAGTAGGAGGAGGCTCATTCCCCATATTCGGTTGTGGTGCACCATAATCACGTTGACAAGTAGCAACACTAACCTCTGATTTAACCATATTCATGCATCCAAAGCCACCGATATGGGAAGCAGACGTGGAAGTTTCAGTGGGCCCATAACTAGTAGCGGGAGCATTCGAAGCCATATTATGATGATGTGGAAGGGGATATTTCAACACAGCTGGGCTCTGTGCAAGATGCTTCGATGCTTCTTCAATATGAGGACACAAGTGAGTAAGATGATCTTCCCCACAAAGCTTGTAAGGGAATTTCACTTTATGCCTAGGTTTACGGTCCCCACCAGCATTTCCGCCATCCCAAGGAGGGTTGGCGTTCTCTTTCCAAGGAGTATTACGATTACTACCATTTTTCCCATTATTTACACCCTTACGATTATTTCTGCCCTTGTTTTTACCACCAGGCTGCTGGTTACCCGATGGGTTCGCCGATTGCATAGCATGTACATCGGACGATGGGGTGGAAGTGGACAAGGTGTGAACCTGTCCAGGAGTAGATTGGTTAAGTGACAAATTTTTCATTTGATTAGAAACCAAATATACAGGTTGAGTACTTACAGATCCAACAATTCCATCGGCATGTGGTCTAGGAACTCGCTTGGGCTCATGTCGTGATCGCGGTGCGTCAGGAATAATTTCATATAGAATTCCAAATTGAGCATAGAGTAAATCTAGTTGCTGGACTTTTAGTATAGATTGTTCCTCAATCGTAATGCCGGACATTGAAACATCCTTAGAAATGTATGGAAGAAAAGACTTGAAAAAGCATTCCAACAGAAACTATGGAGGATAGTTGGCTTTCACTAACCTCTTCCATCGACACCACCCTTGAACGTGGTCAGATATGTGTGTGGCCTTATTCTAGCGGAAGGTAGACAAGAGTTCAGTGCCAGTATCGTAGCGAACCGACAACTAGAAATGATCCAGGAAAACCAAGGCTATCTCATTGAAACCCCTTTACGTACCCCTAGGAAACTCGACATACCACTTCGCAGCTGCCCCCGTGAGGGTGCATTGAAATAGTCTTAAATGAATGGAATCGTGATTTAACGAGTTTGATGAGCACCAAAGGTGAAAAGTCGTGACATGATCACCCAGATCCTCACCACCCTTCCCCTCAAACTTGGGAATGTCTGAAGAGAGCTTGGTAGGGGCTGGAGGCCAATTAGGTTCGTAACACACTGGATCATTCGTGAGCTTCGAAAGATGCAGAAGATTCAATCGAGCAAGGAACGGGAGCTGCGACTGTAAAGCTTGATTATAAGCTCCCATAAAAGGTTGATTATATAGACCTGAAGGATAAGATGGACCATAACCATGACCCTGACCATAAGTCTGATAACCTCCCCTAACCTGACTCGTGTGAGGGTAAGCAGGTATATGTGTATTATGAGCACCTTAATGATGGCCAGCACCGACTGTATTATAGTAAGGGTTACCACCATAATTATGGGGCATAAAAGTATTACTCGTAGAGGGAACCGTATTGTAATGATCATAATTGTAAGGTATGTTCCCACCCCCTGTGTAAGCATTTCTAGTAGCAGGAGCAGTCGTGTTGTGACCATAAGTATAAGGTATATTCCCACCCCCTACATTAGCATTACTAGTAGTAGGAGCAGTCATAAAAGTATATGGCATGTATCCACTCCCGACATTAGGAGGATTGTTAACATTAGCGAACGTGGTCCTGGGTTGATGTGTAGAGGCATGTGTATTGTACTGTGGATTGTGAGTCGTATTGCGAACAATGTTCCCACCAGGAGGGGTAGTCCTAGGAGGTGACCTTCCTTCAAAATTTGGAATGTTTGAAGGGATACGTCCAGTCCCCATATTATGTGTGTGAGTAGAAAATGTGGTGCCCCCAGTGAGGGTATTGCCCCCAATGAGGGTATTGCCCCCAGTGGGTGTAGTATTTCCAACACCATGACTAGTGTTAGCATGACTACCAGACATAGTGGATGGATCAACTGTATTGTAACTAGGCATACCATGAGAGAACGGGGTAGCGTTCGTAGGATCTATGTTAACATGCAAATTTAGCATCCCATATAGGAAATTCCGTGGATTCGAAGGATCGAATGGGTCATCCTCGGGTGGAGTTGATCCAAACATAAGAGGTTGAGTCTCTGGTATTAATGGATCGCCCCCCCATGCCTCTCTAGGAGTAGGAGGAGCAGAAACGTTTTCGACTCTACCCGACGAAGTCATAGGGATTTCTCCCATGCCAGAATAAGTAGTGATAATGTCAGCGTGAAGCACTTCAAAAGAATCAGAAGAATCGAAGAGGGCCTTCCGGTGTCCCCTCTGAACACGACGTGTCACTTCGGCGACCGGTAAACCAGCCAACCGACAAGACCGACAGAGAGTTGGACCTCGCGCCACAATGCCTCTGAAAGGTCAATAAATCAAAGCGTCCCCTAACGACCAAACTAACGATCAAAGAGCACACACCTAAAGAAACTACAGCCAAATGCACACAAACAAGACTGGCTCAAGGGACCTAGCAACACTACGACCGGTATGTCTCGCCTAGGAGAGGCTTGAGACTCCCAAACTATAATCGGAGGTAACAGAATCAGTTATAAGGGTTCCCAGACTTCACTGCATGCACAAGGTCAAATCCCTATACAAAATGCAACTGTGATGTCCAACCCCTATCTGACTCAGGACAACTGCAGTATAACCACTACGAATGCCCTAACCACTACGAATGCCCTATGCGATACCTAGGTAAGGAAACTAAGGTCACCACAATATAACCAATGCTCAGGCGGATAGTCACAGATGGGATCCATCGTATGGGTAGGGTAGCTAAGCCCGAAACTCAAGAGGTACAGATCCCTCAGGAGCCCCCGTACACGAACAAATCCTGGAAATATCTCCCACGTTCATCCAGTATTGGAGGGATATCTCCGCAACCAACCTCCCGTGACCTCGTGCTTAACTCTGGTCTGAGTAGAGCTTCCTGAGAACACTAATGTATATTATGGAATTAACCACTCCCTAGTCTAACACATAATGTTTCATCTAGTAGTCTTGGATTGTTAACTCACAATGATCTATTCCAAGACTCTAAACCTATACTAGTTGGTGCACCCTATAAAAGAAAAATCGTTCTAATCAATTTTAAGATTAAGCGTTGATTTTAAATGGTTGTAATAACTCAAAGGATATGGTAGTGAAACTGATAATGTATAGGACTCAATAGTATGCACAATCGAAAAAATCTAGACTCATCTATCGATAAAAACAATGCCACTAAAATGGTAATCAATCCAACGGTTTGAAATAAAATGCAACTCTTTTAAATTTCCAATGCACAAGCAGATCCTAGATGAAAGCACAAGCACTCATATGCAAAATGCAGTACATAAAGCAAATATTTTTGTATTTTCTCTTATAATGGAAAGGAAAATGCAAAACTATGTTTTTGTATTTTTTTCAATATAATGGAATGAAAAAATGTAAGCAAAATCTACCTATTCGGTTAAAGAAATGCAAATTAGATCATTAAGACAACCCAACAAATCCCAAACAGTGAGACTCATCCAATGTAATGAGCTAGAAAATAAAAAATTGGTGTAAAACCAACAAGGCACAAAACAAAGAGAAAAAGGAGTTTCTGGTCACAAAAAGGGCATGGAACAGTCAGGAATCAGGCCAATTAAGACTCAAGAGCACTCAAAACCAACCCAACAACAATCCAAGACCATAAATAAATCAATCTCGGAGTTGTACGCTACCGTCGAAAGGAAAATTGCGGGTAGACGCGGGAAAAACTAAGTTGACCCACGTATAGGGAAAGATAAATGAGCAAACAAAAAGTCCAATAACCCAGAAAAAGCTTGTTGTCTATAGTATATCCCAACGGCCAATCAATGACATAGAAGCTCGACACACAACAACTCTAAATAAGGACAAATGCCTAAAAATCCCCAAAAATGGATGTTCTCCCTAGCAGAGTCACCATTTTTGTTACGGAGAAAACTTCCTATGGCTTAGGGCAGACCACAACAGACAACTGACTACCAGAAAATGACTCAATTCCCAATGCAATGCTATATAAATGAAAATGCTAAGATAATGGAGAAAATACCAACCTTCAACCGGATGTTCGAAGTAGATCCCCGTTGAAATTTCAACCTCTACACTTGAACTTGCAGATTAGTCTCAACAACAAGTACAAGCAAGTGCATATAATATGTGAAATACATTAGCATAATCAATAGCACGATCCATGATATTATAAGAAAATATAACCCAATGTAATTTAATAATATTCACAACATTAATTGGACGAGAAAATGAGTATTTCCATTAATGAATAAAAAGAAGTACAATATACAACCTCTTGCCGGCAACCAATCTGAACCAAGAATTGGGTCTCTCCACTTGTGCCTCCACCACTTCAATCCTCCATGTAATGGAAAACTCAAACTATGAAAGGAGTTTGGTAGGTGAACATAAGGAGTTCACAACAACAAGGATCAATGATAGTAGACTCAAGTCACGGAAAAAATCCACTAGAGTTATCTTGCTCTCTCTTTCTCCTCCCTTCCATATTCCATAAGAGCTCAATATATAGCCTTCCAAAGGTAAGTGAAAGGACACATCGAGGCGTTTTGGGGAATATGGAGGGCCAAAGGTCACCCTAAGACCACTTTTTGGGAGTAAAAAGTAATTTTCTAATGATTTTTACCATTTTACTTGGTACTCGCGGGCTATAGTGGAACAACCTCCATGTACGCTGGCTATAACAGGACAACAAGCGTACAGGAAGAAAAATAAGGAAAAATGTGTTTTCTAGAGGACATAAAGTGAATATGAGTCAGTGAAATGGATCCTGAAGGCCAATAAATGATGATGCTCACAAGGTGGAAAATTACGCTGTAACAATAGTGAGAACCATTGCACCATGTACACTGTCTTATTTTTATCGAAGAACCACTATCTATGTGTTATATTTATTTCAAAGGACAAATGTTACGGGTGCACCTAATTGCAAGAGCATTGATAACAAATATTAAAATTCCAAAAACAGTTAACGTTGCGGTATAGTTTTTATATTGCACCATTTACGGTGTGCTTTATGTAAATAAGAACCTTCGCATTGTGTATGGTGCTCTTAATTTAATGAAGCACCACTATGAGTGCATTATATTTATTGAGGAGCATCGATGTTACCAATGCACCTTATTTAGAGAACATCGATAAATTCCAGACATCATTAACGATGCAGTGTATTTCTTATGTTGCATTATAGATGGTACACTGGATATTAATAAGCACTCACATCAATGCTTTAAACATTTTATGATGTACTAGTAGAGTTAAGCATTTTTTTTTCAAAAAAACATAGTTCAACTATTAATAAATGAGACCTATGTGGTTTAGAGTGGCACACATGAGACAATTTCATGTATAACTTGGCAGAAAATGCAATGATGACTATTGAAAATGTTTAGCGTTATATTCATATTTCCTTTGTTCAAGGACGATAATTTCATATATCAAGTGATTATTTTAGATTTTATAAAATTAGGTTGAGACGATTCCATATATGGTTGGGAAAAAATATTATTTCAATTATTAATAAATAAAAATGGTCATTACTTTAATAATTATTTTATGGTGTGTGTGTGTAATGAAAGTTGTATGTGGATTAACAAGAGTAGGTTGACCCCTACAACTTTGTAGGAAAATGGGAGGTGAGGCCCAAGAGAGGGAGAGGTATTTGTACTCTAATCTCATTACAATAGAGACTTGTGTCCTCTTGAGGAATGTTGGCCTCCTCAAGTTTTATGAGGAGGCTATATCCCTTAGGGGGGACTTGCTCTAATTTATGCAATTGATCCATTGTTCAGATCATGGGAGGTAGGGAATTATTGTCGGTCCCCATTTGTGGTTCGAACCCATAGAGGATAACTTATATTTCATTATTGGTCTATCCAAAAGAGGGGAGGATTTTCCCCATTTCCCTAATATACCACTTGGCATTGCAGGATAGATCCAACTTGCATACATTTACCAATATTTTAGCGAGAACGTTATTTCCCCTAGTGACTTCCAAGTTGATGGTGTCCAGTTGTATGTTGTTTCATTTGGTGAAAAGGAGGTTAGGTGCCTCTCTCTTATGGTCACGATAGTGGCCCACAACTCTTAATATGGGTAGCGCATTAGTTTTCCTCTATTTTACTATGTATATTATTTAGTGCAGAGACCCACATTGATTCGATGGTCGACAATTTTTTTGCGACAATTTTGTTTAGCTCTATATCACTGTCATTCCATGTTTGTTGGGAGGACGAGTTTCCCATTTAGTTTAAAGTTATTTTGTTTATTTTTTGAGAGGTTTTCAATCATTGACTGTCATTCGATCTCCACCTTCCTAGGCCAATGACTATGCATGTATGCACATGTGGAGGTAGATGATGCTTAAGAGGGGCCATCCAAATTTCTCTTACATGGTCAGTCCATATGTACTGGATACGCTTTCCATTGAGGATAATCATACCATGGATCTTGTGGAGTACCCATATGCAGGGCTAGACTGGATAGGATGTTCTAACATCCTATTTACCCGAAATGAGCCACCAGATGACAAAGGAAATATTAGTGTTACTTTTTTATTAAGATGATTACATTTTATTTTATTTAACACACATATAATTTATTGTAACATTTTATTTAAATTGTCTAATTCTTGATCAAATTGTTAATTATTGTTGTCTACTATTTTTCATATATCAACACATATGATGGGGAGGTTACTCCTCAACATGATGAGGATATTTTCGAGGTTGAAAAGATACCTCAAATATAGAGACTTGGCCTGCGATGTAGGAAATATCATAGGTTCCATCTATTTGATGGATTAGTTATTTGGATTGCTGGCACAACATGGAGTGTGCCCTATATGAGTTGCTTAGATTATAGAGAACCATGATCTTGTATTTATATGGGAAATACTTTCCCATGATATGATACTATTGATGCATCATATTGTTAGTGAATCTTAGATATTCTAGGGGAGGAGGGTTTGTCCACATCCTCCACCAACTCTTCCTCTTCCTCCTCCACCCTCTCCTCCCAATTTCTAGAAACCACCCTCTCCTTTTGACCAAGATTACTAATGAATATCCGCTGCTCCATCGCCTGAGCGACTGGCCTCTCCTCCTCATCGAGTAGAGAAACCACCCTCTCCTCCTCCATAGGCTAGGAAACTACCCTCTCCACTTTCACATGACGAGAAAATTCCCTTTCATATTTAACGTGCTGACTATACATCCTCTCCTTTCTAAAGGCTAATCAACCACCTTGTCCCCCTCCATAGGGACACTGATTAACTGTGACAGGCTGGGGTGTGAGTCTCTTCAATTTTTTAATGCAATGGTTGCATTGAGTGATATAGCTTCTAGTGTAAAGGTATACTAGATATTTCATTCGAAAGTTTTATCTTGTAGAGTTAATGATGCCTATCGATCTTGTGGTCGAGGTAGTGAATCCTATAGCTCTCATGGTGGAGGTATTGATGCCTTTAGCTCTTGTCGTGGAGATATTGATGTTTCTGGATCCAATGGTGGACTAACTAGCTCATAGAATTTATTGATCACATGTATATATTTGATTTTTTTAATGTATGCTTTATATATATATTTGACTTGGCATGTATATTGATTTTGATATGATTGTTCATATATATTATGCGATATCATATAATGTTGATGTTCATGGATATCATGTTGATATCATTCATGTATATTTATATGTTTTTTCATGTCATGTTGATGTTAATTAATTTATAAAATTTATTTTGTATCATTGATCTAAATTATATATGTGTAATAATGTTTAACTCTATTTAAAATAATCTAATGTCATTTTTATGCATTAATAATTTAATGACATTATTTAATGTTTAACCAATTTTAAATGTGAATTCTTTGTTGTGAAAGAAGATGCAATATGTTGATCAAACATTTTTATAAACTTGAATATTAAATGGTTCAATCAATAATTGTGTGATTTGATCAATATTTGAAATCTATTAAAGTTCTCCATCATTGAAGTTTTCTAGGTTGAACATTTTGTTTTATTACATGCTGCTTTTTTTAAGGTGTAATACATAAAGTGTCTCAAAGATTCACCCATGGTATCCAACCTTACTATTAAATGTTTGTATATTGAAGCAATTGGACTCCTCATAGTCTAGATATCTAATAGTGTAACACAATCATGAAAAAAATCAATCCACATTCTTTTTGTGCCAAAAAAATGATGTATAATTTTAATAACACAAGGAGATCTAGTGCAAGCAACAACACCAATTCACACTTAATCCATACACATGCTCCATTGCTCAAAATGTTTGTTTCAAAATGTTATGTAAACATTTAATTAAAACAACATGATGACTTGAATTGCACGACACATCCACAAGGTCACACTACATGCTCATAAAAAGTAACACCAAAATTCTTGAAAAAATAATAGTAAAAATATGCAAATTAAAACAATATTTTAAGATATGTTATTCTTATTTGAATGGTTAGTGACATAAATATTTGTTCCTTTGGAGATCACCATGTATATTATCCTTATCAATAACTAACAACTTTCTATACTTATATGTGAAATCAACCACAATAATACCTTATTCAGAAAAAATATATTCCCTTTGAACTTTCTTGATGAATTAATATCTAATTAACTACAAAATATACTACTAACAAAAGGAAACCTAGTCAGAAACCATTCCTTTGCTCTCTAAATTATTTACCTTTTCACCTCGGAGTGTGAAAACATCTCATGTATGTATTAATGCGTATTTCTATAATTTAACATAATTATGCTGTAGTGTTGTCTACATCCACGCACGCAATCTTTGAAGTCCTAAGAAACTTACCATCATCTCTATCACATATTAATATTTGGACAAAGTCATGGGAAATATGAGGGGACATGAGAACGAAAAATCACTAAGAATATGTTTAAGTTACTAAATTTATCATTTATCCTTATAAAGATGAAACTAAACATGGTAATCATGGCAACAAACAATATTGTGTACGCATAATGCTCTACGAAATGTGGATTTCAACAATAAAAAAATGTGTTAATGATCATGATCCTTGAGATGTTTAATTTTATTAATATTTTTAAATAAAATTGGAGACGTCCTCTCCTAATATTTTGAGAATACCACTACTAACTCTATGAGATAAAGCGTCCTTAGCTCTAGGGGGTACACAATATTGTGCAACCTAAATATCTTATATTCTACATGTGATATTTTCATATAGAATGCTATATATAGGTGCCATAATGATAGTTATACATTATGAACTATCTTATTTAGCATCTATATATTCTCTCCTTTCCCTAATAAAAAATATATATAATATTTGATAACTTTAGAAGTAGTTGTTTATAGTATTTTTATAAAAATATTTGGTTTGATTAAGGAAGTGGATAAGACATGTCTAACATAAAAATATTCTATCATTCTGACTCTCCATTGTATACTATATAGATCTCACATTTGGGTCTCATCATACACCCAACCCTTGAAACTAGCATAGTGGTTCATATTTCTAAGGAATTTCCATGCACCCAACAATCATGGATGACATGAGGCCTCCCATTCTCGGTAGATCAAATATGCTAGTTAGGATTCTTTGTGTTTCCCCTTACTAGGTCTAGAGGTACTATGAGTGTGGTTCCCCTACTTTTCTTAAGTGTAGTTCCTAAGCAAGCTCCTTTCCCTAGATCATTATTTTCCCTTGTTAGAAATTTTTAGGTTCTTGTTAACGCTTGATTTTTCGCACACATATGACATTTTTGGCTATTCTTACCTAAAGGATTCATCAACATAAATCATGAAGCTCACCGAAGGCATCCTCATCCGATCCAAAAGAGAAATTGAGCCCTAAAATGACAAAGGCATTAAGTATGGAAAATCGTACAACTACTTTCACTGAACTCCCGCGCTACTAGCACGACTATCTGTTCAATGACCTCTGCGTACTTACTTGAATTTATCTTGGAAAGTTGTGTGATTGTAAAAATGGTGGGACCACTTATTTCTTTTTTGCATTCAAGGCTCATAACGACTCCCTTGGATGCAAAATTTGAACTCGACTTATTATTGGGAGCATTCAATAGCCCCATTTATGTACTTGACGAACTGGTTCAATAGCAAGGGTGTTCACATTTGGATATATATGTTTCTTGGCCTCCATTTGGCTTATAAAATAAATCCATAGGAATGCATTCTATAGGACTTACAGAATTCGAAATCTCTCAACTAAAGTTCATCTTTTTATTAGTAGCATGGTTTCCGACATCTTGGGTGCATATAATATCACATATATCTCTTCGATAGTTGCGCTAATCACATAGTCAAGTACTGAGTCTATAATTGCGTGGTAAATCCATGTGACCTATGCAACATTTTTCACACTACTAGCACGTCTGTGGGTCCATTACCCACATGGTTTTTACATTTTTTCCTTTTACCTTAGTTTTTCATCATCACTTGCAGTTTCAACAACTACTTACTGAACCAAAAAATTAACAACTCACATGCAATTTTATTTTATCTAGTAATTACATAACTTAGCTCAATATAGGAAGTAAAGGAGTAATTTATTGAATGCTACTTAGGCTAAAATACTTTTAGGTTTTCAATGGACCTCTTTGTACTCACTAGGAGTTGAATGATTATGATTGCAATTTCATATAAATTGATAGACTAGGCAATTTGATTTAACTACCTCTAGTTTCATATCTTATTGATTCTTGCTTATTTCTTTTATCTTATGCAAGATAGTTGATCTCAATCACTCACACAAACAAGGGACCTAAAATCTCCTCTTGCCCCAAGTATGCTCTTTGCCTTGCACTCTTAGTGATCTTGGCAAATCAGAAAAAGGGTGAAAGGTTTGAAATACATCCCTTTGCACATTTATTTCATTGAGCATTCTAGTAGTTGTTATTTTCAAACAATCATTTAATACTTAAAGTTTAATTAAGTGGAGTAAAGAGACATCAATGCTCACATGTATTTACTTTATTATGTTCTTTATTTAGTTGCAAATTTAATTTCTATTTTCTTTCAAAACACATGTGTGATTTCCACTTAAGCACACACCAAGAGACCTAAAGAATCTTTAATCTAGTATGCTCTCCATCTTGCACTCTTAGTGATCTGTATGGATCAAAATGATATGGAAGTTCGAAATACCTTTCTTGCACTCCTTAATTCAAATTTGGACCACCATAACCTCAAGTTCACATTTGTAATTCTTAACCAATTAAAATACTCCACAGGAGGTCAGAAAACAACATTTTAGTTAGTTTAGGATTGATTGGGCTAGGCATCCAAATAATTCCCACCAATCTTCTACATTTTTTAAACATAGTGGTCATTGAATTTTAGGGTACTTTTAAATCTCACTATTAGAAAGTGTCAAAAGACAACCCGCATAAGAAAGGCACGGTTCCCAAGGATGTGAAAGCTGAGGTATAGCTATTTCTACTCCCCATAAAGAGCCAACCCAATGTTTTGTGGAGACGATACTTTATCATTAGAGGATGAACCACTTATCCACACTTGACGTATGTATCTTAATGGCCAAAACCTACTATATCACCAAGGTGCAATTGTGGGATACATTTGTTCTTGATTCAAATTTCGTTAGTTTTTGGAAATGTTTCTAGCCCTTTCGAAACATAGCCCCAACATCATTAGTTGATAACTGACTCTATCATACCTTCATTCATTCACTATCTGTATTCAGGGTATTTCATCACCGTCAACAAGAGAGCTATTGGAAGGCCCAATGAATATTTGAGAGGAAGGATGTTAAATATTTTAGGGAATTTACATTTACTTTCTTTTTATTTACAAGATCAGATACAATGTAATTAAAAAGAACCAACTATTGAGATCATTTGCACAAAGACTCAACACATATCACTCACTTTGCACCATATTGCATCTGTTGTGGTTGCAATATTTTTGCATTTGTTCAATTGTGTTTATATTCCTTTACCATCACTATCACTTGATCACATAAACCATAACCATAGTAGAACAAATAAATCTGAGGCAGTCTCTTAGACTGCAAGGAATTTCTCCTCTCCAAAGAGGAGTTCTCACATTCCCCCCCCCCCAATGGATCACACAAGAGATAATCTAGTTGGGGGAATTCCCAGGCAACGTTGTTAAGGTTATCTTAGCGAGGACACACCTTGATTAAATCTCATGTTTCTCCACCTCTTGGAGATCATACAAATCCCCCCTACCTCTCCATCTCGTGGAAGAGGGAATACTCCATCTCCACCTCTCGGAGGGAGTACCCACCTGTCATCTCCTTCTTCTGGAGAAAGGACCCACCTATCCTCTTCACCTTGAGGAGGAAATACACTGCCATTCTCTCCACCCTCACCTCCAAGAGGGGACAACACACAGAACACCATGGCGGTATCAAACTCAAACCTTCCATTCATGGCAAGCCTAAATCTCCATTAATTGGAAAAAATGATCAATGATCCCATTTGTCATGATGCAACTTGGCCATAAATTCCCCCTAATATTCCCTCATATATTCCAAAATTTGAAGGGAAACAAGGAGAGTACTCGACCAACCATGTTATATCATTTCACCATTGGTGCTCATCAAACAACAATGCCGAAGACACCATTTTTATTTGAATTTTTCGTAGAACACTTATAGGATTGATGATCAAATGGTACATCAATTTACCATCTGAGACTTATTCCAACTTGATTCTAGTGCCACTGTTTTCCTCACCTTTTTTTAGTTACCCATATGCCATGATTTAGGGCTCGAGATTCTCACAAAATTTTGAAAAAGGACCTCACTCACATCACAGATCATATCCATGAATGGCGTAGATGTAGGAATTTGTGTAAAATAGACATCTAACGTCATTTTTTTTTGTATTGGTTCCTTAAATCACTCCAACCAATATTGATTGCAAAGGATGTGGAAACCACATTTCTCAAAATGGAATAAGGGGTCATCCTCAAAGCCAAATATTTCGATTTGATTTACGCACAAAAATAGGTCTCTCTATACAATCCTCCAAAATGCACCTTGACATCATTCTCTGAATCCAATATCCTCATGTACATCACACTCTGCTGACGGGTTATCGAGACTATTTCTCATCGAGGAAATTCTCCCAGCCATTGAATTCTATGCCACACAGCACAACAGTACATTCCAGCACCTCATGTATCGGTGGCAACCACAACTAATGCAAATCCTCCATTTGAGAAGCTATCCTCTGGAACCTATAGTCCTAAATACCCTAATATTATCCAAGAACTAAAAGTACCACCACCTTAATTGGCGCCACCAAATCCTCCATCCACATCATATGGAGCCTCTGACCGATACCTCCCCGCACCCATCTAAAATCCACACTTCCCATTTCCTAGTCCACATAGTCCTTACCCCATGCCTCAAGTGAGGGTTAAACAGTACAACCTTCTCCCATGCAACAAACTCAATGATTTGAGCAGTTGAATGTAGCTAATCCACCGAATCCTTAGAATCATGGGAAGAAGAAAGGAAAGAATAGGAAAAACCAACAACAAGGATAGGGGGAGATCCCCATCCCCGATAGAAGTCGAACATGGGAAACCCAAACAAGGAGACTAATAATCAACCTAAACATGGAAAGAATTCCTACCTCCAGGTGAACTATCCTTGCTCCATGTGCAGAGAATATGGACACTACACACATAATTTCCCATTGATACCTGAGTGTAAACAATTACTTGAGGAAAGGAAGGAGGCTCCAACCAATCCTTGTTAATCACTAAACAAACCACAAACCCAACAAGCTGTGTTGCAACAACATTTTTCCAACCAAGAGGTAGTCACCCAAAAATAAGATCCTAACCCACCAGCTGATGGAACCTTCCAAAACATCTACATGAACATGGACGAAGTCAACCTCTCAACTCATGCCAAAGATTATGGCTTGCCTGATCCCATGCAAGGGTAAGATATACTTTCTACCTCTATCGGGCCTTTGCACATACCTCGTCCAAATAGTGATTAGATCCCTAGGATCTTGAAGGCACCACTTAGATGAATCTCCCATAACCCCCACATGAAAGCTGCACACAACTACAACATTATGGATGATTTGGCTTAATCTCCTGCCTCCATGTTAACTTTAGAATTCCTCTAGTATCATCCTTTCAAAAGAAGGCACTACTTAGTCCATTAGGTTCAATCAAACCTTCCGATTTGTACCTACTGACATTTGACCTTGAAAAGGGCGAATCACAACTACCCTCGTCAGTCGCTTTCCATATTCTCGTCGCAATTAAGAACATAATCATTCATCGATGCATCGTTGATGAAGGAACATCCTCTATTGTGATATTCATTCATGCCTAGAAACAACTGGTATCACTAGACTTGGTCCCCTCATATATCGTTCTCCATGCTTATGATGGGAGACCATCGAAGCCACTGGGTTTGCACCAGAATGTCCCCATTGAGCTGGGGGGAAAATGGTACTTTTGGATATTGAATATGTCAATGCTCAGCTTGACTAAACCATTTTTTTGGGACATACTCATATGTATGCCATGAAAGTAGTAGCTTCCTTATTTTTCCACATCATGATTTTTCCCCATAATGGGAAAATTGTCACCCTTGACCAACTAAATTACTACGACCTGCATACCAACACAAGCCTTGATGATATCCTACCCACCATTTGATAAACCACTCCCCCCTCGTATGTTGATATAGGTTTAGGAATTTAAAAAGGTTTTTCCTTACTATGAGAATATTCGGGTCCTCCACCTATAATCCATGCATCCACAGAGGTGTGCTATCTTCACCTCTGAATACAAGTCACAATCCTCCTCTGTACTAGCATCAGTACCCCACACTAGGAGTGGCATTGAACATATCAAAACCCCAATGGTACCACCTATATTCCAATTCTGTTTCTTGTTCCCCCCAATGGGAGTATAAAGAACTCCTATAATGGCCCAACTTACATTACCCGGGCTCACTTTGGGAATACCTGTGTGGTAATTAATGCCACCTTATCTGGAAATGGATCCAAAGCCAATATCCCACTACGAATTTATTCCAGTATCAACCACAAGAATACCATTAAAATTGTGTGTAGGGTTGGTGTCACATGTGACAAAACCACCACCAATTGTCACTAAACCCAATGCTAGGGGCATGAGTGACTATCATATCCTCCTCATCGATTCAAGCAACTCTATCATCCTCCAAAGGCCAGTCAACTACCTTCTCCTCTTTCACATACCAAGCAAGTATCATTTCCTCTTCAACATGCCGACTATACACCTTCTCCTTTCCAAAGGAAAATTGACCACCCTCCCCCCCTCCATAGGGAGATTGACCAACTGCAATATGTTGGGGTGTGAGTCTCTCCAAGTTTTTCATGTGATGGTTGCATAGAGCGATATAAATTCTAGTGGAAAGGTATACTAGCTATTTGATTCTACATTTTTATCTAGTGGAGGTACTAATTCCTTTGTCTCTCATGGAGGTATTGATGCCTTTGGCTCCGGTGGTGGATTCACTAGATCATATATGTTTTTTTAACAAGATCCGATAATTTGTATTTATAAAGGCTGAAATAATCAACAGCAAAATTTACAAAAAGAGATGTAGGGTAGCACTCCAAAATCAAGCTTCAAAAATATTCTAAAAGAGACAAAAGTGCCATACACAGTCTTCTTCAGAGTCAACGATATATACATATAATTGCAATATTCTATACTACTATAGACATTGATAAACTGACTGAACATAAGAAAACAAAAACTAAACATAAACTAACAATCTAACTGGAATTATGATAACTATGGATGACCTATGCTTCAACGTTTTCTGCATGGTTTTTGTTAGAGAATTCAACATCTTGTTCCTCTGAACTTGAACTCAAAATGTCCATATCTGTGTGGGGAGGCTGGCAAAAAAAACCCTCCAAACCCCTGCTGGCTATATAATCTGTAGTACAAGAGTGTTTTTCCACAAGAAGATCTCTGTGATGCACTAGAGTTACTTTATTGGTATTGATGTAATCATAGTTGACATAAATATTAACCTCTGCATCATCAAGATGATATCAAGATTGGTAAAATTAGATGAAAGTGGATGCACAACCTGATCAGAATCATCAAGTCCATTGTCAATGCCACGGATATGGGTCATAATTTGATGAATTTCCTCCATGAATCTCTCCATCTAAGAGAACACACGACTCAATTAAATGCGAATATCCCTCAATTCATCTGTGATAACTCTTATTTCCTTGAATAGTTCTTCAACCCTTGCCTCCAATTCACCAATGGAATTCATCCTCAGAAATTGCAAATGGAATGAAGTTCCCATATTCCAAAATTGCGATATAAAAGACAAAGAGGATGTTGAACTGGTCATAAAAACTTCCTTCTGCGATAAGGTCTCACACCCAAACTTCAATACCATCTAGTGCTAGTCCCCCTGGGAAAAGGAGAAGGCTTCATCAAAACCAGAAATCCACAAAACCATCACTTGTGCACTCAACAAATCAAATTTCCTGTTTCCAGCTATGTTGCAAATACAAGTGAAACTTACACAAAGGAGAGGATTCATAACCCAAAGTTCTAATAGAGGCAAGCCACCTATAGGCCTCTTCATGCACATTCCCATCAAGATGAGGAGTGCGATCAAAAAACGAAGATGGAGAGCAGTTAAGGATTCGTTACTTCTCCCTATTGAAACTCGCATAACACTTAATGAGGTTCCATTTCCACTATGAATCCACTTCGAGGGACACGATAGGGAATGAAGACTAGTGGATCCAAGAAGAATCAAGTTGTCCATTAGCATAAATATCACCTTGGGGTAATTGAGCCGCATTATTTGCATGCAAATCAACAATGATGTTGTTATGACGCCTAACATGAAGGAGTTGAACATTGATGACTTGGTCAAGGAGATTGTTGATGCAAAGCTGCAGTCTCCCTACAAGCATATCTTCTAAATATTTTTGTCGTCTAGATTGTGACATGATCAAAAGAGAATCATCTATGAATACAATCGATTTAATGCTTAAAGAAGAGGAAATTTTAAGTCCTTGATATAGAGCATATCGCTCGAATTGATTGTTAGTGGCTTTTCCTAGCCCCTATTCAAAATTTGCAACTAAAGCTCCTCTGGGATCCCATAGGATCCCCCCCTCACTTGCCACCCCATAGATCATAGAATTTATTGATCACATTTATATATTTGGTCATTGTGATTTATGTTTTACATATATATTTGACTTTGGATGTATATTCATTTTGATATGATCATTCATATATAATATGCGATCTCATATGATATTGATTTTGATGGATATCATGGTGATATCATTCATGTATATTTATATGTCTTTTCATGTCATGTTGATGTTATTTTATTTATAAAATGTATTGTGTATCATTGATCTAAATTAGATTTGCAATATCATGCTTAACTTTATTTAAAATAATCTGATGTAATTTTTATGTAGTAATAATTTAATGTCATTATATAATGTTTAACCGATTTTAAATGTGAATTCTTTGTTGTGAAAGAAGATGCAATATGCTGATCAAACCTTTTTATAAACTTGAATATTAAATTATTCAAGCAATAATTGTGCGATTTGATCAATATTTGAAATCTATAAAGTTATCCATCATTCAAGTTCTCTAGGCTGAACATTTTGTTTAACTGCATGATTTTTTCATGGTGTGAGAAATAAAGTGTCTCATAGATTCACCCATAGTATCCAACCTTAGTATTAAATGTTTTCATATTGAAGCAACTGGACTCATAGTCTAGATATCTCATAGTGTAACACAACCATAAAAAAAACTTCAATCCACATTCTCCATGTGCCAAAAAAAAATGATGTATACTTTTAATAACACAAGAAGATATAGTACAAGCAACACCGCCAATTCACACTTAATCCATCCACATGCTCCATTGTTCAAAATTGTTTATTTCACAATGTTATTCATACATCTAATTAAAACAACATGATGACTTGTATTGCACGACACATCCACAAGACCACACTACATGCTCATAAGGCATGCAAATTAAAACAATGTTTTAAAAAATGTTATTCATATTTGTATTGTTAGTGACATACATATTTTTTCCTTAATTATATGGATATCACTATGTATTTTATCCTTATCAATAATTTACAACTTTCTATACTTATATGTGAAATCAACCATAATACTAACTTATTTAAAGAAATTATACTCACTTTAAACCTCATTTTGGTAAATTAATATATAATTAACTAAAAAACTACTAACAAAATGATACTTAGTAAGAAACCATTCCTACACTCTCTAAACTATTTATCTTTTCACCTTGGAGTGTAAAAACATTTAACGCATGTATTAATGCGCATTTCTATAATATAAGATAATTATGTAGTAGTGTTGTCTACATCCATGCACACAATATTTGAACGACTAAAAAACTTCCGATCATCTCTATCACAAAGTAATGTTCGGAAAAAATCATGAGAAATACGAGGGGGGCATGAGAATGAAAATCAATAAGAATATAGTTTATGCTTAATTTACTATTTTTCCTTATACATATGAAAGTAAACATGGTAATCACGATGAATAAAAATGGTGTCCCTATAATGCTTTAGGAAACATGGATTTCAACTATAAAAAATGTGTTAATGATCATGATCCTTGAGATGTTTAATTTTATTATTTTTTTAAAATCACTTTGCATACATCCTCTCCTAATATTTTGCGAATACCACTACTAACTCTATGAGATAAAGCATCCTTAGCTCTAGGTGGTACACAATATTGTGAATCCTAAAAGCCTTATATTATACATGTAATATTCTCATATAGAATGCTATATCTAGTTTCCATATTGATAATTATCCATATATTCTCTCTTTCCCGTAATAAAAAAAATCAATAATATTTGACAACTTTAGAAGTAGTTGTTTATAGTTTTTTTTTTAAATGATTGGTTCCATTAAGGAAGTGGATAAGACATGTATAATAAAAAAATATTTATCATCCCCACCCTCCATTGTATACTATATGGATCTCTCACCTAGGTCTCATCATAAACCCAACCCTTGAAAAATATCATAGCAGGTCATACAATTTCTAAGGAATTTCCATGCACCCAACAATCATGGATGACATGAGGCCTCCCATTCTCGATTGTTCATATATGCTAGTTAGGATTCTTTGTGTTTCCCCTTACTAGGTCTAGAGGTACTGTGAGTATGGTTCCCCCCTTTCTTAAGTGTAGTTCCTAAGCAAGCACGTTTTTCTAGATCATGATTTCCCCTTGTTAGACATTTTTAGGTTCTTCCCATGGAAATTCTCTTTCTACTTGGAATTTTTTTGTCATGGGTGGTTTATATTTTTTTCCCTTGATTAGTTATAGATTCCTTTGGGAGGTCTTGAATGTTCTTAGATATGTTTGAGGGTGCACATAAAGGATTATTGGGTAAACATTAATCTCCATCTTCTCCATATTGGTCATTACACCTAATGCATGGGTAGTTATACTCAACCCAAGGTTGTCTCATATGTGTAAGTATAACTTTTAGAAAAAAACTCACCTTTTTTTTGTTTTCTGAAAATGCCATGGCTCATTTGTGAACTAGCATTTCACTAGTCAAACTTGTGAACCAATACCCATGAATGAAGGATTTTCCAAATGGTTAGTTGATCATTTTCTTGACACCCATGTATCATTTCATTTTCTATTAACCCATACCCCATAACCACTAAAACCCCACTAACCCCAAATTGAAATTAACTCAAAAACATTATAACCCCACTTTCCCCTAACTGATATTAATTCCTAAATTTTGTAACACTGTAAAACTTTAAGTGTCCTTAGAGTTGATGACTACAATCCCAATAACTTGGTCCTAACTCCTAATCCACTAATCCATGACGACTACACTACTACCCCCTGATACCTTTCAACCCAAATCTTCAAACCATATAACCCCACAAATACCCTAACCTACCTATCCCTCTTAATACCTAAGCCATGTAACCACCTTGGCCCTAATTTATCTTAACCCTAACCCATGTAAAACCAAAAACCCCTTAAACAATGACCCCTAACCATTATGACCTTAATAATTTCTAACCATTATTTTTTCCTCGAAAAAAAAATGTATATTCAAGAAGAAAAAATACAATCCTTAGGTTCAATTACACATCCAAAACAATTTTGCTTGGTGGAATTTTATGAGTAAGAAAAATCACTTGCTTGATCAGTCTTCATATTTCCACTATCAAAGATGTTTACAAAAATGTCCAAAAATAACCTTTATACAAAAATGGTGTTCTCAAAAGTTCAAAAACATCCTACTCCATAATACATAGAAAACACATGCTTATAAATATTGGATTAAAAATTGAGAGTGAATCAGTTCCTGATTTGCTTCAAATTCACTTACTAGAATTTGATTTTATGAGAGAACAAGGCCCTATTTTAACAATATTATATTCTCCCCAAAGATTTGATAGGCCCAAACCACCTTCAATTTCATTCCTAACTTGATGGGAATAAGAAAAATAAAGAAAGAGGTGATGTGTTGTTTATTCATTTTTCTTGCATAATAAACAGATACCCAATCCCCCCTATCTCATTTGTGCAACAGATCCCAAGTAAGAAATTTATTATTGAGTATGAGCCACATAAATATAACTATTCAGGAGGTGTTCTAACTTTCCAAAGGAATTTCCACCACCAAGCTTCCTCTTAGCACCTCCGACCATAAAGAGTATCATAGCCTAACTTTGCAATATAAGATCCTCTAACTACAATTTCCCCCCTAGATCAGTTCATCCTCTATAGTCCGCAAATAAAAGTGAGAGAAATTTAATGAGGTTATGAATTTAATCCACTCATCAATACACTCCCTTGTAAGTCCTAGATCCTTTGCATTTAACCAGTGGAACGACCAAATCAAAGAAAAAGAAGGATTGAAGATGGTATTAAGAGTAATCTTCCCTACCTATTGAATATGATGAACTGATTCCTCCAATAAGAAACTTCTATCATTGTAGCCCATGATTGCATATGTGCCCACACAAATTTGAGTACGATTTCATACTTTTTAGGCTAGATGATAACCGATCATTGTAAATGCATACACCATCTCTTTCCATTGATTCGAGACATTCACCACACTCTTTCTCTCCATCTGAATCTAGTCCATTAAAGATATCAGAGCTGCATACTTGTGGATCGACATGTTCTACAAGCCCATATAGGAAGTGGTGGTTCCCATGTAGGTTCATGTTCAATGGAACCAGCTTGAGGAAGGTGAACAATAGGAGCTGTATTTTCATCCTCACTATCATCATTTGAATATGAAACTGGAGTAGGATCACTAACAAATAAATTGGAAATAGAAGGCGAGACAATTGACTAAAAATGGTTTTCATGTCGAAGATGGCACAAATGTTGAATTAGGATCATAGGTCGATATATGTTCATAAAATTTAACATCTATTCTAATAATATTGCCATTGGAACGAGTTTGAAGAATTGTATAACCTTTTACTTCTTCAGAATATACAACAAAATTGCAGTTACACTTAGGTTATAATGTTTTTCATTTTCATAAAACATTTCAGCCCATGATTAACTACCAAACACACATAAGTGGATTAAATTTTGTTTAATGATGATCCATGCGTCTTCCAGTGTTATATATTATATCTTTTAAATCCTTTATAGGACTACGATTGACTATGTAATTGGCACAATTAATGGCTTACACCCAAAAATGAGAATTTAATCCTTTAGATTGGATCACACAATTTTTCATTTCCTTTCATGTGTGATTCTTTCTCTCAGAAACACCATTTTGATTTGATGTATATGGAACAATATGTTGCACTTGAATGCCATGTACAATGCAATAATTTGTAAATTTAGTGTTTACACATTTATCTCCATTATTTGTTATTAACTTGTGTAATTGATGTCTAGATTGTTTTTCTATAAGGGCCTTGTAGGGAAAAAAATGTTAAAATATTCACTCTTAAGTTTGAAAAAGTAAACCCAAGTGTGTCTAGAGAAACCATAAATGAAAGTTAAGAAGTAATTGAAACCAGATAAAGAAGAAAAAGGAAATTGATTACACAAATAACTGTGGACAAGCTACAAGGGGGTCGAGGCGTGCCAAGAGGCATGCTTACCAAAACTGTTTCGATGATGTTTGTCAAGAACACAAATGGGACAATCACCATCTATGCAAGAAATGAGAGGAAGATAAATCACCATTTTTTGATTACATAGTTGCTTCAATGAGCACTAGTTTAGATAACCAAATCACTCATGCCAAAGTTTGCTCAAATCATCACTATGAACAATACAAACTAATGGATAATATGATGACCCAAAGTTTTGAAATATTTACAACCCGGTAATATCATCAACAATTCTAGTTGCTAAGACATGCTTAGTATCTTTTAAATCCTTAACTACAACTTGGTGAGTGGAAAACTCTATAGTCTCACCTTCACCGAAATGAGTGATCTAATTGATTGAAAACATATCACATGAAATACTTGGAACACATAATACATATTTTTAATGACCATCATCTAGTTGAATTGTTCCAATTCCTACATCACTAAGAGTCTATCATCACCACCAAATATTTGTTTGGTTTCACATTCAATTAGAGAAGAAAAATGGCTTTATCCTTACCCATATGAAAAGATGTTGCAAAATCAATGAGCCATTTATTAGAAGAAGAATTTGATTGATGCATTAAAGGAAAACTAGAAGCAGGAAGTGCATGTCCATGAGAAGAAGAATCAAGATTGATGTCATGCTTCTTCATTTATGCTTCCAAGGCTTCAATTTTCTTAAAACACTTAGATTCCACATGACCAGCTAACCCACAAAAAATGCAACGTCATTCCTTATTATTACTTTTTGATTTAGTGCCTTTATCACCATTGGGTGTAGGAACTTGTTGAGAGGGTTTGAGACCTTTGTTTTTCTTATTGTTGCAAGGGTTTTGCTTCTCTAAATGATTGGATTTATCCTTTTTTTTGTGCTACTAAGGATTGATTAGATATACATGCAATGATTATTATCCAAGGTGCAAGTTATTATCTTCATATCTAATCTAAGAATCACAAAAAGTTCCAAGACTGGGATCTGTATAAGTAGACCCTAAAGCTTCTCTCGTGGAGTGAAAAGTAGATACAAAAACAAAATAAGGAGGACCAATATTAGCAAGAATAACATAAATACATTGATTTTATGGCTTAGATACCTTGCATTCTTCAACTAATAGCCTACTAGTTTTGAATCTAGATATATAATATTCAATGCAAGAGAAATCACATGGATTTAAACCAACCAACTAATTTTCAAGTGGGTGACCTCAAATCTAATTATGGTGTTTGAATATGGCTTCTAGTTTTTCCAAGACGCGTTTGGTTGGTCAATTCCTTGAAGGTGGAATCATAAGTCATTATATATGGATATCTCGATTAATCCACATGATTAATCATTTTTATCATACCATTTTACTTTTTTTGAGGCATCAATGGGGGAGGTTCTTTTCCCAAAGTAATCTATAAAGGTCCTTACTTTGTAGGAAATCCTCAATACAGGCTATCCATGAGAAGTAGTTGGTACTACTAAGCAGACTTGGACTATCCATATTATAATGAGTAAGTATTATGGCTTCAAATATATAAATTGATGGTCTAAATGTAAAGATATCGAAAATATAGGCAGCTAAAAAACAAAATGACATTGAAAATGAACATTGGAAATCAAGGTTATTCCTTTTTGAAAAAGAGGCATAAGATGGAACCAAGGAGCCACATGGTAGGTAGAGATTGAACCATGTGGTGATGGGTAGTCAATAAAGTAAATGATTCCTCTCCCTTACTAACTTTACCTATAAGCTCACTTTTAGAAATACGTTATTTTCTAAAAAATAATTGACCCACTTTTATAAAACAAGTGGGAAACACTTTTTTTTTCAGTAAAATTACTATATAACTTTAAAGTTATATGAAACTTTTTATTTTATTTTGAAAATTTATTTTATTTTATAAGTAACGAAAACGAAGGACCTCAACATAAGGTCACTTACTTAATAAAATAACTTTCAACAAAGTAAGTTAAACAAAATATATAGTAATATTATGAAGGAGAACGAGGTTGTTGTTATTGTTGTTGGAGAGAGTGCCTAACCTAAAATACTTACATTTGTCCTACAAGATACTTTTACACAACTACACACACACAATGAAAACTTGAAACTAAAACTTCTCAAATTTGGGGTTAGACCTTGGTAATATTACCTAGAAAATGCAAGTTTTCTCACTATTTTTGGTTTGTCGAGTTTGCACAAGGTGCATGAAAAAGAGCATACATAGTCCAGAAAAACCTTTCCACTCGGTTTCTAGATTTCCATGTTCACACATAGTGCACATCAAAGAGCATACATGTCACATACTCGATAGGCTCTTTCAACCATGGAGACCACACGGTACTCAAATTTTGTACATTCATTACTTGTTAAGCCCTACATATGGGCACATTTCCCCCTATATTGTAGTGTATTACATGAGATTTGATGTTGGATTTGGTCTATTAGTTGTAATTGTCATTAGTATGGTTATATTAGTTGTGTTGGCTTGGGTCAGTAAGTTGTAATTGCACCTCTTAATCTCCTATATATAGGAAGGAGATCTTTTCATTTTAGCATCTTGTCTTGTCTTGTCTTGTGTATTCAATACGTTGTATAAGGAGGTTTCCCCCTCGAAGTGGCTTTGTATTCATATATATTCTTCATTATTAAGGCATGGAGTACTCTCTTTGGTCTATTTCTTCTCTTTTCATGCTCTTTTTCGAAATTTGTTGCATAACATTTGGTATCAGAGCTTGGATGCTTCCAAAACAAGTCATCATGGTAATTTCACTATATATTTGTTTTTACATGGTTTCATATAGATAAAATAGGAACCCACCTAGAAAAAAAGCCTATATTTATGTGGTAAAATTTTTAGATCCTAACTCATTACAGTTTCTGAGTTATACCCTCACGAAGTTAGGGTTTCTGACTAGCCCCAAAACTAGTCTCAAACATGTGTTCTAGGGAAAATTGTTATAACTGGAGCATGCAAGATACAAATTAAGTGATACTGGTTGCATCAAAAAGAATACGAAACATAGTATTTGTGGTACCATTTTAGGAATCATATTAAAAAAAATTGGACATGTGGAAGGGAACATACTATCGTTCTTATGAAAATACCAAAATTAACAAGTGTTGGAAAAATGATCACAATGCTTTTTTGGCACATCCAAATTCAAAAAGACCTACGGCATTGGAAAGAAGACATATGAGGATACCACAATATGATATTTCAGACTCATAGTGGTTGATATTTTAGGTTTACCTCAGTTGAAAGGCCGGCTACCAAATCAATCTTCAAAAAAGGGCTAGAAAAAGGTATGTCAATTTAAATTTGAATAAATTTTAGTAGAAGGATATATTTAGGGTGAACCAAAGGTGTGATATATATTTATATTGTTCAAAATTCCACCAAAAGGTAGTGGAAATGTTCACAGTCCACTCAAACGACTAGAGGATTCATCCCTGACCTGCGATGAAAGTGAAGACATATCTTTTAGGGTGTCCAAGTTGGAAGATATGATGAAAGGGACTATGAAAATGGTTGATTTAGTTAACTTGGAGAATAATATAGGTAATTAAGATGTCAAATTATATATTTGTCACAGGTGGATCTAGATTACTAGAGAAAGCTTCACTTAGGATTTACCAAACATAGACAAGAAAATAGAAGAAATATGAAAAAAATATGAAGCAAAACACAAGAGAAAAACACTCATGTGGATTGATCTTCCATTACATTATTATTCAATAGCATGTGTACAATATTCAGATTCTCTCAAGAGGAAAAATTGAGAGACTTAGTGGTGATTTGAGTAGCTCACAATAATGAGGGCTTACCTAAACTAATTCCCCACTAACTGACATTAATGCCATCCAACTCATACTTGGACCTCACGAATTGGTCAATAACACTTATGAAAGCCATGAGTGGATAAGTATGAACCTACGTGTGGACCAAAGTAGTGGAGTAGTGGTTTTATGAGCACTAGTGGCCATTAATACACCAAATAGACCAAATCAAGTATGTAGCGCCCTTAGACTCCTTAAAATAGGGAAATTGTCATAATTGCATCCTAAGAACTAGGAAATGGGCGCATTAACTCCCAAAATAAAGGAAAGATGGTGCTCTTGTGGAAAAACAATATGGATAAGGCATATCACTAGTCTAAGTAGTCAGATGTGGACAAAGATGTGGTCTAAGACTCTAGACTAGGCACTAATGAACCAAAAAACACTAGGTAGAAAAACATAAGGTCCATGGCATGTCTATGATGGGAATATTGTTCTAAAACCCCCCATTAAGCCAAAACAGTTGTGAGCATGAGAAATAGGGCCCAAGCAACAAAGGCTTATGGTCACCCTTTACATTATTAATCCATATGAACCGAGGAAAGAGGCAAAACCACATGGGGAAAATCCTGCTTAAAAAATGGACAAGAAAGAGAAACCAACAAACTGAATACACTCCAAACTAAATGAATATGCATGGAGGAATATTCTTCTTGGGAAGAAGAGGAATGTGCTCAACTAGATCATGTACATGTACAACTGCATGATAGAAACTGGAACCATGTAGAGCAACTGAGTAACACTGATAGTAGAGAGAAGGATGCTCTTCAAACTCAATCTTTGAACCAACCAGGGTTCCAGGTCCAAAAGATACTTGAGGTGCTTGAGAATAAGTGACCCCAAGCGAATCATAAGGCTCCAAGAAAGAGGAAAAAGAGTCCCAAATGTGCCAATGTGATGGATAAGGCTTCTCCATCTTTAAGTGAATTTGAAGAAATTCTTATAGTCATGGTGTAGGAATACATGGGAAGCAAAAGAGTGTTAAGCAATGAGAGATCTTCACTTGACTTCCAAATTTCTCCTTGACCATATTTCGAACCAATACTTTCATGTGAAGAAAGAACATCTTCTAGAGAAGGCTCATTATGATCACCAACTAGCGACCCATCTTCAACATTCGTAATAGAAGACATAGAGGAGAAAGAAGTGGAATGGAGAGACATCCCTTCAACATTATTGATGGCAACAGCTCGTATGCTATCTTCATGAAAAACAACTTCTTGGAAAACAAAGGAAGCCACAGAGGAAGAAAGTTGAGATGGATGTTTTGTTGAATTTGTATCTTCTTCTTCTTCAATTTGAACAACTTCTTGATAAATGAATGAGGTTGATACCTTTGGAGGGAGAACACATGAGGAGGTGTCCATTTTCTTTCTCTCCATATAGCTAATATATTCTTTCTACATTCCAAGAGCTTTATATAGATTCCTCCAAAGCTCAAATGGATACTCAGCAGAATCAATGAGATAATGTATTGTAGGAGGTATAGCCAGACACATAGTTTCATATTCTCTATCACAATCATTGAACCAATCAAAATTCTCTTCATATAAATATGGCTCGCTCACAACACCAATGGACACATCAAAGAGACATTTTCTCTTGAGATATGCACACATCTTTTCTTTCCACTCTGAATCGTTGAATGGAGAGAGGAGAGGAATTGCTTTTGAATCCATATTGAAGTTGTTGTAGGAACCTGCAAAACACACACTTGGAGATCTATTTCGAAAGCAAGACTAGGATCCCATATGGCGCTTTGATACCATGTCAAATTCTATATGTGTCACAGGTGGATCTAGATTACTAGAGCAAGCTTCACTTAGAATTTACCAAACATAGACAGGAAAATAGAAGAAATATGAAGAAAATATGAAGTAGAAAACAAGAGAAAAAAACTCATATGGATTAATATTCCATTACATTATTATTCAATAGCACGTGTACAAAATATAGATGCTCTCAAGGGGAAAAATCGAGAGACTTAGTGGTGATTCGAGTGGCTCACAATAATGAGGGCTTACCTAAACTAATTCCCCACTAACTGGCATTAATGCCACCCAACTCATACTTGGACCTCACGATTTGGTCAATAACACTTATGAGAGCCATGAGTGGATAAGTATGAACCTATGTGTGGAACAAAGTAGTTGAGTAGTGATTTTATGATCACTAGTGGCCATTAATACACCAAACAGACCAAATCAATCATGTATCACCCTTAGAATCCTTAAAATAGGGAAACTGTCATAATTGCATCCTAAGAACTAGGGAATGGGCGCATTGAATCCCAAAATCAAGGAAATATGGTGCTCTTGTAGACAAACAAGGTGGATAAGGCATATCACTAGTCTAAGTAGCCAAATGTGGACAAACATGTGGTCCAAGACTCTAGACTAGGCACTAATGAACCAAACAACACTAGGTAGAGCAACATAAGGTCCATGGCATGTCTATGATGGGAATATTGTTCTAACATAAGAGGATCTCAATGGGAAATCTAGTAAAGCGGATATTAAGGGGATGGATAGTAAAGATGATCTCAAGGGGATGGCTAGAAAATATGATCTAGAAGATTTGAAAATACTACTAAATGATATAAGGCTTATCCTTCCTACACAGTCGTCTACTCAAGAAGAGGATAAGGAGGAACAGGGGGACTTATTCTAGTCACGTATTGAGAAAAAAGAAAAACAATTAGAGAATAAGTGGTTTGAGTCCCCCAAATATAATGATCTACTCCATCATCACGGGTTCAAATTAGGTACTAAGAACTAATTTATTCCCAAGATTGACATGAGAAAGTTTGATGGCAATGATCCAATAACATGGATATTCTAGATGGAGCAATTCTTTGATCTAGACCAAGTGCCAACTTTGCAAACGGTAACTATTGCATCATTATATTTAGAGCTTGGTTAATTTGTATGGTACCAATGGCTTTGTGACTGTAAAAAGGACTCTATTATCTATTGGTATATATTCATGGAAGAATTGATTGCATATTACGACGATATTAATAGCAACACTTTCTTTAGTTAGTTGATAAATATCAAACAAAAAGGTCCAGTTACAGAGCACATCAAGCAGTTTCAAAAGTTAAGTCTTAGAGTGAAGAATGTTTCAGAAGATAATTTGTTGGATATCTTTATGGGAACTTTAAAGGAGAATATTCAACATGAGATACAGATCCTTGAACCTAAATCATTGGAGAACGCTTTTAGTTTGGCAAGGAAAATTGAAAGTAAAAATATGGAAATGACTACTAGAAGGACCACCTCCAACACAAATAGAGAGAATAATGTTCCTTATTCTAACACACCTCAAAGATTGACACCTCAACAACTGGATGAAAGAAGAGAAAAAGTTATACTCTTTAATTGTGACAACAAGTATAGTAAGGGACATAAGTGTGGCGAGAAGAAATTATTTTACACAGATTGTGAAGAGGAAGAAGCAAAAGAATAAGAACCTTCTCAAGAGGAAAAAATAGAAGAGATTATTTCTAAATATATTACTCCCACCATATCCTATCATGCATTGGATGGAACTAACACTCCTAAAAATCTCAAGATTGAATGATATATCAAAAAGAAAAAGGAAACAATGTTGATTGATTCTGGTAGTACTCATAATTTCATTCACTGTAAATTAGCCAAAGTTCTCAATTGATTTGTATATCCAAAACCATAGTTTCAAGTAATGATTGCAGATGGAGGAACTATCAATTGCTCAAGGAAATTCCATCATATAAATCTTACTATGCGAGAATATGTATTGAATAGTCCAGTGATTGCTATTCCAATGGGCGGTGCTGATGGTTACAATCATTGGGAACCGTGGCTTTTAATTTTAAAAATATTTTCATGAAATTTTTATGGAAAGGAAAGGAATATGAGTTAAATGGAATCACAAGGAAACCAAGCAAAGTGATAATCTCTACTGGTATGACAAAATTGATGAAAAAGGGACATCAAGGTGTAATTGCACAATTATTCTCATTAGATGTTCAAACATCTAAGCCTCCTATTTCCCCAGATATCCATAGGGTCATTAATAAGCATTCCAAGTGAAGATATTCCAAAATGTCTTCCACTTGTTCAAGATTTTGATCATGATATTCATTTAATTCCAGGAAGTGTTCCTCCTAACATCAGACATTACAAATACCCTTATGGCCAGAAGAGTGAAATTGAGCATATGGTTGAATAAATGTTAGAGGTTGGCATAATTAGGCCTAGCCAAAGTTCTTACTCTGCACCAATGGTAATGGTACACAAGCTGGATGGATCATGGTGTATGTGTCCATATTATAGAGAGCTCAACAAGATCACCATTAAAGATGAGTTTCCCATTCCTATCATTGATGAATTGTTAGATGAATTACATGGAGGATTTCTTTTCACAAAGTTGGATATTCATTCTGAGTATCATCAGATTAGAATGAAGGATGAAGACATCCCAACTAGCATTCATAACTCATGAAGGTCATTATGAATTTTTGGTCATGCAATTTGGTCTCACGAATTCACCTTCCACATTTCAAGGTTTGATGAATTCCATTTTCAAGCCTTTCCTTAGAAAATTTGTGCTAGTATTCTTTGATGATATACTAATATATAGAAAGTATTGGGAAGAACATGTTCAACATGTTGACAGGGTACTACAAATACTAAAGGAGCAACAAATATATGCAAAACCTTCCAAATTGTTCTTTGGGGTAAAGGAGGTAGAGTATTTGGGTCATATTGTATCTCATGAAGGTGTCAAGGTAGACGCTAAAAAAATTAAATCCCTGTAGACACCTTGAACATAATCCCTGTATAAGTTGTAGATTTCCTACCTTGTGAAATTATCTGGAATGTGTATTGTTTCTCTATTTGGAATACTCTCTCCATGCTTGGAAAAGAAATCATGCATCCATGATATTGCAATGTGTGTTGATGGTCCAGTGATTCATCCCTGATAATCGTCAGAATAAAATGTAGGATCCTTTTCCAGACTTGTTTGGATTCTTGATAATCAAAGATTACCAATTGAGTGAATCTGTTTGAATGCCTTCCTACAAAGAATAAAATTTCCAACGCGATAATCATAATCTGTCCTTGTAGAAATAATGCACCCCACTAAATATAAATTTTGCATACTTTTGTTCATTGATAAATACATCTTCCTTTTCTCCAAGGCATAATTGTAGCCTATACCTTTCAAACAACTTTTGTGGCAACACTCACTCGAAATCAAATGAGTAATTGAACTTGGAGTTGTGAGAAATTCTTTCTTATACCTTGTATAACTAGAATGCTTTGGATTGACATAAAAAGGTCTAGTCCTACACTTAATCCTGCTCATTATTGGATTGTGTCACTGCATTTCCCGGACCATTATGTCTACAACAATATCCTCATTAGAATGAATGTTTTCATTGTGATGCATATGAACCACCTCATTGAAAATATCATCACCAAATTCAGTATGAAAATTATTGTCATGATCACTAATAATTCGATCAATTACTGACAGATCAATGTGACCATCAACACTATTGGTGCCACTAAATTCTTCATTGAAAGAGAACTCTTGACATTCAACATTGACATCATTAGTTCTTGTAAAATTCTTACTTGGAGGAGAATCATTGTCTTCATCATTGGTTCCTGTAACATCCTTACTTGGAGGATAATCATTGTCTTCATCATTGGTGGCTTCATCATCAAGTGGGAGGTAGAGGGGGAGGGGGGAGGAGGGGGAAGTGAGGGGGCACGAGGCGGGCGGGGGGGGGGGGGGGGGGGGGAGGGGGCGTGAGGAGGAGGGGGAAGGGGGAGGCGGAGGGGGAGGTGGGGGAAGGGGGAAGCAGGAGGAGCGGGAGGAGGGGGAAGGGAGGGGGGGTTTGGTTTTAATTTTTTTATTATATAGTTTAGGGGGCGGGTTTAGTTTTTTTTATTTTAAATTTTGTATTATATAGTTTAGGGGGGTTTAGGTCTTATTTTTTTTTAATTATTATTATTATTTTGTTAAAATTTTGTATTATATAGTTTAGGGGGGGTTTAGGTTTTATTTTATTTTTAAATTTTGTATTATATAGTTTAGGCGGGGGGGGGTTAGGTTTTTTTTTTATAAATTTTTTATTATATAGTTTAGCCGGTTAGAGGGCAAGTTTACATTTTTTTTAAAAATTAATTATTATATACGTGTGGTGGGTTCAGGGGGTATTTAATTGTTTTCTATTTATTTTTATATATGAAGGAATGGGAGGAGGGACAAGGTAGGGTAAGGGTAAAAAAATAATTAATTTTTTAAAACATTTTTCAAATACAGTTTATAGTGAATATTGATGTTGATTTTGTTTAGATTATGAATGTTTGTTGATTGTATTTTAAAATTCTACCTTTTGGATATATAGGAAGAATGGCATCAAGAAAGATATCTGTAAACGTTTATGGATCAAGAGCGGCGATGATTGCATTGAAAAAAACAATTGAGGCATCTGAGAATGTTGAGCCTCGAAACGAAGTTTTTAACTTTGATGATTTAAAAATGAAGAATGCTAGAGAGTGGAAATATGTAGCAGAAGAAGACAGAACAAAGTATCATTGGCATCTGAAGGAAAAATATCAGGGAAAACCAGAAAGTATTCACTTATATTCTTCTACATTTCCATATATTCAATCAGATTACCATCCATTGGGATTGCTGAGAGATATATGTGTGATGTCAGGTACATAAATTGTTTATGCACAAGTGAAACAATCCAAGACCTTTGCCAAAATCTGATATTGTTTGAAGATTTCAAAAATATAATGTTCAATAAAATTTCATAGATTTTTGTCAAGGGGTCGTGCATGAAATTGAAAGCAGTTGAGTAAGTTTGAATATTGATATTATTCTTAAATTGTTTTGTTATAACTTGGATACCATAATGTAATACATTTAATACGATAATATTTTTATTTTGCAGGATTTTACCATGTTGATTTCAAAAATGTTGAATGGAATTTATTATATAGAGGACAATCCTATGGATGTCGTTAATGTCGTTGTTCAAAAGGGACTAGAATCAAAGAAGAAGAAACAAGTGTCAAATGTTCAAACTGAAGAAGTACAAGCACAAAGAGGAAAGGGAATCCGACAATCAAATCAGGTACCTAGAAGGGTTATATTTAAATCTTCATCTCGCCCAACTTAACATGTTGAAATGGTTGCAAATGAGCTTGCTACTCCTGCCGGTAAGAGTAACAAACAATCTCGTAAAAGAAATATGGTTGAGGGTGTTTCGATTCCTGTTAAAGGCATTGTTGATTTAGAAGGAACCCCTTCAAATAAGAAAAAAGAGGAGATATGTTGTTACTGAAGCCAATGTTATTCCTGAATCTGAGAGTGAAAATTATGGGGGCAGTAGGGAAATCATTACTCCAGGTGTTGATCTAGAGGATGGCATTGTCAAGTCAACACAAAATTCCATTCGAGATCGATTGCGGAGGGATAAATTGGTTAAAAATGGACACACATTTGAGTTGAATGTGAATCAACTTTATAGACCCACAGAAGGGAAAGATCAATTTAGAATTAGAAAACCAAATCACTTGCATATTCACAACTTGAAAGCATTGATGAGGCACAATCCCTATGCACATGTGGTTGATTACCTAGTCCTTGTTGACCCGAAATATGTTCCTACTAGAGATGAATTTGATCAAACAAGATGTTTTCATTACAGATATTATGTTCTTGGAGGGAATCATTCTGCAGAGGCAAGAAGAGAGTTGATGCAAGAATATCCCAATAAACCTATTTTTGAAACAGTTAAATGCATCATTTATGCTGGTTTAACAGATGTAGAAGCAACTGGGGCGGCAGGTGCGGGTGGGGTCTTATTTGATCCCGGAGGAAATAAAATTGAAACTATCTCGTGGGGATTGGGAATCAAGACAAACAATGAAGCTGAATGGCTTGCTCTCGTCTTATCTTTCAATATGATCTCCTCCCTCAGCATTGACAATCTCAGAGTTTATGGGGATTCCAGACATGTCATTCAAACAATGAGAAGGGGTGCCGCCCCACAAGGATCTAGAGCTTACAGGTACATGCAAAGAATAAAATCTAATCCTCACTTTTCTCAGACTTCTTTCTTCCACATCTGTCGAGCGAACAACAAGTTAGCAGATGAAGCGGCCAACAAAGGAACGTTGCTAGATATCGGGTTCATGGAGGGTCTAAATGGTGCCTTGGGATTTCAATTTATACCATAACCTATTTGTTTAATGGAAAAAATTGTTATTGATATGGGTTTGAAGGGGTTTAGGGGCTTGAGGGTCCCCCTCCCCCCGTCCCCGTCCTCCTCCGTAGGCGTAGTTTCGCGTGCCCCTGCCACACGCCCTCCTCTCCACCGTGCATGGCACATGGGCCCTCGTGGTGCTGTCAGCTCCCACGAGCAGTTATTAACGCGGCCATCTGCACCTCCCTCGCAGTTTCACGTTATGGCTCGTCCCCTCTCCAGTGCGATGAACCGTCTTTCCCTCGGCGACTTGGGCTCTCCATCCTCCCGTCCCGGTCTGTTAATCCACCTCAGGGCAGGCACTATGCAGAACATTATGGCGGCCATAGCCGCATTGAGTCGCACCATGTTTGATATTAAACTCTCTGTGCGAAACACCTACAATGAAGTATGCACCAGTGTAAATCAGAATGAGGAAATGGCCAAGGATTTGAGCTTCACCGTGAACCAGCTTGCATGCCAGGACTCCAGAATTGACGACCTGGAGAGAAATCTGTTCGAGTTGATGGGCAAGGTGGATAATATGCAGGCAAACATTGCAGTCATCACCGGGAAATCGCAGGGAAGCTGCGTCCATGGAAGTCTGACGGTTAATCAGGAAATGAAGCAGGAAAGGCAGGATGCGGCATCTGTTTACCTTAAAAAATATGGATAGTTAGCTGTCTCAGTTCAGGTTCCTCATTTTTTGATGTTTAAGACTCTATGTTTTTTTGTATATTCCTAAACCAGCAGTTTGTCAGGGTATATCCCTGCTCTACTTTGAACAGTTTTAGTAAGGTTTTGTTTAGAACTATTACAGGCAGACAGATAGAATCTCTAGCTATAAATTCTCAGGCACTTGCTACTCTGTCAAATTTTTGTGAAAACTTGTAATGAATGGCTGTGCACAGCCTTTATAAATACATCTTTTTCCCCTGTTCTTGTTAAAAAAAAAAACAGATGTAGAAGCAAAGTTGCTGGCATGGGATCATAACACAGATAGTGAATATAGGTTGACAATGAAATTTATTCAAAGGGTGAGATTTATCCATAATGAATTTGTGCAAATATGTGGTGGGGAAAAATATAGAGTTGATACAAGTTTTCAGAGACAATGTTATCTGGAAATAGGTATCCCTATTAAAGAGGATAATGTGAAACAAAAAAATGCCAAAGGAAGTGATGCATTCAGAGTTGTAGATGCCTATTAGCAGTTGGAATTCAGAGTTGGGAAAACATGGGATTTGATTGATGACATATTTAGCTTGTGCAAAAATATTGGCATTAAAAAACCGAAAGTGAAAAAAAATAAAGTTGTTCCATGGAGCGGTGGTAAGACAGGTCTTGACGTCAAGAATCTGCCAGAAGACATGACTATTACACGTTAGATAACAATACAACGTGTGAAGGATGAAACATTAATAGCTACAATACAATCACGGGTAAATTCAGGTGAATTATCCATGGAGGAAATGTGCAGTGAATTTGACAAGTAAGTTGATGTTTTTTTTATGGTACGATGTTTTGTTCTTTAGTTTAACATTTTTGTTTTTTTTAAACAAAAATGGGTAATTTGAATTAGAAAATAAAAGGATGGTTGTGTCTGGAAGCCAAAATTGGCAAGTTACAATATTCATGATCCAACATCAATGTGTTGCTTGGATTTAATTCAGCCTTTGGTTGTAGCTTGTATGATAAAAATAATGAAGTTCTTCATAACCAAGATAGTGAATTCTTTAGTGCGTTCTGCTGGCTGTAGCTTGTATGAGAAAAATTAAAACCAATTGCTATACGGGCATCTAGACATAACATAGATTCAAAAGAGTAACTTGTTGCTTCCAGAAATGGCTGTCATGCTGAATTTCAAATTCGAGAGGTCATCCAGTTCCAGTACAATAAAATTCTAAAGTGTTGTATGGAATCAGAGTGATAATCCAATGTCATTCCGATCCAGTTCCAGTACAATAATCTTATTGATTGTAGGGAATTTCGATGTCATTGAATTCTATGCGTTGGTAATCCTTATCTTGTTGTGTGCTTGATCGCTTGGCTGAAGATTCGAAGTTCTGAGATTCATTTTTCAGATATGTTCATTAACCATCATTCAGTGGCATGCGTGAGACTAGTAGCAGGTTGTCAGTGTCAGGGAATGTGATGGTATTCTATTTCCCCATCTGATAATTCAATTTTCCTGGATGTTAAACCAATTCCAGCTTTTGCTTCGATGTAAAATTCGTGATTTAAGCTTCGCATGATGTGATTAGCCTTGAAGTAATCAAATGTACTCGTAATTTTTTGAATTCGATGAATGATTCTTTCAATTTCCAAATTGTTGTAGACATTGTGTGTATTGAAAGCCTTGATAATTATAAGTGAGTCTCCAAACACTTGTAGTTTCTCAATACCTTGCTTTTTGGCGATTTGGAAACCTTTCAGAAGTGCTAATGCTTCTTCTAGGTTATTGGAGCAAGTTCTTATTCCCCATATGAATCTAGTTCTCGACGTTCCTCTAGCGAAAAGTAAGACCCCCCCTACTCCTGCTGCTCTAGGGTTTTTTTTGGAAGCACCATCAAAGTGTAGACTGTCAATGTTTTGCTTGTTTCTCTACTATTCAAAATCGGAAATGGAAAGCCTGATTTTACAGGGGGGGTTCTGGTTGCGGGGTCTTAAACCTTTTAATGGATTGGGGAGAGGGATTCCAATCCAGTTTAGTTCAATAGTGGTGATATTAGAGTCTGAGAAGTTAATGGAGGAATTCAAGCATTTTAGAAGCAGACCTTTGGCTTGTCCAGCGACTTGTAGGGGATTGAGAAGGGAATCCTGAAATATTGCTTTGTTTCTGGCTATCCAATTTTTCCAGCATGTAAGCTTAGGAATGGTAACCTAAATTTGGATCCAGAGATTCTTATTCGAAAGGGGTGAGGGGTAGGTGTATTTCCAGTCTTTGAGGAGGTAGGTGGTGGTATGGAAGGTAGGCATGGTGATGTTAAGATCATGGAGCATGAGGTTCCAGACTGTTTTTGCAAATTGACAATCAAGGAAAAGATGATCTGAGGATTCAGAGTTATTGTGGCATAGGGGGCACCAATGTGGTCAAATAAATCCTCTCTTGATAAGATTGTCCCTAGTGAGGATTTTCCGATGGGAGAGAGTCCAAATGAAAAAATTAATTTTTGGAAGTCCAAATGGATTCCAAATCAAATCCCAAAGAATTTTCCTTGATATTTCATGACTTTGGAGTGCGCTGAATCCCAGGTAAGCGATGTATTTTCCTTTTGGACCCCAACCACACTTATCATTGTCATGGGAATGAGTATGATCACATCCGATCAAGCTTTCTGTGAGGATATTTCTGGAGGATTCAAGAGCTGCTAGGATTGAGATATTTTTCCAATTGTGCCAAGTGTCGGTGGGGATCCAATAACTGAGATTGTTCAGAGTGTTAATTCCATGTTGAGCAAGCCAATGAGCGATATATTGGAGCTTTCGATTGTCCTTGAGTGGCTTGTTTCCCATAATTCTGTTAGTGAAAATGTTAATGTCTTTCCCATTTCCGGGAACCCAATGGAGCTCATTAAAGAAAAATTGCCAAGCTGTTTTGCATAGATTCCAGATGGAGGTGCCTTTGGATGTCAGTTTGTTGTCAAGGCATCTGAGGGGATCGCCTGCCAGATATTTATTCTTTAGTAGATGGCTAAATTGATGTTGGTTGTTTTTTTTTTAACAGTAACAGAGTAAAGGATTATATTTATAAAGCTGTGCACAACTATTCATTACAAACTTTCAGAAGGAGTTATAACAGTGCAGAAAAACCTGGACCTACTATCACTATATTGTCTATCTGCATTACATTACAAGCTCTGAGCTTTGTTTTCCTGAAATTATCCAGCATAGAGCTGGAATAAACCTTAACAAACTGACTACAAAGGATTATACAAAAATGCATTGACCAAAATGAGCAAAAATTATTGAAACCTGGGCTGTGCTAAGTCCTAGCCTTTCTTCCTTGGCTGAGCAGAAGAAGCATCCACCATAGCCTGGTTAATTTCCTGATTTACCGTTGGGTTTTCATGTACCCAACTCCCCTGTGTTGCGCTAGTGAAAATGGCCATGTCTTCCTGTAACCTGTCAACTTTCCCCATTAATTCAAATAAATTTCATTCCAGGTCGTCAATTCTGGAGTCCTGGCATGATAACTGTGAGCACACATGAGTTATGTCCGACGCCATCTCTGCATTCTGGTTTACACTGGAGCAAACCGCATCATATGTATTACGAACCGCAATCTTTATATCCACCAACGTTCTGCTCGGGGCAGCTATGGCCGCCATCACGGACTGCATTATTTCCCAATTATACGTCTGAGCCAGCAGGAGACGGGGGGGAGGGGTGTCAAGCTCGCCGAGGGAGAGGCAGCTCAGAGCTTCAGGCAAATGGGGAGGACGAGCCATCGCGAAGGGAGGTATAGAGAGGGCGGGTGGGGGAGTTAATAGAGCCCCGTGGGAGCTGACACCGAGGGAGACGAGGTGACAGGTGGAGGAGCGAATGGGGAGGCGTGTGGGTGAAGACTCAGAAGAGGGAGGGGAGCGAGGACCATTACTTAAGAAAGGATGGGGGTGGTCCCTCATGACCAAGGCCCTAACCAAAAAACCAACCATGTAATCAATGAACCTAGTCATTAAACATTAGGGGATGTAATGAAACCCCAGAACTCCATTTTGATCCTTGGCTTGCCCGGTTTCGAGCATAATTCCATGGTTGGCCGCTATATCAGCCATCCTGTTGTTCTCTCGGAGGATGTGGAAGAAGGATGCCTTTGAGAGGATTATATTGGTTTTAATTCTTTGCATGTATCTGTCGGCTTTTGAGCCTGGCGAGGCATACCCTCTTCTCATGATTTGAAAGACGTGCCTAGAGTCTCTGTAGATTCTGAGATTGTCTAAGCTGTAGTTCAAGGCCATATCTAAAGAGAGGATGAGAGCTAACCATTCTGCCTCATTATTTGTTTTCCTACCTAGTCCCCACGAGAAGGCTGCAATTTTAATTCCTCCGGGATCAAAAAGAATCCCACCTGCACCTGCCACCCCAGGGTTCCCTTTGGAAGCCCCATCAAAGAATATGCTATGACTTTTTTGCTCCTTCCACCACCTGGAAAAAGTGTCAGGGTCTTTCCTGATTTCCCAAACAGAGTTGAGACGTTCTTTTTTGGACTGAAGGAAGCTGCCCTTCACAAACAAGCTACACCATTGAAGTTCAGATAAAGTTAGAGGCTCATGAGCTGGGAGAGAGACCTTTTTAGAGGAAAGTGAGTCCCCGATCATTGCGATGGCTTTTATGGTAGCTCTATTAGTGTCCACTTTCTTACCCTCAAAAATAATTTTATTTCGACTTAACCAAATCTGCCAACAAATATTCATTGGAATTAGATTCCAAATTCTCCGCATAGTCTTCTTGGATCTTCCTGGGAATGTGCGTCCCCAATGATCAGAGAGGTCGATTAGTGAATTGGGGAGAGTGGCTGATCTCCATTGACTACCCAGGACCTGGGCCCAGACTTTCTCTGCGAAGAGGCACTCCAGAAAAATGTGATAGGAGCTTTCTTCAGCGTTTTTACACAAGGTGCATCTAGAAGGGCCAGTGATTCCCCTCACTCTGAGATTTTCAGCAGTTAGCAACTTACCATGAGTTAAAAGCCAGAAGAAAGCATTTATTTTGGGGATGCCGCCTGAGTTCCAAATATTCTTCCATTTTCTATGAGCCGAGAGGATGGGAGGGGAGAGTTTTTCATACCCAGCCTTTACTGAATACGAGCCTGCTTTCCCCCATCCCCGGAGATCTTTTTCGTTGATGCTGATCGGAGCTTTCCCATGCAGATGGTCAAGGAGGAGAGTGTACTCCCTTTTAAGGTTGGCCGGAGGATCCAATTGCTTCCAGCTTTTCCAATCTCCATTGTCTTTCCAAGTCACCAGGTCCTTTAACTTTTTAATGCCCATGTTTTCCAGCCAATCTCGAATGGCCTCAATACCCTGAACTTTACCAAGCGGCTTGTCTCCATTAATGCTGTCCGTCCAGAGGTTTATTCTTTTCCCATTGCCAGGAATCCAATAGAGATTTTCGGTGATTACAGCCGCTGAGGAAGAGATAAGTCCCCATATAGCTGTTCCTTTTTTGGAGGTAGGCTTATCCAGACATCTTTGTCTGGAGCTTCTGGTGTATTTCTTCCTTATAACCTCCTTCCACCACTCCTTCTTTCCATAGACAATCCTCCAGGCTAACTTGGCCCCCAGCGCTTTACTTACTAAAGCTGGCTCACGGATTTCGAGTCCTCCCCGCTCCTTCTTTTCTTTGACAATCTTCCAATTGACCAAATGAAATTTTTTGTTCTGAGTTTTCCCCCTTGCCACAGGAATTTTCTTATCTCTATGCTAAAAGCATTTTGTATTGAGACAGGGGCTAACATTATGGCAGAAGAAAAGACAGGTAAAGAAGACAGAACAGATTTAATCAAGGTAACTTTCCCAGCCAGGTTCAACCATCGAGTTCCCCATGAGTTAATTCTTGCTTTGAATTTATCGAGAATAGGAGTCCAGACAGAGGATGAAGGATACTTGAGAGAGATAGGGGTGCCCAGATATTTGAAGGAGGTCCAATTCGTGCATGGCTTGAAGGCAAGAATGGCTGCAATGAGTCTGATCGTGGCAGGACGACAGTTCCAAGTATAAAAATTGCATTTTTGATCATTGGTTTTGCCCCCAGAGGTCCTGAGAAAGAGATCCAGAATGGTTTTAAATCTTGCAGCAATCTGAGGAGAAGCACTACCTAAGATAATAGTATCGTCAGCAAACTGGGCATGATTTATGGCTTGAACATTACGGGTGAAAGAAATGCCAGGTAGAGAGTCTGAAGCTAGGAGGGAGTTGAGTTTTCTACTTAAAGAATCTGCCATAATGACAAAAAGGAAGGGAGAGAGGGGGGCACCCTTGCCTCAGTCCATGAGATAGACGAAAGAAGGAGGTAGGCCTTCCATTTATAAGAGGGGAAATCCAAGGAGCGCCAATGCAGGCTCTAACCCAGCTGATAAATTTTTCATCAAAACCGAATTTTCTCAAGACAGCATAGATAAAGACATGTCTTACTCTATCAAACGCATTGGCCATGTCTAATTTTATAGCCATACCTGCATCCTTGTTTTGCCTGCTTGAATGGATGGCCTCTTGCATAAGAAGAATATTATCGTATATTTGTCTACCTGGGACAAAGCCGCCTTGGTTTGGAGAAATAATTTTGGGGAGAAGCTTCTTGACTCTATTTGCTAAGACTTTAGTGAGGATTTTATAGGAAGAGTTGCATAGCGAAATTGGTCTGAACCTCCCTATAGCATTTTCTTTCTTCGCCTTCGGGATTAGAGCTATGAAAGAGGAATTAGTGCCTCCTCCAATTTCCTCACGATTTCTGGTCCAGTTTATCATTCTAAGGAGATCAGCTTTCAGCAGATGCCAACACTTTCTGTAGAAGTGTATGGAGAATCCGTCAGGGCCCGGGGATTTTTCCGAATGAAGAGACCACACCGCTTTCCTGACTTCTTCTTCAGTAACCTTCTCCATGAGTATGTTGTTCTCTTCAGCAGTAACGAGGCTAGGGATTGCACAACACATTTCTTCCAAGTCGGCATTTGCCAGTTCCTCTTCCTTTTTATAGAGAGACTCAAAATGATTTCTGATTTCTATCTTTATTGCTGAGGGATCCTCTATCTTAGTTCCATCTTCTCTGATTAAACTGAGAATATTGTTTTTCCTGTACCTTTCTTTGCACTGAGCATGGTAGAACTTGGTATTCATGTCCCCAGATTTGAGCCATAAACATCTTGATCGAAGTCTCCATTCCTCCTCTTCTTTTCTATTTACTTGTTGGATTTTGGCTTCCAGTGTTTTCTCCTGTGTCAGCATTGCTTCAGTTATCAGTTCCTTTTCGATTTGCTCTTGCAGGGTTTTCAGTTCCTCTTGCAAGATATTAATTTCATCCCGAGATCTCCTCATGCTTTGCTTTGCCCATCTTTTCAGCATAGTTTTTGTATTTTTGATTTTGGTTTCCCAAATATACCCCGGTGAACCTGGAATGAATTGCTTCAATATAACTTTGACTTCTTCATAGCAGGCTTCATGCTCTAGCCACTCAGGGTTATATCTGAAGGGAAGGGGCCCTAGATTGCCGGGGATAGAGAAGAAGAGGGCGATTGGACGGTGATCAGAAACAGCAGAGGCCAAAATTTTAGTATCGGGCAGAAGGGGTTTATTAAGAAGGGAAGAGCTGAGCAGAAATCTGTCGAGCCTAGCAGCTATATGTTCGGGCCCAATTCTCTTGTTGTTCCAAGTGAAATTTCCTTGCAGAGGCTTTATATCCACCAGGTTCCATGAAGCCTGTAAATATTCCATCCTTTCTCCAAACTGATCTCAGACCTTCGAACCCCCTCGTCTTTCATCAGCACTTATGGTGACATTAAAGTCTCCAACGATTATGCAGGGAGAAGGGGTTATTCCGAGATGAAGATCTATAAGATTATCCCAAAAAATTTCTTTGTGACCATGAAGCGTAGGTCCATACACATTTCCAATCCAAAATTTTTCATTTTTTGTCAAATCTTCTAACTCTGTAAATAGCCAGTTTCTACTATTTAAAGTGGAATTGCATTTGTACATACCTTTATCCCACCAAGTGATGAGCCCTCCAGAGGCTCCTACCGAGTTGACTGACTTCCCTTCTCCTTTGGGCCAAATTTGAGATAATGTTTTGAGACAGTCTGTCTCTTGCATTTTAGTCTCCTGGGGCATAAGTATTGAGGGGTTTTCCAGCTTTTTTATCCTTTTGATTGCTTCCGTCTTTTGTTTGCCTCCTAAACCTCTGCAATTCCAGGAGACTATCTTCATTATTTTTTGGAGAGGTTAGATACTGTTCTTTCCTTCTTCTCCTCCATTGTTCCCTGAGATTGCTTGGTGCTGGAGAGAATTCTTACATGCGAGTCAAGACTGGTTTGCTTACCCGCCGCTTTGTCTCTAGCTGCTTCTTGCTCTCTTACAACTTTGTTCAGCTTCCTACCTTTTTTCGTTTGGGGTTCTATTTCTTCTTCCTTGATTTCTGAGGTTTCTTCTTGAAACAGTTTAGCTTTTTCTCTTGTGACCGAACCCATCAAGGATTTGGGGGCCTCGCCTTCATGTTCCTCCTGTTGCGCTGGGGACGCTAAACGTATTTCTCCTTCCTCCAGTTGTTGACAGGCATTCTCCCTTCTTTCTCCCTCTCTGGAGTTTCCCGTCATTTCCTCTTGACCTTGGCCTGTAGGGAGAGTCTGCTCTTCCCCACCCATTTCTGTTGCTAAAAGCTGGAACTTATTTACTTCCCTATTTGTGCTTTGCTACTTATTGGGCATTTCCTTTCTTTTAGGAGTAGCTTGAGAGGGTTGGGGGTTTGAGGGCTTCCCTCCCTTCTTCCTTACCTCATTCCAGTCTCCATCTTGAATTTCTTCTACTTCCTGCAACTTCCTCTTAGGACAGAGCTTTGCAAAGTGTCCATATTCATGGCATACTTTGCACTTGAATGGGATCTGTTCATAATCCACAGTTTGAAGATGGTTCCATCCATCCATCGATAGACTTATTGCTTCAGGAAGCCCCTTTTCAAGATCCACTTCTACACAAATCCGGGCACAGGAGAACATTGGGGGTTTTGGCTCAGATTTATCTATGTATTTCCCCAATGAGTTGCCAATAGCCTTCAAGTCTTCATCATTCCAACAGTGCAACGGGAGCTGGGGAAACTTAACCCAGACTGGAACAGCTGAAGGGATTTCCTTTTCAGGGTCAAAGGAGAGGTCCCATTTGTTGATATACATTCCCCTAGGTCCCATGAAATAAGGTCCATTTCTGAATATTAAATCTCTGTCTTCCTTTTTCTCGAAGTAGAAAACAAAGAAGCCCCTTCCACAGAAGATTTGCTAGACTTCTCCTTGGATAAGGGGGCGCCAGTTTTTGCTGAGCCAGATTTCGATTGATCTCGGGGATGGCCAAAGCCCAGTAAAGTGGCCAACCAAACCTTTTTCCGATAGGGCAAGAGCTTTACATTTTGACGCCGTGGAACCAAGTTTAACTTCAGGAATGGCGGATTTTTTAACAAACCTAGAGTCCCCCGGACCTGAAAGCTTAGAGGTCGAGGGCTGAGACGCGACCAGTAAACGGAAAAGGTCGTCGAGAGGCGCTCGGCTCGGGTCGGGCGGCGGATCCATTCGGCTCAAACCCTAGACACAGAGCGCGCGCAGAGTTGAAGCAGCATGTTGGTTGTTATGCAAAATCCACTAGAGGATTTTTCCTCCCATAGCCATGTTTATCTGGGAGGGATCTCGAATTTGGAGGCTACCTAAACACTTTGGTTGCTTAATGATGTTCCAATTTACCAAATGTATTATATTCTCGTTATTCTTGCCTCATGTCCAAAGAAACTCTCTTAAGAGTTTTCTGATGCAATCTGTTACTCCTTTGGGGGCTAGCAAAAGAGAGGATTGATAGATTGGGATGGATGAGAGGACTGCCTTTGGTAGGATCAGTTTTTTCGGCTTTATTGAGCCAATATCCTCCCCAATTCTTTATTTTGGATTTAATTTTGTTAATGACGTCTTCCCAATTTCCATATTTTGAGAGTCCTTGAGATATGGGAAGGCCAAGGTACTTGAAATTGTCCCATTGTTTGTGAACTTTGATGCTGAGAATCTTGGCGATGTTGAAAGTGGATGTATTTCTTAAATTCCATCCATAAACAACTCTCTTGTGTAGATTGATCTTGACCCTAGTGGCTTTGAAGTACCATTCCAAATTTTGCTTAAATTTCTGGGAAATTATGGATGATCCCCCTCCTAGTAATAGGGAGTCATCAAAGAAGAGGGTATGGTTAAGGGACATGGAATTCAGTGCTAATTTGAGGCTAAGTAAGGATCCATTTATGATTTCAAAGTTCAACTTTAGACTAAGGGAGTAATCTAGAATGATATATAAGAAAGAAGATAGGGCATCCTTGTCGAATTCCATGGGTTGCTTGGAAGAAATTGGTCAGGCAACCATTTACTAAGGGGGCAATCCAAGGACCTCTTATGCAGGCAAAGATCCAGTTGATGAAAAGTTTCTCAAAACCAAAATGTTCCATAACTTTGAGGAGAAAATAATGCTTGACACGATCAAAGGAATTGGCCATATTGAGTTTGATCAACATACCTTTTTCTTTGCGTATTTTGTTGGAATGAATGGCTTCTTGAACTAGGATGACATTGTCGAGAATTTGTCTTCCTTTTAAGAAGCCTCCTTGGTTTTCTGAGATGATCTTAGAAAGGAGTGGCTTCATTCTGTTAGCTAGCATTTTGATATTATTTTTTAGGATGAGTTTCATAAGGAGATGGGTCAAAATTTGTTGAAGGAGTTGAGGTTTGTTTCTTTTGGGATAAGAGAAAGGAATGTCGAATTGGTACAACCTCCGATCTTTAATTTTGTGTGGAAGTCTCTGATCATTATCATATAATCAGTTCTAATGTAATGCCAACATGATTTTTAGAAATGGATGGAGTATCCGTTGGGTCATAGAGCCTTGTCAGGATCGAAGGACCAAATAGCGTTGATGACCTCCTTTTCAGAGAAAGGTTTGAGTAGGTCGTGATTTTCATCTATTGTGATGCTCTTCAGGATGTGCTTGAGAAGGACATCCTCACCATCTTCTCTATCACTGTCATCCTCCATCAAGAGGATTGAGAAGTGGTCATGCGCAACGATTTTGATATTATTATGCCCTTTGACGGTTGAACCATTATCAAGTTTGATTTTTGAAATGTAATTGATGGAGTGCCTCACTTTGGTTTGCTTGTGGAAATAAGAAGTGTTCCTAACGTCGGATTTGAGCCAAGTGCTGCGAGATTTTAATCTCTAGTATTCCTCTTCTTTACAGAAAGTTTGATATACTTTGACTTGATGCTTGTCTTTCTTCCTGTAATGCGACGCTATTAGTTGGGTGATCATCTAGCGTGTTTTGATAGTTTTCCAATTCATCAATGACTTTCTTTCTATTGTCAGAGGGTGGGAGGAAATTGGTTTTGGCTCACTTATTTAAATATTTCTTGGTTATGATGATTTTCTACTCCCATACGAATTTGGGGGAGTCAGTTATGGGAGTTCTCCAACTTTTACTTAAAACTTCCCAGAAGCTTGTATGATCAAGCCATTGAGGGATGAATCTGAATGGGATCGGTCCAAGATCTTCATCATCCTGGAAATGGAGGAGGATTGGTTTGTGATCCGATGCCAAGTTTTCCATGATTTTTGAGGTGATCATTTGCCCATCTGTCATCAGCCTGCTTTGGATGAGAAATCTATCAAGATGGGCCATGATGTTTCGTTTGCCCAACTTCTTGTTGGACCATGTGTATTTTCCTTTTTTGGGTTTGATGTCGATCAAATCCCATTTCTGAGTGAGGGTTTCAAAATTGGATTTGAATATATATTTTCTGGTTATGCCTCCTTTTTTTCAGCTATGGAGAGGGTTATATTTAGGTCACCATCGAGAATGAGATTCTTTGGGGTTTATACTTCCAAGAAATCTTCCAATAGTTTCCAGCAGTATGTTTTTCTGGGTAAAGATTAGGGACATATAGATTGAAAAGCGCAATGTGAATGTTGCTTTGAATGCGAGTGAGTTCCGTGAAGATCCAGTGTTGAGTAGCGTAGGATTTGTGTAAATGGAATTTTCCTGAGGACTAGAGGGTTTCTAAATAGTCGGATGCTCCTCTAGCAATGATATCCATGCATGTATTCTTTTTCCATTTTTCCTTACCAATGGTTAAGATAATATTTTCATCAATCTTGGTCTCTTGTAGCAAGAGGATGTCTAGCATCTCTATTGTTTGGAGATATTTAATAGCTTCTCGTTTGCTGGGGCTTCCCAGTCATATGCGATTCCAAGAGACCAACTTCATTATCTATTGTTGTGGGTAGAGGAGGGGCCTCCTCCTACCGAGTCTCCCATTTTATTTCCTGCTAGTATTTCTCTGGTACTCCTGCTGAATGCCATGTCTATTGTTTCTTGGGATCCTCGTGTCTTCTCACACTCAGCTTCTTCTTCCCTTAGATCTTTGCTTGATTTTTTCCCAAGCTTTCTGGATGATATATCTATTAGATCTTCCAGCGATGTGGGGGAGACTAATGGTTTGTTTTTTTATTTTATTTCAGCTTAGGAGGGAGATAGAATACCTGATCTTTTGGGGCTTGGTGTTCTTTGGGGATGGAGTTATTCCGGATCTACTTGGATTTGAGGAGTTTCCTGAGTTTCTTGTTGTTTGGGGATTTCTCCTTCTTCTAGAGCTTCAGTGACTTCATGAATATCAGGAGTTTCTAATGCCTTGAGTCTGTTTTCATTGTTAGGATCCTTTTGATGTTGATAGTCAACTTTCCTTGAGCTTTGACCTTTTGGTAAGATTTTAAGTCCTGATTTGGGAATTGGATTTTTTTGTATTGTTGTCCATTGCTCTTTTTTCCCTCCTGTCTCCAGATCTATAGGCTTGTTCTTGCAAGATTGAGCGAAGTTCCCATATTCATGACAGTACCTGCATTTGAAGGGGATTTGTTTGTAACCCAATTCCTGAATGTGGGTCCAATCCGCCACAAACGTTTTATGGCTTATGGGATTACATGCTCTAGATCTAATTCAATGCATATTCTAGAGTAAGCATATTGATCTTTTCGATCTTCTATGTCGATATATTTCCCAAGGGTATTCCAATAGCTTCTAGCGATTTAGGATTCCAACAATGAAGAGGTAGGTAGATGTGGAAGTCTTACCCAGACTGGGACCGCATATGGGGTGTCTTGGGTTGGGTCAAAATTGGGGTTCCATTTTTTCATGTAAAGCCCTTGCAGTCCCATGAAGTATGGGCCATTCCTGAAGATTAATTGGCGATCTTGTTTGCTTTCAAAGACAAAAGAAAAGAAGCCATTTCCAAGGAAGTGAGATCTTACTTCATCCGATATCAAATGTATCCAATTTTTTTGAACCCATAGCTTGGTGGTCCTTAGGGATGGACATAGGCCTGTGAACTTGCCAATCAAACCTCGTTCTGATAGGTTGAGAGTTGTTTTGTAGGGTTGCTCGATCAACAATGATACATTAGGGATCTCAGTGATTTTTTCATGAATTTCTGCTGTGCGGATGATAAAGTCTTCTTTCCTTGAGCTGCAATCCGCTTCAAGAAGATAGAAAAATCAGAGGGGGGAGGGGGGGCAGAGTCTCCTCCCGAGGCCATTGGGTGGGCTTGAATTCCAAGCCCCGTCTAGAGGAGGGGGATCCGATCAGGAGAGTTAGCTCCTCGAGTGCGCTGAAAGCTCAAATCAGACTTAGTTGTTAGAATGCGTGACACGCTCGGCTTCTTCTGTATCGAGCTCAATCATAGGATGAGGGCACCTCCTCAAAAAGCGGGAGGGCCCGATCAAGGCTAGCTCCCGGATCTCGGCTCCTTAGGCTAGCTCTTAGCTCTCGGTTTCCCACTGGTTTTTACTACCCACTTTTGAGTCTTAGTTTAACATTTTTGTTATGTTCTAAGTATTTTGTTATATTATTATATATGATTGTAAACATCATTTATTGTTTCATTGTCTAGTCACAAGGTCTACATGAAAATACAAGAGGAGATGGTTATAATGTTGAATGAGAAGATTTGGGATGATTTCAAATGCATCTATCCAGACTCAAGCTCGATAGAAACCTTAAAACAATTTTTTTTTTTGCATTCAAAAAGGTATGTTGATCTATGATGCATCCTATTTCATTTATTTTCTAATTCAATTCATTTCTATTTTATTACTTATAGAGATAATTTTCATTTGAAGATGCCAAATAGGGGTACAAATGGAGTACCAGAGTCCTTCAAAATTCATATCCAAAGAGCCAAAATAGAACAACAAAGGAGACAGTGTCTTGCAAACGTTGAACTTGATGATACACTTGATCATTATATTTGGAATGGGCTTGACACTGTGCAATATAAAGTCATTTCAGGTGACTGTGCAGACATTGAAAATCTTGCTCCTACAAAGGAGTACGCACTAGTGATTGCAGATATCCCTCATGGATACAAAATCTGAAACATTACTTATGATTGTGAGACTTATACTTACCAATCATTCAATAAAGTGGTTTCAAGATTTGTAGATGTCACAACATCACCACTATGGATATTTGTTGTTTTCCATTCAGACACGCAATTACGGGGGTTGTTGAAATCCTTCAACGGTAAAGGAAAAACAACGAAGCAACTTTATTGGTAATATATTTGCACTATATTATCAAGTTTTTGAATTTAAAAATCAATTATATTTATTGATAAGTTAATTAAATTTTTTATATTTTTGTTACAGGAAAAAGCCTAATATTCGTAGCTTCATCAACGATCCATTTCTGAGTGATATTGAAAACATACATCTTGCAACTTGGACAAAAGATGAGACTTATTAATCACTTTTAATCAATGAAAAGAGTGGAGGAAAATATAGTTAGTTGTTGAGTTACAATGTCGTGGTTAACAAATTAACATATGAAGAAAGGGATTTGAAAGGAGTGACTGTAAACATCTATCAAAAGCCACAAGCATTGATTAATTATCTCATAGATACATTTTCAAGAGAAGGATATTGGCTCTTAGATTTGTTCTCGGGTGCAGGTAAACTTTCTCAAAATACATATGAAAGCATATTTCAAGTTTTATTGTTTTTTTTATTCTTCAATATTTTATTGTTTTAAAGTATGCTTCTTTATGCTATTTGACTTAACTTTATTTTTGTTTTTGGTGATTAGGTACAACAATAGCATGATCCTTACAGAAAGGAATAAATTGCATATCCATTGATAATGATCCATTGCAATGCAATTACATCAAGCAAAGAGTTAATGCTATTCAAGTTATGAACTGCAAGAAGTTGGTTTGAATAAAGGAGAGTTTAGTGAAACACTTGTGGCAAAGATGTCAAAAGAGCCTCAACCCCCATTAGGAGGGGTGTTTGGCAAGGATCACTTTGGGCATCTTGCAGACATAGAAGACCCAATGAAAGAGGACATTGATGTCCCTAAGGAAATCCAAGCTCCAGAAAATTCCAATTTCGATGAAGAATTTGGCCTGCATGATATTCTTGATTAGTTTCATGTCTTGAAGAAAATGTTAAATTTGACAATTTTTTGATAAGATATATTAGTAATGTTTTGACTTTCAGATTTTATTTTAGAAATAAAATTTCTATATATAATGTTTTTAATATATATTTTTAGAAATATATGGTATAGTTTTTCTTGAATTTATGTGAAACGTCACTTTTATGAAAATAATATGAAATTATACAAATTATTTTTGAAAATTCATTGAAAATGGTTTTAAATGTCTTTATTTTCTAGAATTTTTTACAATTTTGTCAATAAAAATGTCTTATTTTGTCCATAAAAATGTCTTATTTTATAGAAAAAATTGCAAAATGAATATGTTTTTCATTATAAATTGCTTATACATGTATGCTATTTTGTTAAATTTCTAAAAACACACTTGAAAATAGAAATAAAAAATATTTTATGACAGATAATTCAAAGGCCCGAAAAAATGCCTCAAAATGAATATGTGTGATACTGGTATCAACCCTTTTTGAAACGGAAGTAAAAATAGCTACTAAAATTAGGAGAGAGAAAAACGAGAACTGTGTCGAGTTCTCGTTTCATAGTATAAGTGGTTATGCTCCTAATACGACTTTGAATATTTAAGTATGTCATCTTGAAATACAATGAAAAACTTATCTAAATACTTCCTGAATATCCTATTCATTAAACAAATAAATGTAGTTGGTGCATTCATTAACCCAAATGGCACCACCACAAACTCATAATGACCATATATGGCCCTAAAGGTTGTCTTGTTGATGTCTTCCTCTTTTAACCTCATCGGATAGTAATTAGATCTCAAATCTATCTTTGAGAAAATATTTGAGCCTCTAAGCTAATCAAGCAAGTCATCAAATCTAGGAAGAGGATACTTATTCCTCATAGTATCCATGTTCAACTGTCGGAAGTCAATACACAACCTTAGAGTTCCATCCTTTTTTTATAAAAATAGTATTGGTGCTCCCCAAGGAGATAGACTTGGGATTATATACCCTTTATTCAACAATTCTTCCATCTGCATGTATAACTCTTTTTAATCAGGTGTACTCATTCTGTATGGTACTTTGGAAACTATGGCAGCTCCATGCATCATATCAATAGAGAAAATCAGTATCCCTTTTCAATGTCAATCTTGGTATTTCTTCAAACACATCTGCAAAATATTGCAATACTAGAAAGTATTCCAAGATTGGGATTTTACAGTTCTCTGGTTCTTGCACTTGAGTTGCATAGAATTGAAATCCTTTCCTAAAGCATCTCTTCGATTACAAGGATGAAATTTCTCTTATGAAAATCGGCCTTGGAATATCTTTCACTATTTTTTTTTTTCATTCTTCATCAAGACAAGTAAATGACTTGTTATGAAAATCCAATACCACATGGTGTGCATCTAAACATCCCATCTCAATAAGTACATCATATGAACCAAGTGGTATTATGTTCAAATCTACAAAAGTGTTTATTCCATTCATATCCAATGGGAAACCCTTTATTAATTCATTAATATTCCTTTTTGTCCCAGTATCCAATTGAACCATCCATGATATATCATCCTTACTTTTCTTTAGAAGAAATATTTCAACTAAATTAGGAGCAATATCACTATGGCTTGCTCCTGAATCAATGAGAATAACAATATGTTGATTGTCAATTTTACCTTCAATCTCAATAATGTTAGACCGATGATCTACATGTCTGTTGTCCAAGGTTGCATATATTATGGGAATGTTCTTGGCTACATCCTTTACAATGTCTACATCCCGTAAATTGTGTACAGTCCTCATTCTGTCTCTCTGTTGAGAAAAATATTTATACAAATGTTTTCCTTCACATCCCCAACATTTTAGTTGCTTCCTGATTCATTTTCCAAGAGATTCTATCATCCTGGGCCCATTATGAATTTGATTACTTTGCTGATATGATTTTTTTTGGTTCTTGAAGAAAGATGGTTTGAATCCTTTCTTCCTTTTTTTTTTATCATACATGTGCTTGTCCTTCTGGATTGTTTCTTCAAGGGTCTTGGGTTCATCATACTGATTTTTTCACTGTAAAATGAAGGCAAACCACTTAAAAATATTTATATATTTACCTTCTCCTCCTAGTATCTTTGTTTATGTTTCTGCATTTCCCACATTGATATCCTGACCTTTGACATATTCTTCATACCTATATGGAAGCTCCAATTCTTCCATTCTACTCTTCTATACTTCCATGGAAACTTAACCTATGAATGTGTCTAATGCCAAACTGTATATGAAATCTGCTCATGTCATTACATTTGTTAGATAAATTTTAATTCCAAATTTCAATAAAATTTTACCATATATATATATATATTAAATTTTGGAAAACATCCATTTTACATTTTTGTCGAATAAGGTCGAATAAGGCCTACATTCCCTTTTCTATTTAATTACTCGAAGGATCCACAATACTTTATTATGAAACCTATTTATATTTATTCTCCTTTTGAAAATATTTGCAATGTCAGTGGCCATGCCAAATTCTGATTTCAAAGCTAAAAGTTACAGCCCTTCATAATCCTCAATTTGCCCAATTTGGCACTGCTCCTGTAGCTACACTTAAACTCAAATACTAATTGAGTAGATTTATAAAAAAATAATGGGTTCAAGGGGATTTCCCCCAAGGAGGGTCAAGGGAAGTGCCCTCATTATATATATATACTGACCGTTGAGAATTGATTGTCATTGATGTCAACGAAAGATGATTTCAAGTATTTGATTGTCATCTAATGTCAAAGAGGATGTCAAATGATTTAGTTTGAGGCATTGATATCAACTGAAGTAAAAACGGATACAACATTCTTGCAAAAGTATTAAGAAGTATATGGAAGCCACTTTGAAGTAGTACATGCACAAGATGAAGAAGAAAATGAATACCATAAGTACATGCGCAAGTGGTGAAGGTGATAGATATATATGCAACTTTGGAGTATATCTAGAAGTGCATTCAGTCTGAAGATGTGTATCAAGAATAGAACATGCATGACAAGTTTGAAAAGATACATAAGAATATACATCATGAAGATCCGGTTCAAGAAGGAACACAAGTAATGTATCCTACATCATTTGGTCCTTGCGTCGAAATCAAGTCCACCAAGTCATACATTCACATGGTAGCAGCCAAGGAGTTGGTTGGAAAATGGTGCATGTGCTCAAGCATCCAAGGAGTTGGTTGGACAATGGTACAAGTGCTCAAGCAACCAAGGAGTTAGTTGAACAAATGGTACGAGTACACAAGAAAGCATGAGCATTGTTTGGTTAATAGTTGGAAGTGCGCGAGTAGTTATTGGCTGGAAAATATTGAAAGCGTGGATACATAGCCAATTAGAAGATGATTTTAGTAAGTGGAATGCACACAAGTTCCTAGAAGTGTACAACGACTGAAGACCATCTATGAGAAAATTCCACAGCTGACGGTATAGTAGGTGCGCAAGTCCATAAAGGATGACAAGGCAAAGGACAAAGACCCACATAGAATAAGTTGGAGTATGCGTAGAATCCACAAAGTATAAATGCACCAAGGGCACATTAACCACAAGAGATGATGCAGCACAAGTCATAGACTCATTAAGATGAAGTGTAAGATTGTACACATACCATAAGGCAATGATACATTAAGAGTGCAAAGGTACACCACCAAGGTGTAAAGTCCCACTAAGTTGTGGACCTTGAAGAAACTTGATACATCAAAGATGACACATAAATAGTGCAAATGATGACACGTGGAATATGCACAATCCGTGAAGTATGGAAGAAGGATGCCATGGCCAACTTGTGAATATACAATCTGTGCAGGACATGTATAAATAGAGATGCAAGTTGGAGATTCAAAGTAAGATTGATGGTGAGAACATAAGAGATTCGAGTGCAAGTTTCAGTTTGTTTTTCGGGGCATCAAGGGGCTCGTGGACAGAACGTAATGATGTAGTGAAGAGTCGAATGTGCACATACAATAGAATGAAGATTTGATGGTGCATAGAATGATGCGATAGAATTGTGAAAGATGCGCGAATACTGGAATGAACAAATAATGAAGTATGCGCAATTGTTTGATGTTTTGAAGAAAAATATTACAATTAGCATGCAGATAGTTAGATATGTTGTAGAGACAGAAGTGCAGAGACAGAACCAAATTTTATCAGATATTGTGCAGATGTCTAGCTGATGCATATGAACAGAAGTGAAGGTGTGTGAAGTTGAGAACTCCATCTGATGCACAACAACAGAACAGCAACAAGATATGATTGGTGCATCATGATGCAGATGATATGAGACAAGTGCATTAATGATCCAAAAATGACAGGATCTTTATAACCAGTATTTGCATGTAAAAGTTTGAATGCTTAAATCCATTAAAGAGGCTTTAAATGACAAATTTAAAGAGCATAACAGAAGCACATAAAATACATAAAAGAGATGCAAACCATGAAATTTGTAGACAAGAACTGATAACGGAGTTCACCCTCCTTGGGCCATGTCTCTGGGCCACTTCTAATGAGAAGGCCGATCTTATTAAGTCTTCAAATCTTACAAAATTATTTTTCTAGAAACACTTCTGTTTTCTGTCAGTTATCCGCAAAAACAGACAGCACCACAACATCCCTCTTAAGTTTCGAGAAAAATGAGTATAAAGTTGACTACGTTCGTTTGAGGCCTCCTTTGGCATGCAAATAGAGAAAATATTCTTACATAAAAGGAAAAATAGTATGTATTCCACCTCGAGATCTATTCCCATTAATGATTGTATGGACGTCGAGAACTGTGCAGAAAACAACCTTGGGAAGCATGCCAAAACTGTGCAAAACCGCCTTGGGAATCTTGCTAAAATTGTGCAAACCTGCCTCTAGAAGCATGCAAAAAATGTCTTGGGATTTGTGCAAACTACCTCGGGAAGTGTGCAACTATACTTCGTCCTCTGTCTCAGAATATGTGCCCAGGAGTGGTTTATATAATAGTTTTTGAAGCGGTTTTGGCCCCCCATATCCCCGCCTACTAACTCTTAACCAATATTCGCCACATCCCATAACAAGTGGCATGGATGGCGCATTAGTTAAGGCGTTGACAAGGATGGGAGGAGGTCATGGGTTCAAACCCGTGTACCTCTCCCCATATCATGTTTTTGGCAACATGTATATTGGTATGTGGCATATAGTTCCACGTTATGGTTCGATATAGTTTGACAATATAATATATGGTTTGAATATATATTGGCATATAAATGTTGTGGCATAGCATATGGTTTGGAATATGGTGTAGTTTGTATACAATATGGGGGTTTTGTTCATGGGGTCAAGGGCTTAGCCCTCAACCTCTCCCTTTTTCAAAACATTTTTAAAGTCAAACTTAAATATAATATGTGCCATATACATGTTAAGAACCATCGTGTGGAGAGTCGGCTAGGAGGGCTTGGTGAAGGCTTTGGAGGGATTTGGAGGTCACGGGGTTGAATCCCATGGACTCCACAATATTTTATAAAAAAATGCGTTTACCAATTTTTCCCAAATAACCATTTTTTTGCCAATTTTAACCAAAATTGCCGAAACTTCAAAAGCTTATAACTTCTGTATCTGAAGATATTTTTGAGCGAAACAAGCATTTCCGGAAAGCTCTTGATGAGATCTTCATCCATGTAATATTTACTTTACATTTTGAATACCTTAAATTAGTTCGACGAGGAGATGATCTTCCTGGATCAAACCTTCCCACTGAGAAGCTTTTGGACCTCCAAAAGCCGGAATCATTGAGAATTCAAGTGAGGACATGTTTGTCTCACTTGTCTCGTATCACTTATCCTTTCTTCTTGGAACCTATACATATGACTCATCATAATAAAAATCAACACTGCACTGACATTGTTAAGTATATTATACCCTTTTTCAACAAAATATTCATTCAATATTGTAGGAACAAACCACATACTGTTGATGAGTAGTAAGTTGAATATCAACATTGAAAATGTGAAAGAGATTGTACTCATATCATGTTTATTTTTTATCATAGGAACATTATCGACTAAATTAGGTGTATTGTGATGCAAGGAAACTTCCTTTTCATGCTTAGGATTATTTTCTTCCTTAATTTGCATAGATATAAGTGCCAAATTCTGACTTGCATTAACAACCCTTTTCAATTGTTGTGTAGTTCCCATTGATTTGTCATTTTTAAATGAATGTGAATGTACTATGTACTCAATTCATTCCTTAAATAAATGATATTGATTATGTTCGCGATATAATATTTCCTTTCGATCATATAAATACAGGCTACCCAACACAATTCCACAGATATCTAGTGGAACCACATCAAATTCAACTTCATCTATAAACTTGGATGTAATTGCAAACTTTATATCACATTGCCTTGTTACTTGTAATATTTTATCTTTTCATACCCAGCCTAATGGATAATGTTTCTTGTGTGGTTTTGTTGTTAATCCCAATTTCTTAACTACTTCTTCTGAAATAAGATTAGCTTGAGATCCACTATTTATGAGTGTGTCGATCTTAGTTTGTTTTGTAATTACACTTATATGAAACAATGCATTCCTTTTTCTATCCTTAGAAATGTCATGATCTTTAGAAGTAGAAGCACATGAAGAAGCAATGTTAGAATCATTACCAACAATAGCTTTACCTTTCACACCTACGATTGATATCTTTGTTTCGTCCTCGGAATCTGATCCAAGGTCCTCAATGATAACCGTAGCTTTTTTCTTCCATTTATGATCCTTAAACCACTTCGGTTTCAATTCTAGATGTAGCTTCCAACAGTGTTATGCATCATTACCATCTCTCTGATAATGAGAACATGAAACTTTTGTGTCCCCTTTCTTCACCGTATCTATATTCTTGCTCTTCCCTTTGTCCTTACCTTCAACTTATTGGATTCAGCTGAGGAAAATTCATCATGAACATTCTTCCCTTTGAATTCAATATATGTGGTTTGAACACACACTTCATCCATGTTAGTAGGATTAAACATTAGTATTGTATGACGTAAATAAGTATGTAATCGTCCAATAAACTTGGGAAGAGTTTCTTGAGTGTAAAGAGGTATACCAAAAATTAAAGCTCTCTTTTTGAATTCCTGGGTGTACTTTTGTACATTCTAACCTCTACATTGCCTTAAGTTTTTCCAATCCATCATGGCCTGTTTTATGTAACATAATGGATAAAATTGCTTCTTTAACGCAGCAGTAAATTCATACGAGGAAGAAATAATTTTACCTTTGCTAAGGATTCCTTCCCATGTCTTTCTCTCCCACCAGATGAGTGCAATACCTCCAAGACGGAAAGTAGCCAATTGGATCTTTGTACTATCATATAGAAGATTTTCAATCTTGCAATACACTTCAATCTGTCTGATCTAATCATCTAAATTTTCTGCGTTAAGTTCACCATTATATGTAGGAAAATCAAACTTAATATGAAGTTTCAAATAAGGTAAATCAGACTTAGCCTTCTTGGGTTGTTTCTTGGGAATTGAAGTATTGGAACTTTCAGAAGAGGAAGAATATGGAGAAGAAGGTTTAGAAGGGCCTCCTCCTTTTCCTACAACATTATCCTTTGCTTTCTCCTTCTTTATTTTCTTCTTTTCCAACCTCTCTTGATAATCTGCAAACAATTTTTCTACCATGTCTGCCATTTGATAGAAAGCTTTGCTAAAATACTTCTCATCTTCTTCTCGATAGTCTTCATCTGCCATTTTATTTCTTCTTCTTGAACCAATCTTTGGATCAAATTCTTCAAGTACTCCTTCACCTCTCTGAAGCCTAAATCTTGTTAACATTCACAAACTCACAATGCAATGGTTAAGCTGCTCTGATACCAAACTTCATCCGAAAATGAATGCATCTTTATAACCATTATTTGTATGTAAAAGTTTGAATGCTTAAATCCATTAAAGAGACTATAAATGACAAATTTAAAGAAGACAATTGAAGCACATAAAACACTTAAAGAGATGCAAACCATGAAATTTGTAGACAAGAACTGATAACATATTTCACCCTCCTTGGGCTGCGTCTATGGGCCACTTCTAATGAGAAGGTCGATCTTATTAAGTCTTCAAAGCTTACAAACTGAGTGTTCTAGAAACACTTTTTTTTTTGTTAGTTATCAGAAAAACAGACAGCACCACTGCATTCCTCTCAAAATTTAGAGAAAAATGAGTATAAAGTTGACTACGTTTGCATGAGGCCTCCTCTAGGACACAAATCGAGAAAATATGCCTGCATAAAAGAAAAGGCAGTATGGATTCCACCTCAGGATACGTGCCCATTAATGACTTTACGGACCTCAGGAACTGTGCAGAAAATTGCCTCGAGAAGCGTTCCAAAACTGTGCAAAACCACCTCGGGAAGCATGCCAAAATTGTGCAAAATGGCCTCGGGAAGCATGCCAAAACTGCCTTAGGAAGCATGCCAAAACTGTCTTGGGATCTGTTCAAACTACCTCGGGAACCATGCAACTGTACTCCGTCCTCTGTCTTAGAATCCGTTCCCAGGAATGGTTTATATAGTGGTTTTTGAGGCAGTTTTGGGCCCCCATATCCTCACCTTCTAACTCTTAACCAATATTCGCCACATCCAATAACAAGTGGCATGGATGGTGCATTGGTTAAGGCCTTGGAAAGGATGGGAGGAGGTCACGGGTTCAAACCCGCAGACTTCTCCCCATATCACGTTTTTGGCAAAATGTATATTGTTATGTGGCATATAGTTCTTCCCCCCTTTTCAAAACATTTTTAAACTCAAAAGTAAATATAATATGTGCCATATACATGTTAAGAACCACCATGTGGAGATTTGGATAGGCGGGCTTGGTGAAAGATTTGGCAGGCTTTGAAGGTCATGGGGTCTAATCCGATGGACTCCTTAATATTTCATAAAAATTTACATTTACCATTTTTTCCCAAATAACCATTTTTTTGCCAATTTTAACCAAAATTGCCGACACTTCAAAAGCTTATAACTTCTGCATCCGGAGGTCCTTTTGTGCGAAACAAGCGTTGCTGGAAATATTTTGATGAGATCTTAATCCTTGTAAGATTTAATTTATATTTTGAAGACTTTAACTTCATTTTACGAGGAGATGATCCTACTGGATCAGTTAAATTAAACGAACCAATCATTTGAAGCACAATACGTCGCAGATTATCTAAGAGACTGCAACACTTAAATAGAACATACACATCAGAGGGTGCACAGTTCCTTATGTTACTAGTGCTTCATTTCTAGACATCAAACTATCAATTGAAATCATAGTATTAGTTGATCATTGCGATCATGTAGAGCATAGCGTTGAACCAGAAACAGACTGCAGAATCAACAAAGCACACAATACATGAAGTAAGTCATCAGTAGAAGTGTGAGTTGAGAGGAATGAGAAGTCAAGTGATGTATGCAATGCAGTGGAAGAGTAAAGTCTGCATACGAAGGTGCACACAATAGAATTATCATTAGAATATATGAAGAAGTGCATAGAGTTGAATATTAGTAAGACAATAAGATATATTGGACATCAAGGTGGTTGGACGGGGCAAGGAGACGGGGAGTCACAACTTCCTTCAGGTTGGTGCCTGTAAAACAAAGGAAACAGGGGGTCGATGCCTCCTTCTAGTTGGTTCTAGAGAAACACAGGGAGCGAAATATTCCTTCAGGTCGGTGCTTGTAAAAGCAGGGGGTTGGTGCCTCCTTCCAGTTGGTGCTAGTAAACACAGGAAGTTGGTGCTTCCTTGAATGTATTCTTTATCACTATAAAGAAGCATTCCATGGTTTTATCCCGTTTGGATTTCCACGTAAAAATATTGTGTGTTATGTGTTTTTTATGTGGTGCATATATGTGTGGATGTTTATTTATTGATGCATAATAGAACATAGAGATTAAGTAAAGGCTAATCTATTAAAGAAGGTAAAAACTGTTGAAAAATGCGCTAATACTGATTCACCCCCCCTCTTAGTATTAAATCGATTCCAACAATTGGTATCAAAGAAGGTGTCTTCAGTAACACATTAACATTTGGAAGATAGATTAGTGCACAATTATGGGAAAGGAAGGTTCTCTAAGTGAAGCACCATTGTTACAGGAAGATGGTTGTTTAGACAATTTTTCTGTTGCATAAGCATGGTATATTATCTGAACACATAAAAAGACAATAGAAGAAGTTAAGAAGATAGAAACCAAGACGTTAAACCTACTGAAGAAGAAAGAAGCATAATCCAAGGAATTGGTAGTATCTCTACCGACCAGCTGCAGGAAGTTAATGAGACCAGTCAAAATTCAAAGTTAAGAAAAAAAAACCTTGGATGATCCATACATGCCCAGGTGCATGACGGGGAAAATAGTTCGACTGAATGTATCGGTACTGTTATGGAGGAAGAATAAGAATAAGAAAAGAAAGAAATACACTACACACATAAACATACACACACACACATAAAATATGCAGGAATGCAAACTAATCTCTTCTTCTCTATTACTTGTTCTTTGTATATTACAATATTTTACATGCTTATATAGAGTGTTGAGAACGCTTGGGTGTCTTCCCATTATGTTCATTTACAAGATAAGTTAGAATGGTTTCAGAAGTTCAACTATCACGGTCGACTGGAAGACAGAGAGGCAATCTGTCTTATTTCGCCAGTCGCCAATGTCGATGATGCATGTCAACATCGATGCTTTTCAAAGTTGTTGAACTTGTCAAAGTCGAAGTTTCTAAATTGGTCGAAGTCAAAGTTGCTAAAATTGTCGAAGTCGAAGTTGCTAAACTTGTCGAAGTTGATATTGGCATCCAACAATAATTCCAACTACTGGGTGGATCATACCTCCTTCGTTAAGAAACAATGGTCCACATTGTTTGCTTGTGCGGATGAGGAAACTTGTCGATCAGTTCAGTAGAAAACTACCATTTTCCTTGTGTTGGGATTTGTCTGGATTTGGCCACCTGAAACAAGGGAATTTTGTTCATCCTTGTATGGCGTACTCGTCGTCCCACAATGGTGTCGCAAGGAAGAGGCTCTTGAACATCTTGATGGATGTCTTTGGGTTCTGCTGTCTGCAAGTCATTCTGTTCCAACAGTGGTGCATGGTATCGTCGAAGTAGATCCACATTAAATACTGGATGCAGAACTAGGCATGAAGGAATGTCGAGCTGGAAAGCATTCTCTCCAATCTACTCAAGAATATTGTATGGACTATATTGCAAAGGATTCAGCTTCTTATATGGACCAATGAAGTGTTCCTTCTTGAGATGTAACCAGACCTGATCCCCAATTTAAAATGAATGAGGGATACGATGCTTATCATGCTGGGCCTTAGCTTTCGCATTAGTTCGTTGCAACATTTCCTGTGCTTGTCGTTGGATGTCGCAGATTTGATCTCGAAACTTCAATGCTTTGTCGAATTCTCATCGGTTATAGTCGGTATCATTCAACTGTGTCGAGGAACTAATCAAGTGAAATCCATAACAGATCTCAAATGGCCTCTTTCCCATAGAGTTGTGATGAGCACGATTATAGTTGTGTTGTATATTTGGAAGACTATTATCCCATATTCGTCGATGCTTGGGGTTGTACATGCGAAGTAGTTGTACTACCAAGCGATTCACAACTTCTGTCTGTACGTCTATCTGAGGATGGAAAGCTGTCGATAAGGAAATTCTTGTGTCGAGCTGTTTCCAGAGAGTCTTCCAAAAGATGCTGACAAATATAGAATCTCTGTCGGAAATAATGGTTGTTGGTAAACCATAATAATTCTAGACATGTTCAAATAAAAGTTGAGCGGTCTGCTGCGTTGTCGTAGTCTTCTTGAATGGAATCAAAATGGCCATCTTGGAAAATCTGTCGACTACTACTAAGATCATGTCAAGATGATGTTTGGTAGTAGGATATCCCATCACGTAGTCCATAGAAATAGATTCCCATGGTCAACTAGGAACTGGAAAAGGTATGTAAAATCTTTGTCGTCGATTAGGCGATTTAGCAATGGCACAAACGACACATGATCAAATGTAATTTTTGACGTCAGTTTTAAGTGAATGCCAAAAGAAATACTTCTGCATAATAAAAAGGGTCTTTTCTACTCCAAAGTGTCCTGCAGTCTTGTTGTAGTGCGCATCCCAAATGATTTGTTGTCGATGCTCACCTTTTGGTACACAAAGTTGTCCAAGCTTGTATAGCAAAGTGTCTTTTAGGAAATAGTCCGAGGTCAACGAATTGTCAGTCTGAAGTTGTTGATAGACTGATGAAAATTCATTGTCTTCCTGATACAATTGAGGCCATGATCCGCACGTGGATAGGGATCATGAGGGGGACAACAGTTCGACTGAATGAGTCAGATCTGTTATGGCAGAAGCTTAAGAAATAGAATATGCAAAGCAGGAATACACTACATAGACAGAACACAAATATACACAAACAATGTGCGGGAATGTGAACTGATCTTCTCTATTACTGGATATAAGTTCATCGATTGATGTATGTTACAATATTATACATGCTTATATAGAGTGTACTGAGATGCTTGGGTTCCTTCCCGTTACATTTAGTTACAGGAGAAGTTAGAATGGTTCAACATTTCAACCGTTACAGTCAACTGGAAGATAGAGAGACATTCTACCAAATTTCGACAGTCGCAGATCGACACTGCATGTCGATGTCGTGAAACTGTGAAGTCACGGAACTTGTCAAAGTCACGGATTTCTCGGCGTTGTGTCGACGTCGATGACTTGTCAAAGGTGTGTCGAAGTTAGAATCCAATAATAATGCCAACTGCGATGTGGATCATACCTCCTTCCTTAAGAAACAATGGTCCCCATTTTTTGCTTGTGAAGGTGAGGAAACTTGTCAGTCAGTTCAGTAGCAGAGTACCACTTTTCTTGTGTTGGGATATGTCCAGATTTAGCAACTTGAAATAAGGGAATTATGTTCATCCTTGTATGGTATACTCGTCCTCCCACAATGGTGTCGCAAGGAAGAGGCTCCTGAACATCTGGATGGATGTCGTCGGGTTTTGTTGTCGGTAAGTCATTCTATTCCAATAGTGGTGCATGGTATGGTCGAAGTAGATCCACATTGAATACTGGATGCAGATCTAGGCATGCAGGAATGTCAAGATGGAAAGAGTTTTCGCCAATTTGTCGAAGAATACTGTACGGACCATATCACAAAGGATTTAGCTTCTTGAATGGACTAGTGAAGCACTCCTTCTTGAGATGTAACCAAACCTTATCCCCAATTTGGAATGAATGAGGAATACGATGCTTGTTGTGTCGGGCCTTAGCTTTCTCATTTGCGTGTTGCGACATTTCTTGTGCTTGCTTCTGGATGTTGCAGATCTAATCTCAAAACTTCAAGGCTTTATCAACTTCTTGCTGGTTATAGTCGGTGTCATAGTTTGACTGTGTCGAGGAGCTGATCAAGTCGATAGGGGCTAAGGGTTGAAATCCGTAACAGATATCAAATGGACTCTTTCCTGTAGAGCAGTGTTGAGCACGATTGTAGTTGTGTTGTATGTATGGAAGAATTTCATCCCATGTTCGTCGATGCTTGTGGTTGTACATGCGAAGAAGTTGTACTACCAAGCGATTCACAAATTCCGTATGTCTGTCGGTCTGAGGATGGGAAGCTGTCGAAAATGAGAGTTGTGTGTCCATATTTTTCAGAAGATTCTTCCAAAATATGATGAGGAATATGGCATCTTGATCGGAAGTAATGGTTGTGGGTAAACCAAAGTGTTTCCAAACATATGTGAAGAAGAGTTGGGCAGTCTGTTGCGTCGTCGTGGTCTTGTTGCATGGTATGAGAATGGACATCTTGGAAAATATGTCGACTACTAATAAGATCGCTTCGTGATGATGTTTGGTAGTAGGATATCCCGTCAAGTAGTCCATAGAAATAGATTCCCATGGTCGACTAAGAACTGGCAGAGGTGTGTACAATCCCTATCGTTGATTAGGAAGTTTAGGAATGGAATAAACCATGCATGATCGAATGTACTTGCTGAAGTAAGTTTTAAGTGTATGCCAAAATAAATAATTTTGGAGAATAGAAAGTTTATTTTCTACTCCAAAGTGTCTTGTAGTCTTGTTGTAGTGCGTGTCCCAAATGAGTTGTTATCGATGCTCACCGATCGGTACAAAAAGATGTCCAAGCTTGTATAGCTAGGTGTCTTTCAAGAAGTAGTCGGAGGTCAACGACTTGTCAGGCTAAAGCTGTCGGTATATTGGTGAGAATTCGATGTTGTCCTAATACAATTGAGGCCAAGTGGTCGTTTTGTAACCTTGCATACTCATCACTGTGAAAATGAGAGTAATGGGTGGTCGACTCATACAATCAACGGCGGTGTTAGATTTACCTTTCCGATACTTAATCACCAACTGTAACTGTTGTAGGTAATTAATCCACTTGAGTTGTATGGTTTTCTGTAGTTTCTACTGGGTCAAAGCGAACTGTAGAGGCTAATGGTCAGTGAGGATGACCGTTTCCTTACAAAGGATGTATTGCCTCCATTGCTTGAGATCTTGCACAATGGCGTAAAGTTCTTTTTTTGTACGTCGAATATATTCTAACTGTGTCGTTAAACGTTTTGGAATGAAAAGTGACTGGGTGACTAGACTGAGTGATCACTGCACCCAGGGCATAGTCCGATGAGTGATCGCAAAGGTACACTTGTCCATGTTCAAGTAAAGTCGATGTTGTTGGAGAGTGTCAAGGAATTGTTGAAGTTGTCTGACATGTTCTTCCCATGATTGACTGAAAATAAATATGTCATCAAGGTAGACAATGACCCATTTTTCGATGAAAGTTCGAAGAATGTTATCCATGTATCGCATGAAGGTCGCAGGTGCATTAATTAGGTCGAAGGGCATGAATAACCATTCAAACAATCCTTCCTTGGTCTTGAAATCATTTTTCCACACATCTGAGGCTTCAATTGGATTTTGATGATATACTGACTTGAGGTCGAGCTTAGTAAATAATATAGCACCTTTCAGACAGTCGATGAGCTCATCTATCCGCAGTAGAGGGTAGTGATTATTTCCGAAATTTTGTTGAGTTCCTTGTAGTCGATGCACATGCACCAAGTCTTGTCTTTCTTTGGAACGAGGACGAATAGACTTCCACAAGGGGAAGAGCTTGGTCGGATATGACCTTTGTCGATCAAATATTTGATTTGTCTGTGAATCTCTTCATTTTCAAGAATGGATCATATGTAAACAAATACGTTAGGCAAAGAAGAACCGGGAGCAAGTTCAATGGAGTGGTTTACCTCGAAATGTTGAGGTACTCCGTCCAGATCTTGGAATAAACTCCGATATTTGAGAACATTTTCGATCAACTGCTTCTGTTGGGAGCTGCACCGGTCGGTAAGTCGACTTGTCACTGCAATCTTCCTAGAATGTTGTGGTTTGATCATGATTAACGCGAACTTCTGAGCATGATTGATGATATTCTTTGTCTGTTTAGCAGATATCATTGAAACCGTTGGTGTAGGTCATCGCTTTGGAATGTTATACCATTGATTCTAGATTCTGACAATCACCTTCTGCAGTTGTGACTGATAACTTCCATGGTGATCCCATAGGTAAGGTTTCCCAAATAGGGCTTCAGCTATGGAGAGTGGTGCTACGTTGCATAGCACTTCATCTTCAAAAGGATTTATGAAGTAGCTGAGTTTGCATTGTAGGGTGATCCAGAGTTCCTGTCCACCCTTCATCCAACCGATCTTGTAAGCATGAGGATGCAGAGTGGTGACAAGACCTAGTTTATTCACAAGATCTTCAGAAATGAATTTCTTCTGGCTACCATTGTCCACAATCAGATGTAATGGATTGTGCTAAACACATGTCCATGTATGGAACAGGCACTCTCATTCCTCCTTGTCGATGATAGTCGAGGCTGTTGGAGTGGTCGATATTGATGTCAAAAGGGTCATTGCATCTAGATCAGATTCTTCCACCATATTGTCGAATGCATCAGATGTCGATACTTTTGCCAAAAATGTCTTCAGGTATTTGCATTCAGATGTATCATGCCAAGATGAGTGGTGGTAATCACACCATTTTCCATTGGGCAGTTGTTTGCTATGTTCCCTTTTTTGAAAAGGATTTTTGTCGTGATTTGGATTTGGCAGTGTCGGCTGAGAATATTTTGACTTGTCAAAGTCAGATGGTGCCTTCTTGTCGGGTGGTCGTCCTGATGTCGGTTTTGTCGCGAAGCGTGCTTTCCCTTTCTGCTTGGTTTCAATTTTGCTGGCATAGCGGAATGCATACGAAAGCATATTGACTGTCAGAAACTCCATCTCTTGCTGAATGTACTGGGACAATCCGCTGACATACTTCAGATTAAGCAATTTCTCTTCTTATTGGACGCTAAGTCTAGCCATGAGTCGATCGAACTCATCGGTGTAACTTTGTACTGACTGTTCTTTCCATTTCGTTAGCTGCTGCCACTTCTTATACTGTTGCTCAAGGTATTTAGGCGGGTAAAATTCATTTCGGATGTGTTCGATGAATTTATCCCATGTGTCGATGGGGTCTCCTCTTTTCTCCATCTTTGTCGAGAGGTTCTCCCACCAGCAGTGCACAGATGTTGACATCTTTAAGGCTGCAATGGTGATCTTGTCAGCTTCTGATAGTTGATTCACGGAGTAATAGGATTCCAATTGTTGCACGCAATTGTTGACGGATTCCACATCAATATTGCCTTCAAGATTCAGTATGTCCAAATTCATTTGCACTTTGAAGGGGCTGATTTTTTTGAGTGAATTCTCATCAAAAATCCTTCGGATGTCGAATCAAATCGTGTGAGAATTTCATTGAACTGGGTGAACATTTCAGTCTGTTGCCGAGTCAGCACTTACTCAAAAAGTTGTGTTATCTCGTTGGATGCATGTCTATCGTCTATTTCTTCTTCCATTTCTGGAGGTAGCGTCTTCTTGGATTGATGAGATTGTGAGCGTGTTTGAACATGCATAAGTCGGTAACTTCGCTAGAAGTGTCTATGCAAACTTAAGCATGAAAACAACTAAGAGCTCTGATACCAATGATCCGCATGTGTCCAGGGAGCATGAGGTGACAATAGTTCGACTAAATGAGTCGGATCTTTTATGGTGGAAGCTTAAGAAATATAATATGCAAAGAAGGAAGACACTACACAAACAAAACAAAAATATACACAGACAATGTGTGGGAATGTGAACTGATGTTCTCTATTATTGTATATAAGTTCATCAATTGATGTATGTTACAATATTATACATGCTTATATAGAATGTGCTCAGACGCTTGGGTGCCTTCCCATTACGTTCAGTTACAAGAGAAGTTAGAATGGTTCGGCAGTTCAACTGTTACAGTTGACTGGAAGACAGAGAGACAGTCTGTCAAAGTTCGACAGTCATAGGTCATAGATTGACGTTGCATGTTGATGTCATGAAACTGTGAGGTCATGGAACTTGTCGAAGTCATGGATTTGTCGATGTTGTGTCGATGTCGATGACTTGTCGAAGATGTGTCGAAGTTAGCATCGACAGTAATTCCAAATGCGATGTGGATCAGGCCAAGTGGTGGTGTCATATTTTGATGGCATAGAGGAATGCATCAGTAAGTGTATTGACTATCATAAACTCCATCTCTTGGTGAATGTACTGGGACAATCCGCTAACATACTTCAGGTTAAGAAATTTCTCTTCTTATTGGATGCCAAGTCTAGCCATGAGTCGATAGAACTCCTCGGTGTAAATCTGTACTAATTGGTCTTTCCATTTCGTTTAGCTGCTGCCACTTCTTATACTGTTGCTGAAGGTATTTGGGTGGGTAAAATTCCTTCTGGATGTGTTCGACGAATTTATCCCATGTGTCGATGGGGTCTCCTCTTTTCTCCATATTTGTCGAGAGGTTCTCCCACCAGTAGTGCACAAATGTTGAAATCTTTAAGGTTGCAATGGTGATCTTGTCAACTTATGAGAGTTGATTCACAGAGTAATAAGATTCCAATTGTTGCACCCAATTGTCAATGGATTCTGTGTCAATATTTCCTTCAAGATTCAGTATGTCCAAATTCATTGGCACTTTGAAGGGGCTGATTTTTTCGGAGTGAATTCTCATTGAAAATCCTCCAGATGTCGAAGCAAATCGCGTGAGAATTTCATTGAATTGGGCAAACATTTCAGTCTGTTGTCAAGTCAGTGCTTTCTCAATAATTTGTGTTGTCTCATAGGCTGCATGTCTATCATCTGTTTCTTCTTCCATTTTTGGAGGTAGCGTCTACTTAAATTGCTGAGATTGGGAGCGTGTTTGAACATGCATAAGTCGTTAACTTCGCTGGAAGTGTATATGCAAACTTCAGCATGAACAAAGCTGAGAGATATGATACCAATGATCCGCACATGTCTAGGGAGCATGAGGGGGACAACAGTTCGACTGAATGAGTCGTCTCTATAGTGGCAGAATCTTAAGAAATAGAATATGCAAAGAAGGAATACAATAAACAGACAAAACACAAATATACACAAACAATGTGCGGGAATGCGAACTGATCTTCTCTATTACTATATATAAGTTCATTGATTGATGTATGTTGCAATATTATACATGCTTATATAGAATGTGTTGAGATGCTTGGGTTCCTACCCGTTACATTCAATTGCAAGAGAAGTTAGAATGCTTCAGCAGTTCAACTGTTATAGTCGATTGGAGGACAGAGAGACAGTTTGTCGAAGTTTGACAGTCGCAAGTCGCAGATCGACGCTGGATTTCGATGTTGCAAAAATGTGAGGTCGTGGAACTTGTCGAATTTACGGATTTGTCGACGTTGATGACTTGTCAAAGATGTGTTGAATTTAGCATCGACAATAATGCCAACTGCGATGTGGATCAGGCCAAGTCGTGGTTTAATAACCCTGCATACTCATCACTGTAAGAAGGAGAGTAATGGGTGGCCAACTTAGACAATCGGCGGCGACATTGGATTTACCTTTCCCATACTTAATTACCAACTGAAATTGTTGCAGGAAATTAATCCACCTGAGTTGTCGAGTTGTCTGTAACTTCAACTAGGATGGGGTGAACTGTAAAGGCTTGTGGTCAGTGAGAATGACCATCTCCTTGCCAAGAATATAATGTATCCATTTCTTAAGAGCTTGAAAAATGGCGTACAGTTCTTTCTCATACGCCGAATATCTTCTAATAGTGTTGTTAAAAGTTTTGGAATGAAAAGAGACTGGGTTAATAGACTGATTGATCATTGCACCCAAGGCATAGTCCAATGCGTCCATCTCGATCTCAAAGGGCTGATGCAAATCAGGTAACACAAGTACTGGTGCAGTACAAAGCTTGTGTTTGAGCTATTCGAAAGCTGCTTGTTGTGTCGATGTCCATTTGAAGACAATTTTAATATTTCCTTTGGTCAACTGATTCAAAGGCTAGGCTATTTGACTAAAGTCGAGTATGAATCGTCGATAAAAATTCACCAAACTAAGAAAAATTCTTAGTTCATGAACGGTTTGAGTAATGGGCCAATCTTTGAGGATTTGTACTTTGTCTAGATCGACATGAATTCTTACAGAGTTGATTACAAACCCCAAATATTTGATGTTGTTCATCACAGAGGAACATTTGTCCATGTTCAAGTAGAGTTGATGTTGTTGGAGAGTGTTGAGGACTTGTCAAATTTTTCCGACATGTTCTTCCCATGATCGACTGAAAATCAATATAACGTCGAGGTAGACAATGACCTATTTTCCGATGAAAGGTCGAAGAGTGTTATCCATATACCGCATGAAGGTTGCAAGTGCATTGGTTAAGCCAAAAGGCATGAATAACCATTCAAACAATCCTTCCTTGGTAATGAAATAAGTTTTCCATACATCTGTGGGCTCAAATGGAATCTGATGATATCCCGACTTTAGGTCGATCTTAGTAAAGAATTTAGCACCTTTCAGACAGTCAATGAGCTCGTCTATCCGTGATAGAGGGTATCTATTCTTTACCGAAATTTGGTTGAGGGCTCGGTAGTCGATGCACATGCACCAAGTCCCATATTTCTTTGGAACGGGGACGACTGGACTTCCATATATATGACCTTTGTCCGATATGACCTTTGTTGATCAAATATTGAATTTGTTTGTGAATCTCTTCATTTTTTATAATGGATATTCTGTAAATAGATGTGTTAGGTAATGAAGAACCAGGAGAAAGTTCAATAGAGTGTTTTACCTGGCAATGTAGAGGTACTCCATCTGGATCTTGGAATAGGTAGCGGTACTCATCAAGAATATTGTCGATCGGTTGCTTTTGTCAGAAACTGCACTGGTCGATGAGTTGATTGGTTGTTGCAGTCTTCCATGAATGTTGCAGCTCAATCATGATCAATGCGAATTTTTGAGCATGGTTGATGAGCTTCTTCATCTGTTTAGCAGATATCATTGCAACCGTTGGTGTAGGTCGTCGCTTTGGTATGCCATACAATTGGTTCTGAATTCTGACAATCACTTTCTAAGGTCGTGATTGGTAACTTCCATGTCGATCCCATAAGTAATGCTTCCTAAACAAGGCGTCGGCTACGGAGAGTGGTGCCAGGTCGCAGAGTACTTCATCTTCAAAAGGCTTAATGAAGTAGGTGATTTTTCATTTCTGGGTGATCCTTAGTTCCTTTCCATCATTCATCCAACCGATGTTATAAGGATGAGGATGTGGAGTGGTAACAAGGCCTAGTTTCTTCAAGAGATATTCAGAAACAAAGTTTTTCTAGCTACCATTATCCAATATCAGATCCAATGGATTGTTTTGAACCCATATCTTTGTATGGAATAGGCTCTCTCATTACTCCTCTTCGATGATAGTTGAGGTTGTTGTAGTGGTCGGTGTCGATGTCCAAAGGGTCATTGCTTCTGGGTCAGTTTCTACCAGAGTTTTTTCGAACAAGTCGGATGTCGACACTTTTTCCAAAAATGTCTTCTAAGCTTTGCATTCAAACGTATCATGCCATGATGAATTGTGGTAATCACACCATTTCTCGGTAGGAGTTTTTTTTCTACGTTTCCTTTTGTCTTTCTAAGAATTCCTTTTTCCATGATATTTCTTTGTCGGAGTCGACTAAAAATGTCTTGACTTGTCAAAGTTGGTTGGTTCCTTCTTTTTGGGTGGTCGTCATGTCAGTTTAGTTGCGAAGCATTCTTTTCCTTTCTTTTTGGCTTCAAGCTCACTATCATAGTGGAATTCATTAGCAAGTGTATCGACAATCAGAAACTCCATCTCCTGCTGAAGGTACGGGGATAATCTATCGACGTACTTCATGACAAGCAATTTCTCTTCTTCTTGAACGCCACGTCTAGCCATTTCTCTGTATTGACTGGTATTTCCATTGGCTTAGTTGCTTACACTTCTTATATTGTTGTTCAATGTACTTGGGTGGGTAAAAATCCTTTTGAACATATTCGACAAATTTCTCCCATGTCTCTATGGGGTCTCTACTTTTCTCCATCTTTGTCGATAGGTTCTCCCACCATCAGTGCACAGATGTTGACATATTTAAGGATGAAATGGTGATATTTTCAGCTCCTGAGAGTTGCTTCAGAGAGTAATAGGATTCCAGTTGTTGTACCCAATTGTTGATGGATTCCGTGTCAATATTGCCTTCTAGATTCGGTATGTCCAAATTCATTTGAACCTTGAATGGAATGATTTTGTCGGAGTTAGATCTTGTTAGAAATCCTCCTGATGTCGAAGCAAATCGCGTGAGAATCTCATAGAACTAGGAAAACATTTCAGTTCGTTTTCAAGCGAGGGCTTGCTCTATGAGGTTCTCTTTCTCGTCAATTGCATGTCTACTATATATTTCTTCATCCATCTTTGAAGGTAGTGTCTTCTTGGATTGTTGAGTTTGTGAGCGTGTTTGAACAAGCATAAGTAAGGTAACTTCGATGGAAGTGTCTACGCACAACTTAAGCATGAACAAAGCTAAGCTCTAAATAAGTCAATCTCTAAAGCTCCGATACCAATGATCCGTACGCTCCCAGGTGCATGATGGGGACAACAGTTCAACTGAATGAATCGGTATTGTTGTGGAAGAAGCATAAGATTAAGCAATGTAGGAAATACACTACACACATAAGCATACACACACATAGATAATATGTAGGAATGAAAACTAATCTCTTCTTCTCTATTGCTTGTTCTTTGTATATTAAAATATTTTACATGCTTATATAGAGCGTTGAGAACGCTTGGGTGTCTACACGTTACGTTCAGTTACAAGAGAATTTAGAACGGTTTCAGAATTTCAACCGTTACGGTCGACTGGAAGACACAGAGGCAATCTGTCGTAGTTCGTCACTCGCCAATGTCGATGATCCATGTTGACGTCATTGCTTGTCGAAGTTGTTGAACTTGTCGAAGTCGATGTTGTTGAACTAGTTGAATTTGAAGTTGTTGAACTTATCAAAGTCGAAGTTGTTGAACTTATCGAAGTCGATGTCGGCATCCGACAATAATTCCAAATACTAGGTGGATCATTGGAGACCAAACTGAATAATTGAGCTGCCGATAGTTAGAAGCTTGAAAATGAGATCACCCTCCTAAAATAAAAATTGGAAAAGGTCACAGAAGAAAAGGAAGAGAAATCTAGGGAATTTCTGTCACTGAAAAATCAGCTACATAAACAATGTGATAACCAAGATCATCTTCAAGCAAGTCAATTAGAGGTTATCTCTCTCAAAGAAAGAAACTTGAGTATGAGAAACAACTTGATGAACAATGAACTACATTGCAAGAAAAATAAGAAGAATTGAAAAGGATGCAAGGCTAGGTCATGGTATCAAAAATATATGCTAGAAGCACAAAGGTACTAAATGAAATTCTCAGTAAGTAAAGATCTACTCACAACAAAATTGGTATAGGTTTTGAGAATAATTGTGAAAAGGAAGTGGAGAAAATTGCGCAAATAAAGAAGGTGGACATGTGCAAATCAATTCATTGTTGGAAATGCACAATGGTTGGACATATTGAAAGTACTGCTACAATATACCCTGTTACAAGTGCAACAAAATTGGTCACGCGACTCAGGATTGTGGAAATTCAAGGAATATTGTGAAACATTGAATAAAGAAGGATGATAAATTTTTGAATCAAACAGCATAGGAACCATCAATAAATGTCAAAGAAGAGATCATTGTTGTGAAATGGTCTGAAGGAAGAAAAGGGTGATTACTAATGCGGGGCCAAATGAACCTCTCAAAGAAATAAAATGAGACTTTGGAGACACACATGTCTCCACCCTAGCATGACACTGACGACCATTAGTTGGACCCGTCACAGTAGGGCATGCATGCGACATCGTAAACTGCGACAATGGGGATAAATAACGAGTTAGTGGTGCAGTGGCACGAACAACATTAATTACTCAAACATAAATAATATTAATGATAGGAAGTGGTTAAATGGATTTGGACAAAACAAAATCAAGTCAAATTTGCACTTTCTGATTTTCGAAATAAATCAAATCCTGACAAATCTACAAAGAAAGGAAATAATTAATTAAGACGATTCTAAATCAAGAACTAAATGCTCAGTCCAAACTATTGCGTCTATTGATAATAAGATCTATTGTTTATGCAGTGATTACCAAAGTAACAACTGAATATCATGGCACTCAGAAGCAAATGCAGAACCAAGAACCCATTTGTGAGAAAGACAAAAGACTCTAAGAAGACTGAAAAACCCGAACTTGAGTATATTCCATCCCAAAAAACTGATGCGCCAAATGTGACTCTACCAGAAGTAGAAGACACTCAGTTGAAAGATCGAATGAGAACTGAAGGTGTTCTTGTTGAAGGAAACCTACATGGCCTATTGCATAAGTTCACTTTTGCGGATCAGAATGTTGTTGATGAAGAAAAATTTCTAGGGTTAGCTACAGATAAGTATATGGAAAGGAAGGAAATATCAGATCCAAGGATTCTGAAAGTGATGGTACTCAAGGAATGGGAATACAAACTTTCAAAACCTGGAGTGCTAAATCTACTAGAAATACGTCATTTTGGAAAATATTCACAAGTAAATATGTGCGTTAAGTTTCTACTATCATAGGTACATGATGGGTATTTATGTATAAACAAACCTATTCCAATAAATTCCAATATTATAGAAGAACTTACGGGATTTCCCTCAGTTGGAGAGGACATAAGCCCTCTAATGAGCAGAAGTAAAGAAAAGGATTTGGGTAAGAAGATGGATGAAAAATATGGAACCTAGTGAGCAAGGAGATGATTCTCAGTCGCATAGATAAAATATGAAGCTATAAGGTTTAACGCATAGCTACTGGTGTGAAAATTGTTCCAAAATAATCATCAATATCATGTCTCAGCAACAATCATTGCAAGAGCAGAAATATATGTCGAAGGTGTTCAGATGAATTGGTCAACTTTTATGTTGAATGAGTTTCTTGAAGATTTTCTAAAAGCACAAGAAAAAGGTAACCCCTTTCACTATACCAAGTTATTAATTTGTATTTATCTCCCAGGTTGGAAGGAACCTGAAGGAAGTCATTTTTTCATTAGAAATAGAAAACCCTTTCAAGCTACAAGGTTTGTGAATATGTGGGTCTTTGAAAATAAGGAATGAAAAAAGAAAACAACATTAATTTCTTCTTATACAATGACGAAATCAGGTTCATCTTGAAAAATTCTCCACAGATATCTCCTCATGTTGTTGAAACTTACAAAGGAAGCATACACTTCAAGATCAAAATGCATCACACTTATCTACAAGCAAAAAGGACCCCAACAAACGATGGTGTCCTACTATATTCATATGATCTAAATAAGACATTGCAAAAATTATTTGAGATTGGGATGCAGAATGGAGGGTTCCATTAATTGAAAATGAAGAAGTAGAGCAACAAAAATAATCAACCGAAACAACAGAAGAGACAAACAATTCGGAAATGCTTACCAAGCCAGTGCAACAAAATGTGAAAACCAAGAAGAGAAATGAAACGGTTCTGAGGTGAAGGTTCCTCAAAGAAGAAAACAAAGGTATCTGAACCTGACTCAGCACAACCAATGACAATAGAATACCTTGAATGAATCAACACATAAATCAGAAATACAGTTGAAGAGGCAATTATAAAACATAAGCACAAAGGACGAGATTGAAGATATTTCTACACAACAAAGAGAAGCACTGACGAAGATTGATGAACAATATGGAATATTAAATCAACTAGTAAAGAATATTTGGGGAGAATAAAAAATGGTTGAGTCAAATCAAGGTAGTTTGACATCTACTCCCACCAAGTCACTGAAGGATATAGGGCTACATCAAAGGTTGAATATCTCATCTATAGCAATGAAATTTCCTACCCAAATGCAGAATGAGGTAAGTCATGTACAATTAATTTTATCACAGCTAAACTCAGATGAGTTACATGAACTGCATACGTCTACTGCACAAGAAATAAGAAGAAGACATGAAGAAGATGCAATTAAACTAAATACATGTCAAAAGGAGAATAATGTGTATAGAAAAGGACCGAAAAGGAATTAACTACACATAATATAGTCCGGCTATAAAAGGAAGCAACTACACAAGGTATCTTGTTAAAACATGAACTTGACAAAGAACAACAGGATGTCTCTAGCATGCAAAAGATAGTAGAAGAAGTATACAACATACTTCCAGATACTCACAAGAATGAATAAATATCCTAAGAAAGAAATATGATCATAATAGGAGAATTCATTCATAAATTATAGACCAAATTTAAAAGTCAAGCATCAAAAACGTATCTAGGAGTGGAAAAGGAATTTGGAAAGAAAAATACTGCAATTGAAGGCCTTAAAACTATGGGAGTAATATGTACAAAACTACATGAAGAGAGTGTTCAAATATGGAAAAATCTAGTTGAGGATCTAGTTAAGGATGAATAGCTTAAACAAGTAAATGAGAGGCTACATACAACACAAGACCTAGAACGACAGATTCTTAACAGTCTGACTAGTCTTCCAATAGTAGAAATGACTAGTAAAATGGGAGACTGCAAGAAACAACAACAAGAAGTGAACAGGATACGTGAAGAACAATGAAAAAGTTATCGAAAGACTTGGGCCTTGACGAGAGGAATATTTCAGCATTACAAAATCTTGTCCTCTATTGCAACATGAAATTAAGGAGGCAATCAATCATTGTTTTGAAACACTAAAACCAGTTCACCATGAAGTCCAAAATGGTTATTGCAAGAAAGGAAGAAGAATTAAAAGAAAAAGTTGCATCCATAACAAAAAATCTACAAAATATTAAATCTATCATATAGGAACACAAAAGCAACGTAGCATGATGACATGGGGAGTTATCACTGGAAGCAGTCAAGTTGAGGCCGACACAAAACATATAAGAAGAATCTACATAGCGCAAGAAATGGCACCTCTTTTCCATTGATGTCAAGGGGGGAGAAATGTATGAAGCTGAGGCATGAAATGCACATTAGATGCTGACACACATCAGATACTAATATGAATACTCAGAGACATGAAATGATGCATGAAGTCAGCGTGACAGAACAAAAAGGGGGAGAATTGCAAACATCAAAGGAACAATATGAAACTACAACAAACGTGAAAGAGTGTGAAGAAGATCACTTGGAAGAATTGCAGATAGCAAAAGAAACAACATGAAGCTACAACAGACGTGAAAGAACATGAGGATGAATGAACATATGGTATGTTCAGATGCAACAAGAAGTAGCATGGTTTTCGCATAGATAGAAAAATTACTGACAGTATAGAGTGCACTAGCCAAAATCCCAAAGAATTTAGGGGGAGCATATACACAAGGGGAGCACTACGACAAAATACAGATGAAGCATACAGTTCAAAGAATATCATGTACAACTTCATAAGGTGTTGACATCAATTCCAAAGGGGGAGATTGTTGAGCATTGATTGTCATTGATGTCAACTAAAGATGATGTCAAGGATTTGTCTATCAACTAATGTCAAAGAGGATGTCAAATGATTCATTCTGAGTCATTGATATCAACTGAAGTCAAAGTGGATACAACATTCCTGCATAAGTATGAAGAAGTATATGGAAGCCACTTTGAAATAGTACATGCACAAGATGAAGAAGAACATGAATACCAGAAGTATATGTGCAAGTGCTGAAGGTGACATATATATATATATATATATATATATATGCAAATTTGGAGTATATATAGGAGTGCATTCAGTCTGAAGATGTGAATCAAGGATACAACATGCATGACAAGTTTGAAAAAGTACATAAGAATATACATCATGAATATCCAGTTCCAAAAGGAACACAAGTAATGTATCATACATAATTTGGTTCCTACGTAGAATTCATGTCCACCAAATCCACATTCACATGGTATCAGCCAAGGAGTTGGTTGGACAATGGTACATGTGCTCAAGTAGCCAAGGAGTTGGTTGGACAATGGTACAAGAGCTCAAACAGCTAAGGAGTTGGTTGAACAAATGGTACAAGTACACAAGAAAGCCTGAGCATTGCTTGGTTAATAGTTGGAAGTGTGCAAGCAGTTATTGGTTGGGCAATCCTGAAAGCATGCATGCATATCCAATTAGAAGATGCTTTCAATAAGTGAAATGTACACAAGTTCCTAGAAGTGTACAGTGGTTGAATACCATCTATGAGAAAATTCCACAGCCGACGGTATAGTAGGTGCTAAATTCCCACAAAGGATGACAAGGAAAAGGATAAAGACACACTTAGAATAGGTTGGAGTATGCGTAGAATCTGTAAAGTATCAATGCACCAAGGGCACATTACCCACGAGAGATGATGTATCACAAGTCATAGACGCATCAAGATGAAGTGTAAGATTGCACACATACCATAAGTCAATGATACATTACGAGTGCAAAGGTACACCACCAAGGTGTAAAGTACCACTAAGTTTTGGACCTTGAAGGTGCTTGATACATCAAAGATGACACATCAATAGCACAGATGATGACACGTGGCATATGCACATTCCGTGAAGTATGGACGAAGGATGTCATGACCAACTTGTGAGGATACAATCCATGCAGGACATGTATAAATAGAGATGAAAGTTGGAGATTGAAAGTAATCTTGATGGAGAGAGTATAAGAGCTTCGAGTGCAAGTTTTGATTGTTTTTCGGGGCATCAAGGGGCTCATGGACATAATAGAAATATCTAGCGAAGAGCCGAATGCTCACCTATAGTAGAATGAATAATTGATGGTGCACAAAATGATGGGATAGAACTATGATAAATGCACGAATACTGAAATGATGAAATACTAAAGTATGCGCAAGTGTCCGATGTTTTGAAGAACAGTATTACAATCAGCATGCAGATAGTCAGATATGTTGTAGAGACAGAAGCGTAAAGACATAACAAAAATTTATCATATATTGCACATATGTCTAGCATATGCATATGAACATAGATGAAGGTGTGCGAAGTTGAGAACTCCATCTGATGCGCAACAACATAACAGTAGTAGGATCCGATAGGCCTGTTAGCACTCAAAATTTCTCCTTTGGTTGTGGAAGGAGATTTCCAAGGTAACCTTTGCAAACCAATCTTTAGGAGGGAAGCTGGCTTCTTTCCTACCAGATAGGGCTCTCTCAATAAATAAATACAATGGCCATAAATATTTCAAAATAATATCATTTAATATTGCAAATTGATGAAACACAGGGATACCATTCGGCATGGAGACAAAATTAGGATCTTTTTATAAGTAAACAGAGTCTAAACAATGTGATTTTTACAAAGGCAAGGTAGCTATTCTTTTATAGTCGAGTTCTTGCTTATAGGTGGTATTTGAAGAAAAATGGACAATCCATTAACATTGGTAACCCAATAAAGATGAATCCAACATCAAATTTAGAAGAAAATATTTATGGATACTTGAATCCCATAGATCAGAGCATAATAAAATGAATTCTCACCTAATAAAATCTCATCCAATCATGAAAGAAAAAATAATGAAAATGAGATAACGGAAAAAAGCATTCGCATGAGATGAAGGAAAATACATGCTGTAAATAAAGAACACATGAATCTTTGCTCCGAAAAATTCTGCTCAACTCTGTAGCATTTATATTCGTCTTGAAAATTTTCGATACAAAATATTTTTTTCTTTTTACCAGTTCCAACCTTTATTACATTGCAAAGCATGTATTTATACATGAAAATGATTCTTGAGCCAAAACCTAACTACTTATTTCCAAAATTAGAAAACTTTAACTAACTTATTACATATTAGACTATTTTTGCCAAAATTTTAATCTTCGTAATCTTCAAAATATACCATCTTTATTTCTTCTTTATCAAATGCAACTCCAGTACATATTCTTGTTCGGACAAGAATCTTTATGTGTGCAAATTATACTTCATTCTCCCATACTTTTCAACTTTTTTCCACTGTTCTATAGAAGGGATCTCATAACTCATCATTTATTTAACCAAAACTTTCATCTCCACGTGATTTACAAGAGAAATAGGAGGTAGCATTTCTCCTATTATCATTAACTGATTCAAGATTTCAAAATCAGCTGTGATCTTCTGCAATATTAATTTTCCTGTCAATACCTGGGTCATGCCTTCAAACTTTTGATGATCCATTCTGATTTGGAACAACAAACCTTTATATTCATTTTGGGAAATTAACTTGTTCTCTTCATTCCAAAAGGAAGGGAGTCCTTTCTGAATTAAATCTGTAAACAAGTTTTTGAAAGAATCAACCTGTCGTTTCATTTGGTTTACCTTTTCTTGGACACTTTCAACATGATGATGTTTTCCAATTATTCACCTAGCCCAGGTTACTACTGTAATTCTATTTTTAATTCCCAATACCTTTAAATCATATTTTGTCAAAGTATTAAGAAAATCAATTGTGTTTTGAGCTGTATCCTTTGGTTTTTTATCTAAATTTTTTCTCATGGTTGTACAACTCTATGTACTTTCATTTACCATTGTTTCTTTAGTCTTCATAAAATTCAGAAACGATCTGAATTTTCCAGCTTCAGTTATTATCAAATCCCAAATCATATTCTCGGAACCCTGCAAAGGAAGCTACCCTGTAACCTAAGAAATCATCTTTTCATTCTTGTCAAGCAACTCTTTATTTTTATTTTCAAACTCTTGTCTCTCTTCCTCTTTCTTCTGGATTTCTTCATTCAATTTTTTCTTTTTTTCTTTTAGGTTGACCTGAGACATAGATTGAATTAAATTTTGTGTGCTTTTCTCTTCATTCTCTTGTCATGTTCCCTGTTTTTCGTGTGTTGCTCATGTTTGTTTGTTTTTCAAATCATTAGTTTGAGCTATAAGACTCAGTCTTTTTTCCTCCCAGCTCACTTCATGTTCTGTGAATTTGAGCAGCTTGGCTTTACAATCATCTAGCTCTTGAGAAAGAGTTTATTTCTCTTGTTCTAAAACTATTAATTCAGATGCCTCAATTAACCATGTTCCTGGAATGTTGAGCTTCTTTTTCAGTAATTGGATTGTATTTTCTTTTTCACTCAAACGTTTTTTAGCTGCTTGACCCTTATTTGGATCACCATATGTTTGCACCAAATCAACCTGTAGTTTCTTTATCTGTTGTCGATGAGCAGTCTTTTCAATCTTTTCCTATTTCAATTGAGTTTCGAACCTATCAACTGTAGATTGCATTTTTGAAATCTTCAAGGTAGCCTTCAGTAAGTCTGTGTAGATTACTTCCCCAATTTGTCTATGCAAATGGATTTTGTCTGGAAGTGGTACCTTTTGCAAATTGATCTTAATATCTGTAACCTTTTCATCTAAATATACTGCTAAGTTTAAGGTATTTTTTCATGATCCTTGATAGTTTTCAAGGAAACGTATTTATCTAATATACCTCTAACTTTAGGAAACAATTTATTACCTTTCTCAAATGAATCTTTTTTATCCTGGCCATATTTGATATATAATTCAGCCCTGGACTGATATTTATCACTAGAACCTGCATCTTTTGGTTCAGCAAATTTGTCGTCAACAACTGGCTCCAAATGGGGATTCTATCCTCCTAGTGAGGTAGCAAAGAACCTCGCAGATCAATGTTATTTGTCCATTTGTATCTCTTCTTTATTCATATATACAAAAACTTTTAGAAAAACAACATATCTACTACTTTATGTACAAAAATCACCTTTCTATTTTCTATTTAAGAAAGATAATGTTTGAGGAATCTTCCATTTACAGGACCTCCTCCAATGAACTCTCCATTTTGATTTTGTAGAATGAAAGTATTATTTCCTTGATAAGCAGTGATAACATATGGTCCCTTCCACAAGTTTTCAAATTTTCCATGTTCATTCTTATTTCTTGCATCCCATTTTAAAACTAAATCATCAATCTGAAAATTTATTTCTTTATCTTCCTGTCAAATGTCTTTTTCATTTTTTCATGGTGTAGTTGGACTTTTTCATATGCTTTTCCCATCATCTGGTGTAATTCTACCATCTGAGTTAACCTTCTCTGTATATCATTTGGCTATTCTGCCACTTTCTGTAGTAGTTTCATGACTGGTAAACTTAATGAAATTGGAAAAATTACTTCTGTTCCATAAACCAACTGAAATGGTGATGTGCCAATAGACCTTTTTGTACTTATTCTATATGCCCATAATGGATATTTAAGTTTCGTATTCCATGCTCTTTTGTTTTATTCCAACAATTTATTAATTATTCGTACCAAAATTTTGTTTGAATATTCTTCTAATCCATTCCCCTAAGGATAATAAGGAGTTGAATGATTTAGATGGATATGATATTTATGACAGAAATTAATCATCTTTTTTTATTTAAAATCTCATGAATTATTTGTCGCTATTCTTCTAGGACATCCAAACCTTGAGAGAATATTTTCTTCTAGGAAATTAATGATAATTGTATCTATGGCATTCCTAGTAGGTGTAGCTTCAATCCATTTTGTGAAATAATTTGTGGCAGTCAAGATCCACTTGTGTTGACCCAAAGAATTTGGGTTAATTTCTCCAATAAATTCCAATCCCCACTGAAAAGGTGCCTTTACTGAAATTGGATTTAAGGGTAAAGGAAAAAGTTTCCTTTTTCCATAAAAAATATGGCACTCTTGACAAATTGAAATTTATTTATACACATCAGAAAAAATAGTTGGCCAATAAAAACATGCTCTCATAATTTTGTTGACTGTTGCTTTCCATGAATGATGACCTCCACATACTCCTTGATGAAAATACTTCATGATATGTTGTGCCTCATTTTCCAGTAAGCAATTTAGGAGAATCCCTCCTGGATCTTTCCAGTACAAATATTCATTTAAAATACAAAATTTTGCTGCCTTTAGTTTCACAGATCTTGATCTAGTTTTGCTCAACTTAGGGGGTGCCTATAAATTCTGTAAAACATAGATAATATCACTATACCAAGGGGATACAGAAAAATATTTGGGCACTGGTAATTATGGAATTGTTTCACTTGAAAAATCAGAAATGAAATTTATATCCAAAGAATCATAATTTGATTATATCATCAGCTTTGCCAGACCTTGTCCTTTAATCATCTTTGTAGGTTTTATTTCCAGATCATATTCCAATAATACTGCAATCCATTTAGCTCTTCTTACTTCAGGATATGGTTGAGTGAGAATATCTTTTACAGTAGTAGTTGGAACATAAGCAATTATATGTGAATGTAATATATAAACTCTGAAATCCTTTAAAGATTTAATCAATGCATATGCATGTTTTTCCATGATATCATACTTCAATTCTGCATCTCTTAAAATCTTATTGAAAAAAGAAATAGGTTGCTCCATATTTTCTTGATTTTTTTGTAACAATACACTAGCTATAGTATGTTGTGAGGCAAAAGAAAATATAATGAATTCCTTTGAAAAATATGGACTGGTTAAAACAGGGGCTTCTGTCAGGTATTTTTTAATGTCTGAGAAGGATTTCTTAGCTTCTATTGTCCATTTGATGTCATTATTTTTCTTTAACATATTTTCAATATTCCTTAAAACTTCTACAAAGCTTGAAACAAATATTCTCAAAAAATTTACCCTTCCAATGAAATACTGAATCTCTTTCTTACATCTTGGTATCCCAATCTTTAAAATAGTTGTCACCCTATTAGGATCAATGTTGATACCATCTCTTGATATGATATGGCCTAATAATTTACCTTCTTTCTTTGAAACATTAGATTTTTTTGGGTTTAAGGATATACCAAACTTTCTGCACTTCAAAAATACTTTCTCCAAGTGTTTCAAATGATCTGCATCAGATTTTGAATAAAATGTGATATCATCCATATATACCACTACAAATTTTTCTTTTTCTTCAGAAAATGCAATGTCCATGCCTCTTTGAAATGTCTCTCTTGCATTCATTAATCCAAATGGCATTTTTGCATACATAAAATTTCCCCAGGGTTTTCCAAATGTTGTTTTCTCCCGATCTTCTGGAAGAATTTTGATCTGATTATACCCTGAAAATCCATCCAACATAGATATTATTTATGATCCTACAACTTTCTGTAAAATATGATCCATCTTAGGCAAGGGGTAATTATCTTTCCGACATACCTTGTTCAAATTTCTGAAATCCACATAAAGTCGTATGTCTCCATTATTTTTTCTAACATGAACCAAATTTGCTACCATTTTTTAAATCTAAGGGATACAATAATTTTTGCATGAAATAGTTTCTTAACTTCCTTTTCAATTACTGAGAGTAATAAGGGATTTATTCTTCTGAGTTTCTGCTTAAAAGGATTTTCATTTGGTTTGATAGGAATTGTATGTTGAATAATGGAGGTATCATATTCTTTCAAGTCTTCATAAATCCATGCAAAAACATCTGAGAATTTCTTCATCAATTCAACATATTTACCTTCCTCCTCTAATGGTAATCTTTTTGAAATTTTCACTATTTTAGGCTTTTCTCTTGTCCCAATATTGCAATATTTAATTTCATCTTCATGAGGTAACACTGTTGGATTTTTGGCTACATAATTTTTGTCAAACAACTTTTCTAAAGGTATAAGACCTTTTGGAATGCCATTGTTTTTGAGTTGGATAATTTATTTTCCTCCAATTGCTTTTTTGAACTTTTCTTGTTCTTCATTTTCAAATGAAAATTTGTCATCGTTGACAGTTTCCTCCATATTCTGATCTTCATTATCAATAACTGTATTATCAAATTCATCTGAAATCTCTAAAAATCATTTAATTTTCAAATCATCTTAAAAAACTTGCCAATATTTTGAATTATCAGGAATTGAAGGTCTATTTACAACTTCAATTTCATATTTTTTATTTGAAAAAATGGGCATTTTAAAAGCACCAACAGCTGTAGCCAAAGAATATGTCAATGAAATTTTTATCCTAGGAAAACCACCATAATATTGTGTTTATTAAAATAGTTTCCAAGCATATCCCAAACTTCATTCCTGTATGCTCTCATCCTTGGATGTTTTGTTTAATAACTGCCATTTACCTGGTTAATCACCAATTCAGAGTCTACATACACAGTAATTATTTTTTCCTTCAAATATTTTAACACATTAAGTCGCAAAATCAAAGCTTCATACTCTGCTACATTATTTGTACATTCAAAAGTCAACTTGAAGGAATGTACCATGAATTCTCGATCGGGAAATATTATCCATACACCTGCACCAACACTTTCTTTACTTATTGATCCATCAAAATGCATTGTCCATATCCCTTCAGCCCTTTGTTTTTGTTTAAGGACTTCTTGTTCTATAACCAAGTCATTGTTCTCTCCTTGTTTGTCAGAGTCTATTTTTTCTTCAAAATGGAAATCATTGTAAAAAATAGAAGATCCTGAATCAATGTCTATTGCATAAATGGGATGATTTTTTGGTTTGTCTTGACTACTTACCACATATGCAAGTATTTTTTCTCTGTATAACTTTCTCTATTCTCCAAAAAGTGGAATTGTAGAAAAAGACATATCCATTTGTAAAGTTCCTTTAAGTTTTAAGGCCCAAGATCTAGATAATAGCATACCAAATTTTGGAGGAATATCAACAACAACTACATCCATGATAACACTTTTGGTTGGAATTTGATTAAGGGTGACCACCAAATCTTTGATTAATCCCAAACATTTGAATTTTCTAGAATCAAAAGAAAATAAATATTTGTAAGGTCTTGTGATATCCAAACCCAAACTACCCACCACAACCTTTGGCATTAAATTATGTGAAGCTCTTGAATCAAGCATAGCATTATGGAGAATCATATCATGGATATTTAAACTCACATAAAAAGGTGGAACATATTCTGCACTGCCATCTTCTGCTTCGGGACCCAGAAGAATAGTTGGAGCATCATCATGTAGTTCTAAAGTATCAGGTTGCATTTGTTCTTCACTTTTAACTATCCTCACAATCTATTTTTTATATTCATTGTTTTTCAATAACTCATTGAAAGGAATAGAAATTTTAATCTTTGAAATTTCATTCTGCAAATTGAAAGAAGTGAGTGTTTTATCAATTTCTTTGACTAAGTCTCTTTTATTTTCTGGAACCTTTTTCATCATATCTTCTTTTTATTTTTCCTTCTTCTGCTGACTAGTTGAAGGTTGATCAACAAGAATTTTCCCTTTATTTACAACTACATCTCTATTTCTGAAGTTGAGTTTTCTCTGAAGATCATTCACAACATTTTGATATCCCATTTGATATTTTTTTGTTTCTAACTCGAAAGTATTACACTCTCCTTCTTGGGAAAACATGTCATGTTCTACTTTTGTCATATAAACCTTAGAATCAACATCATCAAAGTGATGCATCTCGCTTTCCAAAGGTTCTATTTCTTCTCCTTCATCAACAAACATTTCAAGGAAAGGGGGTCTCACTTGCCGATCTTCTACATTTTTTTTATTTCTCTGATCTCTTTGATGATGTTTTCCAATTATTCATCTTGCCCAGGTTACTACTGTAATTCTATTTTTAATTCCCAATACCCTTAAATCATATTTTGTCAAAGTATTAAGAAAATCAATTGTGTTTTGAGCTGTATCCTTTGGTTTTTTATCTAAATTTTTTCTCATGGCTGTACAACTCTATGTACTTTCATTTACCATTGTTTCTTTAGTCTTCATAAAATTCAGAAACGGTCTGCATTTTCTAGCTTCAGTTATTATCAAATCCCAAATCATATTCTTGGAACCCTGCAAAGGAAGTTGCCCTGTAACTAAGAAATCAACTTTTCATTCTTGTCAAGCAACTCTTTATTTTTATTTTCAAAATCTTGTCTCTCTTCCTCTTTCTTCTGGATTTCTTCATTCAATTTCTGATTTTCTTCTTTTAGTTTGACCTGAGACATAGACTAAATTAAATTTGTTGTGCTTGTCTCTTCATTCTCTTGTCATGTTCCCTCTTCTTCCTGTGTTGCACCTGTTTGTTTCTTTTTCAAATCATCAATTTGAGCTATAAGACTCAGTCTTTTTTTTCTCCTAGCTCACTTCCCGTTCTGTGAATTTGAGCAACTTTTCTTTGCAATCATCTAGCTCTTGAGAAAGAGTTTATTTCTCTTGTTCTAAAACTGTTAATTTAGATGCCTGAATTAACTGTGTTGCTGTAATTTTGAGCTTCTTTTTCAGTAATTGGATTGTATTTTCTTTTTCACTCAATTGTTTTTTAGCTACTTGACCCTTATTTGGATCACCATCTATTTCCACCAAATCAACCTGTAGTTTCTTTATCTGCTGTTGATGATCCTTCTTTTCAATCTTTTCATATTTCGGTTGAGTTTACAACCTATCCACTGTAGATTGCATTTTTGAAATATTCAAGGTAGCCTTCATTAAGTCTATGTAGATTACTTCCCCAATTTGTCTATGCAAATGAATTTTGTCTAGAATTGGTACCTTTTGCAAATTGATCTTAATATCTGTAACCTTTTCATCTAAATCTACTGCTAAGTTTAAGGTATTTTTTAATGATCCTTGGCAGTTTTAAAGGAAACATATTTATCTAATATACCTCTAACTTTAGGAAACAATTTATTGCCTTTCTCGAATGAAGCTTTTTTATCCTTCCCATATTTGATATATAATTAATCCATGGACTGATATTTATCACTAGAACTTGCATCTTTTGCTTCAGCAAGTTTGTAGTCATGAAATTGGACATCTGGACCTTGAAACTTCTCTTTTTCCTTCCTTTTTTTACTTTCCAGCGTAGCTATTTATTTTTCTTTATCCAATTTTAGTCTTTTGATTTCTCCTTGCTCTTCCACTTCCATGTGAGAGGTCTCAGAAAAACTTCTTTTACTAGAAATTTCTATTTTGTTAGGAATAAGCAGTAACACAGTTGAAAATTTTGTTAATGCTAAAGGATTTGATTGTGAATTATCAGAGAATTCTATATTGTAGTAAATTTTCTTTCCCAACTAATACTTCAACCTCCTGGTGATCAAAAGCTTTACTTTTATTCGGTTGCCTTCTTTGTGATATGATGTGGTGTGAATCATAGTTAATAGATGTCTGAGTTCTTGAAATTCATCATTTGCAATAGCTTCTCTAGAAATGGAAGATCATTTCTATTCTTTATAATAAAAGGACCAACCTTCAAAAGAAATTTGATATCAGAGGCTTTTTTGAAACTTAGAAAATACTCATTCTCAACAATGAGTTTTTGTCTGATGAACTCTAAAGCAAATACCCTCGGTGTCAAAAAGGAAGGTAAAATATATGGTTCTCTGATAAAACCATAGAGTCTAATAACAATATGTTGTTTCAACAAGAACCAATTACCTACAACTTTCTCTGGACTAACTTTGCAACATGTCTTTCATCTCTGGAAAAAATCTAGGCAATCTTTCTTCAAAAACTGCTCCATATATCTCTGACATCACAAGATTCATGAAATTGAACATATTGTTTTCAATTTCAGCTATAAAAACTACTTCTGGAAAATGTAGACTTTATTCACTTGAATATAAAAACATCTTCATCAAGTATGATTGGAACCTAAAGTGTTTCATAGTGTGGAAATTCACCAACTGAGAATGGATATTCTCAGCCAGGAATTGATCAAATTTAAGACATAGATACTGACTAGACTCAATCTCAGGTGAATATGAACTCAATCTAAATAGTAGAATCAATTGGACTTCACTGACAACTTGGTCATTATCTAACCCTAGAAATTGACTAATTAATGAAAGGATTAGTTGTGAATTTTCATCAAAGAAGGTAATATATAATGGAAAAGGTGTACTGTCAATTGAAATGTCGGGTTTGAGAATTTTTGACAAAAAGGCTTGTTTAACTTCAGGTATGGACCGTACAGGTCAATCAATTTTTTCTCGGTGAATTCGTCTAGGTTTTGGGAGAAGGATAGAGGTATTTCTAAATATTTCTTAATCACTGAGGAATTCATAAGACACATGATTTTCGTTCTCTTTGAATCCATAACTACTCTTTCAGCTTGGGAATAATTCTTGGCACACCAGGAGATAAAGACTGAGAAACCTAGGGTTTGTTCTGGACAAAAGTGAACAAAATGAGATACATGAATGTTATGCACGTCTATACCTTCTACAAATATCCCAACTTGTTATTTATCTCCATAACTGTTCTTTTAGTCATATTCGTGTCAAACACATCCCCGTCCCAATCTTCAAGAACTTCCTCTAACTTTTCAAATTCCCCACTCTGAACCTCTACTTCAGTCTAATTTTCCATTGAATAAGGTGTTGAAATATCTGTAAGAGTTCTGAAGGCCTACCTGGAAACATGTGAGATAGAAAAAGGTTTGTTCTGTCGTGTTCCAACTGCACGCGACACATCCAAATCGTTCAACATCAAATGACAAGTAACTTAATTATCGCGCACTTTGTATTTTATAGCCTCCTAAAGTGGTTTCACAATCATAGAAGGTGGTTTCCCTTTCCACCTTTCCAACCAATGAAATAACGATGCACTGACATGTAGCGGGTGGTTTTATATTTCACAACCACCCACCACTTCCTTCATTCGTGCAAGTTGGTGGTGTGAAATCAAAGTGATCCGTTGATATTATTGTCGATTGATGGATGACCGTTGATCTATTTCTCACTTTAACATTAAGTTAACTATCATTTCAACAACTTTACTATGTGTTAAATACCCTGCATATTTTCCCAGGGGAAATTGCATCCACCGTCAATCTTACTGTTGCTTTAATCTGAACCATTGATCTACAATTACTCTACAGAACACGCCATTGCGCTAATTTGAAACTGGTTTTTCTTTCAGCATACCCATCATATTGAGATATCTCACATTGGGATTTGGTGGCCATATTTTTTATACTTTCTCCCATTATCCCGCGGTCATATGGTGGCAAACCGTAGAAACACATCCTTATCATTCTTTTTCACATTTCCCAAAATCCTTATAAAAATAATTGTGTCAAAAACTGGCTCCAATTGGGGATTCTATCCTCTCAGTGTGGTAGCAAAGAAACTCGCAGATCAATACTATTTATCCATTTTTATCTCTTTTTTATTCATATATACAAAAACTTTTAGAAAAAAAACAACATATATACTAATTTATGTACAAAAATCACCTTTCTATTTTCTATTTAAGAAAGATACTGTTTGAGGAATCTTCCATTTACAGGACATCCTCCAATGAAATCTCCATTTTGATTTTGTAGAATGAAAGTATTATCTCCTTGATAAGCAGTGGTAGCATATGGTCCCTCCCACAAGTTTTCAAATTTTCCATTTTTATTCTCATTTCTTGCATCCCATTTTAAAACTAAATCATCAATCTGGAAATTTATTTCTTTGATCTTCCTGTCAAATATATTTTTAATTTTTTCCTAGTGTAGTTGGACTTTGTCATATGCTTTTTCCCTCATTTGAGTTAACCTTCTCTATATATGATTTGGCTCTTTTTCCACTTCTTGTAGTAGTTTCATGACTGGTAAACTTAATGAAATTGGAAAAATTACTTATGTTCGATAAACCAACTGAAATGGTGATGAGCCAATAGCCCTTTTTGTACTTATTCTATCTACCCATAATGGATATTTAAGTTTTGTATGCCATTCTCTTTTGTTTTATTCCAACAATTTCTTAATTATTCGTACCAAACTTTTGTTTGAATATTCTTCTAATCCATTCCCATGAGGATAATAAGGAGTTGAATGATTTAGATGTATATGATATTTATGACATAAATTAATGATTTTTTTTATTTAAAATCTTATGAATTATCTGTCACTATTCTTCTAGGACATCCAAACCTTGAGATAATATTTTATTCTACGAAATTAATGATAATTGTATCTATGGCATTCCTAGTAGGTGTAGCTTCAATCCATTTTGTGAAATAATTTGTGGCAGTCAAGATCCACTTGTGTTGACCAGAAGAATTTGGGTTAATTTCTCTAATAAAGTCCAATCTCCATTGCTGAAAAGGTGCCTTTACTGAAATTGGATTTAAGGGTAAAGGAAAAAGTTTCCTTTTTTCCATAAAAAATATGGCACTCATGACAAATTGAAATTTCTTTATACACATAAAAAAAAATAGTTGGCCAATAAAAACCTGCTCTTAGAATTTTGTTGACTGTTGCTTTCCATGAATGACGACCTCCACATACTCCTTGATGAAAGTCCTTCATGATATGTTGTGCTTCATTTTCCAGTAAGCAATTTAGGAGAATCCCTCCTGGATATTTCCAGTACAAATATTCATTGAAAATACAAAATTTTGCTTCCTTTAGTTTCACGGATCTTGATCTAGTTTTGCTCAACTTAGGAGGTGCTTGTAAATTCTGTAAAACATGGATAATATCGCTATACCAATGATCCAAGTGGATATCAGTGGCGGGCCACCTCTTCCTACTAGCTCAAAACAGTCTTCTGGCAATTTTGGCAAATTACTATTTTAGCCGAATTCGACGTTTTTTCGGGGTCGAATTCTCAGGAAAATATGGGTACTGGGAACCTACCACTTTTGCGTTCCGAACTCAATATTTGCCATATATTTTTGTATCCATTCAATAAATCTCTCCAATGAGCTATTGTGCACCCCAAACGGAGATTGTATGCAAGAGTTACGACCCCGAGAAGTTGATGTACTAACTTACCCAAACGGGGCCCACATGACTTTTGGCGCTTCATCTCCTAGGGTTAGGCTTTTGGATGTTTGGGATTCTTTCCCTTGTGATTATGATAAATAGGCCCTTTCGGCCTCTCTTTGTATTCATCTTGGCACGAATGAGCATAGCGGCCACATCTCTTCTCAGAGATAGCTGCCACCATTCCAACTATTGTATTTTACAGTCTATTCTATTTCCACTATTTAATAGAAGGTGTGTTTACTGTATCACTGTGTTCTTTGCAATATATATATGTATATGATTCTATATATGCTATCTTATTTCATTCCTGCATAAATCCGGATCAGTGGTATCAGAGCAGTCTGCTCTTTGATTATTTCTCGGTGCATGTCCCCGACGAGGTCAGGATACAGAGAGTTGGGTCTCGAACTAGTCTCACTTGGGGAAGACCACTCTCGCCACCCCAAACGGCCTCCCATGGCAGACAAAAAGAGAGATGATGGAGCAGTAGATCCTATCAAGTTGTTTCTCGAGGAAGCCCTCACGCAACAGAGGAACGAGATGATGGATAATTTCGCCCAAATCCTTCGATGCATGCCGACAGCGACGGATACACCTTCAATGAGCAGTCGTTTCGGAGATGCGACTCCTTTCAAGGTACAAGTTAATTTTGATATCCCTTTATTTGAAGGCCAGATCGATGTCGATGCCATAGATAAATGGTTGAATCTACTAGAAGGGTATTTCTCTGTCCACAAATTTTTCGATAGGGGAAAGATAGTCTTTGCGTTCCTCAAGGCCGTCCCCCATGTCAAAAATTGGTGGGAAACTTATTGTGAGAAAAACTCATCAGACGAGTCTGGATTGTTTGAATATTCCAATCCCACTTGGGCCTCTTTTATAGATGTCATCAAGGAACAATATTACCATGTTGGAATCTATGATGACTAGTACACAAAATGGACCATTCTGCGCCAAGAGAGGGACCAAACGGTGTCGGAGTACACCAACAAATTTCATACCTTGCGCACAAAGCTAGGTATCAAGGATTCCGAGCGGCACCTAGTACTGAAATATCACAGTGGCCTACACCGGTACATACGAATAGAGATGGATTTCCTGGAAATCTCTTCACTCGGATCCGCCTATCGATATGCTGTCAAAATCGAGCAAAAATTTCAACAAAAGAACAAGCATGACTTCAGACCTGCGCAGAAGCAGGGCAAGGGAAACTCTGGCTCGCAAAACATGGGACAGGGAAAGGACAACCAGTCCCAACCACAAGCGAAGAAGGGTAATGGAAAGACAAAGAAGGACACTGGGAAGTGGTGTGAGTTCCACAAAATCCCCTGGCACAACACTGATGAATGTCGCTCAAACAGTCATTGGTGGCTGAGATCAAAGCTTCAGAATCAGATCCCAGTTTCGATTATGAATCAGAACCTAATTTCACACCCACATGGAAAGGGAAGCAGATCATTGATGCAGAACCCAGTGCCGCTATTGACACCACACAGATTCAACCAAAGGAACTTGAAGAGTCAGAGGTAGAGGAGCGCCTTTTCCACTCACAGATGTGGGTGAAGGGAATTCCCCTACACTTTGTTGTGGACAACAGTATCCAGAAGAACCTGATCTCAACAGAAGTCATCAAGAGACTGGAGCTACCAATAACACCACATCCACAACCATACACCATTGGATGGCTAAGCCAAGGACGAGGGATCCGCGTCAGTCACCAATGTCGCCTACCATACAGCATCAAGCCATTCAAAGATGAGGTATTGTGTGATGTGGACCCACTTGAAGTATGTGATTTTCTTTTAGGACAGCCACATATGTGGAAGCGTCATGTTGTATATGAATCGCGACCTCGCAATGTCATTGTCACTTTGGGAGGACAACTCTATCGGATACCAGAGATAGTTGCACCTACCCCAACCAAGGAGGGCAGGAAGATAATCTCCCACATTGGGAAATTTTCCCTATTCGCAATGGAAACTGAAGGGCAACATCAGATCACAGAGACATCCACAACCTCTTCCCATTATCCCTCTACTCAGCAAAAACAAGAAAAACAAAAGTTCAGTGTAGCATTGCCTATTCGAGTACCTTTGCAGTGCAAGGCCACACATTCAAGGTGCTTCCCCAAAAAGAAACCATCCACACCAGTGCAGACCAAGGATACCACAACAACCAAAATTTTTGAACAACTCCAGCGCAGTCAGCAACAACAATTACAACCCTCTGAAGATTTCAAATAAAGGCAACCTTTTCACTTCAGCAAACACCGTACCAGGAGCTCAACTCAACACACAGTTCGACATATGATAAAGGATTTAACGCAATGGAGACCATTGCTTCCTATGGAGGGAGGATTGATCCAGGTGGATATCGGTGGTGGCCCACCTCTTCCTACTGGCTCAAAACAGTCTTCTGTCAATTTTGGCAAATTACTATTTTTAGCAGCTTTTCGGGTTCTGAACTTCCGGAGTCATTTTGAGGCCCTAAACAATGTTTTTTCGGCGTCGATTTCTCGGGAAAATATGGGTACTGTGCGCCTACCACTTTCATGTTCTAAACTTGATATTTTCCATATTTTTTTGTAGTCATTCAATAGATCTCTCCAACGAGCTATTGTGCACCCCAAACGAAGATTGTATGCAAGAATTACGACCCCGGTAAGTTGATGTACGAACTTACCCAAACGAGGCACACATGACTTTTGGCGCTTCATCTCCTAGGGTTAGGTTTTTGGATGTTTGGTATTCTTTCCCTCATGATTATGATATATAGGCCCCTTCAGCCTCTCTTTGTATTCATCTTGGCACGAATGAGCATAGCAGCCACATCTGTTCTCAGATATAGCTACCACCATTCCAGCTATTGTATTTTATAGTCTGTTCTATTTCCGCTATTTAATAGAATGTGTGTTTACTATATCACTATGTTCTTTGCAATATATCTTTGTATATGATTCTGTATATGCTATCTTATTTTTTTCTTGCATAAATCCGGATCAACCAAGGGGACAAAGAAAAATCTTTGAGCACTGGTAATTATGGAATTGTTTCACTTGAAAAATCAGAAATGAAATTTACATCCAAAGAATCATAATTTGATTCTATCATCAGCTTTTCCAAACGTTGTCATTTAATCATCTTTGTAGGTTTTATTTCCAGATCATATTCCAATAATACTGCAATCCATTTAGCTCTTCTTACTTCAGGATCTAGTTGAGTGAGAATATATTTTACAGTAGTAGTTGGAACATAAGCAATTATATGTGAATGTAATATATAAACTCTAAAATAATTTAAATATTTAATTAATGCATATGCCCGTTTTTCCATGATATCATACTTCAATTCTGCATCTCTTAAAATCTTATTGAAAAAAGAAATAGGTTACTCCATATTTTCTTGATTTTTCTATAACAATACACCAGTTATAGTATGTTGTGAGGCAAAATAAAATATAATGAATTTCTTTGAAAAATATGGACTGATTAAAACAAGAGCTTACGTCAGGGATTTTTTAATGTTTGAGAAGGATTTCTTAGCTTCTATAGTCCATTTGATGTCATTATTTTTCTTTAACATATTTGTAATATTCCTTAAAATTCATGCAAAGCTTGGAACAAATCTTCTAAAAAAATTTGCCCTTCCAATGAAATACTGAATCTCTTTCTTACATCTTGGTATCCCAATATTTTGAATAGCTGTCACCCTGTCAGGATCAATTTTGATACCATCTCTTGATATGATATGGCCTAATAATTTACCTTCTTGCATGGAAAAATTAGATTTTTTTGGGTTTAAGGATATACCAAACTTTCTGCATTTCAAAAATATTTTCTCCAAGTGTTTCAAATGATCTGCATTAGATTTTGAATAAAATGTGATATCATCCATATATACCACTACAATTTAGTCTTTTTCTTTAGCAAAATGCAATGTCCATGTCTCTTTGAAATGTTTCTCCTGCGTTCATTAATCCAAATGGCATTTTTGCATACATAAAAGTTCCCCAAGGTGTTCTAAATGTTGTTTTCTCCTGATATTTTGCAAGAACTTTGATCTGATTATACCCTGAAAAGCCATCCAACATAGATATTATTTCTTCTCCTACAAAGTTCTGTAAAATATGATCCATCTTAGGCTAGGGATAATTATCTTTCAGAGATACCTTTTTCAAATTCCTGAAATATGCACAAAGTCTTATTTCTCCATTCTTTCTTCTATCAGGAACCAAATTTGCTACCATTTTGAAAATCTAAGGGATACAATAATTTTGGCATCAAATAGTTTCTTAACTTCCTTTTCAATTACTGAGAGTAATAACGGATTTATTCTTCCAAGTTTCTGCTTCAAAGGATTTTCATTTGGTTTGATAGGAATTGTATGCTGAATAATAGAGCTATCATATTATTTCAAGTATTCATAACTCCATGCAAAAACATATGAGAATTTCTTCATCAATTCAACATATTTACCTTCCTCCTCTTATGGTAAATTTTTTGAAATTTTCACTATTTTAGGCTTTTCTCTTGTCCCAATATTGCAATCTTGAATTTCATCTTCATGAGGTAACACTGTTGGATTTTAGGCTACATCATTTCTGTCAAACAACTTTTCTAAAGGTATAAGACCTTTTGGAATGCCATTGTTTTTGAGTTGGATAATTTCTTTTCCTCCAACTGCTTTTTTGAACTTTTCTTGTTCTTCATTTTCAAATGAAAATTTGTCACCATTGACAGTTTCCTCCATATTCTGATCTTCATTATCAATAGATGTATTAGAAAATTCATCTGGCATCTCTAAAAATCTTTTAATTTGCAAATAATCTTAAAAAACTTGCCAACATTTTGAATTATTGGGAATTGAAGGTCTATTTACAACTTCAATTTCATATTTTTTATTTGAAAAAATGGGAATTTTAAAAGGACCAGCAACTGTAGCCAAAGAATCTATCAGTGCATTTTTTATCCTAGGAAAACCGCCATAATATTGTGTTTATTAAAAGCGTTTCCAAGCATATCCCAAACTTCATTCCTGTATGCTCTCATCCTTGGATGTTTTGTTTGATAACTTCCATTTATCTGGTTAATCACCAATTCAGAGTCTCCATACACATTAATTCTTTTTTACCTTCAAATATTTTAACACATTAAGTCCCAAAATCAAAGCTTCAGACTCTACTACATTATTTGTACATTCAAAAGTCAACTTGAAGGAATATACCATGAATTCTTGATCGAGAGACATTACCCATACACTTGCACCAGCACATGAAAAGGATTCTTGAGCCAAAACCTAACTACTTATTTCCAAAAATAGAAAACTTTAACTTATTACATATTAGACTATTTTGCCAAAATTTTAATCTTCGTAATCTTCAAAATATAGCATCTTTCTGACGTTTTTATCAAATGCAGCTCCAGTACAAATTCTTGTTCAAACAAGGGTCTTTATGTGTGAAAATTATACTTCATTCTCCCATACTTTTCAATTGTTTTCCATTGTTCTATAGAAGGGATCTCATAAATCATCATTTATTTAACCAAAAATTTCATCTCCACATGATCTACAAGAGATATAGGAGGTAGCTTTGCTCCTATCATCATTAACTGATTCAAGATTTCAAAATCAATTGAGAGATCTCCAATCTTACTTTTCCTGTCAAGACTTGGGTCATGCCTTCAAACTTTTGATGATCCATTTTGATTTGGAACAACAAACCTTTATATTCATTTTGGGAAATAAACTTGTTCTCTTCATTCCAAAAGGAAGGGAGTCCTTTATGAAGTAAATAGGTAAACAAGTTTTTGAAAGAATCAACATGTTGTTTCATTTGGTTTACCTTTGCTTGGACACTTTCAACATGATGATGTTTCCCAATTATTCTTATAGGCCAATTTATTACTGCAATTCTAGTTTTAATTCCCAATTCCTTTAAATCATCTTCTGTCAAAGTATTAAAAAAATCAATTGTGTTCTGAGTTTTATCCTTTGGTTTTTTAATCTAAAGTTTCTCTCATGACTGTACAACTCTGCATACTTTCATTTACCACTATTTCTTTAGTCTTAATAAAATTCAGAAAAGGTCTAAATTCGCCAGCTTCAGTTATTATCAAATCCCAAATCATAATCATGGCACCCTGGAAAGGAAGCTGCCCTATAACCCGAGAAATCAACTTTTCATTCTTGTCAAGCAACTCTTTATTTTTATTTTCAAACTCTTTTTTCTCTTCCTCTTTCTTACGGATTTCTTCATTCAATTTTTATTTTATTCTTTAAACTCTTTAATTTTTTCTTCTTTTAGGCTAACCTGAGACATATCTTGAATTAAATTTGTTGTGCTTGTCTCTTCATTCTCTTTTCATGTTCCCTCGTTTTCCTGTGTTGCACCTGTTTATTTCTTTTTCAAATCATCAATTTGAGCTATACGACTCAATCTTTCTTTTTCCCAACTCACTTCTTGTTCTTTGAATTTGAGCAGCTCTGCTTTACAATCATCTAGCTCTTGAGAAAGATTTCCTTTCTCGTGTTCTAAAATTGTTAATTCAGATCCCTAAATTAACTGCATTGCTGGAATTTTGAGCTTCTTTTTCAGTAATTGGATTGTATTTTCTTTTTCAATCAAATTTTTTTGAGTTGCTTGGCCCTTATTTGGTTCACCATCGGTTTCCACCAAACCAACCTGTAGTTTCTTTATCTGCTGTTGATGAGCCTTGTTTTCAATCTTTTCCTGTTTCAGTTCAGTTTCCAACCTATCCACTGTAGATTGCAGTTTTGAAATCTTCAAGGTAGCCTTCATTAAGTCTGGGTATAATACTTCCCCAGTTTGTCTATGAAAATGAATTTTGTTTGGAAAGAGTATCTTTTGCAAATTGACCTTCATCTCTGTAACCTTTTCATCTGAAGCTACTGCTAAGTTTAAGGTATTTTTTGCATTATATTTGACAGTTGTCAAGGAAACTTCTTTATCTGATATACCTCTAACTTTAGGAAAAAAATTATTACGTTTCTCAGATGAAGCTTTTACATCCGGGCCATATTTGATATATAATTCAGCCCTGGACTGATATTTATCACTAGAACCTGCATCTTTTTCTTCAACAAATTTGTAGTCATGAACTTGGACATCTAGACCTTGAAACTTCTCTTTTTCCTTCCCTTTTCACTTTCTAGTGTAACTATTTCTTTTTCTTGATCCAATTTTAGTCTTTTGATTTCTCCTTTCTCTTCCACTTCCATGTCAGAGGTCTCTGAAAAAATTCTTTTACTAGCAATTTCTATTTTGTTAGGAGTAGGCACTAACATATTTGAAAATTTTGTCAATGTTGAAGGATTTGATTGTGAATTATTAGAAAAATCTATATCAGACTCATACCGTAGTAAATTTGATTTCCCAGCTAATCCTTCAACCTCCCGGTGATCAAAATATTTACTTTTATTTTGTTGCCTTCTTTGTGATATGATGTGGTGTGGATCATAGTTAATAGATGAAGCCTCCTTGAAATTCATCATTTGCAACAGCTTTTCTACAACTGGAAGAGAATTTCTATTGTTTATAATAACAGGACCAACCTTCAAAGGAAATTTGATATCAGAGGCCTTTTTGAAACTCAGAAAATGCTCATTCTCAACAATGAGTTTTTGTCTGATGAACTCTAAAGCAAAGGCCCTCGGTGTCAAAAAGGAAGGTAAAATATATGGTTCTCTAATAAAACCATAGAGGCTAATAACAGTGTGTTGTTTCAACAGGAACCAATCACCTACAACTTTCTCTGGACTAAACTGCAACAGGACTTTCATCTTTGGCAAAACTCTAGGCAATATTTTTTCAAAAATTGCTCCATATATCTCTGACATCACAAGATTCATGAAATTGAACATATTGTTTTCAATTTCAGCTATAAAAAATGCTTCTAGAAAATGTAGACTTTCTTCACTTGAATATAAAAACATCTTCATCAAGTATGATTGGAACCTAAAGTGTTTCATAGTGTGGAAATTCACCAACTAAGAATGGATATTTTCAGCCAGGAATTCATCAAATTTAAGACATAGATACTGACTAAACTCAATCTCAAGTGAATATAAACTCAATCGAAATAGTAGACTCAATTGGACATGAGTGACAACTTGGTCATTATCTAATCCTAGAAATAAACTGATTAATGGAAGGACTAGTTGTGAATTTTCATTAAAGAAGGTAATATCTAATGGAAAAGGTGTATAGTCAATTGAAATGTTCGGTTTGAGACTTTTTGACAAAAAGGCTTGTTTAAATTCAGGTAAGGAATGTCTGTACAAGTCAATCAATTTTTCCTCAGTGAATTCTTCTAGGTTTTGGGAGAAGGATAGAGGTATTTCTAAAGATTTCTTAATCACTGAGGAATTTATAGGACACATGTTTTTTGTTCTCTTTGAATCCATAACTACTCTTTCAGCTTGGGAATAATTCTTGGCACACCAAGAGATAAAGTTCAGGAAACCTAGGGTTTGTTCTCGACAAAAGTGAATAAAATGAGAGACATGAATGTTATGCACGTCTATACCCTGCTTCTGCAAATCTCCCAACCTGTTCTTTATCTCATTAAATGTGCTTCTAGTCATAATCGTGTCAAACACATCCTCGTCCCTATCTTCAAGAACTTCCTCTAACTTTGCCAATTTCCCACTCTAAAACTCTACTTCACTCTGATTTTCCATTGAATAAGGTGTTGAAATATCTGTAAGACATCTGAAGGCCTACCTGGAAACATGTGAGCTAGAAAAAGCTCTATTCTGTCGTGTTCTAGTCACACGTGACACGTCCTAATCGTTCAACGCCAAATGACAAGTGTCATATTTCTCGTGCACTTTCTCTTTTATAGCCTATACCAAAGTGGTTTCACAACCGTAGTAGGTGTTTTCCCATATAACCTTTCCAACATTCGAAATAACGCTGCACTGACACATAGAGGGTGGTTTTACATTTCCCAACCACCCACCACTTCCTTCGTTCGTGCAAGTTGGTGGTGCGAAATCAACGTGGTCCGTTGATCTTCTTGTCAATTGATGGATGGCTGCTCATTTCTTTCTCAGTTTAACATTAAGTTGACGGTAATTTCAGAAACTTTACTATGTGTTAAGTTCCCTTCATCTTTTCCGAGTGAAAACTGGATCCATCGTCAATCTTAGTGTTGTGTTAATCTGAACCATTTATCTACAATTACTCTGCAGAATGCGCCATTGCTCTAATTTGAAATTGATTTTTCTTTCAGCATAGCAATCATATTGAGATATCTCACATTGGGATTTGGCGTCCATATTTTTTATTCTTTCTCCCATTATCCTGCGTTCATATGGTGGAAAACCATAGAATGGACACATTAGAAAGTGCACAGTTCCTTCTATTACTAGTGCTTCATTTTTGAACAAAAAACTATCAATTGAAAGCACAATATCAATTGATCATCGCAGTCATGAAGAGTAGATCGTTGAACCAGAAGCGTAGACTGTAGAATCAATAGAGCACACAGTACATGAAATAAGTAATCAACAGAAGTATGAGTTGAGAGGAATGAGAAGTCAAGTGATGTATGTAGCACAATGACATAGTACATTTTGCATACAAAGGTGCGAACAACTGAATTATCATTAGAATATTTGAAGAAGTGCGTAGATTTGAAGATCAGTAAGATATATTGGACATCAGGGAAGTTGGATGGGGAAAGGAGACATGGAGACGCAACTTACTTTAGGTTGGTTCCTGTAAAACAAAACAAATAGGGGGTCAGTGCCTCCTTCCAGTTGGTGCTAGATAAACACAGGGAGTGGAAAATTTCTCCAGGTCGGTGTCTGTAAAACAAGGGGATTGGTGCCTAATTCTAGTTGGTGCTGGTAAACACAGGAAGTTGGTGCTTCCTTGAATGTACTGTTTCTCACTATAAAGAAGCATTCCATGGTTTTATCCTGTTTGGGGTTACACATAAAAATACTATATGTTCTATGTTGTTTATGTGGTGCATATATGTGTGGATGTTTATTTATTGATGCATAATAAAACATAAAGATTAAGTAAAGGATAATTTGTTAAAGAAGGTAAAAACAGTTTATAATTGCGCTAATACTTATTCACCCCCCCTCTTAGTATTAAATCGATTCCAACATATATATCTTTTAATTTCGAGTAATATGGCACATAAGATTAACACAAATTTTGAATTTTAGGCACCTGAAATTCGAATATGGAAACCAATACTGAAATCGCTACATTTATTTATTTTTTGATGCAGTATGTCCATTCACAATAGTATTTTACCCTTTTTCGATGATAATATTTGAGTTGTTGATCAATTTTCACTATCAAATCTGGGTCATCCACGGCAGGGTCCACTCCTGTGAAACCCCGTTCACCTTACCCTATGCGAATGGTTCATATTTATTCTCTAGTGGGACTAGATTAAATATCAGCTATTCACATTGAGGCAAATTTATTAACCCCCGATCACTTTACCTGGCACGAACGGTCACAATCCACTGATAGAAGTTGCAAATTTTAATATCAGTGGTTCATGACCCATTAGAATAAGGTATGATCAATTATTTGTGTGTGAATGGTCATGATATATCGGTCAAATTTGCAAGGTTTAATCTCAACCATTTGCGGTATGAGTACCCTTGTTATCTCTCGCACACCTTAACTTGCATGAATGATCAGATCTTCCTTAACGAAACATTCCCACTTAATCTTGTCCTTTCGTGGCATGCCCCTTGCAATATTAAAGTGAAAAAATATCCATTTATGGAAAACAACCATGATCTTGTAATCCGAAATGCAAGATATAATCCCAACCATCTACCCGACCACCCCCTAGATAAAGGGCGATTGACCCCTTTAAGAGTGAACAATAAGGATTGGTGGATGAAACTTGTGCGATGAAATCTCAACCATTCGTGTTGAGGGATTTTCTCTGCTGCCAAAATAGATTCCAATAGATTCGCGAGAGAATCTAAGGTTCAACGGGATACCAAAAGTTTACTGGAGATAATACTGTAGACTCCATCGAAATTCTGCGGATTGCATGCTTCCTAACTAATAAAAATATGACCTGGAATCCACCCATGCGCATGACCCATTTTAGAGCTACCACCTATCAACTGATTTCCATGTGGTTGGTCCATGCCACAATCCCGTGTCCATGTGGCACCTCAACGTCAGCTTATGTACACATGGAAATTGGGGCCCATACCAAATTTCTTGGAAATTTATATAAAAACTCAACTTCGAAATTTATATATATAGGACTTATGGTGTTTAAATAAGTTACACTTTGTGCGCATCCCCTAATTCTTCCCGTAGAATCAAATTTCATCCCATGCAATCCTAGTGTTGAAACCTCTGGGTCTGATACCATTTTTTCATATATCTTGCATCCTCTTTCAACCATGGAGACCATGGGGTACTCAAACTTCGTACATAATTCATCACTAACACCAATTTCATTTTCAAAATGTTAATTATCAATTTGATTCAGAAAATAAACATACATATGGTATTCCAAAATTAAGATATACAAACCTTAATAACTTATAGGTAATCCAAATAGGAAACACACTTAAAGAATGCCAAACAATTCCATGCACATGCACAATCACATAATAGTTAATTAAATAAGATAAACAAAAATATAACCATGAATATTTGTGCACAATAAGGAACTTACCTTAATGTTCTCCAATTGGATGTAGGCGAAGGGCATTCGTCTCAGCTGTAGGCTCTGCCAAGACATATCTTACTTTGACAGGCTACCCCAAAGTTGGCGATATCAATTCACAAGGGAAAATATCTTCCCGAAGACATCTACACAACTCAATCTCTCATGCATGAAACCCCCTCCACATCTTTCCCAATCCTCAATTATCCTTTCCCATCAACCTATGCAACACTAGGAACAAGCCCCCTTATTTGAGCTAACGGTCCCCCAGACAACTTCCAGTTCCCTTCTAGAACCCAAACATAGGTTGGACAAGAATTCTTTGAATTGGAACTCCAGGGCACAACCTGCAGGCAAGGTTCCTGTCATGAACCTATCTACGAATATCAATGGTTTTGAAAGTTCAATTCACCTATGGAATTTCTAGTCCTCTATCGTAGGTATATGTCTCAAGTAATCCCATGTGAATTCCATAACAAGGAGGAATGAAATTCGAATGATTGGATTCCCAAAAAATGAGTGAAGGAACAAACCCCTCATGATCTAAATTATCCCTTTTTGTATGCATAAATTTTCCCTCTTAATCCCCTCTTAAGATAATTTAATATTTATTAATAAAAGAATGAACCTCAGTCATGGTTTAGGATACTTGGTTAAATTTCTAAGGCTAAGGAGGTAAGCTAAATCACAGTATGTTCATTTTCCCTTAGCCCACTTTCACTTCCCCACTTGTGGAATCATAGCCCCCCATCTCTTCTTCGTCCCTATTACTCTACAACCATTATAGATTTTATATTAATATTGAAAATGTACATATTTACAATATCTTTGTCACCTTGAACCATTTGTTTCTGGCTTCTATCACTTTACATGAATATTTAAAAAATTGCATTACGGGTTCAATCGGGGTATTACAATGTGTAGACCGAAAATGTAACAAACTGGGAATAAAATAGAAAAGCAGGCTAAAATATGAAATAATATCATAAATATTTATAACTTTTTTTGTAAATGTAAACAATATGCCTCTGAGCTAATCCAACAATTCATCAAATCTAGGAAGAGGGTACTTATTCCTCATAGTATCCATGTTCAACTGTCAAAAGTTAATACACAACCTTAGAGTTCCATCCTTTTTTATAAAAATAGTATTGGTCTTCCCCAAGGAGATAGACTTGGGATTATATACCCTTTCTTCAAGAATTCTTCCATCTATATCTATACCTCTTTTTACTCAGGTGTACTCATTATGTATGGTACTTTGGAAACTATGGCAGCTCCAGGCATCATATCAATAGAGAAAATCAATATCACTTTTTCAGTGTCAATCTTGGTATTTCTTCAAACACATCTAAAAAATCTTGCAATACTGGAAAGTCTTCCAAGATTGGGATTTTACAGTTCTTTGGTTCTTGCACTTGAGTTGCATACAATTGAAATCCTTTCCTAAAGAATCTCTTCAATTGCAAGGATGAAATTTCTCTTATGAAAATCGGCCTTGGAATATCTTTCACCATTTTTTGATTACATTCTTCATCAAGACAAGTAAATGACTTCTTATGAAAATGGTGTGCATCTAACCATCGCATCTCAATAAGGGCATCATATGAACCAAGTGGTATTCTGTTCAAATCTACAAAAGTGTTTAGTCCATTCATATCCAATGGGAAACCCTTTACTAATTCATTAATATTCCTTTTTGTCCCAGTATCCAATTGAACCATCCATGATATATCATACGTACTTTTCTTTAGAAGAAATATTTCAACTAAATTAGGAGCAATATCACTATGACTTGCTCTTGAATCAATGAGAATAACAATATGTTGATTGTCAATTTTACCTTCAACCTCAATAATGTTAGACTGATGATCTACATGTCTATTGTCCAAGGTTGCATATATTATGGGAATGTTCTTGGCTACATCCTTTACAATGTCGGCATCCCGTAAATTGTGTACAATCCTCATTCTGTCTCCCTATTGGGGAAAATATTTATACAAATGGTTTCCTTCACATCCCCAACATTTTAGTTGCTTCCTCGTTCCTTTTCCAAGAGATTCTATCATCCTGGGCCCATTTTGAGTTTGATTAATTTGCTGATATGAATTTTTTTGGTTCTTGAAGAAAGATGGTTTGAATGCTTTCTTCCTTTTTTTTTATCATACATGTGCTTGGCCTTCTGGATTGTTTCTTCAAGGGTCTTGGTTCATCATACTGATTTTTTTCACTATAAAATGAAGGCAAACCACTTAAATATCTTTATATATTTACCTTTTCCTCCTAGTATCTTTGTTTATGTTTCTGCATTTCCCACATTAATATCCCGACCTTTGACATATTCTTCATACCTATATGGAAGCTCCCATTCTTCCATTCTACTCTTCTATACTTCCATGGAAACCTAACCTATGAATGTGTCTAATGCCAAAATGTATTTGCAATCTGTTCATGTCATTACATTTGTTAGATAAATTTTAATTCCAAATTTCAATAAAATTTTACCATATATATATTAAAATTTGGAAAACATCCATTTGACATTTTTGTCGAATAAGGTCGAATAAGGCCTACATGCCCTTTTCTATTTAATTACTCGAAGGATGCACAATACTTTATTATGGAAACCTATTTATATTTATTCTCCTTTTGATAAGATTTCCAATGTTGGTGGCCATGCCGAATTCTGATTTCAAATCTAAAAGTTACAACCCTTCATAATCCTCATTTTTTCCAATTTGGCACTGCTCCTGTAGCTGCACTTAAACTCAAATACTAATTGAGTAGATTTATAAAAAAATAATGGGTTCAAAGGGATTTCCCCCAAGGCGGGTCAAGGGAAGTGCCCTCATTATATATATATATAATATACTGATTGTTGGGCATTGATTGTCACTGATGTCAACTAAAGATGATGTCAAGTATTTGATTTTCAACTAATGTCAAAGAGGATGTCAAATGATTCAGTTTGAGTCATTGATATCAACTGAAGTCAAAGTGGATACAACATTCATGCAGAAGTATGAAGAAGTATATGGAAGCCACTTTGAAGTAGTACATGCACAAGATGAATAAGAACATGAATACCAAAAGTATATGCGCAAGTGGTGAAGGTGACAGATATATATGCAACTTTGGAGTATATCTAGAAGTGCATTCAGTCTAAAGATGTGTATCAAGAATACAACATGCATGACAAGTTTGAAAAAATACATAAGAATATACATCATGAAGATCTAGTTCAAGAAGCAACACAAGTAATGTATCCTACATCATTTGGTCTATGCGCCGAAGTCAAGTCCACAAATTCATACATTCACATGGTAGCAACCAAGGAGTTGGTTGGAAAATGGTGCATGTGCTCAAGCAACCAAGGAGTTGGTTGGACAATGGTACAAGTGCTCAAGCAACCAAGGAGTTGGTTGAACAAATGGTACGACTACACAAGCAAGCCTGAGCATTGATTGGTTAATAGTTGGAAGTGCGCAAGCATTTATTGGCTGGAAACTATTGAAAGCGTGGATACATATCCAATTAGAAGATGATTTTAGTAAGTGGAATGCCCACAAATTCCTAGAAGTGTACAATGGTTGAAGACCATCTCTGAGAAAATTCCACAGTCGACGATATAGTAGGTGCCCAAGTCCCACAAAGGATGACAAGGAAAAGGACAAAGACCCACATAGAAGAAGTTGGAGTATGAGTAGAATCCACAAAGTATAAATGCACCAAGGGCGCATTACCCACAAGAGATGATGCATCACAAGTATAAACTCATTAAGATGAAGTGTAAGATTACGCACATACCATAAGGCAATGATACATTAAGAGTGCAAAGGTACACCACCAAGGTGTAAAGTCCCACTAAGTTGTGGACCTTGAAGGAACTTGATACTTCAAACATGACACACCAATAGTGCAAGTGATGACACGTGGAATATGCACAATCCATGAAGTATAGAAGAAGGATGCCATGGCCAACTTGTGAAGATACAATCTATGCAAGACATGTATAAAGAGAGATGCAAGTTGGATATTGAAAGTAAGCTCGATGGCGAGAACATAAGAGCTTTGAGTGCAAGTTTTAGTTTGTTTTTCGGGGCATCAAGGGGCTCGTGGACAAAACATAATGATGTAGTGAAGAGTCAAATGTGAAAATACAATAGAATGAAGATTTGATGGTGCACAGAATGATGCGATAGAATTGTGATAGATGCACGAATACTGGAATGAACAAATACTGAAGTATGCGCAATTGTTTAATGTTTTGAAGAACAATATTACAATTAACATGCATATAGTCAGATATTTTGTAGAGACAGAAGCGTAGAGACATAACCGAAGTTTATCAGATATTGTGCTAATGTCTAGCTGATGCATATGAACAAAAGTGAAGGTGTGTGAAGTTGAGAACTCCATCTAATGCACAACAACATAAAAAAAAGAAGATATGATTGCCGCATCGTGATGTAAATGATATGAGACAAGTGCGTTAATGATCTGAAAATGACAAGTTCTTTATACTCATTATTTGCATGTAAACGTTTGAATGCTTAAATCCATTAAAGAGGCTTTAAATGACAAATTTAAAGAGCATAATTGAAGGACATAAAACACATAAAAGAGATGCAACCATGAAATTTGTAGACAAGAACTGATAAAGGAGTTCACCCTCCTTGGGCTATGTCTCTAGGCCATTTCTAATGAGAAGGTCGATCTTATTAAGTATTCAAATCTTACAAAATTATTTTTATGGAAACACTTATGTTTTCTGTCAATGTCCGCAAAAACAGACAGCACCACAACGTTCCTCTCGAAGTTTCGAGAAAAATGAGTATAAAGCCGACTGCATTTACTTGAGGCATCCTGTGGCACGCAAATAGAGAAACTCTTCCTACATAAAAGGAAAAATAGTATGGATTCCACCTAGGGATCTATGCCCATTAATGATTGTATGGACGTTAAGAACTGTGCAGAAAAATGCATCAGGAAGCATGCCAAACTGTGCAAAATTGTGCAAATCCGCCTTGGGAAGCCACCAAAACTATGCAAACTACCTCTAGAAGCATGCCAAAACTATCTTGGGATTTGTGCAACCTACCTTAGGAACCGTGCAACTGTACTTCATCCTCTATCTCAGAATATGTGCCCAAGAGTGGTTTATATAATGGTTTTTGAGGCAGTTTTGGGCCCCCATATCCCTGCGTGCTAACTCTTAACCAATATTCGCCACATCCCATAACAAGCGGCATCGATGCCGCATTGGTTAAGGCACTGGAAATGAGGGGAGGAGGTCATGGGTTCATATCCATTCTTCTTGGAACCTGTACATATGACTCATCATAATAACAATCAACACAGCACTAACATTGTTAAGTATATTAACCCCTTTTTCAACAAAATCTTCATTCAATATTGTAGGAACAAACCACATGCTACTAATGAGTAGTAAGATGAATATCAACATTGAAAATGTGAAAGAGATTGTACTCATATCATGCTTATATTTTATCATAGGAGCATTATCGACTAAATTAGGTGTATTGTGATGCAACGACACTTCCTTTTCATGCTTAGGTTTCTTTTCTTCCTTAATTTGCATAGATATAAGTGCCAAATTCTGACTTGCATTAACAAACCTTTTCAATTGTTGTGTAGTTCCCATTGATTTGTCATTTTTAAATGAATGTGAATGTACTATGTACTCAATTCATTCCTTAAGGAAATGATATTAATTATGTTCTGGATAGAATATTTCCTTTCGATCATATAAATACGGGCTACCCAACACAATTCCATAGATATCTAGTGGAACCACATCAAATTTAATTTCATCTATAAACTTGGATGTAATTGCAAACTTTAGATCACATTGCCTTGTTACTCGTAATATTTTATCTTTTCATACCCATCCTAATGGATAATGTTTCTTATGTGGTTTTGTTGTTAATCCCAATTTCTTAACTAATTTTGAAATAAGATTAGCTTGAGATCCATTATCTATGAGTGTGTTGATCTTAGTTTGTTTTGTAATTACCCTTATATGAAACAATGCATTCCTTTTTATATCCTTAGAACTATCATGATCTTTAGAATTAGAAGCACATGAAGAACCAATGTTAGAATCATTACCAACAACAACTTTACCTTTCACACCTACAATTGATATCATTGTTTCGTCCTCAGAATCTGATCCAAGGTCCTCAACGATAACCATAGCTTTTTCCTTCCCTTTACAATCCTTAAACCACTTTGGTTTCAATTCTGGATGTAGCTTCCAACAATGTTCTGCATCATGTCCATCTCTCTGACAATGAGAACATGCAATTTTTGTGTCTCCTTTTTTCACGATAGCTATATTATTTCTCTTCCCTTTGTCCTTACCTTCCTTCAACTTACTGGATTAAGCTATGGAAAATTCATCATGAACATTCTTCCCTTTGAATTCAATATGTGTGGCTTGAACACACACTTCATCTAGGTTAGTAGGATTAAACATAAGTATTGTATGACCCAAATAAGTATGTAACCTCCAATAAACTTGAGAAGAGTTTCTTGAGTGTAAAGAGGTTTACCCAAAATCAAAGCTCTCTTTCAGAATACCTTGGTGTACTCTTGTACATTCTGACCTCTACCTTTCCTTAAGTTTTTCCAATCCATCATGGCTTGTTTTATGTAACCTAACGGATAAAATTGCTTCTTTAATGCAGAAGTAAATTCATTCCAGGAAGTAATAATTTTACCTTTGTTAAAGATGCCTTCCCGTGTCTTGCTCTCCCACCAGATGAGTGCAACACCTCCAAGAGGGAAAGTAGCCAATTGTATCTTTGTACTATCATATATAAGCTTTTCAATCTTGCAATACAATTCAATATGTCTGATCCAATCATCTAAATTTTCTGCGTTAAGTTCACCATTATATGTAGGAAGATCAAACTTAATATCAAGTTTCAAATAAGGTAAATCAGACTTAGCCTTCTCAGGTTGTTTCTTGGGAATTGAAGTATTGGAACTTTCAGAAGAGGAAGAAGATGGAGAAGAAGGTTTAGAAGGGCCTCATCCTTTTCTTGCAGCATTATCCTCTGCTTTCTCCTTCTTTATTTTCTTCTTTTCCAACCTCTCTTGATAATCTACAAACAATGTTTCTACCATGTCTGCCATCTGATAGAAAGCTTTGCGAAAATCCTTCTCATCTTCTTCTCGATAGTCTTCATATACCATTTTATTTCTTCTTCTTGAACCAATCCTTGGATCAAATTCTTCAAGTTCTCCTTCACCTCTCTAAAGCCTAAATCTTGTTAACATTCACAAACTCACAATGCAATGGTTAAGCTGCTCTGATACCAAACTTGATCCGAAAATGAAAGGATCTTTATAACCATTATTTGTATGTAAAAGCTTGAATGCTTAAATCCATTAAAGAGACTTTAAATGACAAATTTAAAGAGCATAATTGAAGCACATAAAACACTTAAAGAGATGCAAACCATGAAATTTGTAGACAAGAACTGATAACAGATTTCACCCTCCTTGGGCTACGTCTCTGGGCCACTTCTAATGAGAAGGTCGATCTTATTAAGTCTTCAAAACTTACAAAATGAGTGTTCTGGAAACACTTTTTTTTGTCAGTTATCAGAAAAACAGACAACACCACTGCATTCCTCTCAAAATTTAGAGAAAAATGAGTATAAAGTCGACTACGTTTGCAAGAGGCCTCCTCTAGCACACAAATCGAGAAACTCTACTTTCATAAAAGACAAAGCAGTATGGATTCCACCTCAGGATACGTTCCCATTAATGACTGTACGGACCTCAAGAACTGTGCAAAAAACTGCCTCGAGAAGCGTTCCAAAAATGTGCAAAACCGCCTCGAGAAGCATGCCAAAATTGTGCAAAATGGCCTTAGGAAGCATGCCAAAACTATCTTGGGATCTGCTCAAACTACATCGGGAACCATGCAACTGTACTCCTTCCTCTGTCTCAGAATCCGTTCCTAGGAGTGGTTTATATAGTGGTTTTTGAGGCAGTTTTGGGTCCCCATATCCCCGCCTTCTAACTCTTAACCAATATTCGCCACATCCAATAACAAGTGGCATGGATGGTGCATTGATTAAGTCCTTGGAAAGGAGGGGAGGAGGTCATAGGTTCAAACCCACAGACTTCTCCCCATATCACATTTTTGGCAAAATGTATATTGGTATGTAGCATATAGTTCTTCCCCCCTTTTCAAAACATTTTAAAACTCAAAAGTAAATATAATATGTGCCATATACATGTTAAGAACCATCGTGTGGAGATTTGGATAGGTGGGCTTGGTGAAAAATTTGGTAGGCTTTGAAGGTCATGGGGTCGAATCCGATGGAATCCTTAATATTTTATAAAAAAATACATTTACCATTTTTCCCCAAATAACCATTTTTTTGCCAATTTTAACCAAAATTGCCGAAACTTCAAAAGCTTATAAGTTCTGCATCCAGAGGTCTTTTTGTGTGAAACAAGCATTGCTGGGAAGATCTTGATGAGATCTTAATCCCTGTAAGATTTAATTTATATTTTGAAGACTTTAAATTCTTTCTACGAGGAGATGATCCTCCTGAATCAGTTAAATTAAATGGACCAATCATTTGATGCACAATACGTCACGGATTATCTACGAGACTGCAAGACTTAAATAGAACAGACACATCAGAGGGTGCACAGTTCCTTATGTTACTAGTGCTTCATTTATAGACATCAAACTATGAATTGAAATCATAGTATTAGTTGATCATTGCGGTCATGAAGAGCATATCGTTGAACCGGAAACAGACTGCAGAATTAGCAGAGCACACAATACATGAAGTAAGTCATCAATAGAAGTGTGAGTTGAGAGGAATGAGAAGTAAAGTGATGTATGCAGTGCAGTGGAAGAGTAAAGTCTGCATACGAAGGTGCACACAACAGAATTATCATTAGAATATATGAAGAAGTGCGTAGAGTTGAATATCAGTAAGACAGTAAGATATATTGGACATCAAGGCGTTTGGACGGGGCAAGGAGACGGGGAGTCACAAATTCCTTCAGGTTGGTGCCTATAAAACAAAGAAAACAGGGGGTCGGTGCCTCCTTCTAGTTGGTTCTAGAGAAATAGAGGGAGCAAAATATTCCTTCAGGTCGGTGCTTTTAAAACCAGGGGGTTGGTGCCTCCTTCCAGTTGGTGCTAGTAAACACAGGAAGTTGGTGCTTCCTTGAATGTATTCTTTATCACTATAAAGAAGCATTTCGTGGTTTTATCCCGTTTGGGTTTCCACGGAAAAATATTGCATGTTATGTGTTTTTTATGTGGTGCATATATGTGTGGATGTTTATTTATTGATGCATAATAGAACATAGAGATTAAGTAAAGGCTAATCTATTAAAGAAGGTAAAAACTGTTGATAAATGCGCTAATACTGATTCACACCCCCTCTTAGTATTAAATCGATTCCAACAATTGGTATCAGAGAAGGTGTCTTCAGTAACAAATTAACATTTGGAAGATAGATCAATGCACAATTATGGGAAAGGAAGGTTCTCTAACCGAAGCACCATGGTTACAGGAAGATTGTTGTTTAGACAATCTCTCTGTTGCATAAGCATGGTAGATTAGCCGAACACATAAAAAGACAATAGAAGAAGTTAAGAAGATAGCAACCAAGACATCAAACCTACTGAAGAAGAAAGAAGCATAATCCAAGGAATTGGTAGTATCTCTATCGACCAGCTGCAGGAAGTTAATGAGACCAGTCAAAATTCAAAGTTAAGAAAAAAAAACCTTGGATGATCCATACATGCCCAGGTGCATGATGGGGAAAACAGTTCGAATGAATGTATCGGTACTGTTATGGCGGAAGCATAAGAATAAGAAAAGAAAGAAATACACTACACACATAAACATACACACACACATAAAACATGCAGGAATGCAAACTAATCTCTTCTTCTCTATTACTTGTTCTTTGTATATTACAATATTTTACATGCTTATATAGAGTGTTGAGAATGCTTGGGTGTCTTCCTGTTACATTCAGTTACAAGATAAGTTAGAATGGTTTCACAAGTTCAACTATCATGGTGGACTGGAAGACAAAGAGGCAATCTGTCTTATTTCTCCAGTCGCCAATGTCAATGATGCATGTCGACATCGATGCTTATCGAAGTTGTTGAACTTGTCAAAGTCAAAGTTGCTAAACTGGTCGAAGTCGAAGTTGCTGAACTTGTTGATGTCGAAGTTGATAAAATTGTCGAAGTCGTTATTGGCATCCAACAATAATTCCAACTGTTGGGTGGATCATACCTCCTTCTTTAAGAAACAATGGTCCACATTGTTTGCTTGTGTAGATGAGGAAACTTGTCGGTCAGTTTAGTAGCAAAGTACCATTTTCCTTGTGTTGGGATTTGTCCGGATTTGGCCACCTGAAACAAGCAAATTTTGTTCATCCTTGTATGGCGTACTCGTCATCCCACAATGGTGTTGCAAGGAAGAGGCTCTTGAACATCTTGATGGATGTCTTTGGGTTCTGTTGTCTGCAAGTCATTCTATTCCAACAGTGGTGCATGGTATCGTCGAACTAGATCCACATTAAATACTGGATGCAGACCTAGGCATGAAGGAATGTCGAGCTGGAAAGTATTTTCTCCAATCTGCTCAAGAATATTGTATGGACCATATTGCAAAGGATTCAACTTCTTATATGGACCAATGAAGCGTCCCTTCTTGATATGTAACTAGACTTGATCCCCAATTTAAAATGAATGAGGGATACAATTCTTATCGTGTCGGGCCTTAGCTTTCACATTAGCTCATTGCAACATTTCCTATGCTTATCGCTGGATGTCTCAGATTTGATCTCAAAACTTCAATGCTTTTTCGAGTTCTCATCGGTTATAGTTGGTATCGTTCAACTGTGTCGAGGAACTAATCAAGTCAATAGGCATTGAGGGTTGAAATCCATAATAGATCTCAAATGGACTCTTTCCCATAGAGTTGTGATGAGCACGATTATAGTTGTGTTGTATATATGGAAGACTATCATCCCATATTCATCGATGCTTGTGGTTGTACATGCGAAGCAGTTGTACTACCAAGCGATTCACAACTTCCATCTGTCCGTCTATCTAAGGATGGAAAGCTATCGATAAGGAAATTCTTGTGTCGAGCTATTGAGAGAGAGTCTTCCAAAATATGCTGAAAAATCTAGAATCTCTGTCAGAAATAATGGTTGTTGGTAAACCATAATAACTCCAGGCATGTTCAAATAAAAGTTGAGCGGTCTGTTGCATTGTCGTAGTCTTCTTGCATGGAATCAGAATGGCCATCTTGGAAAATCTGTCAACTACTACTAAGATCGTGTCAAGATGATTTTTGGTAGTAGGATATCCCATCAAGTAGTCCATAGAAATAGATTCCCATGGTCAACTAGGAACTTGAAAAGGTATGTACAATCTTTCTCGTCGATTAGGCGGTTTAGAAATGGCACAAACCACACATGATCAAAAGTAATTTTTTACGTCAGTTTTAAGTGAAGGCCAAAATAAATACTTCTACAGAATAAAAAGGGTCTTTTCTACTCCAAAGTGTCCTGCAGTCTTGTTGTAGTGCGCATCCCAAATGATTTGCTGTCGATGCTCACCTTTTGGTACACAAAGTTGTCCAAACTTGTATAGAAAAGTGTCTTTCAAGAAATAGTCGGAGGTCAATGTATTGTCGGTCTGAAGTTGTTGATAGACTGATGAAAATTCATTGTCTTCCTGATACAATTGAGGCCATGATCCGCACATGGTCGGGGAGCATGAGGGGGACAACAGTTCGACTGAATGAGTCAGATCTGTTATGGAGGAAGCTTAAGAAATAGAATATGCAAAGCAGGAATACACTACATAGACAGAACACAAATATACACAGACAATGTGCAGGAATGTAAATTGATCTTCTCTATTACTATATATAAGTTCATCGGTTGATGTATGTTACAATATTATACATGTTTATATAGAGTGTGCTGAGATGCTTGGGTGCCTTCCCGTTACATTCAGTTACAGGAGAAGTTAGAACGGTTCGACAATTCAACCATTGCAGTCGACTGGAAGACAGAGAGACATTCTGTTGAATTTCGACAGTCGCGAGTTGCAGATCAACGCTGCATGTCGATGTCGCGAAACTGTGATGTCGCAGAACTTGTCAAAGTCACGGATTTCTCGGCATTGTGTCGACGACAATGACTTGTCAAAGGTGTGTCGAAGTTAGAATATGATAATAATGAAAACTACGATGTGGATCATACCTCCTTCCTTAAGAAACAATGGTCCCCATTTTTTGCTCGTGAAGGTGAGGAAACTTGTCTGTCAGTTCAGTAGCAGAGTACCACTTTCCTTTTGTTGGGATATGTCTGGATTTAACAACTTGAAATAAGGGAATTATGTTCATCCTTGTATGGTATACTAGTCCTCCCACAATGGTGTCGCAAGGAAGAGGCTCCTGAACATCTGGATGGATGTCTTCGGGTTCTACTGTCGGTAAGTCATTCTATTCCAACAGTGGTGCATGGTATGGTCGAAGTAGATCCACATTGAATACTGGATGCAGATCTAGGCATGCAGGAATGTCAAGTTGGAAAGAGTTTTCGCCAATATGTCGAAGAATACTGTACGGATTATATCGCAAAGGCTTGAGCTTCTTGAATGGACTAATGAAGCGCTCCTTCTTGAAATGTAACCAAACCTTATCCCTAATTTTGAATGAATGAGGAGTACGATGCTTGTTGTGTTGGGCCTTAGCTTTCTCATTTGCGTGTTGTGACATTTCTTGTGCTTGCTTCTGGATGTCGCAGATCTGATCTCGAAACTTCAAGGATTTCTCAACTTCTCGCTGGTTATAGTCGGTGTCGGAGTTTGACCCTATCGAGGAGTTGATCAAGTCGATAGGGGATGAGGGTTGAAATCCTTAACAAATATCAAATGGACTCTTTCCTGTAGAGCAGTGCTAAGCACGATTGTAGTTGTGTTGTATATATGGAATAATTTCATCCCATGTTCGTCGATGCTTGTGGTTGTACATGAGAAGAAGTTGTACTACCAAGCGATTCACAAATTCCATATGTCTGTCGGTCTGAGGATGGGAAGCTGTCGACAATGAGAGTCGTGTGTCCATATTTTTCCAAATATTCTTTCAAAATATGCTGAGGAATCTGGCATCTCGATCGAAATTAATGGTTGTGGGTAAACCAAAGTTTTTCCAAACATGCATGAAGAAGAGCTGGACAGTCTGTTGCATTGTCGTGGTCTTCTTGCATGGTATGAGAATGGACATCTTGGAAAATATGCCGACTTCTAATAAGATAGCTTCATGATGATGTTTGGTAGTAGGATATCCCATCAAGTAGTCCATAGAAATAGATTCCCATGGTCGACTAGGAACTGGCAGAGGTGTGTACAATCCTTATTGTCGATTAGGCGGTTTAGCAACAGAACAAACCACGCATGATCGAATGTACTTTTTGAAGTCAGTTTTAAGTGTATGCATAAATGAATAATTTTGGAGAATAACAAGTTTCTTTGCTACTCCAAAGTGTCTTGTAGTCTTGTTGTAGTGCGCGTCCCAAATGAGTTGTTGTTGACTCTCACTGATCGGTACACAAAGCTGTCCAAGCTTGTATAGCAAGGTGTCTTTCAAGAAGTAGTCGGAGGTCGACGACTTGTCAATCTGAAGTTGTCGGTATACTGGTGAAAAGTCGATGTCATCCTAATACAATATAGACCAAGTGGTCGTGTTGTAACCTTGCATACTCATCACTGTGAAAATGAGAGTAATGGGTGGTCGACTCATACAATCAGCTGAGGTGTTAGATTTACCTTTCCGATACTTAATCACCTACTGTAACTGTTGTAGGTAATTAATCCACTTGAGTTGTATGGTTTTCTGTAGTTTCTACTGGGTCAGAGTGAACTGTAGAGGTTTATGGTCAGTGAGGATGACCATTTCCTTGCAAAGGATGTACTGCCTCCGTTGCTTGAGAGCTTGCACAATGGCGTAAAGCATTTTTTCGTACGTCGAATATCTTCTAACTGTGTCATTAAAATTTTTGGAATGAAAAGCAGCTAGGTGACCAGACTGAGTGATCATTGTGCCCACGACATATTACGATGCGTCCGACTCAATATCAAAGGGCTGATGCAAATCAAGTAACACAAGTACTGGTACATTGCTGAGCTTGTGTTTGAGCTGTTCAAAAGCTTCTTGTTGTGTCGGTGTCCATTTGAAGACAGTTTTTCCATTTCCCTTCATCAACTAATTCAAGGGCCAAGATATGCAACTGAAGCCGAGTATGAATCTTCGATAGAAATTCTCCAAACCAAGAAAAATTCTTAGTTCCTGAATGCTTTGAGGAATAGACCAATATTTGAGGATATGTACTTTGTCTGGATTGAAGTGAATTCCTGCACAGTCAATTACATGCCCCAAATATTTGATGATGTTCATCGCAAAGGTACACTTGTCCATGTTCAAGTAAAGTCGATGTTGTTGGAGAGTGTCAAATACTTGTTGAAGTTGTTTGACATGTTCTTCCCATGATTGACTGGAAATAAATATATTGTCAAGGTAGACAATGACCCATTTTCTGATGAAAGTTCAAATAAAGTTATCCATGTATCGCATGAAGGTTGTAGGTGCATTGGTTAGGTCGAAGGGCATGACTAACCATTCAAACAATCCTTCCTTGGTCTTGAAATCATTTTCCCACACATCTGGGGGCTCAATTGGATTTTGATGATATACAGACTTGAGGTCGAGCTTAGTAAATAATTTAGCACCTTTCAGACAGTCGATGAGCTCATCTATCTGCGGTAGAGGGTAGTGATTATTTACCAAAATTTTGTTGAGTTCCTTGTAGTCGATGCACATGCACCAAGTCTCGTCTTTCTTTGGAACGAGGACGACTATACTTCCACAAGGGGAAGATCTTGGTTGGAAATGACCTTTGTCGATCAAATATTTGATTTGTCTGCGAATCTCTTCATTTTCAAGAATGGATCATATGTAAACAGATATGTTAGGCATAGAAGAACCGGGAGCAAGTTCAATGGATTGGTTTACCTCGAAATGTCAAGGTAATCCGTCCGTCTCTTGGAATAAACTCCAATATTCATCGAGAATGTTTTCGATCAACTGCTTCTGTCGGGAGCTACAGTGGTCGGTAAGTCAACTCGTCGCTGCAGTCTTCCTAGAATGTTGCGGTTTGATCATTATTAACGTGAACTTCTGAGCATGATTGATGATATTCTTTGTCTGTTTAGCAGATATCGTTGAAACCGTTGGTATAGGTCATCGCTTTGGAATGTTGTACCATCGATTCTGGATTCTGACAATCACCTTCTGCGGTCGTGACTGATAACTTCCATGGCAATCCCATAGGTAAGGTTTCCCAAATAGGGCTTCGGCTACAGAGAGTGGTGCTACGTTGCAGAGCACTTCATCTTCAAAAGGATTTATGAAGTAGTTGAGTTTGCATTGTAGGGTGATCTGGAGTTCTTGTCCACCTTTCATCCAACTGATCTTGTAAGCCTGAGGATGTGGAGTGGTGACAAGACCTAGTTTCTTCATAATATCTTCAGAAATGAATTTCTTCTGGATACCATTGTCCACAATCAGATGTAATGGATTGTGTTGAACCCATGTCCGTGTATGGAACAGGCTTTCTCATTCCTCCTCGTCGATGATAGTTGAGGCTATTTGAGTGGTCGATGTCGATGTCAAAAGGGTCGTTGCATCTGGATCAGATTCTTCCATCGTATTATCGAATGCGTCAGATGTCGATACTTTTTCCAAAAATGTCTTCGGGGATTTGCATTAAGACGTATCATGCCAAGATGAGTGGTGGTAATCACAGCATTTTCCATCGGGAAGTTGTTTGCTACGTTCCCTTTTCTGAAAAGGATTTTTGTCGTGATCTGGATTTGGAAGTGTCGGCTGAGAATATTTTGACTTGTCGAAGTCGGATGGTGCCTTCTTATCGGGTGGTCGTCCCGATGTCAGTTTTTTCGCAAAGCATGCTTTCCCTTTCCTCTTGGTTTCAATTTTGCTGGCATAGCGGAATGCATCCGAAAGCGTATTGACTATCAAAAACTCCATCTTTTGCTGAATTTACTAGGACAATCCGCTGACATACTTCAGATTAAGCAATTTCTCTTCGTATTGGACGCCAAGTCTATCCATGAGTCGATATAACTCGTCGGTGTAACTCTGTACTGATTGCTCTTTCCATTTCCTTAGCTGCTGCCACTTCTTATACTGCTGCTCAAGGTATTTAGGCGGGTAAAATTCATTTCGGATGTGTTCGATGAATTTATCCGATGTGTCGATGGGGTCTCCTCTTTTCTCCATCTTTGTCGAGAGGTTCTCCCACCAGTAGTGCACAGATGTTGACATCTTTAAGGATGCAATGGTGATCTTGTCAAATTCTGAGAGTTGATTCACGGAGTAATAGGATTCCAATTGTTGCACCCAATTGTCGATGGATTCCGCGTCAATATTGCCTTCAAGATTCAGCATGTCCAAATTCATTTGTACTTTGAAGGGGCTGATTTTTTCGGAGTGAATTATCGTCGAAAATCCTCCGGATGTCAAATCAAATCGTGTGAGAATTTCATTGAACTGGGCGAACATTTCAGTCTATTGTTGAGTCAACGCTTGCTCAATAAGTTGGGTTGTCTCGTTGGATGCATGTCTATCGTCTATTTATTCTTCCAGTTCTGGAGGTAGCATCTGCTTGGATTGATGAGATTGTGAGCGTGTTTGAACATGCATAAGTTGGTAACTTTGCTAGAAGTGTCTATGCAAACTTAAGCATGAAAACGGTTGAGAGCTCTGATACCAATGATCCGCATGTGTCCAGGGAGCACGAGGGGGACAACAGTTCGACTAAATGAGTCGGCTCTATTATGGCGGAAGCTTAAGAAATATAATATGCAAAGAAGGAATACACTACACAAACAAAACACAAATATACACAGACATTGTGCGGAAATGCGAACTGATCTTGTCTATTACTGTATATAAGTTCATCGATTGATGTATGTTAGAATATTATACATGCTTATATAGAATGTTCTGAGACACTTGGGTGCCTTCCCGTTACGTTCAATTACAAGAGAAATTAGAATGGTTCGGCAGTTCAACCGTTACAGTCGACTGGAAGACAGAGAGACAGTCTGTCGAAGTTCGACAGTCACAGGTCATATATTGATGTTGGATGTTGATGTCATGAAACTGTGAGGTCGTGGAACTTGTCAAAGTCACGGATTTTTTGATGTCGATGACTTGTCGAAGATGTGTCGAAGTTAGCATCGACAATAATTCCAAATGTGATGTGGATCAGACCAAGTGGTGGTGTGATAATTTTGTTGGCATAGAGGAATGTATCCGCAAGCATATTGACTGTGATAAATCCATCTCTTGCTGAATGTACTGGGACAATCCGTTGACATACTTCAGATTAATCAATTTCTCTTCTTATTGGATGCCAAGTCTAGCCATGAGTCGATAGAACTCGTTGGTGTAACTCTGTACTGATTGGTCTTTCCATTTCGTTAGCTGCTACCTTTTCTTATACTACTACTGAAGGTATTTGTGTGGGTAAAATTCCTTTTGGATGTGTTCTACGAATTTATCCCATGTGTCGATGGGGTCTCCTCTTTTCTCCATCTTTGTCGAGAGGTTCTCCCACCAGCAGTGCACAAATGTTGAAATCTTTAAGGCTGCAATGGTGATCTTGTCAGCTTCTGAGAGTTGATTCACGGAGTAATAGGATTCCAATTGTTGCACCCAATTGTCGATGGATTCTACGTCAATCTTTCCTTTAAGATTCAGTATGTCCAAATTCATTGGCACTTTGAAGGGGCTGATTTTGTCGGAGTGAATTCTCGTCGAAAATCCTCCGGATGTCGAAGCAAATCGCGTGAGAATTTCATTGAATTGGGCAAACATTTCAGTCTGTTTTTGAGTCAGTGCTTTCTCAATAAGTTGTGTTGTCTCGTCAGCTGCATGTCATTCATCTGTTTCTTCTTTCATTTTTGGAGGTAGCGTCTACTTAGATTGCTGAGATTGCGAGCGTGTTTGAACATGCATAAGTCGGTAACTTCGCTGGAAGTGTATATGAAAACTTAAGCATGAACAAAGCTGAGAGCTCTGATACCAATGATCCTCACCTGTCTAGGGAGCATGAGGGGGACAACAGTTCGACTGAATGAGTCGGCTCTGTAGTGGCAGAATCTTAAGAAATAGAATATGCAAAGAAGGAATACACTAAACAGACAAAACAAAAATATACACAAACAATGTGCGGGAATGCAAAGTGATCTTCTCTATTACTATATATAAGTTCATCGATTGATGTATGTTGCAATATTATACATGCTTATATAGAATGTGCTGAGACGCTTGGGTTCCTACCCGTTACATTCAATTACAAGAGAAGTTAGAACGGTTCGGCGGTTCAACTGTTATAGTCGACTGGAAGATAGAGAGAAAGTCTATCGAAGTTTGACAGTCGCAAGTCGCAGATCGACGCTGGATTTTGATGTTGCGAAACTGTGAGGTCCTGGAACTTGTCGAATTTATGGATTTATCGACATTATGTCAACGTTGATGAATTGTCGAAGATGTGTTGAATTTAGCATCGACAATAATGCCAACTGCGATGTGGATCAGGCCAAGTGGTGGTTTCATAACCTTTCATACTCATCACTGTAAGAAGGAGAGTAATGGGTGGTCAACTTAGACAATCGGCGACGAAATTGGATTTACCTTTCCCATACTTAATTACCAACTGAAATTGTTGCAGGTAATTAATCCACTTGAGTTGTCGAGTTGTTTGTAACTTCAACTAGGATGGGGCGAACTATAAAGGCTTGTGGTCAATGAGAATGACCATCTCCTTGCTAAGGATATAATGTCTCCATTTCTAAAGATATTGAAAAATGGCGAAGAATTCTTTTTCATACGTCGAATATCTTCTAACAATGTCATTAAAAGTTTCGGAATGAAAAGCGACTGGGTGAACAGACTGAGTGATCACTGCACCCAAGGCATAGTTCGATGCGTCCATCTCAATCTCAAAGGGCTAATGAAAATCAAGTAACACAAGTACTGGTGCAGTACAAAGCTTGTGTTTGAGCTATTCGAAAGCTGCTTGTTGTGTCGATGTCCATTTGAAGACAATTTTCACATTTCCTTTGGTCAACTGATTCAAAGGCCAGGCTATGTGACTGAAGCCGAGTATGAATCGTCGATAAAAATTCGCCAAACTAAGAAAACTTCTTAGTTCATGAACACTTTGAGTAATGGGCCAATCTTTGAGAATTTGTACTTTGTCTAAATCGACATGAATTCCTTCAGATTCGATTACAAACCCCAAATATTTGATGTTGTTCATTGCAGAGGAACATTTGTCCATGTTCAAGTAGAGTTGATGTTGTTGGAGAGTGTTTAGGACTTGTCGAATTTTTCCGACATGTTCTTCCCATGATCGATTGAAAATCAATATATCGTCGAGGTAGACAATGACCTATTTTCTGATGAAAGGTTGAAGAGTGTTATCCATATACCACATGAAGGTCACAAGTGCATTGGTTAAGCCAAAAGGCATGACTAACCATTCAAACAATCCTTCCTCGGTATTGAAAGTAGTTTTCCATACATCTACGAGCTCGATTGGAATCTAATGATATCCCAACTTGAGGTCGATCTTAGTAAATAATTTAGCACTTTTTAGACAGTCAATGAGCTCGTCCATCCGCGATAGAGGGTATCTATTCTTTACCAAAATTTTATTAAGGGCTCGGTAGTCGATGCACATGCACCAAGTCCCATATTTCTTTGGAACGAGGACGACTGGACTTCCATATATATGACCTTTGTTGATCAAATATTGAATTTGTTTTTGAATCTCTTCATTTTTTATAATGGATATTTTGTAAATAGATGTGTTAGGTAATGAAGAACCAGGAGAAAGTTCAATGGAGTGTTTTACCTGGCAATGTAGAGGTACTCCATTTGGATCTTGGATTAGGTTCCGATACTCATCAAGAATATTTTCGATCTGTTGCTTTTGTCAGAAACTTCACTGGTCAGTGAGTCGACTGGTTTTTGCAGTCTTCCTGGAATGTTGCAGCTTAATCATGATCAATGCGAATTTCTGAGCATGGTTGATGATATTATTCGTCTGTTTAGCAGATATCATTGCAACCGTTGGTGTAGGTCGTCGCTCTGGTATGCCATACCATTGGTTCTGAATTCTGACAATCACCTTCTAAGGTCGTGACTGGTAACTTCCATGTCGATCCGATAAGTAATGCTTCCCAAACAAGGCGTCGACTAAGGAGAGTGGTGCCACGTCGTAGAGTACTTCATCTTCAAAAGGCTTAATGAAGTAGGTGAGTTTGCATTTCTGGGTGATCCTTAGTTCCTTTCCATCATTCATCCAACTGATGTTATAAGGATGAGGATGTGGAGTGGTAACAAGGCCTAGTTTCTTCATGAGATATTCAGAAACAAAGTTCTTCTAGCTACCATTATCCAATATCAGATCCAATGGATTGTTTTGAACCCATATCTGTGTATGGAATAGGCTCTCTCGTTACTCCTCTTCGATGATAGTCGAGGATGCTATAGTGGTCGATGTCGATGTCCAAAGGGTCGTTGCTTCTGGGTTAGTTTCTACCAGAGTTTTTTCGAACAAGTCAAATGTCGACACTTTTTCCAAAAAAGTCTTCTGAGCTTTGCATTCAAACGTATCATGCCATGATGAATTGTGGTAATCACACCATTTCTCAGTAGGAGGTTTTTTTCTATGTTCCCTTTTGTCTTTCTGAGAATGCCTTTTTCCATGATATTTCTTTGTCGGAGTCGACTAAAAAGGTCTTGACTTGTCGAAGTTGGTTGGTTCCTTCTTGTTGGGTGGTCATCCTGTCAGTTTAGTCGCAAAGAATTCTTTTCCTTTCTTTTTGGCTTCAATCTTACTATCATAGTGGAATGCATTCGCAAGTGTATCAAAAATTAGAAACTCCATCTCCTGTTGAATGTATGGGGATAGTCTATTGACGTATTTCATGACAAGCAATTTCTCTTCTTCTTGAACGCCAAGTGTAGCCATTAGTCGATAGAAATCATCGGTGTAACTCTGTATTGACTGGTATTTACATTGCCTTAGTTTCTTACACTTCTTATATTGTTGTTCAATGTACTTGGGAAGGTAAAAATCCTTTAGGACATATTTGACAAATTTCTCCCATGTCTCTATGGGGTCTCCAATTTTCTCCATCTTTGTCAATAGGTTCTCCCACCATCAGTGCACAGATGTTGACATCTTTAAGGATGGTGATCTTTTAAGCTCCTGAGAATTGATTCACAGAGTAATAGGATTCCAGTTGTTGTACCCAATTGTCGATGGATTATGTGTCAATATTGCCTTCTAGATTCGGTATGTAACAAGACTTGGTCACCCTGTACAAAATACTGTCGGTCCACAAAACAAGGATAGAAGGAAAACCTCATGGGAAAAACCTTCCCTCAAAACATGGACATATCAAAATTGAAAGGTTGCTAATCAACCCTTCACTCCACCACATGTCCAACCATGCCAAGCAGTGATCTAAGATAGCTGAATGTCTTCTCTGTGAAATCCTTGGTGAAGATATCTGCAGTTTGCTCACCTGTGGGGCAATACTACAAATCTATGATCTGGTCATGCAATAGTCCTCTAATGTAGTGCATATGAATCTCTATGTGTTTGGTCCTCTGCCTCTGTACTGGATCACATGAAACTCTAATGGCTCTCTGGTTGTCACAATAAATGACAGTAGGAGTACTGAAAGCAATCTCAAACTCAGACAAAATCCCCTGCAACCAGACACACTGTGTAGCAGCATTCACTACTCCTCTGTACTCTGCCTCCACTAAAGATAGTGCTATGGCATTCTGTTTCTTGCTGGACTAGCAAACAGGACCACCTCCAAGAATGAAAACAAATCCTGATGTAGATTTCCTGTCAAGGCTATCACCAGCCCAATCCGAATCTGTGAAACCCAAGAGATCTAAGCTAGAATCTGCCACATAGTGAATCCCATCACTCTTTGTGCCCTGCACATAATGAAGGATTCTTTTTGCAGACCTCCAATGTAACTCATGTGGCTGCTCCATGTATCTAGATGCCACACTCACAACATATGCAAGATCTGGATGAGTGTGGGTCAAGTAGAGTAAGCTGCCAATCAACTGTCTGTAGAGTGTACTGTCAAAACGCGGTGTAGATTCTGCTTCTTCCATTCTGACTCCAAAAAGGAATGGAGTCTTAGAAGGATTTCAATCAGCCATCTTAAACTTCTTCAACAGATAAGAATCATACTTTGACTGACATACCTTGGTTCCTTCTTTTGTTTGTGAAATTTCAAGCCCCAAAAATTGCTTGAGAATTCCCAAGTCACTCATGGAGAATGCTTGGTGCATTGCGGTCTTAAGAGCTGCTATTTGTTCAGTGATATCACCTGTGATCAGAAAATCATCAACATACAACACTATTAACATAATAAAACCATCAACAAACTTCATAAAGACATTTGGATCAGATTTACACCGAACATAGGATTGTGACAGCAAAAAACTGTCCATCTTCGCATACCAAGCCCTGGGGGCTTGCTTGAGTCCATACAAAGATTTTTTCAACCTGCAAAAAAGGTTTGGATCTGATGTGTACCCTTTTGGATACTGCATATATATCTCTTCTTCAAGTTCCCCATGGAGGAAATCACTTTTCACATCCATGTGATGTACTTCCCACCGCTTAGAAGCTGCCACTGCCAAAACTAGTCTAATCGAGTCTTTCTGAGCTACCGGTGCAAATGTGTCATTATAATCAAGTCCTTGGACCTGAGAATACCCCTTTTATACCAGCCTTTCCTTGTACTTAATTGTTGTACCATCCGCTGCACATTTAGTCTTATAAATCCATTTGCATCTTACCAACTTTCTGCCTGCGGGGAGCTTGACTAGCTCCCAAGTTTCATTCTTCTGCAATGACTGAAACTCCTCATCCATATCAATATGCCATCTAGTATCATGAGAGGCATCCTCATATGTTTTTGGATCAGAATCTATCATCATATAGCAATTCTTAGAAAGATAAGGATCATTCACATAGAGAGTAGTCTCAAACTGTGATCTAGTCCTCCTTTGGTCCTGAGGGTTGCTTGCTAGTTCACCTGCTGCTTGCAAAGTTTTTGCAGCCCACTTAGGCCTTGCAGGTGAGCTTGCATCTGAAATAAATTGATCCTCATCATCAGAAATATCAGAATAAAAAATATCAAGAACATCACTTACTTCTTCTTCAGTCGGTGGTGAAGATGAATCTCCAATTTCTGCGCTCTGAGAGGGCTCTTCCTCAAACTGCACACTTCTTTCGATGAATGCTTTATGAGTTGTCATGTTCAGCAACTTAAAAGCTTTGGATTCATTTGAATATCCCACAAACAAACATGATTGTCTTTGGGGTTGCATAGCCCTCCTCTTCTCAATCGGAATCCTAGCCCAAGCCTTTGAGCCAAAAATCCTGAAATGAGAGATATCCGGTTTGTTACTCATCCAACCCTCAAAAGGAGTGATACCTTTGAGAGATTTGTGTGGAACTATATTCTGAGTATAGGTGGCACAATTTATTGCTTCATCCCATAGCTTAGGAGACAAACCTTTTTCCTCAAGCATGCATGTGGCCATCTCCTTAAGAGATATGTTCTTCCTCTCAGCAACCCCATTTTGTTGAGGTGTATATGGAACTGTATGTTGCATCTGTATGCCCGATGAAGCACAAAATTGATGAAACTATGATTTCACATACTCACCAACATTATCAAATCTTAACATTTTAATATTACTACCAGACTGATTCTCAACTGAGGCTTTGAATAGCTTGAAAAACCCAAAAACTTCTGATTTAAGCTTGATGAAATAAACCCAACAATACCTGCTGAAATCATCTATGAATGCGAGAATATATTTTGTTGAATTCAATGACTCATGAGAAAATGGACCTGATATATTAGTGTGTATAAGTTCCAATGGTGCAGTGGTTCTCTCAGTGGTAGATCTCCCATACTTGTGCTCAGGGTGTTTTCCTAGGATGTAGGATTGACAGACACCTTTGGAAAATTTGATATTGGGAAGCCCTATAACCATCTCTTTCTCATGGAGTTGGGAAAGGTATTTGTAGTTTAGGTGGCCAAATATTTCATGCCATATCTTGTTGGAATCATTGGCATGGGTCAATAGAGAAGAAGGTGAGGAGTTTGGCACACAATGAGAAAACTTGTAGATTCTAGAATAGTGGTCATCAGTACCAAATGCAATAATTTTTCTTGTTGAAATTTATGCTATCTCAACATCATTGGGGGTAAAGGTTACTCTATTGGGCAGCCTTGTATGGGTCATATGATAGACTGAAAGTAGGTTTGCAGCAATTCCAGGGACATATAAAACATTATTGAATGACCCAAACACGAGATCTATGCTACCTTTCCCTTTGCTAGAAGTTTCAGAATTGTCTCCCAATAAAATATTCAGACCACTGGAAGAGTCAAGTGAAGTAAAACACTTACTTGCAGACACCATGTGTCTTGAAGCACCGGAATCAATGATGAATGATCAATATTGGGACATGTTGGCCATCAGTGCATGAACTCTCTCTTTGTCATCGGAATTTGATCCTCCATCCTTCCTTCTCGCGCTCTCTGGGAGAGGGATGTTGGCTTTCTCCAATGCCTAAGTTAATTGGTCAATGGTCTTCTTCATACAAGAGATTTCGGGATGAAAGACCTTGCTTCAATAAGTGCACTTTGTCCTCTCATTCTTCTTGTTCAGATTCTTCTTGAATTTTGATGGCTCTCTATTAAAATTCTACTTGTCTTTCCGCTCACCAGTGGGCTTCTTGAAGTTTCCTTTCTTCTTTCCTTTCGAACTCTTTGAATCTTTAACATTTAGACAATGGTATTTGGATGGATTTTTAATGGCCCCCATTAAGACCAGATTGTCTTGTTCTTGATTTAATGACTCCATGAATTCTGAAAGTGACGGGCTCTTCCAATTTTTAATTGCTTTCCGGGTGGAATGGAAGGTGGAAACAAAAATTGGATAGTCCGGGCCAAGCTTGGAGAGAATGGCCAAAAATAATTGCTCATATTTCTTGTCTATTCCACATTGCTTCAGTTGCAATACAAGAGACTTGAATTTGGAGAATAAGTCTTGTAGATTATCGAAATTCTGCAGACTCAAAGAGAGTAGCTCGTTATCCAATTGGTGGCCTCTTAATTCATTGGTTTTACCGAACAATTCTTGAAGTTTCAGCCATAATTCATTGGGTGAGGTGAGGCCATCAAGATGAAATAAGAGTTCTCTGGATGTAGTGAGACATAACAGCCCATAGGCTTCATCCCTTCGATTATGCCATTTAGATTTCTCCATTGCTGAGGTTGGCTCAGCTTCTATTGCCATGGTCACCCTGTAGAGCCCTTTGTTCCTCAGTAGAATATCCATCTGTGCTTTCCAATCAAATTAATTGAAAGGAGTGAGGATTATCTGCTGTGTATGATCCACTGCTGCAACTGATATAACTTTTTGACTGAAATTAGAACACTTCTAGATTCCCCTGCAGAGAATAGAAATCACCCGGTGGTTTGATCAATGTGCCCTTCTTGAGACTGTTGGATCCTGCAAGACAATCAATAGATGAAAGGAATAGCTTGATGGATCTGATACCATGTGAAAATCAGATCACATCCAAGAACTCTCCAAGAAATTACACTCTCTCATATGAAAAATCTCACACAACTGGTCAAAGGCACAAAAATAATGCACAAGAATAGATTTTTGTATTACTTCTCATGAATAATAATTACATCAGCCAACATATGAATGTTGTAGGCTGTTATTAAATAAAATTACAGCAATAATTCGAATGGCTAAATATGCCCAAAGAATCTTCTATCCATCATACTTTCTAAAACTGCCCATCCCCCCTAGGTGGCAAGTTGGCTTTCCAAATCTGCTCAAAAGCTCACGAATTGCTAAATTAGTGAGCTGAAGGTGAAATATAGGTAAAATAAATTCCAAATACGAAATTTGAGTGGAAATGGTGTTAAGGAATGTTTTTGGTGTAAAAAACACTTTCCTAGGTTGACTAGCTCTTTCCTTTGGGGGAACAAGCAGTAAAAGCGGCATCTTTCTTCACAAATGCGTCCTCCTTCCTAAATCTTATCCAGGAATGTTTAGGAATGTGCCCAAGTGGCCTAAGATACTTGTATAACACACGTCGGATGGAATCTTATCCTCCCATATTACCTTGTGGGCCACACAATGGCAATTTCCTCAATTATTACATAGAATTAACCAACAAGTGATTAATTAATGCATCTTATGTAATTAAATAAATGGTAGGAAGGATTAAATATTCCAATACTACTATCACAGGTACATGATGGGTATTTATGTATAAACAAACCTATTCCAATAAATTCCAATATTATAGAAGAAATTACGGGATTTCCCTCAATTGGAGAGGACATAAGCCCTCTAATGAGAAGAAGTAAAGAAAAGGATTTGGGTAAGAAGATGGATGAAAAATATGGAACCTAGTGAGCAAGGAGATGATTCTCAATCGCACAGATAAAATATGAAGGTGTAAGGCTTAACGCATAGCTACTGGTGTGCAAATTGTTCCAAAATAATCATCAATATCATGTCTCACAACAATCATTGAAGCGACAGAAATATGTGTTGAAGGTGTTCAGATGAATTGGTCAACTTTTATGTTGAATGAGTTTCTTGAAGATTTTCTAAAAGCGCAAGAAAAAGGTAACCCCTTTCACTATACCAAGTTATTAATTTGTATTTATCTCCTAGGTTGGAAGGAACCCGAAGGAAGTCAGTTTTTCATTAGAAATAGAAAACCCTTTCAAGCTACAAGGTTTGTGAATATGTGGGTATTTGAAAATAAGGAAAGAAAAGAGAAAACAACATTAATTTCTTCTTATACAATGACGAAATTAGGTTCATCCTGAAAAATTATCCACGAATATCTCCTCATGTTTGAAACTTACAAAGGAAACATACACTTCAAGATCAAAATGCATCACACCTATCTACAAGCAAAAAGGACCCCAACAAACGATGGTGTCCTACTCTATTGATATGTTCTAAAGAATACATTGCAAAAATTATTCGAGATTGGGATGCAAAACGGAGGGTTCCATTAATTGAAAATGAAGAAGTAGAGCAATAGAAACAATCAACCGAAACAACAGAAGAGACAAACAATTCAGAAATGCTTACCAAGCCAGTGCAACAAAATGTGCAAACCAAGAAGAGAAATGAATTGGTTCCGAGGTGAAGGTTCCTCAAAGAAGAAAACAAAGGTATCCGAACCTGACTCGGCCCAACCAATGAAAACAGAATACCTTGAATGAATCAACACATAAATCAGAAATACAGTTGAAGAGGCAATTAAAAAACATAAGCACAAAAGACGAGATTGAAGATATTTCTACACAACAAAGAGAAACACTGACGAAGATTGATGAATAATATGGAATATTAAATCAACTAGTAAAGAATATTTGGGGAGAATAGAAAATGGTTGAGTCAAATCAAGGTAGTCTGACATCTCCTCCCACCAAGTCACTGAAGGATATAGAGCTACATCAAAGGTTGAATATCTCATCTATAGCAATGAAATTTCCTACCCAAATGCAGAATGAGGTAAGTCATGTACAATTAATTTTATCACAGCTAAACTCAGATGAGTTACATGAACTGCATATGTCTGCTGCACAAGAAATAAGAAGAAGACATGAAGAAGATGCGGTTAAACTAAATACATGTCAAAAGGAGAAGAATGTGTGTAGCGAAGGACCGAAAAGGAGTTAACTACACATAATACAATCCGGCTATAAAAGGAAGAAGAGGAAGGAGAGGAAGCAACTACACAAGGTATCTTGTTAAAACATGAACTTGACAAAGAACAACAGGATGTCTCTAGCATGCAAAAGATAGTAGAAGAAGTATACAACATACTTCCAGATACTCACAAGAATGAATAAATATCCTAAGAAAGAAATATGATCATAATAGGAGAATTCATTCAGAAATTATAGACCAAATTTAAAAGTCAAGCATTAGAAACATATCTAAGAGTGGAAAAGGAATCTGGAAAGAAAAATACTGCAATTGAAGGCCTTAAAACTATGGGAGTAATATGTACAGAACTACATGAAGAGAGTGTTCAAATATGGACAAATCTAGTTGAGGATGAATAGCTGAAACAAGTAAATGAGAGGCTACATACAACATAAGACCTAGAACAAAAGATTCTTCACAGTCTGACTAGTCTTCCAATAGTAGAAATGACTAGTAAAATGGGAGACTGCAAGAAACAACAACAATAAGTGAACAGGATACATGAAGAACAACAAAAAGTTATCGAAAGACTTGGCCCTTGACGTTAGGAATATTTCAGCATTACAGAATCTTGTCCTCTATTGCAACATGAAATTAAGGAGGCAATCAATCATTGTTTTGAAACACTAAAACCAGTTCACCATGAGAAGTAAAAAATGGTTATTGCAAGAAAGGAAGAAGAATTAAAATAAAAAGTTGCATCCATAACAAAAAATCTACAAAATATTAAATCTATCATATAGGAACACAAAAGCAACGTAGCATGATGACATGGGGAGTTATCCCTGGAAGTAGTCAAGCTGAGGCCAGCACAAAACATATAAGAAGAATCTACATAGTGCAAGAAATGGCACCTCTTTGCCATTGATGTCAAAGGGGGAGAAATGTATGAAGCTGAGGCATGAAATACACATTAGATGCTGACACACATCAGATACTAATATGAATAATCCAAAAAAATGAAATGATGCATGAAGTCAGTGTGACAGAACAAAAAGGGGGAGAATTGCAGACATCAAAGGAACAATATGAAACTACAACAGACGTGAAAGAGTGTGAAGAAGATCACTTGGAAGAATCACAGATATAAAAAGAAACAACATGAAGCTACAACAAACGTGAAAGATCATGATGGTGAATGAACATATGGTATGTGCGGATGCAACAGGAAGTAGCATGGTATGCGCATAGATAGAAAAAGTACTGACAGTAGAGACCGCACTAGCCAAAATCCCAAAGAATTCAGGGGGAGCATATACACAGGGGGAGGACTGCGACAAAATACAGATGAAGCATATAGTTCAAAGAATATAATGTACAACTTCATAAGGTGTTGACATCAATGCCAAAGGGGTAGATAGTTGAGCATTGATTGCCATTGATGTCAATTAAAGATGATGTCAAGGATTTGTCTATCAACTAATGTCAAAGAGGATGTCAATTGATTCATTCTGAGTCATTGATGTCAACTGAAGTCAAAGTGGAAACAACATTCCTGCATAAGTATGAAGAAGTATATGGAAGCCACTTTGAAATAGTACATGCGCAAGATGAAGAAGAACATGAATACAATAAGTATATGTGCAAGTGGTGAAGGTGACATATATATATATGCAAATTTGGAGTATATATAGAAGTGCATTTAGTCTGAAGATGTGAATCAAGGATACAACATGCATGACAAGTTTGAAAAAGTACATAAGAATATACATCATGAATATCCAGTTCAAAAAGGAACACAAATAATGTATCATACATAATTTGGTTCCTACGTAGAATTCAAGTCCACCAACTCCACATTCACATGGTATCAGCCAAGGAGTTGGTCTGACAATGGTACATGTGCTCAAGTAGACAAGGAGTTGGTTGGAAAATGGTACAAGAGCTCAAGCAACCAAGGAGTTGGTTGAAAAAATTGTACAAGTACACAAGCAAGCATGAGCGTTGCTTGGTTAATAGTTGGAAGTGTGCAAGTATTTATTGGTTGGACAATCCTGAAAGTGTACATGCATATCCAATTAGAAGATGCTTTCAATAAGTGAAATGTACACAAGTTCCTAGAAGTTTACAATGGTTGAATACCATCTATGAGAAAAATCCACAGCCGACGGTATAGTAGGTGCTAAATTCCCACAAAGGATGACAAGGAAAAGGATAAAGACCCACTTAGAATAAGTTGGAGTATGCGTAGAATCTGCATATCAATGCACCAAGGGCATATTATCCACGAGAGATGATGTATCACAAGTCATAGACAAATCAAGATGAAGTGTAAGATTGCACACATACCATAAGGAAACGATACATTAAGAGTGCAAAGGTACACCACCAAGGTGTAAAGTACCACTAAGTTTTGGACCTTGAAGGTGTTTGATACATCAAAGATGACACATCAATAGCATAGATGATGACACGTGGCATATGCACATTCCGTGAAGTATGGACGAAGGATGTCATGACCAACTTGTGAGGATACAATCCATGCAGGACATGTTTAAATAGAGATACAAGTTGGAGATTGAAAGTAAGGTTGATGGCGAGAGTATAAGAGCTTCGAGTGCAAGTTTTGATTGTTTTTCGGGGCATCAAGGGGCTCATGGACAGAATAGAATGATCGAGCGAAGAGCCGAATGCGCACCTACAGTAGAATGAATATTTGATGGTGCATAGAATGATGGGCTAGAACTATAATAAATGCACGAATACTAAAATGATGAAATACTAAAGTATGTGCAAGTGTCTGATGTTTTGAAGAACAGTATTACAATCAGCATGCAAATAGTCAGATATGTTGTAGAGACAGAAGCGCAAAGACAGAACCAAATTTTATCATATAATGCGCATATGTCTAGCGTATGCATATGAACATAAGTGAAGGTGTGCGAAGTTGAGAACTCCATTTGATGCGCAACAACATAATAGTAGTAGGATCCGATATGCCTGTTAGAACTCAAGGTTTCTCCTTTGGTTGTGGAAGGAGATTTCCGAGGTAACCTTTGCAAACCAATCTTTAGGAGGGAAGTTGGCTTCTTTCGTACCAGATAGGGCTCTCTTAATAAATAAATACAATGGCCAGAAATATTTCAAAATAATATCATTTAATACTGCAAATGGATGAAACACAGGGATACCATTGGGCATGGAGTCAAAATTAGGATCTTTTTATAAGTAAACAAAGTCTAAACAATATGATTTTTACAAAGGCAAGGTAGCTATTCTTTTACAGTCGAGTTCTTGCTTGCAGGTGGTATTTGAAGAAAAATGGGAAATCCATTAACATTGGTAACCCAATAAAGATGAATCCAACATCAAATTTAGAAGAAAATATTTATGGATACTTGAATCCCATAGATCAGAGCAAAATAAAATGAATTCCGACCTAATAAAATATCATCCAATCATGAAAGAAAAAATAATGAAAATGAGATAATGGAAAAAAGCATTCACATGAGCTGAAGGAAAATACAGGCTGTAAATAAACAACACATGAATCTTTGCTCCCAAAAATTCTGCTCAACTTTGTAGCATTTATATTAGTCTTGAAAATTCTCGATACAAAATATTTTTTTCTTTTTACCGGTTCCAACCTTGATTACATTGCAAAGCATGCATTTATACATGAAAACGATTCTTGAGCCAAAACCTAACTACTTATTTCCAAAAATAGAAAACTTCAACTAACTTATTACATATTAGACTATTTTTGCCAAAATTTTAATCTTCGCAATCTTCAAAATATACCATTGTTCTATCTTCTTTATCAAATGCAGCTCCAGTACAAATTCTTTTTCGGGCAAGAGTCTTTATGTGTGCAAATTATACTTCATTCTCCCATACTTTTCAACTTTTTTCCACTGTTCTATAGAAGGGATCTCATAACTTGTCATTTATTTAACCAAAAATTTCATCTCCATGTGATCTACAAGAGATATAGGAGGTAGCTTTTCTCCTATCATCATTAACTGATTCAATATTTCAAAATCAGTTGTGATCTTCTACAATATTAATTTTCTTGTCAATACTTGGGTCATGCCTTCAAACTTTTGATGATCCATTCTGATTTGGAACAACAAACCTTTATATTCATTTTGGGAAATTAACTTGTTCTCTTCATTCGAAAAGGAAGGGAGTCCTTTCTGAATTAAATCTGTAAACACGTTTTTGAAAGAATCAACCTGTTGTTTCATTTGGTTTACCTTTTCTTGGACACTTTCAACATGATGATGTTTTCCAATTATTCATCTATCCCAGGTTACTACTGCAATTCTATTTTTAATTCCCAATACATTTAAATCATATTTTGTCAAAGTATTAAGAAAATCAATTGTGTTTTGAGCTGTATCCTTTGGTTTTTTATCTAAATTTTTTCTCATGACTGTAAAACTCTTTGTACTTTCATTTACCATTGTTTCTTTAGTATTCATAAAATTCAGAAACAGTCTGAATTTTCCAGCTTCAGTTATTATCAAATCCCAAATCATATTCCTGGAACCCTACAAAGGAAACTGCCCTGTAACCTAAGAAATCAACTTTTCATTATTTTCAAGCAACTCTTTATATTTATTTTCAAACTCTTGTCTCTCTTCCTCTTTCTTCTGGATTTCTTCATTCAATTTATGATTTTCTTCTTTTAGGTTGACCTGAGACATAGATTGAATTACATTTTTTGTGCTTGTCTCTTCATTCTCTTGTCATGTTCCCTCTTTTTCCTGTGTTGCACATGTTTGTTTCTTTTTCAAATCATCAGTTTGACCTATAAGACTCGGTCTTTTTTTCTCCCAGCTCACTTCATGTTCTGTGAATTTGAGCAGCTTGGCTTTACAATCATCTAGCTCTTGAGAAATATTTTATTTCTATTGTTCTAAAACTATTAATTCAAATGCCTCAATTAACCATGTTGCTGGAATTTTGAGCTTCTTTTTCAGTAATTGGATTGTATTTTCTTTTTCACTCAAACGTTTTTTAGTTGCTTGACCCTTATTTGGAACACCATCTGTTTGCACCAAATCAACCCGTAGTTTCTTTATCTGTTGTTGATGAGCCTTCTTTTCAATCTTTTCCTATTTCAGTTGAGTTTCCAACCTATCAACTGTAGATTGCATTTTTGAAATCTTCAAGGTAGCCTTCATTAAGTCTGTGTAGATTACTTCCCCAATTTGTCTATGCAAATGGATTTTGTCTGGAATTGGTACCTTTTGCAAATTGATCTTAATATCTGTAACCTTTTCATCTGAATATACTGCTAAGTTTAAGGTATTTTTTTCATGATCCCTGACAGTTTTCAAGGAAACGTATTTATCTAATATACCTCTAACTTTAGGAAACAATTTATTACCTTTCTTACATGAATATTTTTTATCCTGGCCATATTTGATATATAATTCAGCCCTGGAATGATATTTATCACTAGAACCTGCATATTTTGCTTCAGCAAATTTGTAGTCATGAACTTGGACATATGAACCTTGAAACTTCACTTTTTCCTTCCTTTTCTTACTTTCCAGTCTAACTATTTCTTTTTCTTGATCCAATTTTAGTATTTTTATTTCTCCTTGCTCTTCCACTTCCATGTTAGAGGTCTCATAAAAACTTCTTTTACTATCAATTTATATTTTGTTAGGAGTAGGCACTAGCAAAGTTGAAAATTTTGTCAATGCTAAAGGATTTGATTGTGAATTATCAGAGAATTCTATATCCGACTCATATTGTAGTAAATTTGCTTTCCCAACTAATCCTTCAACCTCCTGGTGATCAAAATCTTTAATTCTATTTGGTTTCCTTCTTTGTGATATGATGTGGTGTGGATAATAGTTAATAGATGAATCCTCTTGAAATTCATCATCTACAACAACTTCTCTACAAATGGAAGATCATTTCTATTCTTTATAATAAAAGTACCAACCTTCAAAGGAAATTTGATATCATAGGCCTTTTTGAAACTTCGAAAATGCTCATTCTAAACAATGATTTTTTGTTTGATGAACTCTAAAGCAAAGACGCTCGGTGTCAAAAAGGAAGGTAAATTATATGGTTCTCTGATAAAACCAGAGAGCCTAATAACAATATGTTGTTTCAATAAGAATCAATCATCTACAACTTTCTCTGGACTAACTTTGCAACATGTCTTTCATCTCTAGCAAAAATCTAGGCAATTTGTTTTCAAAAATTCCTCCATATATCTCTGGCATCACAAGATTCATGAAATTGAACATACTGTTTTCAATTTCAGCTGTAAAAACTGCTTCTGGAAAATGTAGACTTTCTTCACTTGAATATTAAAACATCTTCATCAAGTATTATTGGAACCTAAAGTGTTTCGTAGTGTGGAAATTCACCAACTGAGAATGGATATTATCAGCCAGGAATTGAACAAATTTAAGACATAGATACTGACTAGACTCAATCTCGGGTGAATATGAACTCTAACCCTGCAAATTGACTGATTAATGAAAGGACTAGTTGTGAATTTTCATCAAAGAAGGTAATATCTAATTGAAAAGGTGTATTGTCAATTGAAATGTTGGGTTTGAGACTTTTTGACAAAAAGACTTGTTTAACTTCAGGTATGGAATGTCTGTACAGTTCAATCACTTTTTCCTCGATGAATTAATATAGGTTTTGGGAGAAGGATAGAGGTATTTCTAAATATTTCTTAATCACTGAGGAATTTATAGGACACATGATTTTCGTTCTCTTTGAATCCATAACTACTCTTTTAGCTTGGGAATAATTCTTGGCACACCAAGTGATAAAGACTGGGAAACCTAGGGTTTGTTCTGGAAAAATGTGAACAAAATGAGATACATGAATGTTATGCACGTCTAGGGTTTATCTCATTAATTATGCTTTTAGATATAATCGTGTCAAACACATCCCTATTCCTGTCTTCAAGAAATTCCTCTAAATGTTCAAATTTCCCACTCTGAACCTCTACTTCAGTCTAATTTTCCATTGAATAAGGTGTTGAAATATCTGTAAGAGTTCTGAAGGCCTACTTGGAAACACGTGATATGGGAAAAGGTTTTTTTTGTTGTGTTCCAACCACACGCGACACATCCAAATCGTTCAACGTCAAATGACAAGTGTCGTATTTCTCATGCACTTTGTATTTTATAGCCTCCTAAAGTGGTTTCGCAACCATAGAAGGTGGTTTCCCTTACCACCTTTCCAACCAGCGAAATAATGCTACACTGACACGTAGCGGGTGGTTTTAGATTTTGCAACCCCACGCCACTTCCTTCATTCGTGCAATTTGGTGGTGCAAAATCAAAGTGATCCGTTGATATTCTTGTCGATTGATGGATAACCGCTGGTCTATTTCTCACTTTAACATTAAGTTAACTATCATTTCAGCAACTTTACTATGTGTAAAATACCCTGCATCTTTTCCCAGTGGACACTGTATCCACCATCAATATTATTGTTTCTTTAATCTTAAACATTGATCTACAATTACTCTACAGAACGCGCCATTGCTCTAATTTGAATTTGATTTTTCTTTCAACATCCCAATCATATTGAGATATCTCACATTGGGATTTGGTGGCCATATTTTTTATGCTTTATCCCATTATCCCGCGGTCATATGGGGGCAAACCGTAGAAACACATCCTTATCATTATTTTTCACATTTCCCAAAATCCTTATAAAAATATTGTGTCAACAACTAGCTCCAAATGGGGATTCTATCCTCCCAGTGAGGTATTAAAGAACCTCACAGATCAATGTTATTTATCCATTTTTATCTCTTCTTTATTCATATATACAAAACTTTTAGAAAAACAACAACATATATACTACTTTATGTACAAAAATCACCTTTCTATTTTCTATTTAAGAAAGATAATGTTTGAGGAATCTTCCATTTACAGGACCTCCTCCAATGAACTCTCCATTTTGATTTTGTAGAATGAAAGTATTATCTCCTTGATAAGCAATGATAACATATGGTCCCTTCCACAAGTTTTCAAATTTTCCATGTTCATTCTCATTTCTTTCATCCCATTTTAAAACTAAATCATCAATCTGAAAATTTATTTCTTTGATCTTCCTGTCAAATGTCTTTTTCATTTTTTCATTGTGTAGTTGGAATTTTTCATATGCTTTTCCCATCATCTAGTGTAATTCTATCATCTGAGTTAACATTCTCTGTATATCATTTGGCTCTTCTTCCACTTTCTGTAGTAGTTTCATGACTGGTAAACTTAATGAAATTGGAAAAATTACTTCTGTTCCATAAACCAACTGAAATGGTGATGTGCCAATAGACCTTTTTGTACTTATTCTACCTTCCCATAATGGATATTTAAGTTTGGTATTCCATGCTCTTTTTTTTTATTCCAACAATTTATTAATTATTCGTACCAAACTTTTGTTTGAATATTCTTCTAATCCATTCCCCTGAGGATAATAAGGAGGTGAATGATTTAGATGGATATGATATTTATGACATAAATTAATCATCTTTTTATTTTATTTTAAATCTTATGAATTATCTATCACTATTCTTCTAGGACATCCAAACCTTGAGAGAATATTTTCTTCTAGGAAATTAATGATAATTGTATCTATGGCATTCCTAGTAGGTGTAGCTTCAATCCATTTTGTGAAATAATCTGTGGCAGTCAAGATCCACTTGTGTTGACCCAAAGAATTTGGGTTAATTTCTCCAATCAATTCCAATCCGCACTGAAAAGGTGCCTTTACTGAAATGGCTTTAAGGGTAAAGGAAAAAGTTTCCTTTTCCATAAAAAATATGGCACTCTTGACAAATTGAAATTTATTTATACACATCAGAAAAAATAGTTAGCCAATAAAAACATGCTCTCATAATTTTGTTGACTGTTGGTTTCCATGAATGATGACCACCACATACTCCTTGATGAAAATACTTCATGATATGTTATGCCTCATTTTCCAGTAATCAATTTAGGAGAATCCCTCCTAGATCTTTCCAATACAAATATTCTTTTAAAATACAAAATTTTGCTGCCTTTAGTTTTACAGATCTTGATCTAGTTTTTCTCAACTTAGGAGGTGCCTGTAAATTCCTTAAAACATAGATAATATCACTATACCAAGGGGATACAGAAAAACCTTTGGGAACTGGTAATTATGGAATTGTTTCACTTGAAAAATCAGAAATGAAATTTATATCCAAAGAATCATAATTTGATTATAGCATCAGCTTTGCCAAACCTTGTCCTTTTATCATCTTTGTAGGTTTTATTTCCAGATCATATTCCAATAATACTGCAATCCATTTAGCTCTACTTACTTCAGTATCTGGTTGAGTGAGAATATCTTTTACAGTAGTAGTTGGAATATAAGAAATTATATGTGAATGTAATATATAAACTCTGAAATTATTTAAAGATTTAATCAATGCATATGCATGTTTTTCCATGATATCATACTTCAATTATGCATCTCTTAAATCTTACTGAAAAAAGAAATAGGTTGCTCCATATTTTCTTGATTTTTCTGTAACAATACACTAGTTATAGTATGTTGTGAGGCAAAAGAAAATATAATGAATTCCTTTGAAAAATATGGACTGATTAAAACAAGAGCTTATGTCAAGGATTTGTTAATGTTTGAGAAGGATTTCTTAGCTTCTATAGTCCATTTGATACCATTATTTTTCTTTAACATATTTTCAATATTCCTTAAAATTTATACAAAGCTTGGGACAAATCTTCTCAAAACATTTACCCTTCCAATGGAATACTGAATCTCTTTCTTACATATTGGTATCCCAATCTTTGGAATAGTTGTCACCCTATCAAGATCAATTTTGATACCATCTCTTGATATGATATGGCCTACTAATTTACCATCTTTCATTGAAATATTAGATTTTTTTGGGTTTAAGGATATACCAAACTTTCTGCACTTCAAAAGTACTTTCTCCAAGTGTTTCAAATGATCTGCATAAGATTTTGAATAAAATGTGATATCATCCATATATACCACTACAAATTTTTATTTTTCTTCAGCAAATGCAATGTTCATGTCTCTTTGAAATGTTTCTCTTGCATTCATTAATCCAAATGGCATTTTTGCATACATAAAAGTTCCCCAGGGTTTTCTAAATGTTGTTTTCTCCTGATCTTCTGGAAGAACTTTGATCTGATTATACCTTGGAAATACATCCAACATAGATATTATTTATGATCCTACAACTTTCTGTAAAATATGATCCATATTAGGCAAGGGGTAATTATCTTTCAGAAATACATTGTTCAAATTTCTGAAATACACATAAAGTCGTATGTCTCCATTCTTTTTTCTAACAGGAACCAAATTCGCTACCATTTTGAAAATCTAAGGGATACAATAATTTTGGCATGAAATAGTTTCTTAACTTCCTTTTCAATTACTGAGAGTAATAAGGGATTTATTATTCTGAGTTTCTACTTAAAAGGATTTTCATTTGGTTTGATAGGAATTGTATGTTGAATAATGGAGGTATCATATTCTTTCAAGTCTTCGTAACTCCATGCAAAAACATCTGAGAATTTGTTCATCAATTAAACATATTTACCTTCCTCCTCTGATGGTAATTTTTTTGAAATTTTCACTATTTTAGGCTTTTCTCTTGTCCCAATATTGCAATCTTTAATTTCATCTTCATGAGGTAACACTGTCGGATTTTTGGCTACATAATTTCTGTCAAACAACTTTTCTAAAGGTATAAGACCTTTTGGAATGCCATTGTTTTTGAGTTGGATAATTTATTTTCCTCCAATTGCTTTTTTGAACTTTTCTTGTTCTTCATTTTCAAATGAAAATTTGTCATCGTTGACAGTTTCCTTCATATTCTGATCTTCATTATCAATAACTGTATTAGAAAATTCATCTAAAATCTCTAAAAACTTTTAATTTTCAAATCATCTTTGAAAACTTGCCAATATTTTAAATTATTGGGATTTGAAGGTCTATTTACAACTTCAATTTCATATTTTTTATTTGAAAAAATGGGTATTTTAAAAGCACCAGCACCTGTAGCCAAATAATTTGTCATTGAAATTTTTATCCTAGGAAAACCACCATAATATTGTGTTTATTAAAATAGTTTCCAAGCATATCCCAAACTTCATTCCTGTATGCTCTCATCCTTGGATGTTTTGTTTGATAACTGCCATTTATCTAGTTAATCACTAATTCAGAGTCTCCATACACATTAATTATTTTTTCCTTCAAATATTTTAACACATTAAGTCCCAAAATAAAAGCTTCATACTCTGCTACATTATTTGTACATTCAAAAGTCAACTTGAAGGAATGTACCATGAATTCTTGATCGGTAAATATTGTTAAGTTTATACTAATTTGACTAGAAATATCACTAAAAGAAACACAATCACAAGATAGACAAAGATTTACCCTAGGAAACCCTCATGGGGTAGAAAACTCAACAAAGCTTTCCTCAATATCGATGATCAACCAATACAAGATGTAGAAACCAAACAAGAGCTCCTCCTCCTCTTCCTATGCAGACCTCTCTCTCACTTGTGCGCTACTTTTCGAGTGATGAATGAAAGAGATAAGTGAGGAACATCCTCCTCTACTTATACTTGTTTCTCGACTAACTTTTTTACCCTATGGGGCCGACCTCTCCTAAGAGAGTCTAATAACCCCTAATAAATTAACTCAGGGCCGACCCCCACATGGGAGATCTAATAACCCTAGTTACCGCAATCCATCAGAGGAATAAACATCTCTGGATATACAATAGGGTCACCTCGGAGGAAGGGAACATCTCCGGAATAATAAAGTACAAATATAATATTCTTATAAGTTACAATATGTCAACACTCCCCCTTAACGAGAAGGATATTATAACAACATCTGCAGGAGCAAGGAGTCATCAACTACATAGTACATGATACATCTATAAATCATTGGAAGCTTTATTTATACATCATCATCAGTAACTCAGACAGTCACTGGAACATAATCAATACTGGAACATCAGCGTCGTCAGTATTGAGTCTTCATCTTCTGTAGCATCCAAACAGCTATAGCATCATCATCATACGATCATCAGCATCGTCATCACACGATCATCAGCATCGTTATCACAAGATCATCATCATCATCATCACATGATCATCAGCATCTGGTCATCACACGATCATCAGCATCGTCAGCACACGATCATCAGCATCGTCATCACATGATCATCAGCATTGTTATCACATGATCATCAGCATCATCATCACACGATCATCAGCATCATCATCACATGATCATCAGCATCTGGATCATCGTAACATACTCTGCAATACACACGATCCAATTACAGGATGATCAATCCTGCTCACTTTAGGACATAAGTCCAAGGATGATGAAATCCTATCACGTACATTTTGAACCAAATGTCCAGGGACGATGTAGTCCTATCATCAATTTTCGGAGACAAATGTTTACGGATCAATTATGGGACCGAAGTCCAGGGAAGATACAATCCCCACTCGTCCGCTAAGGAACCATTCTTGGAGACATCTGTCTATGGATCAATTCTGGGACCGAATTCCGGGGAAGATACAATCCCCACTCATCCGCTAAGGACCCATTCTCGGAGACATCTGTCTACGGATCAATTCTGGGACCGAAGTCCGGGGAAGATACAATCCCCACTCGTCCGCTAAGGACCCATTCTCGGAGACATCTATCTACAGATCAATTCTGGGACCGAAGTCCGGGGAAGATACAATCTCCACCTGTCCACTAAGGACTTCATTCTCAGAGACATCTGTCTACAAATCAATTCTGGGACCGAAGTCTGGGGAAGTTACAATCCCCACCTATCCACTAAGGACTTCATTCTTGGAGACATCTGTCTACGGATCAATTCTGGGACCGAAGTCCAGGGAAGATACAATCCCCACCTGTCCACTAAGGACTTCATTCTCAGAGACATCTATCTATGGATCAATTCTGGGACCGAAGTCCGGGGAAGATACAATCCCCACCTGTCCACTAGGGACCATACATCGACCTTACTGTCGACATCACAAATATAGGTATCCACATCATCGACCTCACTGTCAATGCAGGCAATCTCATCTTCAGTGAACACATCACTCCCCCTTTCGAGGAGGGTCCTTTTGAACTACACCAAGCTTGTCTCGGAAATATTCAAACTTTTCTCGAGACAGAGGTTTGGTCAATATATCAGCAACTTGTTTGTCAGTGCTCACATACTCGAGCTTGATGCTCCTTTCTGCACCATATCCCGTATATAGAAATATCGGATCTCTATGTGCTTTCACTTATCATGGAACACTGGATTCTCTATCATCTTGATACAACTCTGGTTGTCACACAGGATCACAGTGGGTTCCATCTCTAAGTCAAAGAGTCCTGATAACAGTTTTTGAAGCCATACTACTTCACAACTAGCAGAGCAAGCAGCTATATATTCTGCTTCAGCCGTATTGAGAGCCACACTAGACTGCTTCCTGCTAAACCACGAGATCATGGCAGATCCAAGATAATAACATCCACCTGATGTACTCTTCCTATCTGAGACACTTCCTTCCCAATCAGCATCTGAGTAGCCATGCAATTTAAAGTCATGATCTCCAAGATAATATAGACCAAAATCTATCGTACCCTTTAGATACCTCATCACATGATTTGTAGCTATTAAGTGAACTCTTCTAGGTTCCACTAGATATTGACTCAAGGTATTTACGACAAAGCATATGTCTGGTCTAGTATTTGTAAAATACATCAATGAACCAATAATCTGTCTATATAGAGTCACATCCACTAACTCTGATGAGTCATCAACTAATAACTTCAAGTTGGAGTCCATGGGGGTGGCCATGGCTTTGCACTCCAACATATCGAATCTTTTTAAAATCCCCATAGCATACTTACCCTGATTTAGAAAGATTCCTTTTGGGTCTTGCCATACTTCCAGACCTAAGAAGTAGTGCATCAATCTGAGATCTTTCATCTCAAATTCTGAAATGAGCTTCTTCTTGCACTCAAGAATCTGTCTCTCATTTCTAGTCATAAATAGATCATCTACATACAACAATAATATGACAGGTTCATCATCCATAACTTTGAGATAAAGATTAGGATCAGCTTTACTCTTGGTAAAGCCCATTCTTGTCAAGAAACTGTCAATTCTTCCGTACCAAGCTCTGGGAGCTTGCTTCAATCCATACAGAGCCTTTTTCAGTTTGCATACATGTGTTTTTCCATCTTCAACCTCAAATCCTTGTGGTTGTTCTATGTACACTTCCTCTTCAATCACACCATTCAGGAAGGCTGTCTTAACATCCATCTGGTGTAATTTCCATTTCATCATAGATGCAAGAGTGCCATGATAGCTCTAATGGAAGTGTACCTAGCAACTGGTGCAAATGTTTCTTCATAGTCAATTCCCTCTTTTTGAGAGAATCCTCTGGCTACAAATCTTGCCTTATATTTTTCAATGCTACCATCCGCAGCATGTTTTATCTTGAATATCCATTTGGAGGATACCAAACTCTTGTATTTTGGTTTGGGAACTATATCCCAAACATCATTCTTCATTATTGACTGGTATTCTTCCGTCATTGCTTCTACCCACTCTTTCTTCTGAACTGCCTCGTTCTTGATCCACCAGATCACACATCAAAGCCACATAGTTGGATAATAGCTTTGGTTTCTTGCTCACTCTAGTGGAGCCTTCAGGAGCCCCATATTTTTCAGCTCCTAGTATAATGTCTCTGGCCCATGTTGGCCTTATTTTCCTTGAAATGTTTGAAATGGGGGGTTCTTGAGGTTCTAGTATGTCATGGTCTTTAGGTGTTATGTCTTCAGGGATGGGTACAGCTTCTGTAGTTCTGGGAGGTGCATCTTCTTCATATATCTCTTCATGTTGGCACTTTCTAGATCTCTTGAGAGCTGCTTCTTCATCAAATGTTACATCCCTACTTATTTCCATATGATGAAAACCTGGGATGTAAATTCTGAATGTTTTGGATGATTCACAATATCCAACAAATATTCCCTTCTTCCCAAAAGGATCTAGCTTGGTCCTCTTCTCTTTTGGAATGTGAATGTACACTAGACATCCAAATATCTTGAGATGACTTACCTCATGATTCTTTCCTGTGAACACTTCTTCTGGAGTCTTGAAATCAAGAGCACTGTGGGATAGTCTATTTTGTACATAGACCGTTGTTCTAGCTGCTTCCGCCCATAGATACATGGGTAGGCCTTGATCATGTATCATTGTATTTACAGCTTCCATGATGGTTCTATTCTTTCTTTCTGCAACCCCATTTTGTTGGGGATTGTAGGGAGTGGTTAGCTCCCTCTTGATTCCAGCTTCGTTACAAAAATCTTCAAAATCCTTTGAAGTATATTCTCTGCCATTATCTGTTTTGAGTATTTTGATTTTCTTTTCTGAGTGATTCTCTATCAATGCTTTGAATTCTTTGAAATTTCCAAAGACTTCATTCTTTCCTTTTAGAAAGCATATCCAAGTCTTCCTTGAATAGTCATCAATGAATGTGATATAGTATTCATATCCACTCAAATATGTGGAGGGGATTGGTCCACATACATCTGGATGTATTAACTCCAAGGTACTCTTAGTCTTTGTTTCACTCTTTGGAAATGGGTTATTGATATTCTTCCCTTTTGCACATCCTTTGCATGTGCCATCATGATCAACCTTCAAGTCTAGTAGTCCTATAACTACCTTGCTCACATGAGGCAGGGCTTTGTAGTTAATGTGAGCAAGCCTTCTATGGCATAGCTCACTTGGGCTAGTGGCTTCATGAACAAGGGCAGATTCTGAATGGCCCTTTAGTTTGTATAGACCTCCTTCCTTTTCACCAATAACAATTGCATCCTCAATTGATTTTCCTTTAGGCCACATAGGTACTTGGCCATCTATGAATGCAACTCTAAAGCCTTTCTTATCTAATGTTGAAATAGAAAGTAGGTTCTTCTTCAAACCTAGTACATATAAAATTTCTTTCATCTTCAATGGTGTTCCATAATCAAGCTTGTAGCTTGCTTCACCAATTCCCTTGATGGGATATTGATAATCATATCCTAGAGATACCTTTTGTTGAGAGGTATTTTCTTCAAGTCTTGAGAGAGTTTTCTTTTGACTTGTCATGTGCTTTTAAGCACCACTATCAATGAGCCATGTATCTTCTCCAGGTGTCACAGACCTAGAGAGTGCAGAGAATAGAACATATTCTTCCGCATCATCTTTTTCTACTTTAGTTCTTTTCTTTTGAGGCCTTTCCTCTTCTTCTTCTTCACTATCATCTTCTTCCATATGTGCATGATGTCTGATGTCTTCTATGAATAAACTTCTTCTTCTTTGTTTGTGAAGTACAATCTCTAGAAAAATGTCCGAGTTTGAGACAATTGAAACATTGAACTGTGGAGAGGTCGCTTTCTAAGTTTGCTCTTCCTCTCCTTTTAAATCTGTGGGGAGGTTGAGACTCCTTGTGGTCATCTTTATTGAAGTGACCTGTTCTTCTTCTTTTGGTGTGAGTAGCCAAGGATTGGTCATCCTCCTTGAGAAGAGCTTCTCTATTGGCTACCTTAGCTTCTTCTTGAATGCAATCCTCCCATACCACATCAAACTTCATGCTTTCTTTTCTGGCACACATAGTTTGGATGAATGACTCCCAAGGTCTAGTGAGACCATTTAGAGCAGTCATGACTAGTTCATCTTCATCAAGGGTATCTCCAATGGCATCTAGTTGTTCCTTGATTTGGGAAACCCTTGAGAAATAGTCTTGAATAGATTCTCCTCTGTTCATCTTGGTACTCTTCAACTGAGATCTTAGGTTCATCTTCCTATTGATGTTCTTCCCTTCATACATTCTTCCTAGGGAATCATACATTTCCTTTGGGGTCTTTTTCGATGCCACTTGGGGAATCAAGTGGTCCTTGATAGAATCAACAATGATTCTCTTTTCCCTAATCAGATCCTTCCTATACTTTTCTTTGGCTTCATCTTCCTTTGGCTTTGCAACTTCATCCTTGATATATTGGGAAAGATCATTCTCTTCAAGAATGAGACCAATTCTATATTTCCATGCCCGAAAATTCTCTATACCTTCTAGCTTGTCCTCAAGCTTAGTGCTTGGGGCCATCTTTCCCAGGGGGTTACCAAAAAATTGAAAATTTCAAAAATGAAAAAATGACCTTACCAAGAGATTGGCTTGACTGAGGTGAGGTGATTGATGTACTTACTTTCTGGAAACTTCAATTTTTCAGCCTCCAAACTTGACCAGTGAACTTCGGACCTGCTGTAGAAATCTGGTTCTGGTTTTCTGTACTTTTTGTCAAACTAGGGTTTGACTTTCTTGGAGTTCTACCCAACCAAAAAGTTCGATCTAGGGATCAAACGTTCGATTTTGAGGAGGGCTATCCAGCCATGTAATCAGAATCCAAAAATTCCAACTTTTGCAGAAACCCTAATTTTCACCGGAGGAAGAGAGAGAGATATTTTCACCTTGTGAAAGATGTCCTATTCAGGCTAGCTTTGATACCATTTTAATTTTATACTAATTTGACTATAAATATCACTGAAAGAAACACGATCACAAGATAGACAAAGATTTACCCTGGGAAACCCTCATGGGGTAGAAAACCTAGCAAAGCTTTCCTCAATATAGATGATCAACCAATACAAGATGTAGAAACCAAACAAGAGCTCCTCCTCCTCTTCCTATGCAGACCTCTCTCTCACTTGTGCACTACTTTATGGGTGATGAATGAATGAGATAAGTGAAGAACATCCTCCTCTACTTATACTTGTTTCTCGACTGACTTTTTTACCCTATGGGGCCGACCTCTCCTAAGAGAGTCTAATAACCCCTAATAAATTAACTCAGGGCCGACCCCCACATGGGAGATCTAATAACCCTAGTTACCACAATCCATCGGAGGAATAAACATCTCTGGATATACAATAGGGTCACCTTGGAGGAAGGGAACATCTTCGGAATAATAAAGTAAAAATATAATATTCTTAGAAGTTACAACATTTCAACAAATATTATCCATACACCTACACCAGCACCTTCTTTACTTATTGATCCATCAAAATGCATTGTCCATATCCCTTTATCCCTTTGTTTTTGTTTAAGGACTTCTTGTTTTATAACCAATTCATTGTTCTCTCCTTGTTTGTCAGAGTCTATTTTTTCTTCAAAATGGAAATCATTGTAAAAAATAGAAGATCCTAAATCAGTTTCTATTGCATAAATGGGATGATTGTCTGGTTTGTCTTGACTACTTACCACATATGCAAGTATTTTTTCTCTGTATAACTTTCTCTTTTCTCCAAAAAGTGGAATTGTAGCAAAAGACATATCCATTTGTAAAGTTCCTTTGAGTTTTAAAGCCCAAGATCTAGATAATATCATACCAAATTTTGGAGGAATATCTGCAACAACTACATCCATGATAATACTTTTGGTTGGAATTTGATTAAGGGTGACCACCAAATCTTTGATTAATCCCAAACATCTGAATTTTATAGAATCAAAAGAAAATAAATCTTTGTAAGGTCTTGTGATCTCCAAACCCAAACTACCCACCACAACCTTTGGCATTAAATTATGTGAAGCTCTTGAATCAAGCATAGCATTATGGAGAATCATATCATGAATATTTAAACTCACATAAAAAGGTGGAACATCTTTTGCACTGCCATCTTCTGCTTTGGGACCCAGGAGAATAGTTGGAGCGTCATCATTTAGTTCTAAAGTATCATGTTCCATTTGTTCTTCACTTTTAACTATCCTCACAATCTATTCTTTATATTCATTGTTTTTCAATAACTCATTGAAAGGAATAGAAATTTTAATCTTTGAAATTTCATTCTTCAAATTGAAACAAGTGAGTGTTTTATCAATTTCTTTGACTAAGTCTCTTTTATTTTCTGGAACCTTTTTCATCATATCTTCTTTTTATTTTTCCTTCTTCTTCAGACTAGTTGAAGGTTGATCAACAAGAATTTTCCCTTTATTTACAACTACATCTCTATTTCTGAGGTTGAGTTTTCTCTGAAGATCATTCACAACATTTTGATATCCCATTTGATATTGTTTTGTTTCTAACTCGAAAATATTACACTCTCCTTCTTGGGAAAACATGTCATGTTCTACTTTTGTCATATAAACCTCAGAATCAACATCATCAAAGTGATGCATCTCGCTTTCCAAAGGTTCTATTTCTTCTCCTTCATCAACAAACATTTCAAGGAAAGGGGGTCTCATTTGCCGATCTTCTACATTTCTCTGATTTCTCTGAACTCTTTGAGATCTCTATCTTATCTGTGGAGGAGGAGGTCTTCTGAAATTTGGATTTCTAATTTGAGGTTCTTGTTGATCTTTGTTTTGAGGTCTATTATCTAAATCCAATCTATCCATAAGTATTTCCATAGTTCTCATCATAATGTCGAATTTTGCATCAGTAGATGAAGAAGAAGTTGAAGCTTGGTTTTCTTCTCTTGTCTTTCTTTTATTTGTTTCTATATTTTGTTTTATTTTTCTAGATGCCATCAAATTTGCTTCTACTTCTAGTGCATATTTCAACATTTCTGGAAAAGAAATCGATTTCCTTTCTCTTAGCATTAAAGAAAAATCACTTTCAAAAGCAGGAGCGTAATGTAATTTGGAAGCTCCTACAATGGGTTTAATATCAGTTGGTATTGAATTATACACCCTCATGAATATACCATAAAAATATTGAATAGACTCAAAATTTCCTTTCTTTAAATTTTTATATTGTGTCAATATTTGCAAAGGGTTTTTCTTATCCTCCCACCTTTCAAGAAAAAGGGTTGCAAATTCATCATACGATGGAATGGATCTTGCAGGAAGGCTCTTAAACCATTTTTTAACTTCTCCAGATAGACTTTGGGCCAATAATCTGATTTTAAAATCATCATAGTCTACCTCCTCAAGATCAAGGAAATCATTAAACTTATCAATATGTTGTTGAGCTGTATAATTTCCATCTCCATCATATAATATAATTATTTCAGCATAATTTTGAGGGAGATCATGTAAAACGGGTGGTAAATCATGCTGGGAAATCTAGCAGCTGTGATTCTTGGGGGATTTTTGGATAATCTTATGAGTTTGTGGAACTTTAGAAGACAAAGGATTTTGGTTTAATCCTTTCTTTATTTTTGTTTTCATATATTTTTGTAGATCTCCCCAAAGAGAAGCTAAAATATATGACTGAAATTTGTTTTGATCAATAACAGTTTCTTTTAAATCTGTTTCATACTTTGACCTAAATAAATATTGTTCAAACTTTATGTCAAAATCAATCTCTTCAATTTTCAGCAATTCTTCTTGAAACAAAGCAAATGAATTTTCTGACTGAGATGTACCTTCTTGATCTTTCCCTTTATTCCTTCTGAGAATATTTTTCAGGACTTTTTGCCACTTGAAATGGTTGGGGATCAGGATTTCCTCTCGTATAAATCTTTATGGAAGCCACAATTTCTTCTTTCGATTCTTCTTTTAATTGAACTTCAAACTGGAGTCACAAGGGCAAAATACAACCAATATAAAATATCAAATCTCTTGTTTTCCCATAGAAATCTGGTTTTTCTAAACTGTCGTTCCACCCAAGGAAGATTTGAACTTTCGATCTCCGGCAACGGCGCCAAGATGTTAGCACTCAGAATTTCTCCTTTGGTTGTGGATGGATATTTATGAGGTAACCTTTTCAAACCAATATTTAGGAGGGAAGATGGCTTCTTTCCTACCATAGAGGGCTCTCTCAATAAATAAATACAATGGACATAAATATTTCAAAATAATATCATTTAATACTGCAAATGGATGAAACACAAGGATACCATTGGGCAAGGAGTCAAAATTGGGATCTTTTTATAGGTAAACAAAGTCTAAACAATATGATTTTTACAAAGGCAAGGTAGCTATTCTTTTATAGTCAATTTGTTGCTTGCAGGTGGTATTTGAAGAAAAATGGACAATCCATTAACATTGGGCACCCAATAAATATGAATCCAACATCAACTTCAGAAGAAAATATTTATGGATACTTGAATCCCATAGATTAGAGCATAATAAAATAAATTCTGAACTAATACAATCTCATCCAAGCATGAAAGAAAACATAACGAAAATGAGATAACGGAAAAAACATTCACATGAGAGGAAGGAAAATACAGACTGTAAATAAACAAGACATGAATTTTTTCTATGGAAAATTATGCTCAACTCTGTAGCATTTCTAGTAGTCTTGAAAATGCTCGATACAAAATAAGTTTTTCTTTTCATCAGTTCCAACCCTGATTACATTGAAAATCATGTATTTATACATGAAAAGGCTTCTTGAGCCAAAACCTAACTACTTATTTCCAAAAATAGAAAACTTCAAATTACTTATTACATATTAGACTATTTTTGCCAAATTTTTAATCTTCGTAATCTTCAAAATATAGCATATTTCTGTCTTCTTTATCAAATGCAGCTCCAGTACAAATTCTTGTTCGGACAAGAGTATTTATGTGTGAAAATTATACTTCATTCCCCCATACTTTTCAATTGTTTTCCACTGTTCTATAGAAGGGATCTCATAAATCATCATTTCTTTAACCAAAAATTTCATCTCCACATGATCTACAAGAGATATAGGAGGTAGCTTTGCTCCTATCATCATTAACTGATTCAAGATTTCAAAACCAATTGAGAGATTCTCCAATCTTACTTTTCATGTCAAGACTTGGGTCATTCCTTCAAACTTTTGATGATCCATTCTGATTTGGAACAACAAACCTTTATATTCATTCTGGGAAATTAACTTGTTCTATTCATTCATAAAGGAAGGGAGTCCTTTTCTGACGTAAATATGTAAACAAGTTTTTGAAAGAGTCAACATGTTGTTTCATTTGGTTTATCTTTGCTTGGACACATTCAACATGATGACGTTTTCCAATTATTCTTCTAGCCCAAGTTATTACTGCAATTTTATTTTTAATTCCCAATTCCTTTAAATCATCTTCTGTCAAAGTATTAAGAAAATCAATTGTGTTCTGAGCTGTATCCTTTGGTTTTTTAGCTAAAGTTTCTCTAATGACTGTACAACTTTGCGTACTTTCATCTACCACTATTTCTTTAGTCTTAATAAAATTCAGAAAAGGTCTGAATTTTCCAGCTTCAGTTATTATCAAATCCCAAATCATATTCCTGGCACCCTACAAAGGAAGCTTCCCTATAACCTAAGAAATCAACTTTTCATTCTTGTCAATCAGCTCTTTATTTTTATTTTCAAACTCGTTTTTCTCTTCCTCTTTCTTATAGATTTCTTCATTCAATTTTTGATTTTCTTCTTTAAACTCTTTAATTTTTTCTTCTTTTAGGCTGACTTGAGACATATCTTGAATTAAATTTCCTGTTCTTGTCTCTTCATTCTCTTCTCTTGTTCCCTCTTTTTCCTGTGTTGCACCTGTTTGTTTATTTTTCAAATCATCAGTTTGAGCTATAAGACTCGGTCTTTCTTTCTCCCAACTCACTTCCTGTCCCGTGAATGAGCAGCTTTGCTTTACAATCATCTAGCTCTTGAGAAAGAGTTTCTTTCTCGTGTTCTAAAACTGTTAATTAAGATGCCTAAATTAACTGTGTTGCTAGAATTTTGAGCTTCTTTTTCAGTAATTGGATTGTATTTTCTTTTTCAATCAAATTTTTTTTAGTTTCTTGACCCTTATTTAGCTCACCATTGGTTTCCACCAAACTAACCTGTAGTTTCTTTATCTGCTATTGATGAGCCTGTTTTCAATCTTTTCCTGTTTCAGTTCAGTTTCCAACCTATCCGCTGTAGATTGCAGTTTTGAAATCTTCAAGGTAGCCTTCATTAAGTCTGGGTAGATTACTTCCCCAGTTTGTCTATGAAAATGAATTTTGTCTGGAACTAGTATCTTTTGCAAATTGATCTTAATCTCTGTAACCTTTTCATCTGAAGCTACTGCTAAGTTTAAGGTATTTTTTGCATTATCCCTGACAGTTGCCAAGGAAACTTCTTTCTCTGATATACCTCTAACTTTAGGGAAAAATTATTACATTTCTCAGATGAAGCTTTTATATCCTGGCCATATTTGATATATAATTCATCCCCGGACTGATATTTATCACTAAAACCTGCATCTTTTGCTTCAACAAATTTGTAGTCATGAACTTGGACATATGGACCTTGAAACTTCACTTTTTCCTTCCCTTTTTACTTTCCATTGTAACTATTTCTTTTTCTTGATCCAATTTTAGTCTTTTGATTTCCCCTTTCTCTTTCATTTCCATGTCAGAGGTCTCAGAAAAACTTCTTTAACTAGCAATTTCTATTTTTTTAGGAGTAGGCACTAATAGAGTAGAAAAGTTTGCCAATGTTGAAGGATTTGATTGTGAATTATCAGAAAAATCTATATCAGACTCATACTGTAGTAAATTTGTTTTCCTAGCTAATCTTTCAACCTCCTGGTGATCAAAATCTTTACTTTTATTCTGTTGCCTTTTATAGTTAATAGATGAAGCCTTCTTGAAATTCATCATCTGCAACAGCTTCTCTACAACTGGAAGAGCATTTTTATTCTTTATAATAAAAGGACCAACCTTCAAAGGAAATTTGATATCAGAGGCCTTTTTGAAACTCAGAAAATGCTCATTCTCAACAATGATTTTTTGTCTGATGAAATTTAAAGCAAAGGCCCTCGGTGTCAAAAAGGTAGGTAAAATATATGGTTCTCTAATAAAACCATAGAGCCTAATAACAGTATGTTGTTTCAACAGGAACCAATCACCTACAACTTTCTCTGGACTAAGCTGCAACAAGTCTTTCATCTTTGGCAAAAATCTAGGCAATATTTCTTAAAAAAATTCTCCATATATCTCTGACATCACAAGATTCATGAAATTGAACATATTGTTTTCAATTTCAGCTGTAAAAACTACTTATGGAAAATTTAGACTTTCTTCACTTGAATATAAAAACATCTTCATCAAGTATGCTTAGAACCTAAAGTTTTTCATAATGTGGATGTGAATTGATTCATTCTGAGTCATTGAAATCAATTGAAGTCAAAGTGGATACAACATTCCTATAGAAGTATGAAGAAGTATATGGAAGCCACTTTGAAATAGTACATGTGCAAGATGAAGAAGAACATGAATACAAGAAGTATATGTGCAACTGGTGAAGGTGAAGATGTGAATCAAGGATACAACATGCATGACAAGTTTGAAAAAGTACATAAGAATATACATCATGAATATCCAGTTCAAGAAAGAACACAAGTAATGTATCCTACATAATTTGGTTCCTACGTAGAATTCAAGTCCACCAACTCCACATTCACATGGTAGCAGCTAAGGAGTTGGTTGGACAATGGTACATGTGCTCAAGTAGCCAAGGAGTCCATTGGACAATGGTACAAGTTCTCAAGCATCCAAGGAGTTGGTTGAACAAATGGTACAAGTACACAAGAAAGCCTGAGCGTTGCTTGGTTAATAGTTGGAAGTGTGCAAGAAGTTATTGTTTGGACAATCCTGAAAGCGTACATGCATATCCAATTATAAGATGCTTTCAATAAGTGAAACGTGCAAAATTTCCTAGAAGTGTACAGTGGTTGAAGACCAACTATGAGAAATTCCACAGCCGACGGTATAGTAGGTGCTCAATTCCCACAAAGGATGACAAGGAAAAGGACAAAGACACACTTAGAATAAGTTGGAGTCTGCGTAGAATCTGCAAAGTATAAATGTGCCAAGGGAACATTACCCACAAGAGATGATGTATCACAAGTCATAGACGCATCAAGATGAAGTGTAAGATTGCACACATACCATAAGGCAATGATACATTAAGGGCACAAAGGTACAACACCAAGGTGTAAAGTACCACTAAGTTTTGGACCTTGAAGGTGCTTGATACATCAAAGATGACACATCAATAGCGCAGATGATGACATGTGGCATATGCACATTCCGTGAAGTATGGACGAAGGATTCCATCACCAACTTGTGAGGATACAATTCGTGAAGGACATGTATAAACAGAGATGCAAGTTGGAGATTGAAAGTAAGATTCATGGAGAGAGTATAAGAGCTTCAAGATCAAGTTTCGATTGTTTTTCGGGGCATCAAGGGGCTCATGGACAGAATAGAATGATCTAGCGAAGAGTCGAATGCACACCTACAGTAGAATGAATATTTGATGGTGCACACAATGATGGGATAGAACTGTGATAAATGCACGAATACTGAAATGATGAAATACTAAAGTATGTGAAAGTGTCCGATGTTTTGAAGAACGGTATTACAATCATCATGCAGATAGTCAGATATGTTGTAGAGACAGAAGCGCAAAGACAGAACCAAAGTTTATCATATATTGCGCATATGTCTAGCTTATGCATATGAACATAAGTGAAGGTTTGTGAAGTTGGGAACTCCATCTGATGCACAACAACATAACAGTAGGAGGATCCGATAGGCCTGTTAGCACTCAAAAGTTATCCTTTGGTTGTGGAAGGATATTTCCAAGGTAACATTTACAAACCGATCTTTAGGATGGAAGCAGGATTCTTTCCTACCAAAGAGGGCTCTCTCAATAGATAAATACAATGGCCAGAAATATTTCAAAATAATATCATTTAATACTGCAAAGGATGAAACACAGGGATACCATTGGGCATGGAGTCAAAATTAGGATCTTTTTATAGGTAAACAGAGTCTAAGCAATATGATTTTTACAAAGACAGGGTAGCTATACTTTTACATTCGAGTTTTTGCTTGCAGGTGGTATTTGAAGAAAAATGGACAATCCATTAACATTGGAAACCCAATAAAGATGAATCCAACATCAAATTTAGAAGAAAATATTTATGGATATTTGAATCCCATAGATCAGAGCATAATAAAATGAATTCTGACCTAATAAAATCTCATCCAATCATGAAAGATAACATAATGAAAAGGAGATAACGGAAAAAAAGCATTCACATGAGATGAAGGAAAATACATGCTGCAAATAAACAACACATGAATCTTTGCTCCGAAAAATTATGCTCAACTCTGTAGCATTTATATTAGTCTTGAAAATGCTCGATACAAAATAAGTTTTTCTTTTCACCGGTTCCAACTTTGATTACATTGCAAAGCATGTATTTATACATGAAAAAGATTCTTGAGCCAAAACCTAACTACTTATTTCCAAAAATAGGAAACTTCATCTAACGTATTACATATTAGACTATTTTTTCCAAAATTGTAATCTTCATAATCTTCAAAATATACCATCTTTCTATCTTCTTTATCAAATGCAGCTCCAGTACAAATTCTTGTTTGGATAAGAGTCTTTATGTGTGCAAATTATACTTCATTCTCCCATACTTTTCAATGGTTTTCCATTGTTCTATAGAAGGGATCTCATAACTCGTCATTTATTTAACAAAAAAATTCATCTTCATGTGTTCTACAAGATATATAGGAGGTAGCTTTGCTTGTATCATCCTTAATTGATTCAATATTTCAAAATCAGTTGTGATCTTCTCCAATATTAATTTTCCTGTCAATACTTGGGTCATGCCTTCAATATTTTGATGATCCATTTTGATTTGGAAAAACAAACCTTTATATTCATTTTGGGAAATTAACTTGTTCTCTTCATTCCAAAAGGAAGGGAGTCCTTTTTGAATTAAATTTGTAAACAAGTTTTTGGAAGAATCAACCTATTGTTTCATTTGGTTTACCATTGCTTGGACACTTTCAACATGATGATGTTTTCCAATTATTCTTCTAGCCCAAGTTAGTACTGCAATTATATTTTTAATTCCCAATGCCTTTAAATCATGTCAAAGTATTAAGAAAATCAATTGTGTTCTAAGCTGTATCTTTTGGTTTTTTATCTAAATTTTCTCTCATGGATGTACAACTCTGCGTACTTTCATTTACCATTGTTTCTTTAGTCTTCATAAAATTCAGAAATGGTCTGAATTTTCCAGATTCAATTATTATCAAATCCCAAATCATATGCCTGGAACCCTACAAAGGAAGCTACCCTATAACCTGTGAAATCAACTTTTCATTCTTGTCAAGCAACTCTTTATTTTTATTTTCAAACTCTTTTCTCTCTTCCTCTTTCTTCTAGATTTATTCATTCAATTTCTGATTTTCTTCTTTTAACTCTTTAATTTTTTCTTCTTTTAGTTTGACCTAAGACATAGATTAAATTAAATTTGTTGAGCTTGTCTCTTCATTCTCTTGTCATGTTCCCTCTTTTTCCTGTGTTGCACCTATTTGTTTCTTTTTCAAATCATCAATTTGAGCTATAAGACTCAGTCTTTCTTTTCGCCTAGCTCACTTCCTGTTTTGTGAATTTGAGTAGTTTTGCTTTACAACCATCTAGATCTTGATAAAGAGTTTATTTCTCTTGTTCTAAAACTGTTAATTCAGATGCCTGAATTAACTGTGTTGCTGGAATTTTGAGCTTCTTTTTCAGTAATTGGATTGTATTTTCCTTTTTCACTCAAATTTTTTTTAGCTACTTGACCCTTATTTGGATCACCATATATTTCCACCAAATCAACCTGTATTTTCTTTATCTGCTATTGATGATCCTTCTTTTCAATATTTTCCTATTTCGGTTGAGTTTCCAAGCTATCCACTATAGATTTCATTTTTGAAATATTCAAGGTAGCCTTCATTAAGTCTATGTAGATTACTTCCCCAATTTTTCTATGCAAATGAATTTTGTCTAGAAATGGTACCTTTTGCAAATTGATCTTAATATCTGTAACCTTTTCATCTAAATCTACTGCTAAGTTTAAGGTATTTTTTTCATGATCCTTGGCAGTTTTCAAGGAAACATATTTATCTAATATACCTCTAACTTTAGGAAACAATTTATTTCCTTTCTCAAATGAAGCTTTTTTATCCTGCCCATATTTGATATATAATTCATCCCTGGACTGATATTTACACTAGAACCTGTATCTTTTGCTTCGACAAATTTGTAGTCATGAAATTAGACATCTGGACCTTGAAACTTCTCTTTTTCCTTCCTTTTTTTACTTTCCAGTGTAGCTATTTATTTTTCTTTATCCAATTTTAGTCTTTTGATTTCTCCTTACTCTTCCACTTCCATGTCAGAGGTCTCTGAAAAACTTCTTTTACTAGCAATTTCTATTTTGTTAGGAATAGGCACTAACACAGTTGAAAATGTTGTCAACGCTAAAGGATTTGATTGTGAATTATCAGAGAATTCTATATCAGACTCATACTGTAGTAAATTTGCTTTCCCAACTAATACTTCAACCTCCTGGTGATCAAAAGCTTTACTTTTATTCAGTTTCCTTCTTTGTGATGTGATGTGGTGTGGATCATAGTTAATAGATGAAGCCTTCTTGAAATTCATCATCTACAATAGCTTCTCTACAAATGGAAGATCATTTCTATTCTTTATAATAAAAGGACCAACCTTCAAAGGAAATTTGATATCATAGGCCTTTTTGAAACTCAGAAAAATACTCATTCTCAACAATGAGTTTTTGTCTGATGAACTCAAAAGCAAAGACCCTCGGTGTCAAAAAGGAAGGTAAAATATATGGTTCTCTGATAAAACCATAGAGCCTAATAACAATATATTGTTTCAACAAGAACCAATCACCTACAAATTTCTCTGGACTAACTTTGCAACATGTCTTTCATCTCTGGAAAAACTCTAGGCATTCTTTCTTCAAAAACTGCTCCATATATCTCTGACATCACAAGATTCATGAAATTGAACATATTGTTTTCAATTTCAGCTATAAAAACTGCTTCTGGAAAATGTAGACTTTCTTCACTTGAATATAAAAGCATCTTCATCAAGTATGATTGGAACCTAAAGTGTTTCATAGTGTGGAAATTCACCAACTGAGAATGGATATTCTCAGCCAGGAATTGATCAAATTTAAGACATAGATACTGACTAGACTCAATCTTAGGTGAATATGAACTCAATCTAAATAGTAGACTCAATTGGACTTCACTGACAACTTGGTCATTATCTAACCCTAGAAATTGACTGATTAATGAAAGGACTAGTTGTGAATTTTCATCAAAGAAGGTAATATTTAATGGAAAAGGTGTACTGTCAATTGAAATGTCGGGTTTGAGACTTTTTGACAAAAAGGCTTGTTTAACTTCAGGTATGGAATGTCTGTACAGGTCAATCAATTTTTCCTCGGTTAATTCTTCTAGGTTTTGGGAGAAGGATAGAGGTATTTCTAAATATTTCTTAATCACTGAGGAATTTATAGGACACATGATTTTCATTCTCTTTGAATCCATAACTACTCTTTCAGCTTGGGAATAATTCTTGGCACACCAGGAGATAAAGATTGGGAAACCTAGGGTTTGTTCTGGACAAAAGTGAACAAAATGAGATACATGAATGTTATGCACGTCTATACCTTACTTCTGCAAATATCCCAACTTGTTCTTTATCTCCATAACTGTGCTTTTAGTCATAATCATGTCAAACACATCCCCGTCCCAGTCTTCAAGAACTTCCTCTAACTTTTCAAATTCACCACTCTGAACCTCTACTTTAGTCTGATTTTCCATTGAATAAGGTGTTGAAATATCTGTAAGAGTTCTGAAGGCCTACCTGGAAACACGTGAGATGGAAAAAGGTTTGTTTTGTTGTGTTCCAGCCGCACGCGACACGTCCAAATAATTCAACGTCAAATGACAAGTGTCGTATTTCTCGTGCACTTTGTATTTTATAGCCTCCTAAAGTGGTTTCACAACCATAGAAGATGGTTTCCCTTTCCACCTTTCCAACCAATGAAATAATGATGCACTGACACGTAGCGGGTGGTTTTAGATTTCACAACCACCCACCACTTCCTTCGTTCGTGCAAGTTGGTGGTGTGAAATCAAAGTGATACGTTGATCTTCTTGTCAATTGATGGATGACCATTGATCTATTTCTCACTTTAACATTAAGTTAACTATCATTTCAACAACTTTACTATGTGTTAAATACCCTGCATCTTTTCCCATCGGAAATTGCATCCACCGTCAATCTTACTGTTGCTTTAATTTGAACCACTGATCTACAATTACTCTATAGAACGCGCCATTGCGCTAATTTGAAACTGGTTTTTCTTTAAGCATACCAATCATATTGAGATATCTCACATTGGGATTTGGTGGCCATAGTTGTTATGCTTTCTCCCATTATCCCGCGGCCATATGGTGACAAACCGTAGAAACACATCCTTATCATTCTTTTTCACATTTCCCAAAATCCTTATAGAAATAATTGTGTCAAAAATTGGCTCCAACTAGGGATTCTATCCTCTCAGTGATGTAGCAAAGAAACTCACAGATCAATACTATTTATCCATTTTTATCTCTTTTTTATTCATATATACAAAATTGTTTAGAAAAACAACAGCATATATACTACTTTATGTACAAAAATCACCTTTCTATTTTCTATTTAAGAACGATAATGTTTGAGGAATCTTCCATTTATAGGACCTCCTCCAATGAACTCTCCATTTTGATTTTGTAGAATGAAAGTGTTATCTCCTTGATAAGCAGTGATAGCATATGGTCCCTTCCACAAGTTTTCAAAATTTCCATGCTTATTCTCATTTCTTGCATCCCATTTTAAAACTAAATCATCAATCTGGAAATTTATTTCTTTGATCTTCTTGTCAAATATATTTTTCATTTTTTCCTGGTGTAGTTGGACTTTGTCATATGCTTTTTCCCTCATCTTGTTTAATTCTATCATCTGAGTTAACCTTCTCTATATATGAGTTGGCTCTTTTGCCACTTCCTGTAGTAGTTTCATGATTGGTAAACTTAATGAAATTGGAAAAATTACTTATGTTCGATAAACCAACTGAAATGGTGATGAGCCAATAGCCCTTTTTGTACTTATTCTATCTACCCATAATGGATATTTAAGTTTTGTATGCCATGCTCTTTTGTTTTATTCCAACAATTTCTTAATTATTCGTACCAAACTTTTGTTTGAATATTCTTCTAATCCATTCCCATGAGGATAATAAGGAGTTGAATGATTTAGATGTATATGATATTTATGACAGAAATTAATGATATTTTTTTATTTAAAATCTCATGAATAATCTGTCACTATTCTTCTAGGACATCCAAACCTTGAGACAATATTTTCTTCTATGAAATTAATGATAACTGTATCTAGGGCATTCCTAGTAGGTCTAGCTTCAATCCATTTTGTGAAATAATCTGTCGCAGTCAAGATCCACTTGTGTTGACCAGAAGAATTTGGGTTAATTTCTCCAATAAAGTCCAATCCCCATTGCTGAAAAGGTGCCTTTACTGAAATTGGATTTAAGGGTAAAGGAAAAAGTTTCCTTTTTTCCATAAAAAATATGGCACTCATGACAAATTGAAATTTCTTTATACACATCAAAAAAATAGTTGGCCAATAAAAACCTGCTCTCAAAATTTTGTTGACTGTTGCTTTCTATGAATGATGACCTCCACATACTCCTTGATGAAAATCCTTCATGATATGTTGTGCTTCATTTTCCAGTAAGCAATTTAGGAGAATCCCTCCTGGATCTTTCAAGTACAAATATTCATTTAAAATACAAAATTTTGCTTCCTTTAGTTTCACAGATCTTGATCTAGTTTTGCTCAACTTAGAAGGTGCCTATAAATTCTGTAAAACATGGATAATATCACTATACCAATGATATAGGTGGATATAGGTGGCAGTGCACCTCTTCCTATTGGCTCAAAACAGTCTTCTGGCAATTTCGGCAAATTACTATTTTTAGCAGCTTTTCGGGTCCTGAACTTTCGGAGCCATTTTGAGGCCCTAAACGACGTTTTTTCGGCGTCGAATTCTCGGGAAAATATGGGAACTGTGCGCCTACCACTTTAGCGTGCCGGACTCGAAATTTGCCATATATTTTTGTATCCATTCAATAGATCTCTCCAACAAGCTATTGTGCGCCCCAAACGAAGATCGTATGCAAGAGTTATGACCCCGAGAAGTTGATGTACTAACTTACCCAAATGGGGCCCATATGACTTTTGGCGCTTCATCTCCTAGGGTTAGGTTTTTGGATGTTTGGGATTCTTTCCCTCGAGCTTATGATAAAAAGGCCCTTTTGGCCTCTCTTTGTATTCACCTTGGCACGAATGAGCATAGCGTCCACGTCTCTTCTCAGAGATAGCTACCACCATTCCAGCTATTGTATTTTACAGTCTGTTCTATTTCCGCTATTTAATAGAATGTGTGTTTAATGTATCACTGTGTTCTTTGCAATATATCTCTGTATGTGATTTTTTATATGCTATCTTATTTTGTTCCTGCATAAATCTGGATCAGTGGTATCAGAGCAGTCTGCTCTTTGATTGTTTCTCGGTGCATGTCCCCGATGAGGTCAGGATACAGAGAGTTGGGTCTCGAACTAGTCTCACTTGGGGAAGACCACTCTCACTGCCCCAAACGGCCTCCCAAGGTAGATGAAAAGAGAGACGATGGAGCAGTAGATCCTATCAAGTTTTTGCTCGAGGAAGCCCTCGCGTGACAGAGGAACGAGATGATGGATAATTTTTCCCAAATCCTTCGACGCATGTGTTAGGAACCCATGTCTTTACTTTGTTAGTATGTTGTTGTTGGACGCATATGCTTTGTAAGTCGTCCCGTAGTATTTGTTGATCAATAGTTTGTGTTATTGTTGTTGGCGCATATGCTTTGTAAGTCGCCCATAGTATTGTTGATCCATAGTTTGTAACGGCCCATGGTTTCGACCCATAGTATTGGCGCCTAGAATTAGTATATAAGTGTGTGTTGAGACCTATGAAGGCACCGTGAAGTTATTTGTATTGAGCTTGATCATAGGAGGTTGCCCCCTCGAAGTGGCCTGTGATCAATAAAAAAGTGATTCTGAGTTCTGTCATTCTGCTATTTCGCATATTTTTATTAAGTAATTGTTGCAGGTGCATCACATCTGGTATCATAGCACTTTCTTGGGCTCGCTGGGTGAAATTTCTGCCAAATTTTTTTTTTTTCGCATCTGTTGCAGGTTCGGATTTGGGAATAATCCCTATCCGCTTAACTGTGGGAAGTACTTGGGCATAAGCCCTAAAACTCATTGTGAGGAGTACCACAGGAACCCTGAAGTAGCTGGCCCATTGAGAGGACCTGCCAGTGAAAAGGGCAACGACCCCTACCTGATTGACTAGTTCCCACCCGTGAGGTAAACCAAGAGCTGTCGTTTGTGGCAAAGCGGTTATCAGTTTTACCTGAGCCGTGGAGTGAGGGGTACTGCCCCAATATGCAAGCCGTTAGACAACATTGGTGGCCGAGTGAAAACCCTGAACTGTTAGGAAGCCGCACATACCTGGGGTCCATATCTACTTTCAGCTGAACTATTGTCGAGCACTGCTGCGCCGTTTCAGATCCATTTTGCAAGCCGTTCCAGATCCAGTCGTTCGGCGTTGTTCCAGATTCCTTCCGAGCTGTAGCCGCTCCAGTCTGTAAAAAAAAAAATAAAAAAAAAAATCCGAGCCGTAGCCGCTCCAGTCTCCCTTTTTTTACCTCTGTTTCCCTTGAAATTTTCAGGGAACCCCTGTCATTCCATTCTGCATATTTCATTCCTGAGGACCCTATCCTCAATTCCCCCTCCTACAGCCCGAAATCCCACATTTGTCTATTTTTAGGGTTTGCCATAACTTCCTCAGATTTCACCCAATCACCTTCAAATTTTACCACAGAGTTCCTTTCTGAATTCTGCTTCTTTGTTCCCCTCTGCCAAATTTTCCCATTCTTTCACCCCGCTTCTGAAATCCTCATTTTTGCTTCCCTGTCTCTCCAACAGTGTCAAAAACCTAGTCAAACCCCAATTACCCTTATGATTTTTTCCCAAATCCAAATTTTCCCTTACTGAAGTAGTTCCTGTTTTTGTTTTCCTACCCAGTTAAAAAAAAAAAAAAAAAAAATCCTGGTTATGGTTATCACCCGTGCAGGAGCAAAAACCATGGAGGAAGCACTTGCAGCCATCCAAGCCAAACTCCAGGATCTGGATGAAAAATTTCTCGGTCTCCATCTTGAACATTCAGCTATGAACAAAAAACGGCAGTCCAAGTCTTCAGCAGACAATGGGTTCTCTTCTTCCAGCAATTTCTGTGGTCCAAAGCTTGATTTTCCTCGCTTCAATGGTACCGATCCAACTAGATGGATCTATCGTGCAGAACAGTATTTCAGTCTGCATAATACTTTAGATGTCAACAAAGTTCCATTGGCATCCTTTCATTTGGAACAGGAAGCTCTTCAATGGTACCGTTGGTACATCAAGGCTCATCTAGAGCCCAACTGGCCAGACTTTTGCCAGCTCCTTTTGCAACGATTTGGTCCTAGTGCTTTTGATGACTTCACAGGAGCCCTCACTAAACTTCACCAAACTGGCACTATGAGAGAGTATCAAACCGAGTTTGAGAATCTAGCCAACCACACCGAAGGATTGTCTGATGAATTTTACCGGAGTTGTTTTATCAGTGGTCTAAAGGATGCCATCCGCTCTGAGGTCAAAATGTTCTGTCCCAACACAATGATGGAAGCACTAGGGTTGGCTAAGTTGGCAGAAGACAAGATTGCAGCCCAAAAACGCTCCAAGCCCACTTTTGTTCCCTTTCGACATATGGGTTCTCAGCGACCACCTATACCGCAGGCTCCTCGACTGACTCCTATCAAGCGTTTGTCTGAAACAGAGATGCAAACACGCAGAGAAAAGGGGCTTTGCTATAATTGTGATGAGAAATTCACTCGGGGACATAGATGTGTTCAACAAAAGCTCTATCTCCTGGATGTGGAGTCTTCGCCTGCCTCTGAAATGGGTGACGAAGATCCAGAAACACTAGATGCTCCGCAGGAACTGCCTATTGACCCTCCGTCTCAAGATGACCAGCCAGAGATATCTCTCCATGCTTTAGCTAGAATCACCACCCCCCAAACAATGTGGTTCAGGGGTTACTTCAAGAAGCTCCCTCTTACAATCCTCATTGATTCTGGTAGCACTCATAATTTCATTGACCCTCGGATCGCCAAACAAGCTGATTGTTTTATCCATCCTTGCTCCAACTTTGAAGTCATGGTTTCCAATGGGGGCACCTTACCTTGCAAAGGGAAGTGTCGAAATGTGCGTATCTCTATGGGATATTATACCTTGCGCTCTGACATGTTTGCCTTGCCCTTAGGATGATGTGATGTGGTTTTGGGTGCTCAATGGCTACGCACACTCGACCCTATCTTATGGGATTTTGCCGAACTTTGGATGCAGTTTTCCCTCAATGGACACAAACACACATTGACAGGATTACAACCAGGTTCTCTCAGCATCATCAGTTCACATCGCATGGAAAAAATCCTCAAGAAGAATTCACATGGTTTCATCGCTCAGATCCATTCCATCCAGATGCAACCATCAGCGGTCTCCACTACTCCTTTGGATCTACAACAAATTCTAGATCGATATACAAGTGTGTTTGCTGAACCAGTGGGATTACCACCTTCCAGGCCAGAAGACCATCTTATTCAGCTCCTTCCTGGCAGCGTTCCTCCCAACATCAGGCCCTATCGCTACCCATTTCACCAAAAAATGGGGATTGAAATGCTCGTTCGGGACTTATTGAAGCAAGGTATTATTCGGCCAAGCACTAGTTCCTTTTCTTCTCCAGTTATTCTTGTCCGCAAAAAAAATGGGTCATGGTGCCTTTGCATTGACTTCCGAGCACTTAATGACCTCACCATCAAGGATAAGTTTCCAATTCCTGTTGTTGATGAGCTTCTTGATGAGCTTCATGGGGCTCACTTTTTCTCCAAGTTGGATCTTCATTCTGGGTATCATCAAATTCGAGTTCATGAGGATGATATTCCTAAAACAGCTTTCCGCACACATGATGGCCATTATGAGTTTTTGGTCATGCCCTTTGGCCTCACTAATGCTCCTTCCACCTTCCAGGCCTTAATGAATAAAATATTTCGACCCTACTTGCGGAAATTCATTCTGGTATTCTTTGATGATATCCTCATCTACAGTAAAACATGGGATGAACATCTCCAGCATCTGGATCTTGTCATGCAACTTTTCTCTGACCATCATCTCCATGCCAAGCAGTCTAAATGTGTTTTTGGACAAAAGGAAGTTGAGTATCTCGGGCACATTATCTCAGCACAAGGGGTTCGCGTGGATCCTGCCAAAATAGATGCCATGAACAATTGGCCACATCCTCAGACACTCAAGAGCCTTCGTGGTTTTCTGGGGTTGACTGGATACTACCGCAAGTTTGTCAAGGATTATGGGAAGATTGCAGCTCCATTAACTGCTCTATTGAAAAAGGATGCTTTTACATGGACACCTGCTGCTCAGTGTGCATTTGACAAACTAAAACAAGCTATGTGTACTACACCGGTGCTAGCTATGCCCAATTTTTCCAAGCCCTTCACTATTGAGAGTGATGCTTGCGGCAATGGACTTGGTGCTGTTCTCCGTCAAGATGAACATCCCATTGCGTTCACCATCAAAGCCCTTTCAGGTAAGAATTTAGCTGCCTCTACCTATGAGAAGGAAATGATGGCTATTTTGCATGTAGTACAGAAGTGGCGTCCATACCTATTAGGGAATCATTTCTGCATCAAGACTAATCACCAGAGTCTGAAATATTTCTTGGACCAGCGTGTCTCCTCCCCGGCACAACAGAAATGGGTTAGCAAACTCATGGGTTATGACTATGAGATCACTTACAAGAAGGGTAAAGACAATATTGTGGCAGATGCTCTTTCTCGCACATTTGATGCCCAAGGTTCTCTTTCAGCTATTTCTATGCCTGTTCCAAATTGGTTGCAATCTGTTCAACAGGGTTATGTCAATGACTCTTCCTTATCTCAGATCATCCAACGCTTGACCAACAACCCTTCTGCTGTACCACATTACTCTTGGGATGGTGCTTCTCTGCGATACAAGGGCCGTCTGGTGCTTCCCCAGAGCACAGATCTTCAACAGGCTGTCTTCTATGAACTCCATGCTTTTCCATCGGTCGGGCACTCTAGGTTCCTCAAAACATATGAACGAGCATGGCGTAACTTCTTTTGACAGGGCATGAAAAGGAAAATTCAACAGATGGTGGCGAATGTGATACCTGCCAGCGCAATAAGGGTGAAACAACACTCCTTCTAGGATTGCTTGAACCCTTTCCCATACCTACACGGATTTGGACAGATATTTATATGGATTTCATTGAAGGCCTCCCTAAATCTGGCGGGAAGACAGTAATTCTCATTGTGGTTGATCGCCTCTCCAAATATAGTCATTTTTGTGCTCTCAGCCATCCCTATACAGCCTCCTCCATCGCTCAAATTTTTATGGACCAGATCTTTCGTCTTCATGGCATCCCTTCTTCCATTGTCTCGGATCGTGATGTGACTTTCACCAGTCATTTTTGGACAGAACTATTTCGCCACACTGGCACCAAACTGAAGATGAGTTTAGGATATCACCCACAAACAGATGGTTAGACTGAAATTGTTAATAAATTCTTGGAAACTTATCTTTGTTGCTTCACCTCGGAACAACAACATCAGTGGGCAAAGTGGCTCCCTCTCGCTGAATGGGGGTACAATACCTCTTACCACACTGCCTCTAAAATGACCCCATATGAAGCAGTCTATGGTCAGGCACCTCCAGCTCTTCTTCCATACACCCCCACCAGTTCACCAGTTCAAGAAGTTGACACAGTCCTTCGCAACCGTGATCAGATTCTTTGCATTTTGTGGGACAATCTTCACATGGCAAGAAATCGCATGAAGCAACAAGCTGATCAGCACCGTTCGGAGCGCACTTTTCAAGTCGACGATATGGTTTTTCTTCGTCTCCAGCCGTACAAACAATCCTCCTTGAAACTCAAAGGGAGTCATAAGCTCGCTCCAAATTTCTATGGGCCATATCGGATTCTTCAGAAGATTGGGTCAGTTGCTTATAAATTGGAACTTCCTCCTTCTTCCCGCATTCATCCAGTCTTTCATGTCTCTTGTCTGAAGAAATTTCTTGGCACCAACATCAGCGGCCAAACGATTTTACCCGAACTGGATAATGAAGGATCCATCCTTTTGGAGCCAGAGGCCATCCTCAATCGGTGCACACGTCAGCTTCGCTCTCGCTCTATCACAGAGGTCTTAATTCAGTGGCACGGCATGCAACCAGAGGATGCTACATGGGAACCACTCCTTCAGATTCAACAACAATTTCCACATCTAAAGCTTTGAGGACAAAGCTTTTTTTAAGGGGGAGGGGATGTTAGGAACCCATGTCTTTACTTTGTTAGTATGTTGTTGTTGGATGCATATGCTTTGTAAGTCATCCCGTAGTATTTGTTGATCAATAGTTTGTGTTATTGTTGTTGGCGCATATGCTTTGTAAGTCGCCCGTAGTATTGTTGATCCATAGTTTGTAACGGCCCATGGTTTTGACCCATAGTATTGGCGCCTAGAATTAGTATATAAGTGTGTGTTGAAACCTATGAAGGCACCGTGAAGTTATTTGTATTGAGCTTGCTCATAGGAGGTTTCCCCCTCGAAGTGGCCTGTGATCAATATAAAAGTGATTCTGAGTTCTGTCATTCTGCTATTTCGCATATTTTTATTAAGTAATTGTTGCAGGTGCATCACAACATGCCGACGGCGACGGATACACCTTCAACGAGTAGTCGTTTCGGAGATGCGACTCCTTTCAAGGTACAAGTTAATTTTGATATCCCTTTATTTGAAGGCCATCTCGATGTCGATGCCCTAGAGAAATGGTTGAATCTACTAGAAGGGTATTTCTCTGTCCACAAATTTTCCGATAGGGAAAAGATCATCTTTGCGCTCCTCAAGGTCGTCCCCAATGTCAAAAATTGGTGGGAAACTTATTGTGAGCAAAACTCATCAGACGAGTATGGATTGTTTGAATATTCCAATCCCACTTGGGCCTCTTTTATAGATGTCATCAAGGAATAATATTACCCTGTTGTAATCTATGATGACCAATACACAAAATGGACCATTCTACACCAAGAGAGGGACCAGACGGTGTCGGAGTACACCAACAAATTTCATGCCTTGCGCACAAAGCTAGGTATCAAGGACTCCGAGCGGCACCTAGTACTGAAATATCACAGTGGCCTACATCGGTACATACGAACAAAGATGTATTTCCTGGAAATCTCTTCACTCGGATCCGCCTATCGATATGCTGTCAAAATTGAGCAGAAATTTCAACAAAAGAACAAGCGTGACTTCGGACCTGCGCAGAAGTAGGGCAAGGGAAACTTTGGCTCGCAGAAAATGGGGCAGGGAAAGGACAACTAGTCCCAACCACAAGCGAAGAAGGGTAACAAAAATAAAAAGAAGGACACCGGGAAGTGGTGCGAGTTCCACAAAATCCCCTGGCACAACAATGATGAATGTCGCTCAAAACAGTCATTGGTGGCTGAGATTAAAGCTTCAGAATCAGATGCCAGTTCTGATTATGACTCAGAACCTAATTTCATATCCGCACGGAAAGGGAAGCAGATCATTGATGCAGAACCCAGTGCTGTTTTTGCCACCACACAGATTCAACCAGAGGAACCTGAAGATTCGGAGGCAGAGGAGCGCCTTTTCCACTCACAAATGTGGGTGAAGGGAATTCCCCTACACTTTGTTGTGGACAGCGGCAGCCAGAAGAACATGATCTCAGCAGAAGTCATCAAGAGACTAGAGCTATCAATAACACCACACCCACAACCATACACCATTGGATGGTTAAGCCAAGAATGAGGGATCCGCATCAGTCACCAATGTCGCCTACCATACAACATCAAGCCCTTCAAAGATGAGGTATTGTGTGATGTGGCCCCACTTGAAGTATGTGATGTTCTTTTAGGACAACCATATATGTGGAAGCGTCATGCTGTATATGAATCACGACCTCGCAATGTCATTGTCACTTTGGGAGGACGACTCTATCGGATACTAGAGATAGTTGCACCTACCCCAACCAAGCAGGGCAGGAAGATAATCTCCCACACTGGGAAATTTTCCCTATTCGCAATGGCCACTGAAGGAGAACATCATATCGTAGAGACATCCACAACCTCTGCCCATTATCCCTCTACTCAGCAGAAAAAAGAAAAACAGAAATTCAGTGTAGCATCGCCTATTCGAGTACCTTTGCAATGCAAGGCCATGCATTCAAGGTGCTTCCCCAAAAAGAAACCATCCACACCAGTGCAGACCAAGGATACCACAACAACCAAAACTGTTGAATAGCTCCAGTGCAGTCAGCAACAACAATTACAACCCTCTAAAGATTTCAAAGAAAGGAAACCTTTTCGCTTCAGCAAACGCCGCACCAGGAGCTCAACTCAACACACAGTTCGACAAATGATAAGGGATTTAACACAATAGAGATCATTGCTTCCTAAGGAGGGAGGATTGATCCAGGTGGATATCGGTGGTGGCCCACCTCTTCCTACTGGCTCAAAACAGTCTTCTAGCAATTTTGGAAAATTACTATTTTTAGCAGCTTTTCGGGTCCTGAACATCCAGAGCCATTTTGAGGCCCTAAACGACATTTTTTCAGCGTCGAATTCTCGAAAAAATATGGGCACCGCACGCCTAACACTTTCACGTGCTAGACTCAATATTTGCCATATCTTTTTGTATCCATTCAATAAATCTCTCCAACGAGCTATTGTGCGCCCCAAACGGAGATCGTATGCAAGAATTACGACCCCGGGAAGTTGATGTACTAACTTACCCAAACGGGGCCCACATGACTTTTGGCGCTTCATCTACTAGGGTTAGTTTTTTTTTTATGTTTGGGATTATTTCCCTCATGCTTATGATAAATAAGCCCTTTCGGCCTCTCTTTGTATTCATCTTGCCATGAATGAGCATAGCGGCCACATCTCTTCTCAGAGATAGCTACCACCATTCCAGCTATTGTATTTTAAAGTCTGTTCTATTTTCTCTATTTAATAGAATGTGTGTTTACTATATCACTGTGTTTTTTACAATATATCTCTGTATATGCTATCTTATTTCGTTCCTGCATAAATCCAGATCAACCAAGGGGATAAATAAAAATCTTTGAGCACTGGTAATTATGGAATTGTTTCACTTGAAAAATCAAAAATGAAATTTATATCCAAAGAATCATAATTTGATTCTATCATCAGCTTTGCCAAACCTTGTCCTTTAATCATCTTTGTAGGTTTTATTTTCAGATCATATTCCAATAATACTGCAATCCATTTAGCTCTTCTTACTTCAGGATCTGGTTGAGTGAGAATATATTTTACAGTAGTAGTTGGAACATAAGCAATTATATGTGAATGTAATATATACACTCTGAAATCCTTTAAATATTTAATCAATGCATATGCCTGTTTTTCCATGATATCATACTTCAATTTTTCATATCTTAAAATCTTAGTGAAAAAAGAAATAGGTTGCTCCATATTTTCTTGATTTTTCTATAACAATACACCAGTTATAGAATGTTGTGAGGCAAAATAAAATATAATGAATTGCTTTGAAAAATATGGACTGATTAAAACAGGAGCTTCTGCCAGGGGTTTTTTAATGTTTGAGAAGGATTTCTTTGCTTCTATAGTCCATTTGATGTCATTATTTTTCTTTAACATATTTGTAATATTCCTTAAAATTCCTACAAAGCTTGGAACAAATCTTTTAAAAAAATTTACCCTTCCAATGAAATACTGAATCTCTTTTTTACATCTTGGTATCCTCATATTTTGAATAGTTGTCACCCTATCAGGATCAATTTTGATACCATCTCTTGATATTATATGGCCTAATATATTACCTTCTTTCATGGAAAAATTAGATTTTTTTGGGTTTAAGGATATACCAAACTTTCTGCACTTCAAAAATACTTTCTCCAAGTGTTTCATATGATTTTCATTAGATTTTGAATAAAATGTGATATCATCCATATATACCACTACAATTTTGTCTTTTTCTTCAACAAATGCAATGTCCATGTCTCTTTGAAATGTTTCTCCTGCGTTCATTAATCCAAATGGCATTTTTGCATACATAAAAGTTCCCCACGGTGTTCTAAATGTTTTTTTCTCCTGATATTTTGCAAGAACTTTGATCTGATTATACCCTGAAAATCCATCCAACATAGATATTATTTATTCTCCTACAACTTTCTGTAAAATATGATCCATCTTAGGCTAGGGATAATTATCTTTCATAGATACCTTGTTCAAATTTCTGAAATCCACACAAAGTCTTATTTCTCCATTCTTTTTCCTATCAGGAACGAAATTTGCTACCATTTTGAAAATCTAAGGGATACAATAATTTTGGCATCAAATAGTTTCTTAACTTTCTTTTCAATTATTGAGAGTAATAAGGGATTTATTCTCCCGAGTTTCTGTTTAAAAGGCTTTTCATTTGGTTTGATAGGAATTGTATGTTGAATAATAGAGGTATCATAGTCTTTCAAGTCTTCCTAACTCCATGCAAAAACATATGAGAATTTCTTCATCAATTCAACATATTTACCTTCCTCCTCTGATGGTAAATTTTTTGAAATTTTCACTATTTTAGGCTTTTCTCTTGTCCCAATATTGCAATCTTGAATTTCATCTTCACGAGGTAACACTGTCGGATTTTTGGCTACATCATTTCTGTCAAACAACTTTTATAAAGGTATAAGACCTTTTGGAATGCCATTGTTTTTGAGTTGGATAATTTCTTTTCCTCCAACTACTTTTTTGAACTTTTCTTGTTCTTCATTTTCAAATGAAAAATTGTCATCATTGACAGTTTCCTCCATATTCTGATCTTCTTATCAATAGCTGTATTAGAAAATTCATCTAACATCTCTAAAAATATTTTAATTTGCAAATCATCTTCAAAAACTTGCCAATATTTTGAATTATTGGGAATTGAAGGTCTATTTACAACTTCAATTTCATATTTTTTATTTGAAAAAATGGGAACTGTAAAAGCACCAGCAGCTGTAGCCAAAGAATTTGTCACTGAATTTTTTATCCTAGGAAAACCACCATAATATTGTGTTTATTAAAAACGTTTCCAAGCATATCCCAAACTTCATTCCTGTATGCTCTCATCCTTGGATGTTTTGTTTGATAACTTCCATTTATCTGGTTAATCACCAACTCAAAGTCTCCATACACATTAATTCATTTTACCTTCAAATATTTTAACACATTAAGTCCCAAAATCAAAGCTTCATACTCTGCTACATTATTTGTACATTCAAAAGTCAACTTGAAGGATTATACCATGAATTCTTGATCGAGAGATATTACCCATACACCTGCACCGGCACATGAAAAGGCTTCTTGAGCCAAAACCTAATTACTTATTTCCAAAAATAGAAAAATTCAACTTATTTATTACATATTAGACAATTTTGCCAAAATTTTAATCTTCGTAATCTTCAAAATATAGCATCTTTCTGACGTCTTTATCAAATGCAGCTCCAGTACAAATTCTTGTTCGGACAAGGGTCTTTATGTGTGAAAATTAACTTCATTCTCCCATACTTTTCAATTGTTTTCCATTGTTCTATAGAAGGGATCTCATAAATCATCATTTCTTTAACCAAAACTTTCATCTCCACATGATCTACAAGAGATATAGGAGGTAGCTTTTCTCCTATAATCATTAACTGATTCAAGATTTCAAAATCAATTGAGAGATTCTCCAATCTTACTTTTCCTGTCAAGACTTGGGTCATGCCTTCAAACTGTTGATGATCCATTCTGATTTCGAACAACAAACCTTTATATTCAATTTGGGAAATAAACTTGTTCTCTTCATTTGAAAAGGAAGGGAGTCCTTTCTGAAGTAAATATGTAAACAAGTTTTTGAAAGAATCAACATGTTGTTTCATTTGGTTTACCTTTGCTTGGAGTCTTTCAACATGATGATGTTTCCTAATTATTCTTCTACGCCAAGTTATTACTGCAATTCTATTTTTAATTCCCAATGCCTTTAAATCATCTTCTGTCAAAGTATTAAGAAAATCAATTGTGTTCTGAGTTGTATCCTTTGGTTTTTTTATCTAAAGTTTCTCTCATGACTGTACAACTCTGCATACTTTCATTTACCACTATTTCTTTAGTCTTAATACAATTCAGAAAAGGTCTGAATTCGCCAGCTTCAGTTATTATCAAATCCCAAATCATATTCATGGCACCCTGCAAAGGAAGCTACCCTATAACCTAAGAAATCAACTTTTCATTCTTGTCAAGCAACTCTTTATTTTTATTTTCAAACTTTTTTCTCTTCCTCTTTCTTACAGATTTCTTCATTCAATTTTTTATTTTATTCTTATAACTCTTTAATTTTTTCTTCTTTTAGGCTGACCTGAGACATATCCTGAATTAAATTTGTTGTGCTTGTCTCTTCATTCTCTTTTCATGTTCCCTCTTTTTCCTGTGTTGCACATATTTGTTTCTTTTTCAAATCATCAATTTGAGCTATACGACTCAATCTTTCTTTTTCCCAACTCACTTCTTGTTCTGTGAGTTCGAGCAGCTTTGTTTTACAATCATCTAGCTCTTGAGAAATATTTCCTTTCTCGTGTTCTAAAATTGTTAATTTAGATGCCTAAATTAACTGCGTTGCTGGAATTTTAAGCTTCTTTTTCAGTAATTGGATTGTATTTTCTTTTTCAATCAAATTTTTTCTAGCTGCTTGGCCCTTATTTGTCTCACCATCGGTTTCAACCAAACAAACCTGTAGTTTCTTTATCTGCTGTTGATGCTGTTGATGAAACTTGTTTTCAATCTTTTCTTGTTTCAGTTCAGTTTCCAACCTATCCACTATAGATTGCAGTTTTGAAATCTTCAAGGTATCCTTCATTAAGTCTAGGTAGAATACTTCCCCAGTTTGTCTATGAAAATGAATTTTGTTTGGAACTAGTATCTTTTGCAAATTGACCTTCATCTCTGTAACCTTTTCATCTGAAGCTACTGCTAATTTTAAGGTATTTTTTGCATTATATCTGACAGTTGTCAAGGAAACTTCTTTATTTGATATACCTCTAACTTTAGGAAAAAAATTATTATGTTTCTCAGATGAAGCTTTTATATCCTGGCCATATTTGATATATAATTCAGCCATGGATTGATATTTATCACTAGAACCTACATCTTTTTCTTCAACAAATTTGTAGTCATGAACTTGGACATCTGGACCTTGAAACTTCTCTTTTTCCTTCCATTTTTACTTGCTAGTGTAACTATTTCTTTTTCTTGATCCAATTTTAGTCTTTTGATTTCTCCTTTCTCTTCCACTTCCATGTCAGAGGTCTCTGAAGAAACTTCTTTTACTAGCAATTTCTATTTTGTTAGGAGTAGGCACTAACACAGTTGAAAATTTTGTCAATGCTGAAGGATTTGATTGTGAATTATTAGAAAAATCTATATCAGACTCATACTGTAGTAAATTTGCTTTCCCAGCTAATCCTTCAACCTCCTGGTGATCAAAATATTTACTTTTATTTTGTTGCCTTCTTTGTGATATGATGTGGTGTGGATCATAGTTAATAGATGAAGACTCCTTGAAATTCATCATCTACAATAGCTTCTCTACAATTGGAAGAGCATTTCTATTCTTTATAATAAAAGGACCAACCTTCAAAGGAAATTTGATATCAGAGGCCTTTTTGAAACTCAGAAAATGCTCATTCTCAACAATGAGTTTTTGTCTGATGAACTCTAAAGCAAAGGCCCTCGATGTCAAAAAGGAAGGTAAAATATATGGTTCTCTAATAAAACCATAGAGCCTAATACCAGTATGTTGTTTCAATAGGAACCAATCACCTACAACTTTATCTAGACTAAACTGCAACAGGTCTTTCATCTCTAGCAAAATTCGAGGCAATATTTCTTCAAAAATTGCTCCATATATCTCTGACATCACAAGATTCATGAAATTGAACATATTGTTTTCAATTTCAGCTATAAAAAATGCTTCTGGAAAATGTAGACTTTACTCACTTGAATATAAAAACATCTTCATCAAGTATGATTGGAACCTAAAGTGTTTCATAGTGTGGAAATTCACCAACTAAGAATGGATATTTTCAGCCAGGAATTCATCAAATTTAAGACATAGATACTGACTAGACTCGATCTCAGGTGAATATAAACTCAATCAAAATAGTAGACTCAATTGGACATCAGTGAAAACTTGGTCATTATCTAACCCTAGAAATAAACTGATTAATGAAAGGACTAGTTGTGAATTTTCATTAAAGAAGGTAATATCTAATGGAATAGGTGTATAGTCAATTGAAATGTTCGGTTTGAGACTTTTTGACAAAAAGGCTTGTTTAAATTTAGGTATGGAATGTTTGTACAAGTCAATGAATTTTTCCTTGGCGAATTCTTCTAAGTTTTGGGAGAAGGATAGAGGTATTTCTAAATATTTCTTAATCATTGAGGAATTTATAAGCCACATGTTTTTTGTTCTCTTTGAATCCATAACTACTCTTTCAGCTTGGGAATAATTCTTGGCACACCAAGAGATAAAGTTCGGGAAACCTAGGGTTTGTTCTGGACAAAAGTGAATAAAATGAGATACATGAATGTTATGCACGTCTATACCCTACTTCTGCAAATCTCCCAACCTGTTCTTTATCTCATTAAATGTGCTTCTAGTCATAATTGTGTCAAACACATCCCCGTCCCTGTCTTCAAGAACTTCCTCTAACTTTGCCAATTTCTCACTCTAAAACTCTACTTCACTCTAATTTTCCATTGAATAAGGTGTTGAAATATCTGTAAGATATCAGAAGGCCTACCCGGAAACATGTGATCTAGAAAAAGGTCTATTCTGTCGTGTTCTAGTCACACGTAACATGTCCAAATCGTTCAACACCAAATGACAAGTGTCATATTTATCGTGCACTTTCTCTTTTATAGCCTACCAAAGTGGTTTCACAACCGTAGTAGGTGTTTTCCCTTACAACCTTTCCAACCATCGAAATAACGTTGCACTGACACATAGAGGGTGGTTTTACATTTCCCAACCACCCACCACTTCCTTCGTTCGTGCAAGTTGGTGGTGCAAAATCAACGTGGTCCGTTGATCTTCTTGTCAATTGATGGATGGCCGTTGATTTCTTTCTCATTTTAACATTAAGTTGACGGTAATTTCAGAAACTTTACTATGTGTTGAATTCCCTTCATCTTTTCTGAGCGAAAACTGCATCCATCATCAATCTTACTGTTGCGTTATTCTGAACCATTTATCTACAATTACTCTGCAGAATGCGCCATTGCTCTAATTTGAAACTGATTTTTCTTTCAGCATACCGATCATATTGAGATATCTCACATTGGGATTTGGCGGCCATATTTTTTATGCTTTCTCCCATTATCCCACGTTCATATGGTGGCAAACTGTAGAAACACAACCTTATCATTCTTTTTCACATTTCTCAAAATCCTTATAAAAATAATTGTGTCAACAAGGCACATCATGATGTAGATGATTTGAGACAAGTGCATTAAACTAAACGGATCAATCATTTGATTCACAATATGTCACATATTATCTAAGAGACTGTAGCACTTAAATAGAATGGACACATCAGAAATTGCACAGTTCCTTCTATTACTAGTGCTTCATTTTTGAACAAAAAACTATCAATTGAAAGCACAGTATCAGTTGATCATCGCAATCATGAAGAGTAGATCGTTGAACCAGAAGCATGGACTGTAGAATCAGTAGAGCACACATTACATGAAATAAGTAATCAACAGAAGTGTGAGTTGAGAGGAATGAGAACTCAAGTGATGTATGTAGTGCAGTGACAGAGTACAGTCTACATACGAAGGTGCGAACAACTGAATTATCATTAGAATGTTTGAAGAAGTGCGTAGATTTGAAGATCAGTAAGATATATTGGACATCAGGGAAGTTGAATGGGAAAAGGAGACATGGAGATGAAACTTCCTTCAGGTTGGTTCCTGTAAAACAAAGAAAACAGGGGGTCCGTTCCTCCTTCCAGTTGGTGCTAGAGAAACACAGGGAGTGGAAAATTCCTTTAGGTCGGTGTCTGTAAAACAAGGGGGTTGGTGCCTAATTCTAGTTGGTGCTGGTAAACACAGGAAGTTGGTGCTTCCTTGAATGTATTCTTTCTCACTATAAAGAAACATTCCATGGTTTTATCCTGTTTGGGGTTACACATAAAAATACTATGTGTTCTATGTTGTTTATGTGGTGCATATATGTGTGGATGTTTATTTATTGATGCATAATAAAACATAAAGATTAAGTAAAGGCTAATTTGTTAAAGAAGGTAAAAACAATTGATAACTGTGCTAATACTTATTCACCCACTCTCTTAGTATTAAATCGATTCCAACATATATATATATTAATTTCGAGTAATATGGCACATAAGATTAACACAAATTTTGAATTTTAGGCACCTGAAATTCGACTGTGGAAACCACTACTGAAATCGCTGCATTTTTTTTTTTTTATGCAATCTGTCCATTCACAATGGTATTTTACCCTTTTTCGATGATAATATTTGAGTCGTTGATCAATTTTCATGATCAAATTTGGGTCATCCACGGCAGGGTCCACTCCTGCGAAACCCCATTCACCTTACCCTATGTGAATGGTTCATATTTATTCTCAAGTGGGACTAGATTAAATGTCATCTATTCGCACTGAGGCAAATTTATTAACCCCCGATCACTTTACCTAGCACGAACGGTCACAATCCACTGATAAAAGTTGCAAATTTTAATATCAGTGGTTCATGACCCATTAGAACAAGGTATGATCAATTCTTTGTGTGTGAATGGTCATGATATATCGGTCAAATTTGCAAGGTTTAATCTCAACCATTCGCAGTAGGAGTACCCTTATTATCGCTCGCACACCTTAACTTGCACGAATTATCAAATCTGCCTTAACGAAACATTCCCACCCAATCTTATCCTTTCGTGGCATGCCCCTTGCAATATTAAAGTGCAAAAATATCCATTTATGGAAAACGATCATGATCTTGTGATCCGAAATTCAAGATCTAATCCCAACCATCTACCTGACCACCCCCCAGATAAAGGCCGATCGACCCCTTTAAGAGTGAACAATAAGGATTGGTGGATGAAACTTGTGCAATGAAATCTCAACCATTTGCGTTGAGGGTTTTTGTCTGCTGCCAAAATAGATTCCAATAGATTCGCCAGAGAATCTAAGATTCATCGGGATACCAAAATTTTACTGGAGATAATACTGTAGACTCCATCGAAATTATGTGGATTCCATGCTTCCTAACTAATAAAAATATGACCTGGAATACACCCATGCACATGACCCATTTTAATGCTACCACCTATCAACTGATTTCCATGTGGTTGCTCTATGTCACAATCCCGTGTCCATGTGGCACCTCAACGTCAGCCTATGTACACATGGAAATTGTGGGGCCCATATCAAATTTCTTGGAAATTTATATAAACACTCAACTTCGAAATTGATATATATGTGACTTATGGTGTTTAAATAAGTTACACTTTGTGTGCATCCCCTAATTCTTCATGTACAATCAAATTTCATCCCATGCAATCCTAGTGCTGAAACCTCGGGGTCTAATACCATTTTTTCATATATCTTGCATCCTCTTTCAAACCATGGAGACCATGGGGTACTCAAATTTCGTACATAATTCATCACTAACACCCAATTTCATTTTCAAAATGTTAATTATCAATTTGATTCAGAAAATAAACATACATATGGTATTCCAAAATTGAGATATACAAACCTTAATAACTTATTGGTAATCCAAATAGGAAACACACTTAAAGAATGCCAAACAATTCCATGCACATGAACAATCACATAATAGTTAATTAAATAAGATAAACAAAAATATAAATATTTGTACACAATAAGGAACTTACCTTAATGTTCTCCAATTGGATGTAGGTGAAGGGAATTCGTCTCAGTTGTAGGCTCTGTCAAGACATATCTTACTTTGATAGGCTACCCCAAAGTTGGGGATATCAATTCACAAGGGAAAATATCTTCCCCAAGACATCTACACAACTCAATCTCTCATGCATGAAACCCCCTCCACATCTTTCCCAATCCTAAATTATCCTTTCCCATCAACCTACGAAACACTAGGAACAATACCCCTTATTTGAGCTAACAGTCCCTCATACAACCTCCAGTTCCCTTCTAGAACCCAAACATAGGTTGGACAAGAAGTCTTTGAATTGGAACTCCAGGGCACAACCTGCAGGCAAGGTTCCTGTCATGAACCTATCTATGAAGATCAATGGTATTGAAAGTTCAATTCACCTATGGAATCTCTAGTCCTCTATCGTAGGTATACGTATCAAGTAATCCCATGTGAATTCCATAACAAGGAGGAATGAAACTCGAATGATTGGATTCCCAAAAATTGAGTGAAGGAACAAACCCCTCATGATCTAAATTATCCCTTTTTGTATGCATAAATTTTCCCTCTTAATCCCCTCTTAAGATAATTTAATATTTCTTAATAAAAGAGTGAACCTCAGTCATGGTTTAGGATATTTGTGTTGACGTATATGTAACTTCGGAATGTATTTCACATATATGTATATTGTATTCCTATAGAGATGTTATTATTCCTCTATACAAAAGTGTCATCATTTATATTGTAAGTGTCGTAACTTATACTTGATGGGTTATTAGACCACCTTGTTGGGGTCGGCCCTATATAACTCATGTGGGTCAAAGGGTTATTATACCACCCTATTGGGGGTCGGCCATGTGGGTCAAAGGGTTATTAGACCACCCTAGTGGGGGTCGACCTAGTCAACATTATGTTAAGTGGTTAAGTTGAGGCCGACCTAGTTGAGTAAAGGTCAAGTCAAGTTAGTGTATAAATAGAGAGTGTGTCTCTCTCATTTTACACATTCTATTCTCTCACTCACACTTGGGAGAGTGGCACACTTGTGGAGGAGGAGGCTCTTCTGATAGGAGTTGACTATCTCTTGTATTATGGTTGTATCATTGCTCTATCTATCTCTGAGGAAGTTATTGGGGTTTTTCACCTTTATGGTTTTCCCCAAGTAAACTCTGTGTCTCTTGTGTGCTTGCATTATTGTGTCCATGATTGATATGCTGTAGATTTGATGTACATGTTGTTCTCTCAGTTAAGATCCTAGATCAGATTGAAGTAAATTCTGAAAATTTAACATGGTATCAGAGCTAGCCTGAAAGAAGACATGATATGGCATGTACGACACTTGTTGCACTTACGATGTTAGGGTTTGATATAGCAAAAACCAGTCATCGTAGCACTTTCGCTATAAATACATTTTGGTGAAGTTTTCGGATCTGAAACGTTTACAGGTTGAATATCGGATCCCCATGTATCTTGTGTCCAAAGGACCACCTCTAGTTCGTTGTACTTTTTTATTTATGATCTGTACAATATAGGGTTTATGCCTCTTCCAGATCTGAGTCAAAATCAGGTGACCTTGGGAAAAAGGTCATAACTTGGGATAGGAAGCTCCAAATGAAATTTCGTAAAATGTGACAGGTAGTACACATAATTTACTATCTCAGGAAATGTTTTCAGAGGCCGAAGTTGAACCAGTGACACGTGGCATGCTATACAAGTTTGATCTCTTGTATTATCCCATAAAAAGGTCACGTTGCGACACTTGGCATAACTCTCTCTCAGAGAATCCAATTAATGTCAGACCTATCGGGATGGAAACATAACAGGTCAGGATATCTCAGGAAATGTTTTCAGAGGCAGAAGTTGAACCAGTGACACGTGGCACACCGTACAAGTTCGCTCTCCTGTATTATCCCATAAACAGGTTACGTTGCAACACTTGGCATAACTCTCTCTCAGAGAATCCAATTGAGGTCAGACCTATCGGGATGGAAATAAAACAGGTGAGGCTATCTCAAGAAAATTGTTCAGACCCTGTGGATCGAAAAGTTCGGAGTTACACCAGAAACAATCAGGTACATATTTCTGTCAAAACAAAATTATTTTTTAGCACCTTCATTCATGGCTTTCGGAATTTAGGGCTTCATAGAAAATTGAAATTTCTCTAATCGGAGACCACAGCTGGATGCTACTCATCAAAATCAAAATTTAGAGACCAATATAAGATTTTTTGGTTGGGAAAAAGGCCGGGCTTGATCAAACCCTAGTTCGGGACTTTGATCGGAAAGATGGAAAATTAGGGCTTCTGCAAAACTTGGAATTTTGGAAATCTATGACCACAGTTGGAAGCTCCTCAGAAAAATTGAATATTAGAGCTTTGAATCAAATATTTTGGTTGGGTGAAGCTCTGGGAAACTCAAAACCTAATTTAGGGTCCTCCCTAGTGAATCCAGAAATCTAAAAGGCAATTTCGAGGGGTGAAACTTTGCAGTTTTCAAATTCTGAATATACCAACTTGATTAGCTCATCAAGGCGCATATTTCTATCCTTTCGGAAGTTTGAAATTCAAAGTTTGAATTTTTGGGGTTTCCTTGACAAACCCTAATCCAGCTCTAGGTCCAATTCTTGCAAATTAAGTGGATTGGGTTAATCCTATAAGAAGATGGATTGCTCACCTGCATAAGTGAAGAAGTTCCTGTCTTAGAGGGAGATGAGGCTAATGCCTTCCATAAGAAGATTACAAGCAATCTTGATAGGTATGGCTTACAGGTATGTTTCATGGTTAATTTTATCATATGTTTGTCTTCATATCAATACAGTACAATCTTGATTAATTACTAGACTTGTCGTATCACCTTAATAGAAGATATTCATTGATTAAGGTTTTGACACTTATGAATGTACTAATGCATTGTGATGTTGTATGAGGTTTATGTTGTTCGCTAACATAAAAGGTACACCAAGAAAGACAAATCATGTTCTACTTCAAGAAAGTATGATCATGGTGACATGAAGACAAAGATTCATCCATTGTCATGGATCACATAGAAGATCTACTTTCGAGGTTTGCATAACTTGGTCCTACAATGGTTAACCTATGAGACATGCAGGTTACTAGCACAAGTCACTGAAGAGAACCAGAAGACATTATGCGTGTATGTTATACATAACTAGCTAGCATGCTAATCCAGGTATGTTTTTCCTATATCAAGCTAGAATCCTACCTTGTGTTAGGATCTTATATTGTTGTGTTGTTGATAATGATTATTCATGAAGTCATAGGTTTGAATAGTCATGGTTGTATGCATATTATGTTTCTTACCATAATTGATGATATGACTAACCAGAAGAATCATGAAGGTATATGTTTGAGTAATCACGGGTTTATGCATTGATGATTTAACTAATCAAAAGAGTCCTATGATCAAATAAGAATATGCATGAGTAAAAGAAGACTTCCCTAAAACCTTGAATACTAATGTTTATTATCTGTGGATGGTCATGACTATACATGTTTAAGATTATTGTGTTTTGATAGTATTAAGATTATACTAATAAATGTGTGATTATGTATGAGACCTCAAGGATAACACAATGATGATACTAATAAGCATGCATAGTGATTAAGGATGGATGTAAGTTCAAGGATAGGTAATCTAGGAAGCAAAGATCAAGAGGGAGCACACTCCAGTTGTTCTTGCAAGAAAGCAAAGGAGCACACTTCAGTAGTTTCTGCAAGGATGGAGATATTCAGAGGGAGTTGACCATATTTCTACATTCCACAACAGAAAGGTGTAGAAGAAGCTACTTCAGCAGCTCCTGCAAGGAAGAAAAGACTCAGAGGGAGTCCACCCAGCAACCAAACAAAGATAAGTATTTTTAATTATCATTTCTTGCATATTTGTTTGTTTAAATAAAATTGTTCAATGATGTATATGCTCATGTTCCTAGACTTAGGATATGTATTGTGCATATTAGAATGATTGCATTAATGAACAGTATACTACTAATATGCATGTGATGGGTAAGTGGCCTATGGCACTGTACAACATTCCAGGGCTACTTATCTAGAATGAAACCTCTTTGCTGACATGTTGGGAGTAGTGCAAACTCTTAACAATGTTCTGGTAGAGACTGGAAGGCATCTAGAAAGTTGTGGAACATGGATAAATGTTGTATTGAAGCATTGGCTAAGATAATTGCATGATTGTATGACATATTTCTTTATGTGTAAGAATTTGTCTGAAAATTATGAGATGTTTCTAATCATGCAATTTAACTTGTTTTGTAGAAAAGACCGTATACCTTCACCTACAAAAGAAGGACTACAACATTTGTTCAAGCAACAAAATTATCTATTGAAGATATTGAAGTTCCCAGGATATAGGAAGAATGCCATGATCTGTCAATCATGAAGAACAATGTTTCGGATGCAGTCCCAAGAGCTGAAGGGAAGTCTGTTGTGACTTCCAAATGGAACTATCAGATCAAGCATGCTGCAGATGGCAGCATAGAGAAATATAAAAGTGATGAAATAGAAGATACACCAGATCGATTTCAAGACAGCCTTCTTGAATGGTGTAGTCATATATGTGTGCAGAACTTGGTAGGATAGACATCTTTCTATCCCGTTTGGGCTTTACCTAGAGCAAAGCGGATTCCAACCTTTACTACAAGGTTGAGGAAGGCAATCCAGTGATACTACTTTTATATGCAAATAACCTGTTTGTTACAGGTGAAGATAGATTGATTATCGACACGTAGCGGAAGCTTGCTGCCGAGTTCGAGATGAAGAACTTGGGGATGATGCACTATTTGTTTTTGGCATGGAGGTGTGGCAGAGTGCAGATGGAATTTTCCTTGGACAAGGGAAGTATGCAGTAGAGATCCTAAACAGGTTCGGGATGATGGATTGCAAGGCCATGGCCACACCTATGGCACCGAATCTGAAGCTTCTTTGTGATGCTTCATCTGAGCCGGTTGATGTCTCTATGTATCGTCAGATGATTGGGTCCTTGATGTACCTGATGAACACGAGACCAGATATTTGCTTTACGGTGAACACATTGAGCCAGTTCCTGACGGATCTGAGGAGTGTTCACCTGGTTGCTGTAAAGCATGTTCTAAGGTACCTGAAGGGTATAGTGGATTATGGGCTCAAGTATGAAGCGAATCAAAAGTTTAACTTGCAGGGTTATGTTGATTCAGATTGGGCTGGCAGTGTTGCAGATAGGAAGAGCACATCTGGTTGCTGCTTCAGTATGGGATCAGGTGTGATCTCTTGGTTTAGCAAGAAGCAATCCTACGTAGGACTGAGTACATCTGAGGCAGAGTATGTTGCATCCTGTTCAGCTAGTTGTGAGGCAGTATGGCTATGGAAGCTACTGTCTGAGTTATTTGATCTCCCATTGGATGCTACTGGTATAACCAGAGTTGTGTGAAGTTGTCCGAGAACCCAGTGTTTCATGACAAGTCGAAACACATAGAGATCAAATATCACTATATCAGGGATATGGTGCAGAGAGGAGCTGTGAAGCTCCTGTACATTACGATGGACGAGCAGATTGCAGATGTGCTGACGAAACCACTAGCCAGAGTGAAGTTTGAGTACTTCAAAGAGAGGCTTGGTGTTCTTCGGATTGATGACACTTCGAGGAAGAAGTGATGGACACATTTGCAAATGCCATTCCAAGATGTTGGAAGGAGGATCCTTCACATGGTTGTGGATGTAAGCACTTGATGATGAGCATCAGGACGATGCTCCAGTTACTGCTCTGTACATGCATCAGGATGATGTTGGATATGATCAGTTGGATCATTTATATGTATATGTATGTATGCATCATGTTGGATGCTGGATATGATCAGTTGGATCATTTATGTTTGTATGCATCATTTTGGATGTTGGATATGATCGATTGGATCATTTGTATGTATTTTGTATATGCATCATGTTGGATGCTTGGACCATGTATCTGTATATGTATCAGGTGGATACATTGTATGATCAGGTAGATCATGTATGTTGATATGTATCATGTATGATCAGGTGGATCATGTATCTGTATATGTATCAATTGGATACATTGTATGATCAGGTCGATCATGTATGTTGATATGTATCATGTATGATCAGGTGGATCATGTATTTGTATTTGTATCAGGTGGATGCATTGTATGATCAGGTGGATCATGTATGATGATATGTATCAGGTAGATACTTGGTATGCATCAGGTAGATGCATGATATGATCAGGATGATCATGGATGTCGAGCTTCAGGATGTTGCTCCAGATGACTTGCAGCAGGATGTTGCAGTGATGATGATTAGGATGATCATGTATACATCAGGATGATGTATGGTGAGTATCAGGTTGATACTCTATGGCCGTGGATCAAATTGTGTAGACGAGCATATAATTTGGCCCTGGGAGACTTACAGATAGTCTTTCGAGGTTTTTCCTATGGCATATAATTTGGCCCTGGGATATCTGGCAAATTCTCTTTCGAGGTTTTGCTCTGGGAGGACATATAATTTGGCCCTGGGAGATATGCAGATAGTCTTTCGAGGTTTTGCCTATGGCATATAATCTGGCCCTGGGATATCTGGCAGATGCTCTTTCGAGGTTTTGTCCTATGGCATATAATATGTCCCTGGGAGATCCGATAGGTTGGGTTGTGTGCCTGTAATAAGTCCTGGGATGCTCTTGCGAGGTTTTGCCATGACCACATATAATCTGTCCCTAGGAGATCCTATAGGTAGAGCTGTGTGCTCGTAATAGCATGGGATGCTCTTGCGAGGTTTTGTGGTGACCACATATAATCTGTCCCTGGGAGATCCTATAGGTAGAGCTGTGTGCTCGTAACAGCCTAGGATGCTCTTGCGAGGTTTTGTGGTGAGGTTACATATAATTTGGCCCTGAGAGATCCTATAGGTAGAGTCGTGTGCTCATAACAGCCTGAGATGCTCTTTCGAGGTTTTGTGATGCATGTAATAAGTCCCAAAGATTCCATAGTATGGCCAGTGATGACAAAGACCTGCAGGTGGTGGGCCTACATCTAGTATGAAAAAGGACTGGCTCTGTAGAACTTCCTATGACGAGTAGATTTAGAGATTGATTGAGATAGCAGCAGCAGTGACGATGATGATGACTCGATGATGATTATCCAGTGACGATGATCCAGAGAAGAAGACTTGTGCTAGAAGACCTGTGTCGAGAAATACCTTCCTAGTTAAGAGGGAGTGTTGATGTATATGTAACTTCGGAATGTATTTCACATATATGTATATTGTATTCCTATAGAGATGTTATTATTCCTCTATACGGAAGTGTCGTCATTTATATTGTAAGTGTCGTAACTTATACTTGATGGGTTATTAGACCACCTTGTTGGGGTCGGCCTTGTATAATTCATGTGGGTCAAAGGGTTATTAGACCACCCTATTGGGGGTCGGCCATGTGGGTCAAAGGGTTATTAGACCACCCTAGTGGGGGTTGGCCCAGTCAGCATTATGTTAAGTGGTTAAGTTGAGGCCGACCTAGTTGAGTAAAGGTCAAGTCAAGTTAGTGTATAAATAGAGAGTGTGTCTCTCTCATTTTACACATTCTATTCTCTCACTCACACTTGTGAGAGTGGCAAACTTGTGGAGGAGGAGGCTCTGTTGTTAGGAGAAGACTATCTCTTGTATTCTGGTTGTATCATTGCTCTATCTATCTCTGAGGAAGTTATTGGGGTTTTTCACCTTTATGGTTTTCCCCAAGTAAACTCCGTGTCTCTTGTGTGCTTGCATTATTGTGTCCATGATTGATATGCTGTATATTTGCTGTACATGTTGTTCTCTCAGTTAAGATCCTAGATCAGATTGAAGTAAATTCTGAAAATTTAACAATTTGGTTAAATTTCTAAGGCTAAGGAGGTAAGCTAAATCACAGTATGTTCATTTTCCCTTAGACCACTTTCACTTTCCCACTTGTGGAATCATAGCCCCCCATCTCTTCTTCGTTCCTATTACTCTACAACCATTATAAATTTTATATTAATATTGAAAATGTACATATTTACAATATCTTTGTCACCTTGAACCATTTGTTTCTGGCTTCTATCACTTTACATGAATATTAAAAAATTGCATTATGGGTTCAATTGAGGTATGACAATATGTAGACCGAAAATGTAACAAACTGGGAATAAAATAGAAAAGGCAGCTAAAATATTAAATAATATCATAAATATTTATAACTTTTTTTGTAAATGTAAACAATATGCCTCTGAGCTAATCAAACAAGTCATCAAATCTAGGAAGAGGATACTTATTCCTCATAGTATCCATGTTCAACTGTCGGAAGTTCAATACACAACCTTAGAGTTTCATCCTTTTTTTATAAAAATAGTATTGGTGCTCCCCAAGGAGATAGACTTGGGATTATATACCCTTTCTTCAACAATTCTTCCATCTGCATCTATAAATCTTTTTACTCAGGTGTACTCATTATGTATGGTACTTTGGAAATTGTGGCAGCTCCAGGCATCATATCAATAGAGAAAATCAATATCAGTTTTCAGTGTCAATCTTGGTATTTCTTCAAACACATCTACAAAATCTTGCAATACTGGAAAGTCTTCCATTATTGGGATTTTACAGTTCTTTGGTTCTTACACTTGAGTTGCATACAATTGAAATCCTTTCCTAAAGCATCTCTTCAATTGCAAGAATGAAATTTATCTTATGAAAATCGGCCTTGGAATATCTTTCTCTATTTTTTTATTCCATTCTTCATCAAGACAAGTAAATGACTTGTTATGAAAATCCAATACCACATGGTGTGCATCTAACCATCGCATCTCAATAAGTGCATCATATGAACCAAGTGGTATTCTGTTCAAATCTACAAAAGTGTTTAGTCTATTCATATCCAATGGGAAACTCTTTACTAATTCATTAATATTCCTTTTTGTCCCACTATCCAATTGAACCATCCATGATATATCATCCTTACTTTTCTTTAGAAGAAATATTTCAACTAAATTAGGAGCAATATCACTATGACTTGCTCCTGAATCAATGAGAATAACAATATGTTGATTGTCAATTTTACCTTCAACCTCAATAATGTTAGACTGATGATCTACATGTCTATTGTCCAAGGTTGCATATATTATGGGAATGTTCTTGGCTACATCCTTTACAATGTCGACATTCCGTAAATTGTGTACAATCCTCATTCTGTCTCCCTGTTGGGAAAAATATTTATACAAATGGTTTCCTTCACATCCCCAACATTTTAGTTGCTTCCCGATTCCTTTTCCAAGAGATTCTATCATCCTGGGCCCATTTTGAGTTTGATTACTTTGCTGATATGAATTTTTTTGGTTCTTGAAGAAAGATGGTTTGAATGCTTTCTTCCTTTTTTCTGATCATACATGTGCTTGGCCTTCTGGATTGTTTCTTCAAGGGTCTTGGGTTCATCATACTGATTTGTTTCACTGTAAAATGAAGGCAAACCACTTAAATATCTTTATATATTTACATTCTCCTTTTAGTATCTTTGTTTATGTTTCTGCATTTCCCACATTGATATCCTGACCTTTGACATATTCTTCATACCTATATGGAAGCTCCCACCCATTCTTCCATTCTACTCTTCGATACTTCCATGGAAACCTAACCTATGAATGTGTATAATGCCAAACTGTATATGCAATCTGTTCATGTCATTACATTTGTTAGATAAATTTTAATTCCAAATTTCAATAAAATTTTACCATATATATATATATATATATATATTAAATTTTGGAAAACATCCATTTGACATTTTTGTCGAATAAGGTCGAATAAGGCCTACATGCCCTTTTCTATTTAATTACTCGAAGGATCCACAATACTTTATTATGGAAACCTATTTATATTTATTCTCCTTTTGATAAGATTTCCAATGTTGGTGGCCATGCCTAATTCTGATTTCAAATCTAAAAGTTACAACCCTTCATAATCCCCATTTTTCCCAATTTGGCACTACTCCTGTAGCTGCACTTAAACTCAAATACTAATTGAGTAGATTTATAAAAAAATAATGGGTTCAAAGGGATTTCCCCCAAGGCAGGTCAAGGGAAGTGCATATATATATATATACTGATTGTTGAGCACTGATTGTCACTGATGTCAACTAAAGATGATGTCAAATATTTGATTGTCAACTAATGTCAAAGAGGATGTCAAATGATTCAGTTTGAGTCATTGATATCAACTGAAGTCAAAGTGGATACAACATTCATGCAGAAGTATGAAGAAGTATATGGAAGCTACATTGAAGTAGTACATGCACAAGATGAATAAGAACATGAATACCAAAAGTATATGCGCAAGTGGTGAAGGTGACATATATATATATATACGCAACTTTGGAGTATATCTAGAAGTGCATTTAGTCTGAAGATGTGTATCAAGAATACAACATGCATGACAAGTTTGAAAAAATACATAAGAATATACATCATGAAGATCTGGTTCAAGAAGCAACACAAGTAATGTATCCTACATCATTTGGTCCATGCGCCGAAGTCAAGTCCACAAATTCATACATTCACATGGTATCAGCCTAGGAGTTGGTTGGAAAATGGTGCATGTGCTCAAGCAACCAAGGAGTTGGTTGGACAATGGTACAAGTTCTCAAGCAACCAAGGAGTTGGTTGAACAAATGGTACGACAACACAAGAAAGCCTGAGCATTGATTGGTTAATAGTTGGAAGTGCGCAAGCATTTATTGGCTGGAAAATATTGAAAGCGTGGATACATATCCAATTAGAAGATGATTTTAGTAAGTGGAATGTCCACAAGTCCCTAGAAGTGTACAATGGCTGAAGAACATCTATGAGAAAATTCCACAGCCAACGATATAGTAGGTGCGCAAGTCCCACAAAGGATGACAAGGAAAAGGACAAAGACCCACATAGATGAAGTTGGAGTATGCGCAGAATCCACAAAGTATAAATGCACCAAGGGCGCATTACCCACAAGAGATGATGCAGCACAAGTCATAGACTCATCAATATGAAGTGTAAGATTGCGCACATACCATAAGGAAATGATACATTAAGAGTGCAAAGGTACACCACCAAGGTGTAAAGTCCCACTAAGTTGTGGACCTTGAAGGAACTTGATAATTCAAAGATGACACACCAATAGTGAAAATGATGACACGTGGAATATGCACAATCCATGAAGTATGGAAGAAGGATGCCATGGCCAACTTGTGAAGATACAATCTATGCAAGACATGTATAAAGAGATATGCAAGTTGGAGATTGAAAGTAAGCTTGATGGCGAGAACATAAGAGCTTCGAGTGCAAGTTTTAGTTTGTTTTTCGGGGCATCAAGGGGCTCGTGGACAAAACATAATGATGTAGTGAAGAGTTGAATGTGAAAATACAATAGAATGAATATTTGATGGTGCGTAGAATGATGCGATAGAACTGTGACAGATGCGCGAATACTAGAATGAACAAATACTGAAGTATGCGCAATTGTTTGATGTTTTGAAGAACAATATTCCAATTAGCATGTAGATAGTCAGATATGTTGTAGAGACAGAAGCGCAAAGACAGAATCGAAGTTTATCATATATTGTGTATATGTCTATCTGATGCATATGAACAAAAGTGAAGGTGTGTGAAGTTGAGAACTCCATCTGATGCACAACAACATAACAACAACAAGATATGATTGCCGCATCGTGATGTAGCTGATATGAGACAAGTGCGTTAATGATCCGAAAATGACAAGTTCTTTATACTCATTATTTGCATGTAAACATTTGAATGCTTAAATCCATTAAAGAGGCTTTAAATGACAAATTTAAAGAGTATAATTGAAGCACATAAAACACATAAAAGAGATGCAAACCATGAAATTTGTAGACAAGAATTGATAACGGAGTTCACCCTCCTTGGGCTACGTCTCTGGCCCACTTCTAATGAGAAGGTTGATCTTATTAAGTCTTCAAATCTTACAAAATTATTTTTATGGAAACACTTATGTTTTTGTAAGTTGTCCGCAAAAACAGATAGCACCACAGCGTTCCTCTCGCAGTTTTGAGAAAAATGAGTATAAAGCCGACTGCATTCGCCTGAGGCCTCCTATGGCACACAAATAGAGAAACTCCGCCTAAATAAAAGGACAAACAGTATGGACTCCACCTAGGGATCCGTGCCCATTAATGATTGTATGTATGTTAAGAACTGTGCAGAAAACTGCATCAGGAAGCGTGCCAAACTGTGCAAAATTGTGCAAATCCGCCTTGGGAAGCCTACCAAAACTATTCAAACTACCTCTAGAAGCATGCCAAAACTATCTTGGGATTTGTGCAACCTACCTCGGGAACCGTGCAACTGTACTTCATCCTCTGTCTCAGAATATGTGCCCAGGAGTGGTTTATATAATGGTTTTTGAGGCGGTTTTGGGCCCCCATATCCCCGTGTGCTAACTCTTAACCAATATTCGCCACATCGCATAACAAGTGACATGGAGGGTGCGTTGGTTAAGGCGCTGGAAAGGAGGGGAGGAGGTCATGGGTTCATATCCATTCTTCTTAGAACCTATACATATGACTCATCATAATAACAATCAACACAGCACTGACATTGTTAAGTTTATTAACCCCATTTTCAACAAAATCTTCATTCAATATTGTAGGAACGAAGCACATACTGCTAATGAATAGTAAGATGAATATCAACATTGAAAATGTGAAAGAGATTGTACTCATATCATGCTTATTTTTTATCCAAGGAACATTATCGACTAAATTATGTGTATTGTGATGCAACAACACTTCCTTTTCACGCTTAGGATTCTTTTCTTCCTTAATTTGCGTAGATATAAGTGCCAAATTCTGACTTGCATTAACAACCCTTTTCAATTGTTGTGTAGTTCCCATTGATTTGTCATTTTTAAATGAATGCGAATGTACTATGTACTCAATTCATTCCTTAAAGAAATGATATTGATTATGTTCTGGATAGAATATTTCCTTTCAATCATATAAATACGGGCTACCCAACACAATTCCATAGATATCTAGTGGAACCACATCAAATTCAACTTCATCTATAAACTTGGATGTAATTGCAAACTTTAGATCACAATGCCTTGTTACTCGTAATCTTTTATCTTTTCATACCCAGCCTAATGGATAATGTTCAGGGAAAATTTTAGGGGCTAATTTTAGCCCATGGGCTAAATTTAGGGGTTTTAATTTTTTATTGGGCTATTTTTTAATTAAACCATCATTTACTATGATTAGCCCAATTTTTATATATTTATTTTTAATAAATGGCACATTAACCCCGTAAAATATATAAAGAGACCCTAAATATAACCATTTAGCCCTTGTTTGATTAGATTTGGAGGTCCCATCGCCCCTAAAATAAGCCCTCTCCCTCTAATTCGCCCAAATCTGTAGAATAGTAGTTTCCCTTTGGTAAATTAGCCCTTGAGCTATCCTGGAACGGTTTTTTTGGTAAATTCGTCCATAATATATGAAGTGAAATCGATTTTCAATTTAATTAGCCCCATATATATATATATATATATATATATATATATATATATATATGATGTTTTCCATTAGGTTGTTATCATGCTTAATGATTTTGGGTTTCTTCAAATTTCAGGATTTCGGGCTATTGAGCGAGCAATCAATGATTTTATGTTTTGTTTTTGCCAGATCTCATATTTTCAGGCCTTTGAAGCAAGCAATCACGTTGTTCTTAGACTGCTGCTCTGTCTTCAGTACCATAGAGATTGCTCCATGGTTTCAGTACCATCCCATACCCGCTGGATATATTGTCCTTACGTCCATCATGTCCTCAAGCCTCCAATGTTGAGTAGCGTCCTGTATGTACTACCACCTTACAATGTTAGGTAGCATCCAGTACTGCCTTACAACGTGAGATAGCCCCGGTCTCTGGGCGGGATTTCATTGAGCGTAGCGATTCATGGCTCATAGGAACACCGCACATAGAATGTGTTGGCTTGAAATATAGATTTTAAGTTAAACCATTACAACAACCACCCTAGTCGAGGAAGGAAGCTTGGCGCGCGATAGAGCTGGTGAACCTGTTAGGCAAGAAAAAACGTGTGCTGATACAATGGCTAGACCTCTGATGCTAGAACTGCCCGGAGGTTGCTAGAGCCAATGAGGCTCATATCGCGTGCCAGCTATATATTTATTTGCGGGTTACTGAGGGAAGGCTATAGCACGGATGGCTTATGGGACATCGCTTTAAAAAAAGGTGTTTGGAGCATAGCCATTCTATGCGTGCTGTAATGGAAAGTGAGTTCCCCATGTTCCCAATTGTAAGTCATAGCCATACAGTCAGTAATAATCAGTCGTAGCAGGAGCCTTAAGGTCATTCCACCACTCTCATCACCAGCCAGTCTTTGTAGATAGCCCCCAGAGCCAATACAGGAGTCATACTTCATGCTTGGACTCCGTTTGTTTTGACATAGATACATAATTTTTTTGACATAGAAGCGTTTACAGGCTCTGGGGGGTTATTTGAAGCAGATATTTGAATCGTTTACCACACTCCATGATTCGTAAACCTTCTTGGTGCCCTTCCCACACGGTTATTCCAACCAATAGATCGACATAAATGGTGTGTTGTGCATTGTGCTGCTTCATTTTCATAGGGGAGGTGACGCAAGTACCGAGTCAATGAACACAGGTGGAATTCATGCCGAGCTTCTATTTCTTATATTTTGTGGAAAGTGTGTTCTGGATGTTGTATGGCGCTCTTAGCAGAGACATTAACATCATAACAGTTTAATTGTATTAATATTTATGTGATCGTATCACTTCATGTGAGAGTATTCATATTCATGTCAACATTATGAGCAAATGCAGGAATATCAATCTTAGGCTGAATGAAATATCACATTTTGTTGTTGTGTTTTCAGATTGCACAGGTACCAAACTTTTTCAGAGTGTCATTTGGGGTGGGTCAGAAGGTTTTGTACTGCATTTATCGACACATAAGGAACCCACGCGTTGAAGCTGCAATGGTGGATGAAAACCAAATCCGGGACTTCAAAACGATCAAACAGAACACACTGGAATGTTTGCAGGACAGTCTTTTGATCCTATGATCAATGTTTAAAGGTACTTACAATTTAAATGCTCGTACAGTGTTATTGAAATGGAAACTAATCATAACTCCTACAATTTCGGAATCCCAAAGAAGTTTTTCCCTCCAATGGATGAAATTTCCTCTTTGAGCAAATGAACAAGTGAAATGGTAACTTTCCATATTTACTCCTTGTTTATATAACTTTTACATTTAATTTTTACTCATTATTTTATCCTATTAGGTTAAAACTCATTTCACATTGCTAATATCTAGTTCCATGAGCGTTTTTTGACAGGGTCTCCTTGAGATGTTCACACTGGCGTTTATTTATTCATTTTGACCTTCATTTTGAGCCTACTTTATCTTTTTCGTGCTCTGGATTAAAATTTGAAAAAGATTCCAAGCGCTTTTCACACCCGTGTCATGCTTGTCAAACTCAAGAAAACAGTGTCGATCTTAGTCAACTTTACTTGTGCTCATTAAACGATGAGGAAAGTATTATTTTGGTTGTATTTTATCCTTTTTTCGGACCAGAATAATTAAAAATTATGAAAAAGACCATCGGAGTTCTCTTTAAGCTCTTTTCAGACTCCCTCATTTCGAAAAGATTGCCAAGTGATCTTGTCTCTTTCACACTTGTAAAAGTATTTGAAAGGTCGTCTATTCAGTGATAGGTTACCCCTTTTTCAGCCTGTCTATACTATTTACAAGAAAGGTATACCTCAGTCAATTTTTGACTGGGAGAGTTCTCTCAGGAATTGTTCTACACTTTTTCGGGATCGAGGGACTAAATTTATGAAAAATTACACTTTGGATCCTTCTTAAGTTTTTCAGGCTCTCTAAATGTGAAAAAATACCGAGTTTTCCTTCCTTGGACTCGTTAAAATTTGACATCGAAGGACCCACCTTGGGATGAACCCCTCCTTTCTCAGGTTCATAAAACATGTGAGATCGGACTCATCTATGAGATGAGCTATATCGAGCATCTGTTATCCTCTTCAAGCTCATAAAACAACAAGGAGGTACACGTCCATCATGTCGGGGGAAAATGGGAAACAAGTCGAGTTTAATTTGTTGGCAGCTTGTCAATCGTCACCTTTGAACATGGCATGCGTTTGTCCCTTGTCTATTTTTGGGTATCTATTCTTGCTGAGTTATAGTAATCATCCCGAGCCATCTCTCTGGCCACGAGCCTACTCGTTCCGTGTCTATCCTTTGCTATCAATTATCCCTGCTGCCAGGTTCTGTTTCATGCCATTATATGTTCAAGGGGTTTGCATTGTTCCAAGTCATCCATTGTGTCAATACTTCCGCTGTGTCAGTACATGTTTCTTTGTTCCATTGCTTCACATCACCTCTCATTCTGATTTCGTGTTGATGATGTGGGAATCACTATGGCCCACCTTCAACGAGTCTATTCCCGTCGACACCAAATCACTATCCAGGAATCATACTTAGGAATCAACCACTAGTACCTTGGTACCTGCATGCCTCAATGGCAGGTTTCCTCGTGTTCGACAGTAGGTTTACATCATTGACCTCTGATTGAATGATCTCTTAGATTCTCGACATCAACTCCTTTATTCTCATTTCGTTGAGATGTACTATAGATACCTCGGGGATCATCGTCATCATTGGTGATTTCCCTCGCATTTGTTAATGGTTCACATCATTGACCGGTAATCAAATGGATTCTACCATGTTCGACTTCAACACCTTGTAATCACATGGCTAGATTCATATTGTTTGCGATCGGGTAGAAGACCTTGGACATTCTTTTGTATTCTGACTATGTACAAGTTGCGATGGAAATTCCTTTTGTATTGTCACACAGATCCACTTATGTATTAGTCGTGGCTGTGTCATTACTATTTCATGGATCTACGCTTGTTCATAGTAGCCATGATTTGTTTACAGTCTATATCATCTCAGTACTCATGGATCTGCAATGTATTGGTCGGCAGCCGTGCTTTGAGTCAATTGTTTCTGAGCATGGGAATTCCCACCTCGGTAGTATATCTGACACTTTGTTTCTTTTTCAGCTCCTTGTTGCTCTCCTTGATGTTATCTCCGCACAGTATTTGTAAAGTCTTTCGGCCATCAGTCTCTTCTGACCTCACACTTTAGGGGGCATCTGTTATACCTCTATATTTCACAGTGTTTCATCTTCACAATAAAAACATTTGACGACACTTCCCCTACTGCTTAAAACACCCAGAAGGGAAAAGTAATGAATGACCCATAAAGACAAATCCTTCATGTCACCTAACAAACCCAACTGAGACCTATTTATCAACACTACCGCTCCTTGCTCAGTCTTAGGGGCACGGTAGTCAGTACTACCGCGTTATGCTTCTTTCCTTAAGCACGGTACTACTGCCCTATGCTCAGGTTTAGGGGCGTCGTAGTATCTTTTTAGCCTTTTTGCCATGACTTGTGGGATCTTGATCTTTGAGAGATTTTTATGGATTGACACCTCTGTTTCGATCCTAACACACCTTCTCAGATTAGTGGGTCTGATCCACTAAACACTCCCAAGATCCATTATTCTCTCTTGTTGGTTAATCCTCCTACACACTATAAGAGAGAGGCCTTCCATGAGCAAAGGGGAGGACTATTTGAGATATCAAACCTATGGTCTTAGATCTTTGTGGAGATAGCTAGAGGAGAAAGCACTTGGAGCTGGGAGTTGGCTTGGACATCAAGAAACCATTGTAAGTAACTTCAAGTTTGCAATAAAAATATAACTTGTCTTGTTTCCCAAATGATGTGTGTTGATGTTGTTTCAATTACATGATTTGTTTCTATTGTAGATTTAGGTTCTAACATATATTTCAAGTTGCTAGAAAGACTATATATGCTTGTACTTTGATTCATCCCAACAAGCTCATTCGTGAGGACTTGAGGATTGGAGCAATAACTAGGACGAGCGACTAAATCAAAGGTCAGATTAAATCCCTTCTATCTCTTTTAGTAATATAATCTTGAAGCATTTGTTTGAATCTAGGAATTCAAGGTAGCATTTGTTATCTTTTTATCTTAGTTTAAAGTCATTCGAAGTCTACTTTAACCTAAGAGAGTTTCTACCTATCCGTAGGGAGAAATATCTACAACACCTACTCCTAACAAAATAGAAATTGCTAGTAAAAGAAGTTTTTATGAGACCTCTAACATGGAAGTGGAAGAGCAAGTAGAAATAAAAATACTAAAATTGGATCAAGAAAAAGAAATAGTTACACTGGAAAGTAATAAAAGGAAGGAAAAAGAGAATTTTCAAGGTCCATATGTGCAAGTTCATGACTACAAATTCGCTGAAGCAAAAGATGCAGGTTCTAGTGATAAATATCAGTCCAGGGCTGAATTATATATCAAATATGGCCACGATAAAAAAATATTCATTTGAGAAAGGTAATAAATTGTTTCCTAAAGTTAGAGGTATATTAGATAAATACGTTTCCTTGAAAACTACCAGGGATCATGAAAAAAATACCTTAAACTTAGCAGTATATTCAAATGAAAAAGTTACAGATATTAAGATCAATTTGCAAAAGGTACCAATTCCAGACAAAATCCATTTGCATACACAAATTGGGGAAGTAATCTACATAGAATTAATGAAGGCTACCTTGAAGATTTCAAAAATGCAATCTACAGTTTATAGGTTGGAAACTCAACTGAAATAGGAAAATATTGAAAAGAAGGCTCATCAACAACAGATAAAGAAACTACAGGTTGATTTGGTGCAAATAGATGGTGATCCAAATAAGGGTCAAGCAGCTAAAAAACGTTTGAGTGAAAAAAGAAAATACAATCCAATTACTGAAAAAGAAGCTCAAAATTCCAGCAACATGGTTAATTGAGGCATCCGAATTAACAGTTTTAGAACAAGAGAAATAAACTCTTTCTCAAGAGCTAGATGATTGTAAAGCCAAGCTACTCAAATTCACAGAACATGAAGTGAGCTGGGAGAAAAAAAGACTGATTCTTATAGCTCAAACTGATGATTTGAAAAAGAAACAAACACGTGCAACACAGGAAAAAGAGGGAACATGACAAGAGAATGAAGAGACAAGCACAAAAAATTTAATTCAATCTATGTCTCAGGTCAACCTAAAAGAAGAAAATCAGAAATTGAATGAAGAAATCCAGAAGAAAGAGGAAGAGAGACAAGAGTTTGAAAATAAAAATAAAGAGTTGCTTGACAAGAATGAAAAGTTGATTTCTTAGGTTACAGGGCAGCTTCCTTTGCAGGGTTCCAGGAATATGATTTGGGATTTGATAATAACTGAAGCTAGAAAATTCATACCATTTCTGAATTTTATGAAGACTAAAGAAACAATGGTAAATGAAAGTACACAGAGTTGTACAGCCATGAGAAAAAATTTAGATAAAAAACCAAAGGATACAACTCAAAACATAATTGATTTTCTTAATACTTTGAAAAAATATGATTTAAAGGTATTTGGAATTAAAAATAGAATTGCAGTAGTAACTTGGGCTAGATGAATAATTGGAAAACATCATCATTGTTGGCTTGGTTTTGCAACCAAGCTTAGTGCAATGGGCACCTGCTAACTAGTAGCAGCAGTTTCAATAGAAATAAATAACAAACTAATCTAAACTATATTAATCATGGATCTATGTGAAGTAAATAAGCAAATAATGGAAATATTATAGAAAGCAAAAACAATTGAATATGTAAAAGAAACGATTTTGTATTAAGAATAGGGGAAAGCAAGTGCTTGCAATGGTAATACCTCCAAGTGGTGAAGATTGTTGAGTAGCTCCAAGTGTGAGCAGCTCCAAACTCCAAAGGTCCCTTCTCCAAGGTAGCTACAATGGCCAAAAGCTCATGGGAGATTTTGACAGCATGAGGATAGGATGATGGATGGATGGAAAGTGAGGAGCCCCTACCACCTTTTTATAGTTTTTGGTGGTGGGGAATACCATTATGGTTTTGAGGAAACCAATGGTATTGACCAACATGGTTTAGGTACCTTTTCTCTCCTTTTTCCTTTTTTGAATATTTTGAATATTTTTATTCCCTTTTTAATATTTTTGGAAATTCTGGACCCTTTTTGAGGGTTTTTTTTATGCTTTTTGAGGAAAAATATTCATTTTGAGTGGAAAAAGTGGTGTATTAAGGTCTTTTGGTGACCTTTTGATGGATTTAGAGGCTCAAATGGTGAAAAAGTGGACAAATGGGTCATGTGAGTAAGGAAATGAGCTAGTGAGCACTTTTTGCGTGTTAACAATCATGTTGAAAGTGTCCAAGAAAAGGTAAACCAAATGAAACAACAGGTTGATTCTTTCAAAAACTTGTTTACAGATTTAATTCAGAAAGGACTCCCTTCCTTTTGGAATGAAGAGAACAAGTTAATTTCCCAAAATGAATATAAAGGTTTGTTGTTCCAAATCAGAATGGATCATCAAAAGTTTGAAGGCATGACCCAAGTATTGACAGGAAAATTAATATTGTAGAAGATTACAACTGATTTTGAAATATTGAATCAGTTAATGATGATAGGAGAAAAGCTACCTCCTATATCTCTTGTAGATCACATGGAGATGAAAGTTTTGGTTAAATAAATGACGAGTTATGAGATCCCTTCTATAGAACAGTGGAAAAAAGTTGAAAAGTATGGGAGAATGAAGTATAATTTGCACATATAAAGACTCTTGTCCGAACAAGAATATGTACTGGAGCTGCATTTGATAAAGAAGATAGAAAGATGGTATATTTTGAATATTACGAAGATTAAAATTTTGGCAAAAATAGTCTAATATGTAATAAGTTAGTTGAAGTTTTCTATTTTTGGAAATAAGTAGTTAGGTTTTGGCTCAAGAATCATTTTCATGTATAAATACATGCTTTGCAATGTAATCAAGGTTGGAAACGGTAAAAAGAAAAAAATATTTTGTATCGAGAATTTTCAACACTAATATAAATGGTACAAAGTTGAGCGGAATTTTTTGGAGCAAAGATTCATGTGTTGTTTATTTACAGCCTATATTTTCCTTCATCTCATGCAAATGCTTTTTTCTGTTATCTCATTTTCATTATTTTTTCTTTCATGATTGGATGAGATTTTATTAGGTTAGAATTCATTTTATTATGCTCTGATCTATGGGATTCAAGTATCCATAAATATTTTCTTCTAAATTTGATGTTGGATTCATCTTTATTGAGTTACCAATGTTAGTGGATTGTCCATTTTTCTTCAAAGGCCACCTGCAAGCAAGAACTCGACTATAAAGGAATAGCTACCTTGCCTTTGTAAAAATCATATTGTTTAGACTCTGTTTACTTATTAAAAGATCCTAATTTTGACTCCATGCCCAATGGTATCCTCGTGTTTCATCCATTTGTAGTATTAAATGATATTATTTTGAAATATTTCTAGCAATTGTATTTATTTATTGAGAGAGCCCTATCTGGTAGTAAAGAAGCCAACTTCCCTCCTAAATATTGGTTTGAAAAGTTTACCTCAGAAATCTCCTTCCACAACCAAAGGAGAAATTTTGAGTGCTAACAGGCCTATCGGATCCTACTATTGTTATGTTGTTGCACATCATATGGAGTTTTCAACTTCGTACACCTTCACATATGTTCATATGCATATGCTAGACATATGGGCAATATATGATAAAATTTGGTTCTATCTTTGTGCTTCTATCTCTACAACATATCTGACTATCTGCATGCTGATTGCAATACTGTTCTTCAAAACATCGGACACTTGCGCATACTTTAGTATTTCATCATTTCAGTATTTGTGCATTTATCATAGTTCTATCCCATCATTTTTTGCACCATCAAATATCCATTCTACTGTAGGTGCGCATTCAGCTCTTCGCTAGATCATTCTATTATGTCCATGAGCCCCTTGATGCCCCGAAAAACAATCAAAACTTGCACTCGAAGCTCTTATACTCTCGCCATCAAGCTTACTTTCAATCTCCAACTTGCGTCTCTATTTATACATGTCCTACATGGATTGTATCCTCACAAGTTGGTCATGAAATCCTTCGTCCATACTTCATAGAATGTGCATATGCCACGTGTTATCATATGCGCTATTGATGTGTCATCTTTGATGTATCAAGCACCTTCAAGGTCCAAAACTTAGTGGTACTTTACACCTTGGTGGTGTACCTTTGCACTCTTAATGTATCATTGCCTTATGGTATGTGTGCAATCTTACACTTCATCTTGATGCGTCTATGACTTGTGATACATCATCTCTCGTGGGTAATGTGCCCTTGGTGCATTGATACTTTGCAAATTCTATGCATACTCCAACTTATTCTAAGTGGGTCTTTATCCTTTTCCTTGTCATCCTTTGTGGGAATTTAGCACCTACTATACCATCGGCTGTGGAATTTTCTCATAGATGGTAATCAACCACTGTACACTTCTAGGAACTTGTGTACATTTCACTTATTGAAAGCATCTTCTAATTGGATATGCATGTATGCTTTCAGGATTGTCCAACCAATAACTACTTGCACACTTCTAACTATTAACCAAGCATTGCTCAGGCTTGCTTGTGTACTTGTACCATTTGTTCAACCAACTCCTTGGCTGCTTGAGCTCTTGTACCATTGTCCAACCAACTCCTTGGCTACTTGAGCACATGTACCATTGTCCAACCAACTCCTTGGTTGATACCATGTGAATGTGGAGTTGGCAGACTTGAATTCTACGTAGGAACCAAATTATGCATGATACATTACTTGTGTTCCTTTTTGAATTGGATATTCATGATGTATATTCTTATGTACTTTTTCAAACTTGTCATGCATGTTGTATCCTTGATTCACATCTTCAGACTAAATGCACTTCTATATATACTCCAAATTTGCACATATATATATATATATATATATATGTCACCTTCACCACTTGCACATATACTTTTGGTATTCATGTTCTTCTTCAGCTTGCGCATGTACTATTTCAAAGTGGCTTCCATATACTTCTTCATACTTATGCAGGAATGTTGTATCCACTTTGACTTCAGTTGATATCAATGACTCAGAATGAATCAGTTGACATCCTCTTTGACATTAGTTGATAGAAAAATCCTTGACATCATCTTTAGTTGACATCAATGACAATCAATGCTCAACAATCTCCCTATTTCCTGTTGCATATGCACATACCATATGTTCATTCATCATCATGTTCTTTCACGTTTGTTGTAGCTTCATGTTGTTTCTTTTTCTATCTGCGATTCTTCCAAGTGATCTTCTTCACACTCTTTCACGTCTATTGTAGTTTCATACTGTTCCTTTGATGTCTGCAATTCTTCCCCTTTTTGTTTTGTCATGTTGACTTCATGCATCATTTCATGTCTCGGATTATTCATATTTCTATCTGATGTGTGTCAGCATCTAATGTGCATTTCATGCCTCATCTTCATACATTTCGCCCCCTTTGACATCAATGGCAAAGAGGTTCCATTTCTTGCGCTATGTAGATTCTTCTTATATGTTTTGTTCTGGCCTCATCTTGACTGCTTCCAGGGATAACTCCCCATGTCATCATGCTACGTTGCTTTTGTGTTCCTATATGATAGATTTAATATTTTGTAGATTTTTTGTTATGGATGCAAATTTTTCTTTTAATTCTTCTTCCTTTATTGCAATAACCATTTTTGACTTCTCATGGTGAGCTGGTTTTAGTGTTTCAAAAAAATGATTGATTGCCTCCTTACTTTCATGTTGCAATAGAGGACAAGATTCTGTAATGTTGAAATATTCCTCTTGTCAAGGCCCAAGTCTTTCGATAACTTTTCGTTGTTCTTCACGTATCCCGTTCATTTCTTGTTGTTGTTTCTTGCAGTCTCCCATTTTACTAGTCATTTCTACTATTGGAAGACTATTCAGACTGTTAAGAATCTTTTGTTCTAGGTCTTGTGTTGTATGTAGCTTCTCATTTACTTGTTTCAGCTATTCATCCTCAACTAGATTTGTCCATATTTGAACACTCTCTTCATGTAGTTCTGTACATATTACTCCCATAGTTTTAAGGCCTTCAATTGCAGTTATTTTCTTTCCAGATTCCTTTTCCACTCCTAGATACGTTTCTGATGCTTGACTTTTAAATTTGGTCTATAATTTCTAAATGAATTCTCCTATTATGATCATATTTCTTTCTTAGGATATTTATTCATTCTTGTGAGTATCTGGAAGTATGTTGTATACTTCTTCTACTATCTTTTGCATGCTAGAGACATCCTGTTGTTCTTTGTCAAGTTCATGTTTTAACAAGATACCTTGTGTAGTTGCTTCCTCTGCTTCCTTTTATAGCCAGACTGTATTATGTGTAGTTAACTCCTTTTCAGTCCTTCGTTACACACATTCTTCTCCTTTTGACATGTATTTAGTTTAACCACATCTTCGTCGTGTCTTCTTCTTATTTCTTGTGCAGCAGACATATGCAGTTCATGTAACTCATCCGAGTTTAGCTGTGATAAAATTAATTGTACATGACTTACCTCATTCTGCATTTGGGTAGGAAATTTCATTGCTACAGATGAGATCTTCAACGTTTGATGTAGCTCTATATCCTTCAGTGACTTGGTGGGAGGAGATGTTAGACTACCTTGATTTGACTCAACCATTTTCTATTCTCCCCAAATATTCTTTTCTAGTTGATTTAATATTCCACATTGTTCATCAATCTTCGTCGTTGTTTCTCTTTGTTGTGTAGAAATATCTTCAATCTCGTCCTTTGTGCTTATGTTTTTTGATTTCCTCTTCAAATGTATTTTTTATCTATGTGTTGATTCATTCAAGGTATTTTGTTGTCATTGGTTGGGCCGAGTCAGGTTCAGATACCTTTGTTTTCTTCTTTGAGGAAGCTTCACCTCGGAACCGTTTCATTTCTCTTCTTGGTTTGCACATTTTGTTGCACTGGCTTGGTAAGCATTTCTGAATTGTTTGTCTCTTCTGTTGTTTCAGTTGCTCTACTGCTTCATTTTCAATTAATGGAACCCTCCATTCTGCATCCCAATCTCGAATAATTTTTGCAATGTATTCTTTAGAACATATGAATAGAGTAGGACACCATCGTTTGTTGGGGTCCTTTTTGCTTGTAGATAGGTGTGATGAATTTTGATCTTGAAGTGTATGTTTCCTTTGTAAGTTTCAACAACATGAGGAGATATCCATGGAGAATTTTTTAGGATGAACTTGATTTCATCATTGTATAAGAAGAAATTGATGTTGTTTTCTTTTTTCTTTCATTATTTTCAAAGACCCACATATTCACAAACCTTGTAGCTTGAAAGGGTTTTCTATTTCTAATGAAAAACTGTCTTCCTTCGGGTTCCTTCCAACGTGGGAGATAAATACAAATTAATAACTTGGTATAGTGAAAGGGGTTACCTTTTTCTTGTGCTTTTAGAAAATCTTCAAGAAACTCATTCAACATAAAAGTTGACCAATTCATCTGAACACCTTCGACACATATTTCTGTCGCTGCAATGATTGTTGCTGAGACATGATATTGATGATTATTTTGGAACAATTTGCACACCAGTAGCTATGCGTTAAACCTTACAGCTTCATATTTTATCTGTGCAACTGAGAATCATCTCCTTGCTCACTAGGTTCCATATTTTTCATCCATCTTCTTACCCAAATCCTTTTCTTTACTTCTGCTCATTAGAGGGCTTATGTCCTCTCCAACTGAGGGAAATCCCATAATTTATTCTATAATATTGGAATTTATTGGAATAGGTTTGTTTATACATAAATACCCATCATGTACCTGTGATAGTAGCAACATAACGCACATCTTTACTTTGAATATTTTCCAAAATGAGGTATTTCTAGTAGATTTAGCACTCCAGGTTTTGAAATTTTGTATTCCCATTCCTTGAGTACCATCACTTCCAGAATCCTAGGATCTGATATTTCCTTCTTGTCCATATACTTATCTATAGCTAACCCTGGAAATTTTTCTTCATCAACAACATTATGATCCACAAAAGTGAACTTATGCAATAGGCCATGTAGGTTTCCTTCAACAAGAACACCTTCAATTCTCATTCGATCTTGCAACTAAGTGTCTTCTACTTCTAGTAGAGTCACATTCGCCGCATCGGGTTTTTGGGATGGAATATACTCAAGTTCGGGTTTTTCAGTCTTCTTAGAGTCTTTTGTCTTTCTCACGGGTTCTAATTAGTTTTGCATTTGCTTCTGGGTGCCATGATATTCAGTTGTTATTTCGGTAATCACTGCATAAACAATAGACGCAATAGTTTGGACTGAGCATTTAGTTCTTGATTTAGAATCGTCTTAATTAATGATTTCCGTTCTTTGTAGATTTGTGAGGATTTGATTTATTTCGAAAATCAGAAAGTGCAAACTTGACTTGATTTTGTTTTGTCCAAATCCATTTAACCACTTCCTATCATTATTATTTTTTATGTTTGAGTAATTAATGTTGTTCGTGCCACTGTCCCACTAACTCTTATCCCCAATGTCGTAGTTTACGATGTCGCATGCATGCCCTACTGTGACGGGTCCAACTAATGGTCTTCAATGTCATGCTAGGGTGGAGACATGTGTGTCTCCAAAGTCTCATTTTATTTCTTTGAGAGGTTCATTTGGCCCCGCATTAGTAATCACCCTTTTCTTCCTTCAGACCATTTCGCAACAATGATCTCTTCTTTGACATTTATTGATGGTTCCTCTGCTGTTTGATTCAAAAATTTTATGAGCCTTCTTTATCCAACGTTTCACAATATTCCTTGAATTTCCACAATCGTGAGCCTTGTGACCAATTTTGTTGCACTTGTAACAGGAAGGGTATATTGTAGCAGTACTTTCAATATGTCCAACCATTCAGGGAAAATTTTAGGGGCTAATCTTAGCCCATGGGCTAAATTTAGGGGTTTTAATTTTTTATTAAGCTATTTTTTAATTAAACCATCATTTATTATGATTAGCCCAATTTTTATATATTTATTTTTAATAAATAACACATTAGCCCTTTAAAATATATAAAGAGACCCTAAATATAACCATTTAGCCCTTGTTTAATTAGAATAGTAGTTTCCCTTTGGTAAATTAGCCCTTGAGCCATCGTGGAAATCGATTTTTTTTGGTAAGATTTTGGGTTTCTTCAAATTTCAGGATTTCGGGCTTGAGCTATCGTGGAAATCGATTTTTTTTGGTAAGATTTTGGGTTTCTTCAAATTTCAGGATTGAGCGAAGCAATCAAGGATTTTATGTTTTGTTTTTGCCAGATCTCAGATTTTCAGGCCTTTGAAGCAAGCAATCACGTTGTTCTTAGACTGCTGCTCTGTGTTCAGTACCATAGAGTTTGCTCCATGGTTTCAGTACCATCCCATACCCGCTGGATATATTGTCCTTACGTCCATCATGTCCTCAAGCCTCCAATGTTGAGTAGCGTCCTGTATGTACTACCACCTTACAATGTTGGGTAGCATCCAGTACTGCCTTACAACGTGAGATAGCCCCGATCTCTGGGCCGGATTTCATTGAGCGTAGCGAGTCATGGCTCATAGGAACACCGCACATAGAATGTGTTGGCTTGAAATATAGCTTTTAAGTTAAACCATTACAACAACCACCCTAGCCGAGGAAGGAAGCTTGGAGCGCGATAGAGCTGGTGAACCCGTTAGGCAAGAAAAAACGTGTGCTGATACAATGGCTAGACCTCTGATGCTAGAACCGCCCGGAGGCTGCTAGAGCCAGTGAGGCTCATATCGCGTGCCAGCTATATATTTATTTGCGGGTTACTGAGGGAAGGCTATAGCACGGATGGCTTATGGGACATCGCTTTAAAAAAAGGGGTCTGGAGCATAGCCGTTCTATGGGTGCTGTAATGGAAAGTGAGTTCCCCGTGTTCCCAATTGCAAGTCATAGCCATACAGTCAGTAATAATCAGTCGTAGCAGGAGCCTTAAGGTCATTCCACCACTCTCATCACCAGCCAGTCTTTGTAGATAGCCCCCAGAGCCAATACAGGAGTCATACTTCATGCTTGGACTCCGTTTGTTTTGACATAGATACATAATTTGTTTGACATAGAAGCGTTTACAGGCTCTGGGGGGTTATTTGAAGCAGATATTTGAATCGTTTACCACACTCCATGATTCGTAAACCTTCTTGGTGCCCTTCCCACACGGTTATTCCAACCAATAGATCGACATAAATGGTGTGTTGTCCATTGTGCTGCTTCATTTTCATAGGGGAGGTGACGCAAGTACCGAGTGAATGAACACAGGTGGAATTCATGCCAAGCTTCTATTTCTTATATTTTGTGGAAAGTGTGTTCTGGATGCTGTATGGCGCTCTTAGCAGACATTAACATCATAACAGTTTAATTGCATTAATATTTATGTGATCGTATCACTTCATGTGAGAGTATTCATATTCATGTCAACACTATGAGCAAATGCAGGAATATCAATCTTAGGCTGAATGAAATATCACATTTTGTTGTTGTGTTTTCATATTGCACAGGCACCAAACTTTTTCAGAGTGTCATTTGGGATGGGTCAGAAGGTTTTGTACTGCATTTATCGACACATAAGGAACCCGCGCGTTGAAGCTGCAATGGTGGATGAAAACCAAATCAGGGACTTCAAAACGATCAAACAGAACACACTGGAATGTTTGCAGAACAGTCTTTTGATCCTATGATCAATGTTTAAAGGTACTTACAATTTAAATGCTCGTACAGTGTCATTGAAATGGAAACTAATGCTTAATGCAGAATTAGGGATGTGGAACAGACAATGTAAAAGCAATGTGGCACAGCTAAGACAGAATTAGCTCCCTCAATACGGCTCTTTCTTTGGGATAATTTGTATAAGGATAATATCTATCTTTGAGCAGTCAAATAAAAGCTGAATAGTCTTTCTCCATATGAAAACGACAAGTTTGCCTTCCATCAATTAAAAAGTGTTATGCATGCTTGAATGGACAATCTATAACAAAAATAAATGTATATACAATGTGATTGACATGACGAAGTTATAAGAATTATCCTGTATTTCCTTAATGTTCTTTTGCCTTTGGCCGAATGTAGTGTCTATGCCAATTGACCAACAGTAAATATCATCTAAATTGATTGAACCAATGTAAATCCATTTTAAAGCTGGTCTATTTATCAAACATCTATCAAATCTAAATTGATTCTAAATTGATTGAACCAATGTAAATCCATTTTAAAGCTAGTCTATTTATCAAACATCTATCAAATTTTGTTAGTAAAAACCAGTTTGCACTCGGAGGAATTTGATTTCTCTAGTAACTTAAAAAAAATGGAAAAAATTCGAAATTGAGATACATAAACATGAAATGTACATCAAAGTTCCATAATCTAGTGCTTTAATACAATTTGTAATAATCATAACAAATCTTTATATCTCTCTTTTTTACGGTGTTTATGAATGCTCTCCAGCTCATTATTAAGATAAATATACAAATAAGTAACACATATATAATTCTACATTTACACTTGATAATCTAGATTGATTCGACCACACAACTTTATTACCTGTAAAATATCATCATTTATTTGTTACCTTTTGCAATTAACCCTGTACCACTCATCATTAATGGGTTAATTATTCCATTTTGTACAGTCCTGAATTTGTTTGTTACCGTGATGGTTCAGCGTGCTTTGTCCCAGGGTAACTGCAATAAATATTTGGCGATACTCGCCAAGAAGAACATGAAGAAACAATTATATAAAAGTTACTCAGAAATCTTAAAACTTGAATTAATATATTTTTCTTTAATTTGAAATTCGGAGGATTCCCGTTTGAGTTTTTCTTACTGTTACAACACTGTAAATAAGGATGCTATTAACCACTTATCATATAGCCATGGTAGGTTATTTTCACGATCATACCTGTAGGACCATTGCAAACATAACCATCTACAAAATGTAAAAACTATATTCAAGCTATTGTTCATGTGTAATAATTTTTGTGGACACATATTAAATTTCATCTGCGAATTTATGTGACTGTTTTCCTCTTGAAATGCAAAATGCATAATGCAAAATATCATTATTTCCTAAATTTGCAAAATGAAAAATATCATTATTTTAAAATCCTAAATTTGGTTTGGATAATATTTTGATATAATATTATTAAATTCTTCATGATTATCCAACTCTTTTTAAGATTCTTTCTTCATAAATTGAATGTACGTACGACTCTTCAACACATGTTTTGCACTACTGTTAAATAAAATTGTATTTAAAAAATATTATTTAAAATTATATCTAATGTATTCTTCTAATATTCTTAATTCATTTTCAAATTTCAATTAATGTATTCTTTTACTATTGTTAATTAATGTTCAAATTTCAATTTATCTGCGCGTGATGGATTTTATATATATATTTAAAAATATAACTTCCCAATGAGTTCCGTAATTCATATGTAAATATAAATACAATGTTAATTTAGAAAAATAAAAAAATTAAGACTTATGTACATAAATGCTATGGAATAATAAATACAATGATCCAATTGGTTATAATGACAATTTATTATTGTTATTTAAATTGGTAAACTGTTTTATTATTTAATAAGATTGTGATTATTGTGTTAAATTCTCTTTTAAAAAATGGACAGAATTGATTATCTTATATTGTTTATATCTTTTTATTAATAATTCAAAAAAATGGAAAATCTTTCATCACGAGATAATACTAGAGTCTTTTTTTTTCATTTATGAAATATATTGATGCAAAGTTTTGTGCTATGCATTCTTATTGTTGTTTGACATCAAGATAATACTTTACATTCTATAATTTTTTTCTTTCTAAATTACATAATATATTATTATTTTAATTTCAAGTGATGGTTAAATAGTTAAATTAAAAAAATATATAATAAAAATATTTATTTATTAATAATAACATGATTATTATTATTATTGATATTAATATTTATATTATAAAAAATTCATATTAATATTAATAATGTTAAAACATTAATATTAATATTACATTTATGTTTTGTTTTGAAAAATAATATTGCATTGATGTTAATACTAGCTTAGATCCAAATCCTAGGTTCTATCAAGTGCTGAGAGAGATCAAATCTCCTGAGGTGCAAACATCTCATTGAATAGCTCCTTGAGTGCAATACCTAAGCCACCTAATCATAAACTCTAAAATCTCTAGTTTAAGTCTCATATTTACTTTTTATTTTGTATTATTTTTTTTGTTTATGGCCGACATAATATTTATTACTTCTTACTTTGTATTATTATTTTTTGTTTACTTTGTATCATTTTGTTACTAGACAAACACTCGACAAACACTCTAAAGTCTCATATTTACTTTTTACTTTGTCTTAAAAGTAAAAAGTGAAGTCTCTAGTTTAAGTCTCATATTTACCTTTTACTTTGTATTATTTTTTTTTGTTTATGGGCGACATAATATTTACCACCTTATCCTAAGCTCTAAAGTCTCTAGTTTAAGTCTCATATTTACTTTTTACTTTGTATTATTATTTTTCGTTTATGGCCGACATAATATTTACCACCTAATCCTAAGTTCTAAAGTCTTTAGTTTAAGTCTCATATTTACTTTTTACTTTGTATTATTCTATTTTGTTTATGGCCGACATAAATTTATTACTTTTTACTTTGTATTATTCTTTTTTTGTTTACTTTGTATTATTTTGTTACTCCACAAACACTCGAGTCACAAGATTTCCCCCATACTGGGCTGTAGAGCACCTCTCGGCACAATTAATATTATAAAATATTAGTATCAACTCTAAATACAACATAACTTTGTAAAATTATTAATCAAAGGTTACTTTATAAAATTGTTAATCTTTTAACTTCTATCTTAGTTAAACAAGCTCAACCATGCCCAAACAAATTCAAACAAATCCTACGATGCCCAAACAACCAAAGTAAAACAAAGACAACCAAGCCTAGACAACCAAAGTCAACCAAAACAAGGAAAGTCAACCAAACAACCAAAGTCATCAAAACTAAACCAAATTCAACCATGCCCAAACAACCATCTAATACACTATGGTGTAGGACTTTCTTCAATTTGTGACCTGCTTTGTTGTGGGCATCTCTTGGACATTAATAAATTATCTTATCTATCTATCTTTACTAGAATTGTTGAAAAATCACTCTATCTTAAGGAACTATCATTCATAGGAAGATTATTGCACGAGGAATTTTTACTAGTTAGTTTCTTTTGCATTATTGTTAGAGGCAAATTATTTACTATCATTTCGTATGCTTGCATGGTTATTAATGTAGATCGGAATCTAGCTAAAAGTGAAGTATGAGAGGCACATCTAGCCAAATCCTTGTATTACATAGGCATTGGTGAGAAGGTATATTATAACTGTGTGATACTTGTACATTTTCTAGGAATCTATAATTTCAAAATATGTTTTATGAATATTCTTGTAGTGATGGAATACATGTCAACCTTACTCATTTTATCTCTATAGGAAAAGGATTTGGAGCAAATCAAATTTACCGAGGGGAAGATAGTTGTTGTAGGCTAGTAGATGGACTTATTTTTCCACACCCTTGACCTTGGGTTCTCTTCCATGGGATTTGATTTAATTTCAAAAGAAATTGATAAAGCTAAGAATTATGTCATCTTGAAGGTGTATGAGATCCTTTACTGCATGTCTACATGAAACTTCAAGAAAGTAGCTCAAATATTTTTGGATTCTATTTCAACATTCAAAACCTCTTACCTTTTCCCATATGATATGTTCATATTCTACATTATGCTGACAAGTATCATCTCACTTGATAGAGTCTCCCTAAGGAAAAATGTATTGAATTTTTTTAGACATCTTCGTGGTGTTTCTATTTTTTAATGTATTGAAAAACAAATTTACTAATTTACCGAGGTATCATATTGTAGGTGGTGCATGCACTCAATATTTTGACAGTTCCTTGAGCAACGTTTTGCTCCGAATCTTCCTAACTTGGATGGGGATGTTGTAGATTTACTTGAAAATGCTTGTATTCGAGCCAAGCAAGTGTATCATAGGTATTATATGGGTCAACTTCTATAATTGGTTAGTTTTTATTATTTTTGGGTTTTCGAGGATGGTTTTAAGTCTTGGAGAAGGGAAACAATTGGACATTGAATCTATGCTATATGCTTTTAGTTTTTATTGTCTTGTCAACTGATGCATTTTTATTATATTATGTTACTTGTCAATTGAAGAGGCCTTGAGTCACCATTATTTGACAAGTATTCATGGCATCAATGAAGAACCTAGATGCCTTACTCCTTTCAACTTTGATTTTGAGTAGGGATCATTTACTTAGAAACATATAAAACAACTTACATGGAGGAAATCTCTTAGCCTCAATGCAAACATGAAGCAATAGCCAAAGCAAACGAACTTGATATTTATCTATTTGTAATCCTTCTTTGTCGGTTATGTTAATATGTTTCTACAATGCAATCCATCTCTTGGTTTGTTGTTGTTGCAATAAAGTTTGCAATTGTTGGCATTCGGTTGGATCTTATTCTTTAAAGGATTGGTAAAGGTAAATAAATGGATGGATATGTTTACTTGCATGTCTAGATAGATTGGGGTAGTTGTGTATTCCAAATCTAGGCCAGTTATTGGCCTCTATGTGATTATTATTATTAGACATCAAAATGTAAGAAAAAAGCTTAATAATATATAGTTAATGTTTTTGTAAGAAGTTGTGTGGAAAGCATGCTCACATATATATTTGGGCTTACAAGTGTTGCAAAATATGGTGCCATTTTTGGCATGACTAACAATTTTTGGTTGTTTTATACCTCACTAAATTGAATACATAATAATAACTGGAAATTTGCAGTATATAATCTGGAAGTTGGTTATTTGGCTTGAAACCCCACATTTTTTCAACATAGACATCAATTTATTATTGTTTAGTGTTGTTTTGTATGTATTTATAATATTATTATTATTTGTATTTCTACAAGGCAATGACCAAGCTGCATGCAACTCTTGTTCTTTCTAGTTTCTACTCCCTTCTTTGAGCTTCCACGTGGATTTTTCTTAATTTTATCACCCTTCTTCAGCTTAATGACTAGGGTTTGAGGGTTTAGATGCATATGAATTGGTCAAAGGGTTTGAGACTTCAGAGTACTCTATTGATGTTATTTTATGTGATTGCAATAAAAACTCGTAGGTTGATCTTTTGGCTACTTAGGAGAATGGAAAAACATGGATTTTAGCCAAACCTAGTTTGATGTAATTGTATCATAATGGAATTGATTGAATAAATCCTATGTGAATAGGAAATAAATCAAATAAAAATTATCGTAATTCAACAAGTACTCGATAATGGCTCTTTCTCTAGGATATTATAGTTTAATGAATATGTTGTTTTATTATTATATGTGGTTTATGCATTATTGAAAAATTTGCCAAGTCTTCATAATGTTTTATAATTTAATAAAAGATTTGCCAAGACTTTACAAGGTTTTATAATTTAGTGAAAGATTCGCCAAGTTTTTACAAGATTTTATAATTCAATAAAAGATTCACCGATATTTTACAAGATTATATAATTTGGTGTGACATTCGCCAAAAAATTATATATACGTATTATTTAATTGATAAAATAGCCTTCATATTTTCCTATGTATCATGGGGATTAGCCCAATTATTATACATAGAAATTTAGGGCAGGTTCTTAAAATTTTCCCTGATAATGTTTCTTATGTGGTTTTTTGTTAATCCCAATTTCTTAACTACTTCTGAAATAAGATTAGTTTGAGATCCATTATCTATGAGTGTGTTGATCTTAGTTTGTTTTGTAATTACCCTTATATGAAACAATGCATTCCTTTTTCTATCGTTAGAACTGTCATGATCTTTAGAAGTAGAAGCACATGAAGAACCAATGTTAGAATTATTACCAACAACAACTTTACCTTTCACACCTACGATTGATATCATTGTTTTGTCCTCGGAATCTGATCCAAGGTCCTCAACAATAACCGTAGATTTTTGCTTCCCTTTATAATCCTTAAACCACTTCGATTTCAATTCTGGATGTAGCTTCCAATAGTGTTCTGCATCATGTCCATCTCTCTGACAATGAGAACATGCAATTTTTGTGTCTCCTTTTTTCACGATAGCTATATTATTTCTCTTCCCTTTGTCCTTACCTTCCTTCAACTTATTGGATTCAACTGAGGAAAATTCATCATGAACATTCTTCCCTTTGAATTCAATATGTGTGGCTTGAACACACACTTCATCTAGGTTAGTAGGATTAAACATAAGTATTGTATGACTCAAATAAGTATGTAACCTTCAATAAACTTGAGAAGAGTTTCTTGAGTGTAAAGAGGTATACCCAAAATCAAAGCTCTCTTTCTGAATTCCTGAGTGTACTCTTGTACATTTTGACCTATACCTTGCCTTAAGTTTTTCCAATCCATCATGGCTTGTTTTATGTAACCTAATGGATTAAATTGCTTCTTTAACGCAGCAGTAAATTCATACTAGGAAGAAATAATTTTACCTTTATTAAGGATGCCTTCCCGTGCCTTGCTCTCCCACCAGATGAGTGCAATAACTCTAAGAGGGAAAGTAGCCAATTGGATCTTTGTACTATCATCTACAAGCTTTTCAATCTTGCAATACAATTCAATATGTATGATCCAATCATCTAATTTTTCCACGTTAATTTCACCATTATATGTAGGTAGATCAAACTTAATATCAAGTTTCAAATAAGGTAAATCAGACTTAGCCTTCTCAGGTTGGTTCTTGGGAATTGAAGTATTGGAACTTTCAGAAGAGAAAGAAGATGGAGAAGAAGGTTCAGAAGGGCCTCATCCTTTTCCTGCAGCATTATCCTTTGCTTTCTCCTTCTTTATTTTCTTCTTTTCCAACCTCTCTTGATAATCTGCAAACAATTTTTCTACCATGTCTGCCATCTAATAGAAAGCTTTGCGAAAAATCCTTCTCATCTTCTTCTCGATAGTCTTCATCTTCCATTTTATTTCTTCTTCTTGAACCAATCTCTGGATCAAATTCTTGAAGTTCTCCTTCACCTCTTTGAAGCCTTAATCTTGTTAACATTCACAAACTCACAATGCAATGGTTAAGCTGCTCTGATACCAAACTTGATCCGAAAATGAAAGGATCTTTATAACCATTATTTGTATGTAAAAGTTTGAATGCTTAAATCCATTAAAGAGACTTTAAATGACAAATTTAAAGAGCATAATTGAAGCACATAAAACACTTAAAGAGATGCAAACCATGAAATTTGTAGACAAGAACTGATAACAGATTTCACCCTCCTTGGGCTACATCTCTGAGCCAATTCTAATGAGAAGGTTGATCTTATTAAGTCTTCAAAGCTTACAAAATGAGTGTTATGGAAACACTTTTTTTTTGCCAGTTATCAGAAAAATAGATAGCACCACTGCATTCCTCTCAAAATTTAGAGAAAATGAGTATAAAGTTGACTACGTTTGCATGAGGCCTCCTCTAGCACACAAATCGAGAAAATATGCTTGCATAAAAGATAAAGCAGTATGGATTCCACCTCAGGATACGTTCCCATTAATGACTGTGCGGACCTCAGTAACTGTGTAGAAAACTACCTCGAGAAGCATTCCAAAACTGTGCAAAACCGCCTCGGGAAGCATGCCAAAATTGCGCAAAATGGCCTCGGGAAGCATGCCAAAACTACCTCTAGAAGCATGCCAAAACTGTCTTGGGATATATTCAAACTACCTCAAGAACCATGCAACTGTATTCTGTCCTCTGTCTCAGAATTCGTTCCCAGGAGTGGTTTATATAGTGGTTTTTGAGGCAGTTTTGGGCCCCCATATCCCCGCCTTCTAACTCTTAACCAATATTCACCACATCCAATAAAAAGTGGAATGGATGTGTGAAAATAAAATCACATCCAAGAACTCTCCAATAAATTACACTCTCTCATATGAAAAATCTCATACAACTGGTCAAAGGCAAAAAAATAATGCATAAGAATGGATTTCTGTATTACTTATCATGAATAATAATTACATCATCCAACATATGAATGTTGTAGGCTATAATTTATATAACATTAAAACAATAATTTGAATGGCTAAAGATTCCAAAAGAATCTCCTAATCATCAGACTTTCTAAAACTGCCCATCCCCCCTAGGTGGCAAGTTGGCTTTCCAAAACTGCTCAAAAGCTCACGAATTCTCTAATTAGTGAGCTGAAGGTGAAATATAGCCAAAATATATTCCAAATACGATATTTTAGTGGAATTGGTGTTAAGGAAAGTTTTTGGTGAGAAAAACACTTTCCTAGGTTGACTAGCTTTTCCCTAGGGGGGAAAAAGCAGTAAAAGCAACAACTTTCTTCACAAATGCGCCCTCCTTCCTAAATATTATCCAGAAATGTTTAGGAATGCACTCAAGTGGCCTAGGTGAATTGTATATCACACCTTGAATGGAATATTATCCTCCATGTTTCCTTGTGGACCACACAATGGCAATTTCCTCAATTATTACATAAAATTAACCAACAAGTGATTAATTAATGCATCTTATGTAATTAAATAAATGGTAGGAAGGCTTAAATATTCCAACATCCCCTCTTAAGTATGAATTAAATGATCTAAATATCAGAATATATCAAAAATGTTAAGGGCCCAGTAACAAGACTTGGTCACCCCGTACAAAATACTGCCGGTCCAAAAAACAAGGATAGAAGGAAAACATCATGGGAAAAACCTTCCCTCAAAACATGGACATATCAAAATTGAAAGGTTTTTTATCAACCCTTCACTCCACCACATGTTCAACCATCCCAAGCAGTGATCTAATATAGTTGAATGCCTTCTCTGTGAAAGCCTTGGTGAAGATATCTGCAGTTTGCTCACCTGTGGGGCAATACTGCAAATCTATGATCTGATCATGCACTAGGCCTCTGATGTAGTGCATATGAATCTCTATGTGATTGGTCCTCTGCCTCTGTACTGGATCACATGAAACTCTAATGGCACTTTGGTTGTCACAATAAATGATAGTAGGAGTACTGAAAGAAATCTCAAACTCAGACAAAATCCCGTGCAACCAGACACACTATGTTGCAGCATTCACTGCTCCTCTGTACTCTACCTCCGCTGAAGATAGTGCTATGGCATTCTGTTTCTTGCTGGACCAGCAAACAAGGCCACCTCCAAGCATGAAAACAAAACATGATGTGGATTTCCTATCAAGGCTATCACCAGCCCAATCCGAATCTGTGAAACCCAAGAGATCTAAGCTCAAATCTACCACATAGTGAATCCCATCACTCATTGTGCCCTGCACATAATGAAGGATTACTTTTGCATCCCTCCAATGTAACTCATGTGGCTGCTCCATGTATCTAGATTCCACACTCACAGCATATGCAAGATCTGGACGAGTGTGAGTCAAGTAGAGTAAGCTGCCAATCAATTGTTTGTAGAGTGTACTGTCAAAGAGTGGTGTAGATTCTGCTTCTTCCATTCTGACTCCAAAAAGGAATGGAGTCTTAGAAGGCTTGCAATCAGCCATCTTAAACTTCTTCAATAGATCATAAGCATACTTTGAATGACATACCTTGGTTCCTTCTTTTGTTTGTGAAATTTCAAGCCCCAAAAATTGCTTGAGAATTCCCAAGTCACTCATGGAGAATGCTTGGTGCATTGCGGTCTTAAGTGATGCTATTTGTTCATTGCTATCACCTGTGATTAGCAAATCATCAACATACAGCACTATTAACATAATAAAACCATCAGCAAACTTCATATAGACATTTGGGTCAGATTTACACCGAACATAGGATTGTGACAACAAAAAACTGTCCATCTTCGCATACCAAGCCCCGGGGGCTTGCTTGAGTCCATACAAATATTTTTTCAACCTACAAACAAAGTTTGGATCTGATGTGTACCCCTATGGCTGCTGCATATATATCTCTTCTTCAAGTTTCCCATAGAGGAAAACACTTTTCACATCCATGTGATGTACTTCCCACTGCTTGGAAGCTGCCATTGCCAAAAGTAGTCTAATGGAGTCTTTATGAGCTACTGGTGAAAATGTTTCATTATAATCAAGTCCTTAGACCTGAGAATACCCATTTTCTACCAGCCTTGCTTTGTACTTAATGGCTGTACCATCTGTTGCACATTTAGTCTTATAAATCCATTTGCATCTTACCAAATTTCTGCCTGCGGGGAGCTTGACTAGCTCCCAAGTTTCATTCTTCTGCAATGACTGAAACTCCTTATCCATAGAAATATTCCATATAGGATCATGTGAGGCATCCTAATATGTTTTTGGATCAGAATCTATCATCATATAGCACTTCTCATAAAGATAAGGATCATTCACATTGAGAGCAGACTCAAACTGTGATCTAGTCCTCCTTTGGTCCTGAGGATTGACTGCTAGTTCACTTGCTACTTGCAAAGTTTTTTCAGCCCACTTAGGCCTTGTAGGGGAGTTAGAGTCTGCAATAAATTTATCCTCATAATCAGAAATATCAGAATAAAAAATATCAAGAACATCACTTACTTCTTTTTTAGTCAACGGTGAAGATGAATCTCCAATTTCTGTGCTCTGAGAGGGCTCTTCCTCAAACTACACACTTCTTTCGATGAATGCTTTATGAGTTGTCATGTTCAGAAAATTATAAGATTTGGAGTTCTCTAAATATCCCACAAACAAACATGGTTGGCTTTGGGGCTGCATAGCCCTCCTCTTCTCAATCGGAATCCTAGCCCAAGCCTTTGAGCCAAAAATTCTGAAATGAGAGATATCCGGTTTATTACCTATCCAAGACTCGAAAGGATTGATACCTTTGAGAGCTTTGTGTGGAACTCTATTCTGAATATAGGTGGAAAAATTTATTGCTTCAGCCCATAGCTTAGGATACAAACCTTTTTCCTCAAGCATGCATGTGGCCATCTCCTTAAGAGATCTGTTCTTCCTCTCAGCAACCCCATTTTGCTGAGGTGTATATGGAACTGTATGTTGCATCTGTATGCCCGATGAAGTACAAAATTGCTGAAACTCTAATTTCACATACTCACCACCATTATCAGATCTTAACACTTTAATATGTCTACCATACTGATTCTCAACTGAGGCTTTGAATAGCTTGAATAACTCGAAAACTTCCGATTTAAGCTTGATGAAATAAACCCAACAATACCTGTTGAAATCATCTATGAATGTGAGAATATATTTTGCTGAATTCAATGACTCATGAGGAAATGGACCTGATATATTAGTGTGTATAAGTTCCAATGGTGCAGTGGTTCTCTTAGTGGTAGATCTCCCATACTTGTGCTCAAGGTGTTTTCCTAGGATGCAGGATTGACAGACACCTTTGGAAAATTTAATATTGGGAAGCCCTATAACCATCTCTTTCTCATGAAGTTGGGAAAGGTATTTGTAGTTTAGGTGGCCAAATATTTCATGCCATAGCTTGCTGGACTCATTGGCATGGGTCAATAGAGCAGAAGGTGAGGAGTTTGACAGAAAATGAGAAAACTTGTAGATTCTAGAACAGTGGTCAGCAGTACCAAATGCAATAATTTTTCCTGTTGAAATTTCTGCTAGCTCAACATCATTGGGGTTAAAGGTTACTCTCTTGGGAATCCCTGTACGAGTCATCTGATAGACTGACAGTAGGTTTGCAGCAAGTCTAGGGACATATAAAACATTATTGAATGACACAAACTCGAGATCTATGCTACCTTTGCATTTGCTAGAAGTTTCAGAATTGTCTCCCAATACAATATTCGGACCACTGAAAGAGTCAAGTGAAGTAAAATACTTACTTGCAGACACCATGTGTCTTGAAGCACCATAATAAATGATGAATGATGAAGATTGGGTAGTGATGGCCATCAATGCATGAACTCTCTCTTTGTCATCGGAATTTGATCCTCCATCCTTCCTTCTTGCGCTCTCTAGGAGAGGGATATTGGATTTCTCCAATGCCTGATTTAATTAGGCGATGGTCTTCTTCATGCAAGAGCTTTCAGGATGAAAGCCCTTGCTGCAATAAGTGCACTTTGTCCTCTCATTCTTCTTGTTTGGATTCTTCTTGAAGTTTGATGGCTCTCCATTAAAATTCTGCTTGTCTTTCCGCTCACCGGTGGGCTTCTTGAAGTTGCCTTTCTTCTTGCCTTTCAAATTCTTTGAGTCTCCAACATTTAGACAATGGTCTTTGGATGGATTTTTAATGGCTCCCATTAAGACCAGCTTGTCTTGTTCTTGAGTTAATGAATCCATGAATTCTTAAAGTGACGGGCTCTTCCAATTTTTAATTGCTTTCCGAGTGGAATGGAAGGTGGAAACAAAAATTGAATAGTTCGGGCCAAGCTTGGAGAGAATGGCCAAAACTAATTGCTCATCTTTTTTGTATATTCCACATTGCTTCAGCTGCAATACAAGAGACTTGAATTTGGAGAAGAAGTCTTGTAGATTATCGAAATTTTGCAAACTCAAAGAGACTAGCTCGTTATCCAATTGGTGGCCTCTCAATTCATAGGTTTTACCGAACAATTCTTGAAGTTTCAGCCATACTTCATTGGGTGAAGTGAGGTCATCAAGATGAAAAAATATTTCTCTGGATGTAGTGAGACATAACAGCCCATAGGCTTCATCCCTTCGATTATGCCATTTAGATTTCTCCACTGCTGAGGTTGGCTCAGCTTCTGTTGCCATGGTCACCCTGTAGATCCCTTTGCTCCTCAGTAGAATCTCCATTTGTGCTTTGCAATCAAAGTAATTGAAAGGAGTGAAGATGATTTGCTGTTTATGATATATTGCTGCAACTGATATAACTTTTTGAATGAAATTAGAACACTTCTATATTCCAAAATGCGCCCTGCAAAGAATAGAATTCACTCGGTGGTTTGATCAATGCGCCCTTCCTGAGACTGTTGGATCCTGCAAGACAATGAATAGATGAAAGGAATATCTTTATGGCTCTGATACCATGTGAAAATCAGATCAAATCCAAGAACTCTCCAAGAAATTACACTCTCTCATATAAAAAATCTCACACAACTGGTCAAAGGCACAAAAATAATGCACAAGAATGGATTTCTGTATTACTTCTCATGAATAATAATTACATCAACCAACATATGAATGTTGTAGGCTGTTATTAAATAAAATTAAAACAATAATTCGAATGGCTAAAGATGCCAAAAGAATCTCCTAATCATCAGACTTTCTAAAACTGCCCATCCCCCTTAGGTGGCAAGTTGGCTTTCCAAAACTGCTCAAAAGATCACGAATTCTCTAATTAGTGATCTGAAGGTGAAATATAGCCAAAATAGATTCCAAATACGAGATTTGAGTGGAATTGGTGTTAAGGAAAGTTTTCAGTGAGAAAAATATTTTCCTAGGTTGACTAGCTTTTCCCTATGGGGGAAAAAGCAGTAAAAGCAACAGCTTTCTTCACAAATGTGTGCCCTCCTTCCTAAATCTTATCCAGAAATGTTTAGGAATGCACCCAAGTGGCCTAAGTGACTTGTAGATCACACCTTGAATGGAATCGTATCCTCCATGTTGCCTTGTGGACCACACAATGGCAATTTCCTCAATTATTACATAGAATTAACCAACAAGTGATTAATTGATGCATCTTATGTAATTAAATTAATGGTAGGAAGGATTAAATATTCCAACAGGATGGTGCATTGGTTAAGGCCTTGGAAATGAGGGGAGGAGGTCACGGGTTCAAAGCTGCGGACTTCTCCCCATATTATGTTTTTGGCAAAATGTATATTGGTATGTGTCATATAGTTCTTCCCCCCTTTTCAAAACATTTTTAAAATCCAAAGTAAATATAATATGTGCCATATACATGTTAAGAACCATCGTGTGGAGATTTGGATAGGTGGGCTTGATGAAAGATTTGGCAAGCTTTAAAGGTCATGGGGTCGAATCTGATGGACTCCTTAATATTTTATAAAAAATTACATTTACCATTTTTTCCCAAATAACCATTTTTTGCCAATTTTAACCAAAATTGCCGAAACTTCAAAAGCTTATAACTTCTGCATCCGGAGGTCTTTTTGTGCGAAACAAGCATTGCTAAAAAAATCTTGATGAGATCTTAATCCTTGTAAGCTTTAATTTATATTTTGAAGACTTTAAATTTGTTATACGAGGAGATGATCCTCTTGGATCAGTTAAATTAAACGGGCCAATCATTTGATGCACAATACGTCGTAGATTATCTAAGAGACTGCAACACTTAAATAGAGCAGACACATCAGAGGGTGCACAACTCCTTATGTTACTAGTGCTTCATTTCTAGACATCAAACTATCAATTGAAATCATAGTATTAGTTGATCATTGCGGTCATGAAGAGCATATCGTTGAACCGGAAACAGACTACAGAATCAGCAGAGCACACAATACATGAAGTAAGTCATCAGTAGAAGTGTGAGTAGAGAGGAATGAGAAGTCAAGTGATGTATGTAGTGCAGTGGAAGAGTAAAGTCTGCATATGAAGGTGCACACAACAGAATATAATTACAATATATGAAGAAGTGCGCAGAGTTGAAGATCAGTAAGACAGTAAGATATATTGGACATCAAGGGGGTTGGACGGGGCAAGGAGACAGGGAGTCACAACTTCCTTCAGGTTGGTGCCTATAAAACAAAGCAAACAGGGGGTCGGTGCCTCCTTCTAGTTGGTTCTAGAGAAACACAGGGAGCGAAATATTCCTTCAGGTCGGTGCTTGTAAAACCAGGGGGTTGGTGCCTCCTTCCAGTTGGTGCTGGTAAACACAGGAAGTTGGTGCTTCCTTGAATGTATTCTTTATCACTATAAAGAATCATTTTTTGGTTTTATCCCATTTGGGTTTCCATGTAAAAATATTGCGTGTTATGTGTTTTTTATGTGGTGCATATATGTGTGGATTTTTATTTGTTGATGCATAATAGAACATAGAGATTAAGTAAAGGCTAATCTATTAAATAAGGTAAAAAATGTTGATAAATGCGCTAATACTGATTCACACCCCCTCTTAGTATTAAATCGATTCCAACAATTGGTATCAAAGAAGGTGTCTTCAGTAACAAATTAACATTTGGAAGATAGATCAGTGCACAATTATGGGAAAGGAAGGTTCTCTAAGCGAAGCACCATGGCTATAGGAAGATGGTTGTTTAGACAATATCTCTATTGCATAAGCATGGTATATTATCCGAACACATAAAAAGACAATAGAAGAAGTAAAGAAGATAGCAAGCAAGACGTTAAACCTACTGAAGAAGAAAGAAGCATAATACAAGGAATTGGTAGTATCTCTACCAACCAGCTGTAGGAAGTTAATGAGACCAGTCAAAATTCAAAGTTAAGAAAAAAAACCTTGGATGATCCATACGTTCCCAGGTGCATGACAGGGACAACAGTTCGACTGAATGTATCAGTACTGTTATGGAGGAAGCATAAGAATAAGAAAAGAAAGAAATACACTACACACATAAACATACACACACACATAAAATATGCAAGAATGCAAACTAATCTCTTCTTCTCTATTACTTGTTCTTTGTATATTACAATATTTTACATGCTTATATAGAGTGTTGAGAACGCTTGGGTGGCTTCCCGTTACATTTAGTTACAAGATAAGTTAGAATGGTTTCAGAAGTTCAACTATCACGGTCAACTGGAAGACACAGAGGCAATCTATCTTATTTCGCCAGTCGCCAATGTCGATGATGCATGTCGACATCGATGCTTGTCGAAGTTGTTGAACTTGTCGAAGTCAAAGTTGCTAAACTAGTCGAGGTCGAAGTTGTTGAACTTTTCAAAGTTGAAGTTACTGAACTTGTCAAAGTTGAAGTTGCTAAAATTGTCGAAGTTGATATTGGCATCCGACAATAATTCCAACTGTTGGGTGGATCATGCCTCCTTCCTTAAGAAACAATGGTCCACATTGTTTGCTTGTGCGGATGAGGAAACTTGTCGGTCAGTTCAATAACAAAGTACCATTTTCCTTGTGTTGCGATTTGTCCAGATTTGGCCACCTGAAACAAGGGAATTTTGTTCCTCCTTGTATGGCATACTCGTCGCCCCACAATGGTGTTGCAAGGAAGAGGCTCTTGAACATCTTAATGGATGTCTTCGGGTTCTGCTTTCTACAAGTCATTCTATTCCAACAGTGGTGCATGGTATCGTCAAAGTAGATCCACATTAAATATAGGATGTAGACCTAGGCATGAAGGAATGTCGAGCTAGAAAGCATTTTATCCAATATGCTCAAGAATATTGTATGGACCATATTGCAAAGGATTTGGCTTCTTATATGGACCATTGAAGCATTCCTTCTTGAGATGTAACCAGACCTAATCCCCAATTTAAAATGAATGAGGGATACGATGCTTATCGTGTCGGGCCTTAGCTTTCACATTAGCTCCTTGCAACATTTCCTGTGCTTGTCACTGGATTTCACAGATTTGATCTCGAAACTTCAATGCTTTGTCAAATTCTCATCAGTTATAGTCGGTATCGTTCAACTGTGTCGAGGAACTAATCAAGCCAATAGGTGTTGAGGGTTTTAATCCATAACATATCTCAAATGGACTCTTTCCCATATATTTTTGATGAGCACATTTATATTTGTGTTGTATATATGGAAGACTATCACCCCATATTCGTCGATGCTTGTGGTTGTACATGCGAAACAATTGTACTACCAAGTGATCCACAACTTCCGTTTGTCCGTCTATCTAAGGATGGAAAGCTGTCGATAAGGAAATTCTTGTGTCGAGCTGTTGCCAGAGGGTCTTCCAAAAGATGCTGACAAATATAGAATCTCTGTCGAAAATAATGGTTGTTGGTAAACCATAATAATGCCAGACATGTTCAAATAAAAGTTGAGCAGTCTACTGCGTTGTCGTAGTCTTCTTGCATGGAATCATAATGGCCATCTTGGAAAATATGTCGACTACTACTACGATCGCATCAAGATGATTTTTGGTAGTAGGATATCCCGTCAAGTAGTCCATAGAAATAGATTCCCATGGTCAACTAGGAACTGGAAAAGGTATGTACAATCGTTGTCGTCGATTAGGCAGTTTAGCAATGGAACAAACCACACATGATCAAATGTAATTTTTGATGTTAGTTTTAAGTGAAGGCCAAAATAAATACTTCTGCAAAATAAAAAGGGTCTTTTCTACTCCAAAGTGTCCTGTAGTCTTGCTGTAGTGCACATCCCAAATGATTTGTTGTCGATGCTCACCTTTTGGTACACAAAGCTTATATATAAACTGAACTGATCTTATATAGAGTGGAATGTGAACTGATCTTCTCTATTACTAGATATAAGTTCATCGATTAATGTATGTTACAATATTATACATGCTTATATAGAGTATGCTGAGATACTTGGGTGCCTACCTATTACATTCAGTTACAGGAGAAGTTAGAACGGTTCGACAGTTCAACCGTTACAGTCAACTGGAAGACAGAGAGACATTCTGTCAAATTTTGATAGTCACAAGTCGCAAATCGATGCTGCATGTCGATGTCGCGAAACTGTGATGTCGCGGAACTTGTCAAAGTCGCGTATTTCTCGGTGTTGTGTCAATGTCGATGAATTGTCAAAGGTGTGTCAAATTTAGAATCAGATAATAATGCCAACTACGATGTGGATCATACCTACTTCCTTAAGAAACAATGGTCCCCATTTTTTTCTCGTGAAGGTGAGGAAACTTGTCTATTAGTTCAGTAGCAGAGTACCACTTTCCTTGTGTTGGGATATGTCTGTATTTAGAAACTTGAAATAAGGGAATTATGTTCGTCCTTGTATGGTATACTTGTCCTCCCAGAATGGTGTCACAAGGAAGAGGCTCCTGAACATCTGGATGGATGTCGTCGGGTTCTGCTATCGGTAATTCATTCTATTCCAACAGTGGTGCACAGTATGGTCGAAGTACATCCACATTGAATACTGGATGCAGATCCAGGAATGCAGGAATGTCAAGCTGGAAAGAGTTTTCTCCAATGTGTCGAAGAATACTATATGGACCATATCGCAAAGGCTTGAGCTTCTTGAATGGACTAGTGAAGCACTCCTTCTTGAGATGTAACCAAACCTTATCCCCAATTTGGAATGAATGAGGAATACGATGCTTGTTGTGTCAGGCCTTAACTTTCTCATTTGCGTGTTGTGACATTTCTTGTGCTTGCTTCTGGATGTCGCAGATCTGATCTCGAAAATTCAAGGCTTTATCAACTTCTCACTCGTTATAGTCGATGTTAGAGTTTGACCGTGTCGAGGAGCTGATCAAGTCGATAGGGGCTGAGGGTTGAAATCCATAACAGATATCAAATGGACTCTTTCCTGTAGAGCAGTGCAGAGCATGATTGTAGTTGTGTTGTATGTATGGAAGAATTTCATCCCATGTTCATCGATGCTTTTGGTTGAACATGCGAAGAAGTTGTACTACCAAGCGATTCACAAATTCTGTATGTCTGTTGGTCTGAGGATGGGAAGCTATCGACAATGAGAGTCGTGTGTCCATATTTTTCCAAATATTCTTCCAAAATATGCTGAGGAATATGGCATCTCGATCGGAAGTGATGGTTGTGGGTAAACCAAATTGTTTCCAAACATGTGTGAAGAAGAGTTGGGCAGTCTGTTGCATCGTCGTGGTCTTCTTGCATGGTATGAGAATGGACATCTTGGAAAATCTGTCGACTACTAATAATATTTCTTCATGATGATGTTTGGTAGTAGGATATCCCGTCAAGTAGTCCATAGAAATAGATTCCCATGGTCGACTAGGAACTGACAGAGGTGTGTACAATCCCTATTGTCAATTAGGTGGTTTAGCAATGGAACAAACCATGCATGATCGAATGTACTTGTTGAAGTTAGTTTTAAGTGTATGCCAAAATAAATAATTTTGGAGAATAGCAAGTTTCTTTGCTACTCCAAAGTTTCTTGTAGTCTTGTTGTAGTGCGCGTCCCAAATGAGTTGTTGTCGATGTTCACCAGTCGGTACACACAGCTGTCCAAGCTTGTATAGCAAGGTATCTTTCAAGAAGTAGTCGGAGGTCGACGACTTGTCAGTCTGAAGCTATCGGTATATTGGTGAAAAGTCGATGTCGTCCTAATACAATTGAGGCCAAGTGGTCATGTTGTAACCTTGCATACTTATCACTGTGAAAATGAGAGTAATGGGTGGTCAACTCATACAATCAGTGGCGGTGTTAGATTTACCTTTCCGATACTTAATCACCAACTGTAATTGTTTTAGGTAATTAATCCACTTGAGTTGTATGCTTTTCTGTAGTTTCTACTGGGTCGGAGTGAACTGTAGAGGCTTATGGTCAGTGAGGATGACCGTTTCCTTGCAAAGGATGTACTGCCTCCATTGCTTGAGAGCTTGCACAATGGCATAAAGTTCTTTTTCATACGTCGAATATCTTCTAATTGTCGTTAAAAGTTTTAGAATGAAAAGCGACTGGGTGACTAGATTGAGTGATCACTGTGCCCAAGGCATAGTCCGATGCGTCTGTCTCAATCTCAAAGGGATGATGAAAATCAAGTAACACAAGTACTAGTACATTGCAGAGCTTGTGTTTGAGCTGTTCAAAAGCTTCTTGTTGTGTCGGTGTCCATTTGAAGACAGTTTTTCCATTTCCCTTCGTCAACTAATTCAAGGACCAAGATATGCAACTGAAGCCAAGTATGAATCGTCGATAGAAATTCGCCAAACCAAGAAAAATTCTTAGTTCTTGAATGCTTTAAGGAATGGACCAATATTTGAGGATATGTTCTTTGTCTGGATTGACGTGAATTCCTACAAAGTCAATTACATACCCCAAATATTTGATGATGTTCATCACAAATGTACACTTGTCCATGTTCAAGTAAAGTTGATGTTGTTGGAGAGTGTCAAGGACTTGTTGAAGTTGTCTGACATGTTCTTCCCATGATTGACTAAAAATAAATATGTCGTCAAGGTAGACAATGACCCATTTTCCGATGAAAGTTCGAAGAATGTTATCCATGTATCACATGAAGGTCGCAGGTGCATTGGTTAGGCCGAAGGGCATGAATAACCATTCAAACAATCCTTCCTTGGTTATGAAATCATTTTTCCAGACATCTGAGGGATCAATTGGATTTTGATGATATACCGACTTGAGGTCGAGCTTAGTAAATAATTTAGCACCTTTTAGATAGTCAATGAGCTCATCTATCTGTGGTAGGGGGTAGTGATTATTTACCGAAATTTTGTTGAGTTCCCTGTAGTCGATGCACATGCACCAAGTCTTGTCTTTCTTTGGAATGAGGACGAATATGCTTCCAAAAGGGGAAGAGCTTGGTCGGCTATGACCTTTGTCGATCAAATATTTGATTTGTCTACAAATCTCTTCATTTTCAAGAATGGATCATATGTAAACAGATATGTTAGGAAAAGAAGAACCGGGAGCAAGTTCAATGGAGTGGTTTACCTCAAAATGTTGAGGTACTCCGTCTGGCTGTTGGAATAAACTCTGATATTCATCGAGAATGTTTTCGATCAACTACTTCTGTCGAGAGCTGCATTGGTCAGTAAGTCGACTCGTCGCTACAGTCTTCCTAGAATGTTGCGGTTTGATCATGATTAACCCGAACTTCTGTGTAACGTCCCCACCAATCTATCCAATTCATGGAAGGGAACATGATGGCAAATCCTGGGGCTTTTACATAAACTCATCCCATACATTACATTTTAATGCAAAGAAATACATGTGTGCAGATGTAATTCAATTAAACATGAAAACCGCATCCACACACATTACATGATGCCATTCAATTTAACACAGCCAACCAATTAAATACAATGCATAAGTAAAATATAGAGACAGAGTACACTTATCTTCCTTTCGCAATTGCCCCAAGCAACTAGCTATGTCGCTGCAATGTTCCACCCAGCCGTAGGCTCTTCGACAACATATAATGAGTCCGTCTGATGGCCACCCCTGAGCTGGGCATGATATCTACAAGGAAAAAGGGGACATCCAACTAATACACAACCAAAACATCATTTCAGCTCAGCCAAGCCAATCCATAGTTGGGTTTATTAGGTTAATACTGAACCCTCCTCATCACTAGATACTTGCATCCAAGCTCAATCCAAAGCAATGGATTCCCATAACCCACACCCAAACATACTATTTTCTCACACAGCAAGCACAATCATTGGGCATGGACACACATGTTTAACAATGGGAAAGACAATCACAGGGAGGAAAACAATTTCATCCCAAACAACTCAACATTCTATGGCTAACATAGGGATGCACATAACAGGAAAAAATATGAGTGCTGGCATGAAGGAACATTTATAAAATGAGATTCCCAAAGATGGGGTTTCTATCAACTCCGAAAATTCATGGGCAGCCAAAACATAATGGGAGAATGGGGAATAAACACTGGAAGGCAGAATTCATTTTCAGAAAACGTTTGGGGACAACCCAGGAGCAAAAACGACTTCCATTAAACCCCCAATTCGTGGTTCTCTTCTCCCAGCCACTGTGCTAACCAAAAACGAGTTCCCAGCAAGCCAAAAATGCCCAGCAAGCTCCAAAAATGCCTAGCAAACTCCCAAATGCCCAGCAAGCCAAAAACATCCAACAAGATCCAAAAACGTAAGAGAGTGAAGTCTGACCATGAATAATGGCTTGGGAAGGCAATTCGTAGGTGTTTTCTTGCCCAAGAAGGAGAAACATATTTTTCCATGAGGGTGGCTTGCCCATACTTGAATTTGGATAGCCATACCTCCCCAATCCCCAAGGCATTAACTTCTTCACCCAACTCTTGGGAGAAATGAATGATTGGGCATCAAAATCAACATGGGTAGTTGATGGTTCATGGGTTCTCTCATTGACACTTGGCTTGACTTGATTGGCTCAAGGGTTTGAACATTTCCCTCCCAATTTACTTGTAACATCATGCCCCCATCTCTTCATTGCATTGCATAGCTAGTTGTGGGATTTTATATTAAGATGCATATTTACAATTCCCATGGTTCACTAGCACATGGGTAGCATAATATCAAATACTTGCCTCTTCTAGATTGAGTGTTCACTAGCAGGGCCTTGGCCTTGAGCTCCATGCTAGGAATCATACATAATATGCATACATTATTTACATTATAGCCCAAAATATTATAAGGGTCAAAATGGGGATATTACATTTTGAGCATGATTGATGATATTATTTGTTTGTTTAGCAGATATCATTGAAACCATTGGTGTAGGTCGTCGCTTTGGAATGTTGTACCATCGATTCTGGATTCTGACAATCACCTTCTTTGGTCGTGACTGATAACTTCCACGGCGATCCCATAGGTAAGTTTTCCCAAATAGGGCTTCGGCTACGGAGAGTAGTGCTACGTTGCAGAGCACTTCATCTTCAAAAGGCTTTATGAAGTAGTTGAGTTTGCATTGTAGGGTGATCCGAAGTTCCTATCCACCCTTCATCCAATCGATCTTGTAAGCTTGAGGATGCGGAGTGGTGACAAGACCTACTTTCTTCACAAGATCTTCAAAAATGAATTTCTTCTGGCTACCATTGTCCACAATTAGATGTAAAGGATTGTGCTGAACCCATGTCCGTGTATGGAGTAGGCGCTCTCGTTCCTCCTCGTCGATGATAGTCGAGGTTGTTGGAGTGGTCGATGTTGATGTCAAAAGGGTCGTTGCATCTGGATCAGATTCTTCCACCTTATTGTCGAACGCGTCAGATGTCTATACTTTTTCCAAAAATGTCTTCGGGGATTTGCATTCAGACATATCATGCCAAGATGAGTGGTGGTAATCGCACCATTTTTCGTTGGGCAGTTGTTTGCTACGTTCCCTTTTCTGAAAAGGATTTTTGTTGTGATCTGGATTTGGCGGTGTCGGTTGAGAAGATTTTGACTTGTCTAAGTTGGATGGTGCCTTCTTGTCAGGTGGTCATCCTGATGTCGGGTTTTGTCGCGAAGCGTGCTTTCCCTTTCTTCTTGGTTTCAATTTTGCTGGCATAGCGGAATGCATCCAAAAGCATATTGACTGTCAAAAACTCCATCTCTTGCTGAATGTACTGGGACAATTCGCCGACATACTTCAGATTAAGCAATTTCTATTCTTATTGGATGCCAAGTCTAGCCATGAGTCGATAGAACTCGTCGGTGTAACTCTATACTAATTGTTCTTTCCATTTCCTTAGCTGTTGCCACTTCTTATACTGCTGCTCAAGGTATTTAGGTGGGTAAAATTCATTTCGGATGTGTTCGATGAATTTATCCCATGTGTCGATGGGGTCTCCTCTTTTCTCCATCTTTGTCAAGAGGTTCTCCCACCAGCAGTGCACAGATGTTGACATCTTTAAGGCTACAATGGTGATCTTGTCAGCTTCTGAGAGTTGATTCACGGAGTAATAGGATTCCAATTGTTGCACCCAATTGTTGATGGATTCTGTGTCAATATTTCCTTCAAGATTCAGTATGTCCAAATTCATTTGCACTTTGAAGGGGCTGATTTTTTCGGAGTGAATTCTCGTCAAAAATCCTCCGGATGTCAAATCAAATCGCGTGAGAATTTCATTGAACTGGGAAAACATTTCAGTCTATTGTTGAGTCAGCGCTTGCTTAACAAGTTGTGTTGTCTCGTCGGATGCATGTCTATCATCTATTTCTTCTTCCATTTCTGGAGGTAGCATCTGCTTGGATTGATGAGATTATGAGCTTGTTTGAACATGCATAAGTCGATAACTTCGCTAGAAGTGTCTATGCAAACTTAAGCATGAAAACAGCTGAGAGCTCTGATACCAATGATCCGCATGTGTCCAGGGAGCACGAGGGGGACAACAGTTCGACTAAATGAGTCGACTCTGTTATGGCGGAAGCTTAAGAAATATAATATGCAAAGAAGGAATACACAAACAAACAAAACATAAATATACACAGATAATGTATAGGAATGCGAACTGATCTTATCTATTACTGTATATAAGTTCATCGATTGATGTATGTTACAATATTATACATTCTTATATAGAATGTGCTGAGACACTTGGGTTCCTTTCCGTTACGTTCAGTTATAAGAGAAGTTAGAATGGTTCGGCAGTTCAACCATTACAGTCGACTGGAAGACAGAGAGACAGTTTGTCAAAGTTCGACAGTCGCAAGTCGCAGATTGACATTGCATGTTGATGTCATGAAACTATGAGGTCGTGGAACTTGTCGAAGTCATGAATTTTTCGACATTGTGTCGACGTCGATGACTTGTTGAAGATGTGTCGAAGTTAGCATCGAAAATAATGCCAAATGCGATGTGGATCAGGCCAAGTGGTGGTGTCATAATTTTGCTAGCATAGAGGAATGCATCCGCGAGCGTATTGACTGTCATAAAATCCATCTCTTGCTAAATGTACTGGGACAATCCGCTGACATACTTCAGATTAAGCAATTTCTCTTCTTATTTGATGCCAAGTCTAGCCATGAGCCGATAGAACTCATCGGTGTAACTCTGTACTAATTGGTCTTTCCATTTCGTTAGCTACTGCCACTTCTTATACTGCTGCTGAAGGTATTTGGGCGAGTAAAATTCATTTCGGATGTGTTCGACGAATTTATCCCATGTGTCGATGGGGTCTCCTCTTTTCTCCATATTTGTCGAGAGGTTCTCCCACCAGCAGTGCACAAATGTTGAAATCTTTAAGGTTGCAATGGTGATCGTGTTAGCTTCTAAGAGTTGATTCATAGAGTAATAGGATTCCAATTGTTGCACCCAATTGTCGATGGATTTCGTGTCAATATTTCCTTCAAGATTCAATATGTTTAAATTCATTGTCACTTTGAAGGAGCTGATTTTGTCGGAGTGAATTCTCGTCGAAAATCCTCCGAATGTCGAAGCAAATCGCGTGAGAATTTCATTGAACTAGGTGAACATTTCAGTCTGTTGTCGAGTTAGTGCTTTCTCAATAAGTTGTGTTGTCTCGTCGGTTGCATGTCTATCATCTATTTCTTCTTCCATTTTTGGAGGTAGCGTCTACTTAGATTACTGAGATTGCAAGCGTGTTTGAACATGCATAAGTCGGTAACTTCGCTGGAAGTGTATATGCAAACTTAAGCATGAACAAAGATGAGAGCTCTGATACCAATGATCCGTACGTGTCTAGGGAGCACGAGGGGGACAATAGTTCGACTGAATGAGTTGGCTCTGTAGTGGCAGAATCTTAAGAAATAGAATATGCAAAAAAGGAATACACTAAATAGGCAAAACACAAATATACACAAACAATGTGTGGGAATGTGAACTGATCTTCTCTATACTATATATAAGTTTTATCGATCGATGTATGTTGCAATATTATACATTCTTATATAGAATGTGCTGAGATGCTTGGGTTCCTACCCGTTACATTCAATTACAAGAGAAGTTAGAATGGTTTGGCGGTTCAACCGTTATAGTCGACTGGAAGATAGAGAGACAGTCTGTCGAAGTTTGACAGTCGTAAGTCGCAGATCGACGTTGGATTTCGATGTTGCGAAACTGTGAGGTTGTGGAACGTGTTGAATTTATGGATTTGTCGATGTTGATGACTTGTCGAAGATGTGTTGAATTTAGCATCGACAATAATTCCAACTACGATGTGTATCAAGCCAAGTGGCACTACTACATTTTGACCCAAAATCCGACGGCGCGTGGATTTATCTTTATAAACTTACCAAAAAACACAAGTGTACAATTTTTTTTTAAATGTGGCAACAAGCGTTGGCTATGCGACTGCACGTTTAGTAAACGTCGGTTAAGCGACATCTCTTTTAGTACATGTCAGTTAAGCGACGGTTAAGAGAGCACGTTTAATAGGTCAGATATATGAAATATGTATAGCCGTCGCATAGCCGACGTGTACTAAAAGAGACGGCGTTTAACTCCACGTGTCCTAAACGCGCTGTCGCATATTCGACACTTGTGGCCATTATTTGCAAACATTCATATAAATAGAGATGTAGGCCTAGGTTCATAATCTCACACACTCACTCTCGCACAAATCTCTTGGACAAGAAATGTGAAATTCCTAAGGAGTATTAGGGTTTGGTTTTTGGCCTTGTGCTTTTGTGGGGATCTTCCCACTTGGTCTTGGAATTTGGTCTTGCTCTTTGGTGACTTCTCTCTTGAAGTATCTCTTGGTTAATTTCTTGGTTTAGGGTTTGGTTTTTGGCATTGTGCCTTTGTGGGGATCTTCCCACTTGGTCTTGCTCTTTTTTTGACTTCTCTCTTGAAGTATCTCTTGGTTAATTTCTTGGTTTAGGGTTTGGTTTTTGGCCTTGTGCCTTTGTGGGGATCTTCCCACTTGGTCTCGGATTTTGGTCTTGCTCTTTGGTGACTTCTCTCTTGAAGTATCTCTTGGTTAATTTCTAATTGGTTTATCATTGGTAAATCTTTCTTGGAGAAAGTTTGTCCTCTTGTGTTAGGGTTTACCCTCACTAGTTAGGGTTTTCTCTTGTGGATTTAGCTTTGACTCTTGTGGAAAAGAAGATTCATCATATACTTGGTTTTGTTTTGAGTTAGGGTTTACCCTCACTTAGGGTTTGCTCTTGTGGATTTGGATTTGACTCTTGTGGAAAAGAAGATTCATCATATACTTGGTCTTGTCTTGAGTACTTAGGGTTTACTCATGTGGATTTGGTTTTAACCATTGTGGAAAAGAGGACTCATCATATACTTGGTCTTGTCTTGATTTAGGGTTTACTCATGTGGATTTGGTTTTAACCATTGTGGAAAAGAAGACTCATTATATACTTGGTCTTGCCTTGAGTTAGGGTTGACTCATATATTGTGGATTTGGTTCTAACCCTTGTGGAAAAGAAGACTCATCATATACTTGGGTTTGCTCATACTTTGTTCTTAGGGTTTGAGTAATAAAATGCCACGTAACAATAATGTTACAGGTCATCAAGATCATCTAGAACAAAATCGAGAATTGCTTGCTAGGTTGTGGGATGGAGTGGAAAGAAGGGGTGATGGAAAATGTTATTGTCCATGCAATCGATGTAGGGGCTTTAATAAGAGAAGGTTACTGATCTCAACAGCTAAAAAACATTGTAGGGAACATGGACATGTTGAGGGGGGGTCATGAATATCATCCATTGGTAAGTCATAATTCATTATATATCATGCGGTCTGTTTGTGCCAGAAATTGTTTCCAGGCCACAAAGAAACAAGCCAACACAATCTAAAAAATACAATAAAGTAAAAGTAGGTTTTAGGCTAAGTTGCCAAGGTACTTGGGTACTGGGACGGGTACGCCACTTTTTGAAATAGGGTACTTGGGTACGTCGGGGTACTGTAGACATATATATATATATAGATAGATATAATTTTATAAATTGATAATTGATAATTATATTAATATATTTATAATTAAATATAAATATAATTAATAAAACTGAAAATTAAGCGAAATTAAAATTAATAATTATTAATACGAAAAAATTTAAAATTGAAAAACTTTAAAATTATTGCAGGAACATTTTCTTTTATGATAATCTGTCTGTAGCCATATCAAGGAACTCGGCCACTAGTTGTTGTTTAACTTTTGATTTATACCCATCCATGTTTGATTCCATTCAAATGCTTTTTTCCTTTTTGTTAGTGTGCTCCATTTTATGAAATCTGTAAAAGCCTACTTGTCCTTTTGAAATGTCTCATGCAGACGTGTTTTAACTATTAGTATGAGGTTGAAAAAGGTCATCATGCTAAAAACCTTAGGTTGATTTTCCTAAACATTAAACTCGCCTTGATTTGTAGTTGGCAATGTGGCATCCTTGATAATTGGATTTTTAAGGACCCTAATTCGTTTTACCATTTTGTCAAAAAGCCAAGTTAATCCTATTTTCTGTTGCTAGGTTTGACAAACTAGAAAGCAAGTTGACTGTCTTATTATAATTAGCATTTATGCTAATCCTACCAAAGCTACAAACAGGCCTTGAATAAAAGCTGTAGTTTATCTTGCTTGGTTGGTTAACTATGGTTGGAAAGCATGCTGATTTGACCAAGCTAAAGTCATAAAAAAACTTGCTATTCTGAAACCTTAAGTGAAATTGGCCATTCCAACCTAGAACTCGATCTCCTTTTCATGTGGGGTAGGATTCCTGAAATTGTCAATGTTACTCCATGAGTGGATTTCATAACTGACAAGCTGTGTTGACCTTGGAACTTTATTCTCGGGGGAAATTGTTAAAGTGATTAGATTATAGCAGGACTGAATATATGACAGTGAGATGGCAGTTTGTCAAATATTGCTATCCTGGAAACAATACTAAGCCTAGTGTGCTGATTAGACATAGCATAACCTTGGAAAAAGTGTGATGTGATGATACTTGTAAACATATTAGTTATTATACTGAAAGATAGCTAAATGAATGAGGTAAAAGCACTCTAATAGGCAGTTCTCATGCATGTTCTCTAATTACAGCCATGCAAACAGCAGAAATTATGAGACAGAGCTGTTGTAGTAGTTGTTTTTCTGAGTCATGTCCATTCATTAACACCATGTATATTGGGCCAGCCTTTGACATGAGTAAACTGAATCTTTAGTTTGGCAAGCATGCTAATGGGTGTATAACTTTTAAGTTGTATAATCTAAAGTTTTAAATTTACAGTATTACATTACTGTATAGTGTTTGAAGTTCATTCATAAAAGACAAGCACTACCAGCATACAAACCATAAACCAGCAATGAATTTATCAATTATGTAACTAAACAAGTTAAAAATGAAGCCAAAACATAGACTAAAGGGTAAAAAGGATCATATATATTTCATAATTCTGTTCAACAAATACACATGAGAGTTACAGTACTTAGCTCATAAACAAATCACAAACCTCCTTAAGCCAGCCAAAAATTGAACTCTGTTTCTGTCTTTCTTCTCACTCTAAATACTATTTTTTACAAAATTCGTTAGGGTCTAAACCCTAACTGCTTTCAACCAAATCCTCGATGGGTTAAAGTGAAATAAAGTCTTTCCTCTAGAACATAACTAAAAAACTAACTAATTAAAGCATCTATTAAAAGCTCCATAAGTAACTGACTAACTGCCAACTCAAAGGTTTTTGGCAGCTTCGACTAGTAAGGCTATTCCATCCGAGATTTGAGCCTTTTTTCTAGCTCTCTTCTGCTCAGCTTCTGTCTCTGCTAACTTCCTTGTAAGCTTTTCATTCTTCTGCTGCAAGTCTTTGACATTCTGCTTCAATTCTGCATAATGAAAATCTGTGCTTCTCTTTCTCTTCAAGGATTCTTTAGACACTGTTATTAGCTCTTGATAATTTTCATTCACTTCCTGTAAGTCTTCTCTTAGCCTTCTATTTTCTAAGACTAGGGCATCATTAGTCTCTTGCATGCATTCCATTTGATGCCTATATTGTTTGATGGTTCTTTGCAGGTTCTCCATGTCTGAGTCAAAAACCTTCCCTGTTATGGTATTTTGCATCTCACTGGGAAGCCAAGGGACATTCAGTCTTCTGAAAATATCCTCATCTTCCTGTAACAGCTCTGAAGATACACCATGAAAAATAGGGTTTTCCTGACTTGTTGTTTCAATGGGTGCAGTTTCATCTATCAATTTCTGATTTTCAGAATAAGAAACCTCAATTTCCTTCTTTTGTTGTTCCTTTATTATTTCATCTTTTAATTCCATAAACACAGCAGATAATTTTGTTTGAGTGAGACTGGAATCTTCTGGTGACTTCAATGACCTTTTTTCTTTTGTATGCTCAGAAACTGGACTGTTTATAACTGCTTCCTTCTTGATCTTGAGTTCTTCATCTGAAGATTCATCATCAAGTACATTTATCTCTTCTGTCTTCATTCTAGGGTTTAGCAACTTTTTCATATTCAGCCTTAACTTGTTTTTAGATATGGTTTTTGGTCTCCATTTTGAAACAAGTTCTTTTACCATCTTCAAAGTTTTTCCTTGATGCTTAATTGTGGCTAGCTCTATACCTTCGATTTTGGTTTTCTCTTTCTTTGGATTCTTTGTTTTATCTTCTTGACTGTACTTTTCTATGTATTCCATCCCAGCTTCAGTTTTGAGAGTGAATTCATCCTCTTCTAGTAAATATACCTCATCCTCAGATAGGATAGTGATGGGGCTTCTTCGTTGAACCTTAATGTCCTCTTTTTCTAGAGCACCCTTTTCTGTGACAACAATTTTCTCTTCACTGAGAGTTTCTGTTGGTGCCATGTGTTTCTCAGGCTGATCTTCTTGTTGTGGAAACAATGAATATTTACCTTTACTGTCAGCTACAACCCTTTGAGGTTCATTGTTACCCTTCAAAGGTTCTGGTTCTTCTTCAAATTTAATCTCTTTTTTGTCTTCAGACTTGCTCTCCTGACCTCATTTTCTGACTAGAGATTGACCTTTGTCTACACGCTTTTTAGCTTGCTGCTCTTTTTGCTTGGTCTGAAAACCAGACCAAAACAAGAAATGCTCCCATGTCTTCCCTTCTCGTTGTAGAACTGTACTGATAATAAGCTTAATCAGACCATGATGGAAGATGGATTGTGTAGTATGATCATGATGCCCCTTAATCCTACTTGACATCTTTTGCAGACTTTTGAATAAGAAGAAAGGAAGGTTCATTTTGGATTCACCAATCAGATGCTGTAGAAATCTAAAATGGTATTTGAAAACATAAGCATATCTGCCTTCACAAGTGATATAGCTTTGTAGAATTTTAATGGGATGCACCCATTCATCCTTGACCTCCTGGATTAACACCCCTTTCTGCCAGTCTGGAGTAATACCAGGTAAAAGGTACCTTTGATCATCAAAAGTGAAAGGCAGTTTTTTGAACCACATTTCACCTTCATTCTTCACTCCTGTAGCTTCAACAACTAAATCCACAGTCATTTTAAACTTTAAAGTATCAAATACTATCATGTCCTCCTTATAGCTTTGGGCAAATTTATAAGAAACCTCAGTGTTATAGCCATTGATTTTCCTGAAGAAATCCAACCAACCATCATTTTGAAAAAGCTTTGCACAATCTGGAAATTTGTCAATCCAATTTAGCTCAGTGGGTTCGATTCTATTTGTTTTGCCACTTTTACCCATTTACTTTCAACAACTGAAACCTATGTACTTTTGGAGTTCTATTGATGAGCTAACAGGCTGCTTTCAGATTTTGAAGAAGTAGTGGCTTAATGTATCGCTAAATTTCAAATTTCCACTTGTCACAGTGTCTCAAAGAACTCTTAAACTGATCTATTTTTGACAGGAGCTTTGTTTAGAACCTATATTCATGTTTTCCCTAATGAATTTTAAGAATACAAGCTTTTCTGAGAAAAAACCCCAATTTAGCAGCCGTTATCGGTTTAATGCAGAATACCCTATTCTCGCTTTGCTGTGGATGTTTAAATCAATTTTTTAGGTACCTGGTTATTCAATTCCTCTGTGCAAGTGTCTTCAAGTCTTTGATTCGCTACCAGCTGGCAGAATGAACAAGCCCTAATTTCTCTGTAACTGCAACTTCTGGCTTTTAGGCACCTGTCCTCTCTCCACCTATTTTCCAGCTTCGTGATGTATCTGTGAAATAACTCCTTTCACATCAAATTCATCTAACACCTCCTCCTGTCATGATATGCACTGTTCCAGCTAATAATCTCCACGATCTCTTCCACGATCTAGCAGCACCTGTTTTCATAATTACTACTGGAGCAACATGTATCAACAGCCTTCATTCATGTGATTAGTCACTTAGCAATGAAACCATGCGAAAATTTAGCTTAAAAAATAATGATTTCGGCTAGCGCGATATTCTTGTAGCACGACTGTATTAACTTTTCATGATTGCGCTACAAGAATAATCTGCATTCAAATTTTGGCCCAATTTCAACTATTTTTCCAGTTTAAATGATAAACCACACTCTTTGAGTATGTTTGTGACATCCTTACTTAATATAAATCCTATTTATCCCTTCAAATCCTAAAAGAAAATAATAAGAAATCTAAAAGCAAGCAAAAAATTAAAAATTTCATTTGAAAATCAAAAATTTCCTAAAGGAAGCAAAATGAGAAAAATTTAGCAAACGAGCAAAATTAAAATCAAAATCACAATCAAAATATAAAATCGAAGGAAACAAGTTCATGACTTAACACGGTCTTTATATTGAGAGTTTTTGTAATTGTATATTGTATTGTATCGACATGACTAACGTTCTTTGTTTGATGTTTTAATTGTAATTATAAAGCAAGGGCCTCCTAGGGCTATTCCGAACATGGAGAATGTGGTAATTGCAGAACAACTAGTGCATGAAGAACAATATGCAGGTCCTTCGAATACTGATCATGATCAAGTTAATGATGATCATATGGAATTAAACGATGATCATGACGATAACACAATTGAGGATGATGGTGCAAATACATTAATCAATGATGCATTTAATGTTAGAATGGACGATGATCAACATCATGCACCGCCAATTGATGACTTTGAAGATATTAATGATTTACCTACACTTGAGAAGGCGACAGAACTGCTTTTTGAAGGCTCCCGCATAAGTGTTCTCTCTGCTGTGTTGCTGATAATGAACTTGAAGGTTATGAATGGTTTTTCAAACACATCCATCATGCTGGTGTTAAGGTACGCATGTGATTATATGTGATCCATCGAATCTCAACTTTAGTGCATATACTCCAAAACTATGTCACACCTTTCAATCAAAACCACTTTGATCTTATAATATACTCCAAAAAATAAGGATGTATTTGTTGTTGTTAATATCATGCTCTTCAAATATTTATATTAACCATTTTTTTTAAATTTGTTGTAACAACTTGATAGGTGAATATTTGTTACCCGGCATCAAATAAATTACCTCGCACATATCGAGATTTAACTTCCATCATGAAATATGTTGGAATGGAGTATCAAGCAATTGATGCATGTCCTAATGATCATATTTTATATTATAATCAGTATGAGCTTGCAACAGAATGCCCTATATGTCATAGTTGTAGATACCGAACAGATCAAGTAACCAAAAAGGTGTCTCGTAAGGTTCTTCGTTATATTCCCATTATTCCACGCTTGCAATGACTATTTAGGTGCAAAAACATAGCACAATTTATGGATTACCATGCACGGAATAGAAGTGGAGATGATATTCTTTGAATGCCTGCAGATGGTTCTGCATTTACAGACATGGAGGAAAAATGGCCACACTTTAAAGAAGAACCTCGTAATGCTAGACTTTCTTTGGTAGCGGATGGTGTCAATCCACATGCAGAGATGAGATCTACTAACTCGGTCTGGCCTGTTTTTGTTATCAACAATAACATTCCTCCATGGATGTCAATAAAGAGGGATCATATAATGTTGGCAATGATTGTTCCAGGTATAATTTGTACTTTAGAACAATGTTTTTTTAATGCATTAGTATTTAATTTGTCATGAAGATCAATATTGTTGCATATTCATGTCATATATATTTTTCATTTACTTATATGTATTGTATTTGTTGTTTTCTTTTAGGTAAGTTCCAAGTTAAAGATATGAATGTATATATCGAGCCTCTTTTTGATGAACTACTTAAGCTATGGAATGGTGTCACTATGTATGATGTCTCTAGACCAGTAGGGAAAAGGGAATTTCAATTCCATGCAATGCTTGCCTGGACAATTCACGATGCTCCAGGGCTAACACATTTTTGTGGTCTTCAAACAAAGGGAAAATTTGCATGTCTAGTTTGTGGTCCCAAGATGAAATCTCGTCATTCAAAGAGTTTGTCAAAGGTAGTGTTTGATGAGTATCGGCACTTCCTCTCTAAGAATCATAGGGATCAAACTACCGAAAAACATCTTTTTAATGGGAAAGAGGAGACCGCATTAAAACCACAGAGAATGACACCTCACATATGGAAGTTGCAATATAATAGAAATCGTCAAGGTATGATTCAATTTGTCTATCTTATATATTCGTATTGATCATCTCTTATATGTTTTTAATGTTTTATTTTGGATTGTATTAATTTTTTTTACTGTAATATACTACATTTTAATCTCTTTAACTTATATATTGATTACTAATGGTCTGCATGAACATCATGAAGGTGTAAATGGGCTTCCACAAGGAATGAAAAGTTATCCGAAACAATTTAGTAGGCTGCCTTACTATGAGCACTTACTAGTTGTTCATTTGTTTGATACAATGCATATCAGAAAGAATGTAACTGAAACACTATGGCGAATATTAGATGGAAGGAGTGACAAAGAAAAAATTGTCAAAATTTGCAGTGACATTCATGAATCCAATCATGCAAAGAAACATATCATTGAACATTTAAACAATGATGGAGACCAAATTAATATAAGGTCACTTCCATGGTTATTGAATGAGCAACAAAGCAATGCAGTAAAAGAAGTGATACAAAAAATGAAATTTCCCACAAGATTTTGTTCGAACATAAAGAATATCTTAACAAGGAAAGGTGATTTTGGCGGGGTAAAAACGCATGATTGGCATATCTTCATTAAGGTAATTATATTTTTGGTATATATATTGGTATATTACAATACTGGATGTTTTTTGTTTACTTCTTTTCTTAATTTTGAAAAATGTATTGATGAGACATGTTCATTGTTAGAGTATGTTCTACCTGTATCTCTCTCAGACAACTTTGACAATAATGTCAAATAGGTCATATATGATCTTGGAAAATACATGAGGTAATTAGAAACAATATTTTTCATGCATCATCATGTAATTTGTTTAATTCGTTGTATAACTTATATGAATTGACATTTGTTTTAGTCAATCATGTAGATTTGACGTACTACAATCTTAAATTTTCGTCGTTAAATGATATCATTATTTTCTTTCTTTACATGTAGATGGTTGTCATCGAAAGAAATCCACAAAGAAGATATAAAGTATTGGAAGAGAGAAATTCCTCGTTTAATGTGTCAAATGTAGAGATTTCTACCTTCGGCATTTTTCAATGCACAAGAACACTACCTCATACACCAAGTTGAGGAGATTGAATTGTGTGGACCTATACATGCAAGGTCCATGTGGATGGTTGAGAGGCACTTGAAATTTATGAAGGCTTTAGTTAGACAAAGAGCATGTCCAGAGGGTTCTATGGTGGAGGGATATATGGTATTTCAGGCCATGGTGTATATTGTTGAATATCTTCTAGGGTTGGGGTCTATTAAGACCGAATTAGATCGATGCATTGGTGATCCAAAGTCCACTAAGAAATTAGAAGGAGAGTACCTGATGGGGAAAGGTAAATCGAGGAAGGTCAAAGGTAATTATTAAATGGTGTTATAGATTAATAATGTTAATACATTTTAATAGTATCGTACATAATTATTTCATTTTTAATATTCATTAATGATATGCATCATTAATATTTATAATGTTACACTGCGTTAAGTAATTATAAATTTTTGAGTTGATTTATGTAATTTTATTTTCATGCAGCTGGTCGCGAGTGGGATGCACTACATTTGTACATTGCAAACAATCTTGATTGGATGAAGGTATGGATTGAACGATGTAATCAATATGGTCGAGGACTATCATGGGAAGGTGTGGCTTCATTGGTTAAAGAAGCACATCGCAATGGAGATGTCAATCTAACAGAAAGGGAAATCGATTTAGCATATGGTTTAAAAGATAAACAGGTAAGCATGATATTATAAATATATAAGCCATAATATTTTCAATTACGTCGATATTCATGTTCATCTTGATTAATTTCATTTTATTTGCATACTTTAAGAACATAAAATACTTACTAGTTCATTATCAATTGCAGGTAAAACACCATAAGGCTATGTGGTGCAACGGTCGTAAATATCGCATTAAAAAGTTGGATGACACAAGGAAAACATGTGATTCTAGGATAAGTGCAGTCTTTGAGGTCACTAATGTTTCATCTAGAAGCGACAGACGTCCAGAATTGTCAGAAAATCGATATTATGGATATTTGGAAGATATCATTGACTTTGACTTTAAATCATTCAAAATAATTCTTTTTGTTGTGAAATGGTACAGGTTACGATTGAACCGATTTGATCCCGATAGAACTGTTATTGAACATGCTAATGGATTTACCATGGTCAATACAAGGTCGCTTGAGTCACGAACGTCAGAGCCATATGTTCTTCCAAGTCAATGTGAATAGGTATTTTACTTAGAAGTTCCTGGTAGACAGGGTTGGTCGTTTGTTATTAGACATGATCCAAGAGGAAGGCTAGTAAAGTATAATATTGTAGAGGAAGCTGAAGAGGGTGTTGAAGAAGAAGGTGATCATGTAGAGGATCAACATGAGTTGGATGTTGATGATCATAATGTTACACAGGAAGATGTTGAAGAGTTAGTTGAAGAAGATGATGGTAGAGACAATGTTCATGATGAAGATGATATTGATGATCATGATCAATTTATTGAAACTAATTACAGCAACGACGATGATGATATAGCTGCCTCTAATCCTTATAATGTTGAATCTGGATCAGATTATACAGATGCAGACTTGGATGGAGAAGCTGATCATGAAGTGCATTGAACATCATTCCAAGTGATGTGAGGGGGGGGGGGCAGATGAGCTTCCACCTTCACGTGGTTGTCCCTATTGAGTAGAGAATATTAAGATATTCTTGAAACAAAGAGAAGCTCGGTAAGGTATTTTACTCAAAAGTTCCTGGTAGACAGGGTTGGTCATTTGTTATTAGACATGATCTAAGAGCTGGAAGGCAGGTAAAGTATAATATTGTAGAGTAATGCTTTTACTAGTTTGGCTAGTATCATGCGGATAAGACTTAGTGGGAGGATAGGTCACGGGTTCGACTCATCCTCCTTATTCATTTTGGCATAACAAATGTTGTTTTTAAATTATGGTTACAACCATATGCTACCCGCCAAAATTCTACTCTTTTACATATTTTAAAACATAAAAGTTTTTAAAACCACGCCAACAGTAGTAGAGCTATAGGGTTTAAACAGTAGCAGAGCTATAGGTTTTAAACCCACGCAGCATTCATTCCTTTTCCTCCCTTGTTTACGCATAAGCAGTACCATATGCGATGCAATATGTTGAGCTTTAATAGATAGAATAGAGGTGGATAGAGCTTGGGTATGGGTTTAAGAAGCAAAGTAGGTAGTAGGAGCAGTCCGCCATTTCGATTTGGAGTAGTCCACCATTTCGTCGATTTGGAGCAGTCCGCCATTTTGATTTGGAGAAGATTCAGTCCGCCATTTCAATTTGAAGCTCAGTCCATTCAGCCCCACCATTTCAATTTGAAGCTCAATCTGCCATTTCGATTTGAAGCTCAGTCGATTTAGCCATTTCGATTTGAAGCTCAGTCCATTCAGCCATCTTGATTTGGAGCTACCATTCCATTCCAAATGTCTTCAGTAAGTGACATTCTCATCCATAGCTTCATTTGCCTGATATGCACACTGTGTGGGACATTACATCTATAAATGTTCATTCTGTAGTCGGTCCAAGTCCTCCAACTAGAAATTTGGCTTATTGATGCAGGCACCACCTGCAATACCTAAGCAGACCCTTGATTCCCAAATTTTCTGTACTGGAATCTTCACTTAATACAGTCCTTTACCATTCTTCTCTTAGTTTTTCTTAGTTTCCAATTAACTCTGTGACAGAACTAAAAATAAATAACTGTCACTATACTTGGCAATTCTATCAAAATTGAGCAAGACTTTTGTATTAACGAATTAAACACTTTATCTTTTGCTTAGCCCTCAACGGAATTTACTTTACACTCAAAGGTTAAACGCCACATGACCATTCGTCATGACCTAAGCCCCAACGGAAAATCACTTATCGTACCAATTGTACCTTCTTTTCATTTTTCGCTTCCACCCAATGCACGACATGTATCTCTCAGTGGAAAACTCCACTTTGCCTCGAGCTTTGAACTGTCACTTTCTGCTGTGATCGTGATCGTTGATTTCTGACTTCACAACTCCGCTCTCATCCTGATCGTTAATCTCCTATGTGATCAGAACCATCCATTACTTAGCTCATCAATCTCCGCTCTGTTCTCGTTGATCCCCAAATGTTATACATATGAGCGCCACTTATAGACTGTACATGTGAGATAGGGCTTCTGCACTGTGACAATTATGATGACTCACAAACCATTACAATATTCCATGGAATCGTTGTTTCCCTTAACGAATCAGATGTATACTCGAAATAGAAGGCTAATCAAATCCCACATGGATGAACAGAATGTTAACATATATATAGACTGTATTTTATCCTAGGATATACACTGTAACGTTTCCAATAATTCACACTTCATTTCACTATTCCTTAAACTCGATGCTTTCAGATGAAATTGATGAATCATATGTATCCAACCAATGATAACAGAAATATCACAACATATACAGATGAGATGAATCATATATACTGAGATTTTACACAATAGAGAGGAAATTTAATGATTCTCCATCATTTTATTACATTTCACTATATGTAATCAATCACACTCTACACCCTGCTCTCTCTTCTCGAGCTCTGTGAGCTAACCTTCATCTAGGCTAAGCTACCTATTCAAAATACTAAAGACTGCATTTATTTACAATGGATTTCTGTTTCCAGATCCTATGATTAAGGAACAGAGTCCTTAATAACCTCAACTGACCCCTACGAGTCATCATTGACTCACTAACAATTAACAAACCTTATCTTATCTTTTACAAGTGGAAAGGATCTAGAATCCTTGACCATTATTCAAATTTTTCACAAAAATAACAATTTACACAAATGTGAGACCCTAGGTCTCTTTGAATTCTCTTGACCTTGATGAAGTCATGGGTGACTTCTTTTTCATGAGCCTATGCTCCTACATCACTTATGTCACCCTATACCGATGCCATCACATCCTTCCAAAATGATCTCTAAGGACTTTGTGACTAGTGCAGCAAAGTTGTGTTAGAAATCATGAGATAGAGGATCTGTGATTAATTCAATAAATACCCTATCCCAATAAGATAAACACAAGATAGATGTATCGCATACCATATGTTTGTGCCATAAATTGTTTCCAAGGCCAGAGAAACAAGCCAACACAATCTCAAACAAAATTCAATAAAGAAAACAAAGTTTAAAGGTTTCTGTAATGTGTTTTTGGTTGTGAACTTTGGGAACACACAGGGAATGCATTCATGAGAAAAATAACTACTGAATCATAAACAAAAGAAGATAAAGATGCATAATATATCTAACAAGATCCAACAGAAACAGTATTGAGGTTCATACATAAATGACAAGCATTACCAGCATATAAACATAAACCAGTAAATGAATATATCGATTAAGCAACTAGACAAGCTGAAAAATGAAGCCAACACAGAAAACTGAAGGGTAAAAGTCACATATATCTCATAATTTCATCATCAACTGCATACAAGAGTTTTGTACTTAACTCATGAACAAGTATGAAAACCAACTGAGTTTGAAGACCTCCTGAAAGCTCCCAAAAATCGAATCCTCTCCATGACTTTCTAACCTCTCTAAATACTAATCTTTACAAAATCAGTTAGGGATTTAACCCTAACTGCCTTCCATCTATTTGATGAGGTAAAGTGAAATGTACAATATTACAAAATTACAAAATATGCTAAAAATAGTAAATCACTAACACATGTGTTTATCAACTAGTGACCACTAACTAAATGAACAACTGACTTATCCATCTTTTGCTGCTTCAGCCAGCAGAGCGATACCATCTGATGCTTGATCTTTCTTCTTAGCTTTCTTCTGCTCCTGCTCCATGTCATTTATCTTCTTGATGAGCTCCTCATTTCTCTGTTGCAGGTTCTGGACTGTCTTCTCCAATTCTGTGCAATGCATGTCAGTAGTTCTTTTTCTCTTTAGTGTTTCCTTTGCTTCTACTATCAATTCCTGAAAATGGTCATTTACATCCTGTAGGTCTTCTCTCAACCTTCTGTTAGCCATCGTTAATCCATCATTGACCTCTTGCATGTAACTCATCTGATGTTTGTATTGCTTAACATTTTTCTGCAAATTCTCTCTGTCAGAGTCAAATAGTTTGTCTATTGTAGAATCTTGTTCCTCATCAGGTCTCCAAGGTATATCAAGGTTTTTGAAGATTTCAGCCTCTTCAATTAACAGGTCTGCAGGGGTGTCTTCAATGCTAGGATTTTCCTCACCTGTTGCTTCAACTAAAGGAGTTTCTTCTTTTGATTGTGGCTGCTTTTTGTCTAATTCTGGTTTATCATCCATGGAATCCTCATCTAGGACAGTAACTTCATTTGTATTTAATCTGGGATTGAGCAATTTCTTCATGTTCAGTCTTAGCTTGTTCTTTGACCTGGTTTTAGGCCTCCAATGTGATGCTTCTTCTCCCATCATTTTCAGTTCCTTTCCTTGATGCTAGATAGCAGCCAACTCTACTACTTCAAGTTTATTCCTTTTTCTGTTAGGTTTTGCTGTTTTGTTGTATGAAGTAGGGATTTCTTTTCCTGTTTCAACCTTGACTTCTGTTTTGGAGATGGGCTGCTCTTCCTCCAATAAATATCCCTTATCATCTGATAGAATGGTGATAGGGCTTCTCTGTTGAGTTTGAATCTCCTCCTTAGGTACATCAACCTCTCTTATATCAGCAGCTTTCACTTCATGAGAATCCTCTGCAGGTGCCAAATACTGTTCAGGTTGCTCTTTCTCATCTACAAATAGTGAGTACTTGCCTTTAAGACTGGCTGAGAACAGTTTTGGTTTATTATCTTCCTCCACATGCTCTGATGCTTCCTCAACTTTAACCTATTCCTTATCTTCAAGTTTAGACTTCTGACCTAATTTTCTCATCAAAACCTTACCCTTGTCTGCTTGCCTCTTAGGTTTCTAATCTTCTTTTTTGGTTTGAAAGTTAGACCAAAAGATGAAAATGTCCAAGGTCTTCCCTTCATGCTGCAAAACAGTGCTAATAATCAACTTAATTAGCCCATGGTGAAAGATAGACTGAGAAGAATGGTCTATCTTCCCTTTCACCCTGTTGGACATCTTCTGCAAACTTTTCAAAAAGAAGAATGGCAGGTTCATCTTGGACACCCCCACCATGTGCTGAAGGAATTTGAAGTGGTACTTGTATACATAAGCATATCTTCCCTCACAAGTAATATAGCTCTGTAGTATTCTGATTGGCTCAACCCATTCCTTTCTAAAATTTTGAATAAGGATGCCTTTATTCTAATCAGGGGTGACATTTGGTAAAAGATATCTTTGTGGATCAAAGTCAAAAGGCAGTTTCTTAAACCATGGTTCACCCTCATTCTTAATCCCTGTAGCTTCTGAAATCAGCTTTATTGACATCCTGAATTTAAGAGTATCAAAGATCACCATGTCATTTTTAAAACCCTGAGCAAACTTACAGGACACTTCTGCATTATACCCATCTATCTTCTTGAAAAAGTCCATCCAACCAGCTTGTTGAAACAGCTCAACACACCCAGGGAGTTTTTCAATCCATCCTACATCAGTAGGTTCGGCTATGTTTATCTTACCACTCCTGCCCATTCTTCTTCAATTACTAAAAACTGAATAACTTATAGGATTCTTAAATTTAATCCAATTTAGCTCTCAGGAATCTTAGTATCAAAATGATTCTCAAGTCTTTAGCTCCTCGCTGCCTCTATATGGTTCCAAAAATAGTAAGCTCCAATACCTAACATGCTAGCTCTCCCTGCAACTTCAAATATTCGGTATCCTTTTGTATTGTTTTCAAGCAGAAGATCAATTTAGGAGGTTGAAAATACTGTCAAATGTATAGGTTCCTCACATCACTACAACCTTAGCTTTCACAGGGTCTTACTTCATAAAAAAAAACTGCTATCTTCAACCCTCGCTCAGCCTGGAATCTCAGAGCATCAAAAATAACTATTTCTCTGGCTGAAATTGCATTTAAAAACACAATTTAACCTTTCCTTTGATCAATTTTGACAGAGTTAGCCTCAGCAAAAAAAAACCCAAATCTGCAGTTATATTGGCTTTTCAGGAAATACCTTTAAATTGCTCAACTGCAGTTATTTAAAATCACGACTTGAGTTGTCAAATGAGTCACCTTGAATGTACAGAGGTCCTCCAACGTTCAATTTAACTGCTAGTAACGAAATTAGGAAGCCCTAACTTCCCGTGAAGCCATCAAAACCTCTCCTTTGTTAAGCAACGACAATGTCCGATTTTTTAGTGGTTATGGCTACTCCACTAAGTCCTTTGTCTTTGAATGTGCCTGTAAATGACAAACTCATCCCACATTTACCTCAAACCATACTGCTACCTGTCAAAAGGAATTACATCTGGGCTCATGAGGAGCACGATTTCCTCACAATGTGTAACCACTTGGAATCATGATGTTCCCTGCATCAGCACATAACGAATTCTCTAAAACATGTAATTAGTCATTCATCATTCCAAACGTGCCAAAATTTGCTAAAAAATCGGAGGAATTTTGGAGTCGCGATATTCTTGTAGTGCGCCTTTGGTGATTTTGAGCTCCAGCGCTACAAGAATAATTTTAACACTGTTTTGGTGCTTTTTCACAGCTTTTTGTCATTTTGCATAGAGTTCTAAAGCTGTCAGAGTGATGATTATACATGACTATACTTAGAGTATGGTTTATGAACCCATTATTTGATATGGTGACTTTTAAACCCTTTAACAAAAACAAACCTAAAGTTTAAAACTTGAAAATTTCACAAGCAAGCCCAAAATTTCATATAAAAACTAAAGAAAATTTCCTAAAAGAGGGAGAAATCAAAACAGTGCAAATAAATAACTTAAAATAAAATGCAAATCAAACAAAATTTGAAGGAACAAATTACTGACTTAACACCATAAACACATATAAAGACTTCAAGAGAGTGTGCAATAGATAGGATGCCCTTGGGCTGATGAATAATTCAATTGAATGAGATGATTACAATCCACAACTACCCACAGGTCCACCCATTAAGGGCCTTAATTACCCACCTAGTGGTTTGGCACATGGCCACAAGTGAATATTAGCCAAGATATCTCAACACCCCCTGCCCCTGATTTTCCCCGTGTATTGGTTTTAGTTCGAAATTAATGTTTTTAATTACTTTTTTGCAGTCAGCTGATCGGGGCAAGTCCCCAATGGAGCCTGGGAGGCCGACACCCCCCTACAGGCAACAGGTATATATACCACATTTTTACTTACCTGCTTCTTTAGAAAGTACATTTGTTTAATTATGATATCAACGTGGCCAATATTTTGTTTGTAGGCTGAGGGTTGAGGTAGGAGCCCCATGACAGATGATATGTCGACAGATGTTAGCACGCCACGCTCATCGGGTCATGAGCAGGTATATAGCACGTTGTGAATTTCAGAAACTGTATTTATACAGATTTATGTTATCTAATTATATCAATGATTTCAAATTGATATTAATGTTTTCTATTTTTATGTCGGATTATACTTATCTATAGATGGATCCAAAGGATATGGATTTGGGGCACATTCTTGATGATGTTGACCTCAAGAATTCAAAGAATATCCGGGATGCAATTCAAAAAGCAAAAACAAAATTAAATCAGGAAGTTGTCAATCTGCTTATATCGAATACGCAAATGACGCAAGATGAGACTCAAGCAAAGATAGATCGTGTGTTGCTTAAAGTAAAGCACTTGGATGTAAGCTGCAAACTCTTTCATTATAAGTCTATTCCAAATGCAATTTTTTTTCCTATTCGTATATGAGTAACTAAAATATTATTTGTTTCTATAGGAATATTTTTTCCCTGGTGAGAGGCATGCTGGTACCATTGAGCATGACACCCCCTTCGCCATTGATCATGTATCGTTGCCGTCTGGCCAGTCGGAAACACAAAATGAGACATCCCAGATGGAACATGAGAGTGCCAATGAGGATCAGGGGCCAGTACATGGAGAAGAGCATCACTTTGATGCTGCCGTCCCAGCATTTCCTGGATCTTTCCATGTCACTAGCATGGGAATATTTGAGACTACTTTTTTGGTGGACGAAGATCTCATTCCCTACAAGATGGAGAAGATTCCAGGTACTATTTACAAAATGTTTTAACTATATATTATAATTTTATTGGAATGTAATTATGCATCATTCTTTTTACACTAATTAACACATACTCGTTTTTGTAGGAAATGGTGTCTTTTATAAACATCTTAATGATTGGTCTTTAGAGCTATTTGGGCCCACTATCCGCACATGGTGGAACCGGCAGAGTAAAGTTTTGAAAGATGATCTTATTGCTCGCTTGGTTGGGTTTTTTGGTGCTGAAACCTTCAACCAAAAAAAGGTTCTCGAAAAAGCTTGCCAACATTTACATTATGTACGGGAGCAATATCTGAACAACTTAGAAAATAATCCAAAGTATGAGCGCCCTCCGATGATTCCAACAACGGAGTGGAAAGGCTTGCTGGATGATGCAAGGGAGAAAGCTGCGAAAATAGCGGGCAAGCCAGTACCCGAGTCAGCTAGAAGGTATGCAATACTTTCAGCAATGCAATTATATGTTTATTACACTTTATTTTCCATTTTTTTGCAATGTCTAATGTATTTAAAAATACTTTTATAGGCTACCAGATACGTCGAAGGCCACCCAAGCAAGAATAGAAAAACATGGGCAACACAAGCTTGGCCCTGGTGGATATTCCAACCTGAAAGCATGAATCGTAAGTATGATCAATAATTATTTTACTGTATAGAAATTGTAGATTGCATTTAAAATTGTTTTCATGATGATATAACAACAACAATGATGATCTAATTAAAAATTACAGGCTCAAAGATTCCACGATTTGCCAATGGAGGAAGACATGAGGATCGGCTACCAACGCGGGTTTTCAGGTGTTGTTGAACATCGAACAAGCAGCCATGGTAGCCAAGCAAATTCTTCCAGTGATCAATCCTGCGAACAGGTAACTACAATAAACAAATTCTATTTAAGCTTGATTCATTGTGTTCTATATTCATTAATAAACTAGTACATAAAATATTGAGTCTCTTTGTGTTAAGCCGCACAACGAAAGTAGAGAAAATGCAGAGGATGGAGGAGAAAGAGATACTGAAGTTCATGTTGATCGAAATCCAGGTAATAAATATTCTTGTGTTAAAAAAAAACTAGCATGGATTAAAGTCTCAAATATTAAATTGCAAATACTATATTGTTGTAAGTGTTGATGTTTTAATGCAGAGGGTCTTCATGTGCAACTTGAGGCAACAGCAGAAGATCAAACACAGGAAATTCATGTCACCCATGAGTTGCCAGGTATAAAGCACCGCTCTAATGTTTTTTTCTTAATGAAGGACTTACAATGATTATAATAGTAAAAACACATCAAGTAATTAATATTTCTTCATTTTTCCAGTACATCCCGGCACCTTACAACAGTTGCATACACGTTGTGAGTACATGACCCATCGACAAACACGATCACAGGCAGCTACAAAGGGCATAGGAAACAAAAAACAATTGGTAGAAGAGGATGTCACACTTAGAGAATTTGTGGAGAGAAAAAAGCGTCAAAAAAAGTAGTGATTGTAATAAGTACACTATTACATTATTTTTTTATGCATTGTCCTCGGATATTATTTTTGATATTATGGAGTAATGTCTTCAACTATTTATTTTTTTCTATGTACGAATGAATGAATGAGTTAATTAATGAATGCTATAAACTAATTAATGATCGAATGCACGTAATTCCTTTAAGACAAGAAACTCACGATGTTCGCACAAAAGATCATTTATTTCCAAGCACATGCATTGGGTATGGGGAATTGAGAGTGATGTGAGGGGGGGGGAGGGGCCATATGAGCTCCACCTTCACATGGTTGGCCCTGTTTAGTAGAGAATATTAAACTATTCTCGAAATAGAGAGGAGCTCAATAAGGTAAAATGCATGCATTATTACAATGTTTCTTTCTTATGACCAGATACGTTGTTTCTTTCTTCTAGCTAACTATAGACATGCATTTTCTTTATACTGCAGAGTGAGAATCTTGATGGGATGGAGCTTTCTGGTTTGGAAGATCTTCAAAGTCTCAGGATGAGGATCGTTGGAATCCATTCTGTGCATCAATACCTCAACATCTTTTGCAAACTCTACATCTGGCTCCAAATCCACAAATATGAAGAGGTACCCATCCTTCAATTTAATTTAGGTTTTCTATTGATTTTTCAATGTGAAGTAGAAAAGAAGGGTTAAGTAAATCATTCCCAAGAAATAGATGAAATCCAGTGGATGAACAGTAGGCTTGTAGCAGAGGTATTGAGGTTTTATATAGTCTTAGTGTGTTGCAACTAACGAAGTTCCTAAGGTAAATTTCATGGTAGTTCTCACATTGATAATCTGGAATTGGTTTGCTAATATGATTAGTGGGTTGTCATTAGACGTTCATAAGGTGGAGCTTGCAAATCTCAATAATGGTGATTTGTTATTCTTTAAACCATTTCATCTGTCCCAGGGTATAGAAGACCCTAGAATATCCTGTTAACCAGCACAAGGTCATGTTGTCAACAAACCCAGTGAGGACTTGTGATGATCGAGAAATACAATACGGTAAGTCTTGTATTTTTGTCCTATTTTTAAATTAATAATTTAATATATGTGGTGGCTTTGATTGAAATTGCCCATAACACTGACTTATGCATAGTTGAGACCTACTTTTGAATATTTTGTCATATGTAGTTATGTATGTAATGGCTTGGTATGAATGGATGACATGTGTACTATATGTGTAGTATGCTTCCTCTTGCAATTGCTTTGCGTTTAGAACCCTGTTGTTCTTGACCTCTGCTGTTGATATTCTCCTAGTTATAGCTGTAACAAAAGTGTATTTTCAAGGTATTTGAGGGAAGTTCCAACAGCTTCTCATGTTTGCAATTGGGATTATACCATCTGGACATCCAATTGGAATGGGATCAAAGTAAGAATTTCTTATTCTTCATGTTTGTTTGAACATCATTCTTCATTTGTCCCACAAAGTTTAAAGGGATTGAAATGAGATGCCCCCCCCTTCCTCTTCTCAAATTCATGGGTGTTGTTATCACTCCGTAATTTCTTGAGGCTGTGTTCAAGAAACCCAAAGGTAACCTACAACCAATCTTTAGGATGACTATCTGACTCAGCCAACCAGAGAGGGCTCTCTCTTTGTCACTGTATGATAAATGTATCAAGGAATAGGAGAAACAAGGCCAGATTCTCAAGGTAATAAGTGTTTTCAATGGTGATCAAGGTGTTGGGAAAGTTCAAGAGTAAAGAACATTGGGCAATGGAGTCAAGGATTGAGGCTTAAATCAAATGAAAGAGTAAATCAGGTCACAGAGGTTTAAGGCCTTTTGCATGCATTTGGCATAGATCATTAAACTTTAAAGGTGATAGCAGAAAGTAGAGAAGTGATTGTTTATTTTCAGGAGCATGTGACTATGAATTCCTTAAATAAACAGGAAAGACTTATGAAAGACAGGGAAAAGTAAATTATAATAGAGCACCAGAACACCAACGATGAATTCTATTACAGTTTATCTTTCAATGGTATTTACTGTAAATACTGTGGAGCATGGAAACATGAATTCCAAAGATTTAAATTAACAGTAAAGAAGAGGAAATAACATAGATGAATGAATTTCACATAGAAGACATTCTGCAACAAAACTTGGAAGGAATCTTAAACATGAGAAAACCTGTATGTTTGTTCTTTCATTGAAGTTCACAAAATCCCAGATACAAGAGTATTTTCTTCTTTACAATATGAATTTCTTCGACCAAAGACCAACCCTCTCCCTATCGAAGTAGGGTCTATTTGTAGTTAATCTATTCAAAGGAGAGATGCAAAAACTAGGAAACAGTTACATATGTGGGGATCATGTCCCAACAAAATAGCTTAAATCCTATCTTCTAAAACAGATGGCATAGTGACCATTTATTACATAACCAACTCTACTAAAAGAAATGACAGCTGTATGAATATTTATGAGGTCGATAATCCTTTTAGGATCAACAATATCCTATTCATTTCCGGGATGGAAAGAGATATCATTGATGTTTTCTGATAATTTTAGCCTTCAAAGGCGCATACTGTCTGAACAGGCTCGCTTGATTTCGGGCTCGCTTGATTAACTTGTCATCTTCCTTTGAATATTTCCAAAACAACTGTAAATAAAGTATCTGTGTGACTGTTGCTTACTGTAGTAACTGCAGACAGCAAGCTAGCATCATGGACTCCCTAAAACTTCTTCTGTAGGATCTAAAATTTATAGTTCTTAGCAACAGTATCAAATATATGACAACCTTGACTTACTTATGCTTCACGGAAATCTAACTGGCACTTCCTGGACCTGAACTTGGTATAAGAACTCGTGCTCCCACCCTGAATACTTCATTCCAAGCATCATCCTTTGGGACAGAAGCATCAGATAGATCTTCCATCAGCACATCAAGCTCTATTAAAAGACCTTCTGTAAAGACAGGCAATTTAGATTTAACCTCCCTGAAAAGTAATGGAAGTTCGAAGTCCTGCCTCATTTTGCTTACTACCACCATGCCTTTAAGTCCTTTTACCATATCATTAAATTTGCTATGGTCTGATCTGGATTTAATAAACATTTCTTTATATTCAGGCCATGCTATTAGCATATTCTCATCATCCCAAAAGGATGGTAAACCATAACCAATCAATGGTAAAAAGGCTTGCTTGAACTCCTGCACTTGCTTTTTAATCTGGGACATCTTTCCTCTGATTGAATTCAACAGAGTATATTTCTGCAACACCCTCCTGGCATCTACTAACAGAACAGTTCTGTTACTCACCTTTAAAACCTGTAACTCAGAAGTAGGAGCTTTACTGAGGAAAATAATTGCGTTTTGAGCTACCTCTTGAGTTCTATTAATTAACTTTTCCTCAGCTAATTTACATTTGTTGGATGCCACTCCCAATGCCTTCTCATGCTCCTCCACAATCATCAATTGAGGCCTGAAAGCATTGATATCTGATATCAATTCATCCCAAAGCAAATGCTTTGCACCTTCCAGTGGCAGAACTCCCTTGGTTTTCTCTTTCAACTTATAAATCTTATTTTTCAGTTTATCATTTTCTTCTTTGAGCTTGATGATTTCCTGCTCTCTAGGATCCTAAGCTTTAATCTCTTCAATCTGCGGTTTAAGTTCAGAAATTGTGTCCTGTAAGTCTGAAACCTTCTCCTTGAAATTCTCAATTTCAGCTTCATGTATAGACATATCTGCAATGTCATGTATGATCTGGTCAATTGGTGACAAAGGACTAGTTCCCCTGTTTGATTTCAATTGTTCAATTTCTTGAAGCAATTTACCTTTCTCTTTATCCAATCCCTCTTTTTGCTCCTGAAGGACTAGAATTTTGGCATTATCTTCCACAACCTTTGCATTCAAACCAGCTATCTCTTCATGCAACTTAACTAAAGCAGGTGAAGGTGTAGTATCAACATTAACATTTACAGCTTTATCCCTCCTTCTAACTGTCTTAACAGTTTTGACTTTGACTGTTGGCTAGGTTTCTGCCCCTTGTGCAGGTGGAAACTCTTTATATGAAGCCAGCTCAGTTTGTAAATAAGCCACCTGTGTATACCATGCTTTGTTTGCAGCTTTCTCCTGCTTCAGGTGAGCTTCCAATTTTTTTATTTTCTGCACTGCATTCTCATGTGCCAAGGTCTCCCTAGTCAAGTCAGCATAAAGGACTTCACTGGCTTGTTTGTGGAACCAAATATTGTCAAGATTTGGTAATTGATCCATTTCTAAATGAATCTCAGAAGCCTTTTCATCATCAGTGATGGCCAAACTTAAAGATCTAGTTGCTGAATCCCTCACTGTCATCAATGTTGTCTTCATATTAGATTTTTCTTTGAGTTGATTCAATTTTTTTTGCTCTTGCATCACAGACTCATTTCTCTGATCAATGTAATGTTTGAGGAGACTCTGCTTGTTTTGAAATTGACCTTTAGCAGCTACAGCATAGCTATATTTCTTGTATTGCAGGACCGGTACAGGGGGTAGTTTACTACTTTCTTTAGGTTTTGCAGTAGTATTTTCAACTCTGGTCTTTGATACTTCTTCTTGAATAATAGTAGGGGTGTTAACTAGCTCCCTTATCATATCAACATCAATGATCTCTGTATCCATGACAGTTTTCTGCTTTTTAGATGTCTTAGGTTCCTTTGTATCCATCTCTGTGGCCTCTGGTTTTGACCTTTTCTTGGTAGATATCTGCTCCACTTTTGCCTGTGCAGTATTTGACTGTGAAAAATCTATATGATCTCTATCCTCTACAATCTCTTTTAAAGGCTCACTGATCCAGATTTGATCATATATAAGAGAATTGGCCTCTCCCATCCAAGTTTCAGCCTGACTGTGCTGAAATATACCTCTGCCATACTCCTGTCTCCTTTGTGAAATAACATGTTTAGGGTCATATTTTACAGGTGGTACTTGAGGGAAATCAAGCCGCTTTAGAACTTCTTCAATAATGAGCAATGCTGCTTCCTTCTTTAAAATGAAATTTCCCACAATCATAGGATATTTTATCCATGAACTCCTTTTCAATGATGGGGCAGTGAAATGTTCTTTATCTGCAGAGATCCTTTGCCTCATTACCTCTAAAGAAAATACACTGGTAGTTAAAAATATAGGCAACACATATGGTGATCCAGTGAATCCAAAGACTCTGACAAGGGATAAGTTTTTTGCCAGGAACCAATCTCCAATCAAATCAGGGTTTAGGATTTCTTTCAAGTCATTTGAAATTCTACTGATCTATGGATTAAACACTCTAAACAGATTAAGTATGATCAAATCCATGAATTTGGTATAAGACCAGGCATGGTAAAATGGTGAAGAAGGAGGCCATTTCTTGAAGGTTTCTGAGTCTGTAATGGCTAGTGCTCCTATCTTAGCATGAATTATCAAAGCATATAAGTATTCCTGATACCTGAAATGATAGATTTTGGAGAAATTGGACAACTGAAAACACATTTCTTTGGCAAAATATTCATCAAAACTAAGGGGTGCTGTTCCAGGTCTATCTAGGTATAGGAAAATTCCTAACATTGCTTCAGTTACCTCCGAACTAGTGTCTGACCCTAAAATTTGACTTAATAGGGTTACAGCAGCAGCAATAACTGGTAAAAAAAGTTTAAATAAAAAAGGAACAGACAGGTTCTCCACTGATTTCAACAAAACCTTCTGATACATTCGTTATTTATCCTCACTAGAAACTTTCTTGTAAATCTAGGATATTTCAGCTTCATTAAAAGAGATAGAAGTTGAAACGAAATCAATAGAATATTTTAGGGTTTCCCTAAGGGTTTGAGGGTCTACTTTGCAGATAATTTGGTCACCCTGGTAATTCATAATTACTCCCTCTGAGGTTGAAAAATGTTCAGCACATAAGGATACAAATTCCGGGCAACTAGGTAAAGGATACAATGTAGAAGGGATCAAAGTAATATACAATTTGGTATGGAACTCGGAATTGTCAAGGGAAGCAGTTCTGAGGTCATTGTGACTTGTAATGATATCAAAGGGTTTTGAAATTGGGTCATATACATCCCAGAAACGGTCAGAAATCAGGTCTTCAGAGGAATCTAAGGTTTTTACAGTGGTAAACATGGTGAAAGCAGGTAATTCAACAGAGGAATACTTAGAAATTGTGTACCTGAGGGTAAGGGCTGACTGTAGTTACTCACAGTTGAAATGTTGATAGTATATTTGGTATCTGTAGCAGCTGAACCAATCGAACCTTGATCTCTGAGCAGAAATGGTAGAAACAGTCTTTCAACGGTCTTTCACAGTAACATGTACGGTGGAGCCTCCTTAGTTAGTGCCTTGATAGATTGGGCTAAGTACTATTGTTGGACCCCGCATGCATATCATAGAGCTATAGCACCTAGCACTCCTTTGTCCGTTGGATCCTGTGAAACCTAGCCCCTACAGCCAGATTACTTAAAAAATTAATACCCTAGACCTGCGAGTTAACATGTTAAGCTAGACCGTAGCGGAAAATAGGATATCGTACATTTCTGTACGGGTATCCATTTTCCGCTTCCACTCAGTGACAGCCACGTAGCACCCGTCACATCTCAGCGGAAAACGGACTTTCTTTAACCTTCATGATAGATGTATTATCCGCTCTGCTAATTTTTTTTTAAAAATGTTTACAGCCTGTCGGTTAACCGACACCTAGAACATTGTCGGTTAATCGACACCTAGAACATCTACAGACTGTCGGTTAATCGACCCCTAGAACATCTAGCGACTGTCGGTTAATCGACACCTAGAACATCTACAGACTGACGGTTAACCGACACCTAGAACATCTACGGACTGTCGGTTAACCGACACATAGAACATCTACGGACTGTCGGTTAACCAACACCTATAACATCTACAGGCCATCGGTTAACCAATGCCTTGGAGCATTTGATCGACGGTAAGAAGCCGTCGGTTTGTTTTTTTAAATTGTTCTAGGCGTCGCTTGATTTGCGTCGGTTAACTGACACCTCTCCGAGGCATCGGTTAACCAACGGTATGATTAACCATCGCTGAACCGACGGCTTGGAGCGGTGTCGGATAACCGACGAAAATCCGGCGACGCCTAGAAACAAACATAGTGTCGTACATGCGACAGGGAAATGTCGAAAATACGACAATACAGCCATCGGATTTTGGGTCAAAATGTTGTAGTGTGGTGGTTTCATAACCCTAGCATACTCATCATTGTAAGAAGGAGAGTAATGGGTGGTTGACTTAGACAATCGACGGCAACATTGGATTTACCTTTCCCATACTTAATTACCAACTGAAATTGTTGCAGGTAATTAATTGACTTGAGTTGTTGAGTTGTTTGTAACTTCAACTGGGACGGGGTGAACTATAAAGGCTTGTGGTCAGTGAGAATGACCATCTCCTTTCCAAGGATATAATGTCTCCATTTGTTAAGAACTTGAAAAATGGCGTACAGTTCTTTTTCATACGCTGAATATCTTCTAACAGTGTCGTTAAAAGTTTCAGAATGAAAAGCGACTGGGTGAACAGACTGAGTGATCATTGCACCCAAGGCATCGTCCGATTCAAAGGCCAGGCTATGTGACTGAAGCCGAGTATGAATTGTCGATAAAAATTTTCCAAGCTAAGAAAAATTAATGCTTTGAGTAATGGACCAATCTTTGAGGATTTGTACTTTGTCTAGATTGACATGAATTCCTGCAGAGTCGATTACAAACCCCAAATATTTGATGTTATTCATCGCAGAGGAACATTTGTCCATGTTCAAGTAGAGTTGATGTTGTTGGAGAGTGTTGAGGACTTGTCAATTTTTTTCGACATGTTCTTCCCATGATCGACTGAAAATCAATATATCATCGAGGTAGACAATGACCTATTTTTCGATGAAAGGTCAAAGAGTGTTATCCATATACCACATGAAGGTTGCAAGTGCATTGGTTAAGCCGAAAGGCATGACTAAGCATTCAAACAATCCTTCCTTGCTATTGAAAGTAGTTTTCCATACATCTGCAGGCTCGATTGGAATCTGATGATATCCCAACTTGAGTTCGATCTCAGTAAAGAATTTAGCACCTTTCAGACAGTCAATGAGCTCATCTATCCACGATAGAGGGTATCTATTCTTTACCGAAATTTTGTTGAGGGATCGGTAGTCAATGCACATGAACCAAGTCCCATATTTCTTTTGAACGAGGACGACTGGACTTCCATATATATGACCTTTGTCCGATATGACCTTTGTTGATCAAATATTGAATTTGTTTGTGAATCTCTTCATTTTTTATAATGGATATTCTATAAGTAGATGTGTTAGGTAATGAAGAACCAGGAGAAAGTTCAATGGAGTGTTTTACCTGGAAATGTAGAGGTACTCCATCTGGCTCTTGGAATAGGTTCCGGCACTCATCAAGAATATTGTCGATCTGTTGCTTTTGTTAGAAACTGCACTGATCGGTGAGTCGATTGGTTGTTGCAGTATTCCTGGAATGTTCCGGCTTAATCATGATCAATGTGAATTTCTGAGCATGGTTGATGAGCTTCTTCGTCTGTTTAGCAAATATCATTGCAACCGTTGGTGTAGGTCGTCACTCTAGTATGCCATAGCATTGGTTCTGAATTCTGACAATCACCTTCTAAGGTCGTTACTGGTAACTTCCATGTCGATCCCATAAGTAATGCTTCCCAAACAAGGCGTCGGCTACAGAGAGTGGTGCCACGTCGCAGAGTACTTCATCTTCAAAAGGCTTAATGAAGTTGGCGAGTTTGCATTTCTGGGTGATCCTTAGTTCCTTTCCATCATGCATCCAACCGATGTTATAAGGATGAGGATGTGGAGTGGTAACAAGTCCTAGTTTCTTCACGAGATATTCAAAAACAAAGTTCTTCTAGCTACCATTATCCAATATCAGATCCAATGGATTGTTTCGAACCCATATCTGTGTATGGAATAGGCTTTCTCGTTACTCCTTTTCGATGATAGTCGAGGTTGCTGTAGTGGTCGATGTCAGAAATCCTCCTGATGTCGAAGCAAATCGCATGAGAATCTCATTGAACTGGTCGAACATTTCAGTTCATTTTCGAGCCAGGGCTTGCTCTATGAGGTTCTCTTTCTCATCAATTGCATGTCTACTATATATTTCTTCTACCGTCTTTGAAGGTAGTGTCTTCTTGGATTGCTGAGTTTGCGAGCATGTTTGAACAAGCATAAGTCAGGTAACTTCGATGGAAGTGTCTACGCACAACTTAAGTACTAACAAAGCTAATCTCTAAATAATTCAATCTCTAAAGCTCAGACACCAATGATCCATATGCTCCCAGGTGCATGATGGGGACAACAGTTTGACTGAATGAATCGGTATTGTTGTGGTAGAAGCATAAGAATAAGCAACGCAGGAAATACACTACACATAAGTATACACACACACAAATAATATGTAGGAATGCAAACTAATCTCTTCTTCTCTATTACTTGTTCTCTGTATATTACAATATTTTACATGCTTATATAGAGTGTCGAGAACGCTTGGGTGTCTGCCTATTACATTCAGTTACAAGAGAATTTAGAATGGTTTCAGAATTTCAATCGTTACGGTCAACTGGAAGACACAGAGGCAATTTTTCGTAGTTCGTCACTCGCCAATGTCGATGATCCATGTTGACGTCGGTGCTTGTCGAAGTTGTTGAACTTGTCGAAGTCGAAGTTGTTGAACTGGTCGAATTCGAAGTTGTTGAACTTATCAAAGTCGAAGTTGTTGAACTTGTCGAAGTCGATGTCGGCATCCGACAATAATTCTAAATACTAGGTGGATCATTGGAGACCAAACTGAATAATTCAGTTGCCGATAATCAGAAGCTTGAAAATGAGATCACCCTCCTAAAATAAAAATTGGAAAAGGTCACGGAAGAAAAAGGAAGAGAAATCTAGGGAATTTCTGTCACTGAAAAGTCAGCCACAGAAACAATGTGATAACCAAGATCATCTTCGAGCAAGTCAATTAGAGGTTATCTCTCTCAAAGAAAGAAACTTGGAGTATGAGAAACAACTTGATGAACAATGAACTACATTGCAAGAAAAATAAGAAGAATTGAAAAGGATGCAAGGCTAGGTCATGGTATCAAAAAGCTATGCTAGAAGCACAAAGGTACTAAATGAAATTCTCAGTAAGTAAAGATCTACTCACAACAAAACTGGTATAGGTTTTGAGAACAATTGTGAAAAGGAAGTGGAGAAAATTGCGCAAATAAAGAAGGTGGACATGCGGAAATCAATTCATTGTTGGAAATGCACAATGGTTGCAGGGAAAATTTTAAGAACCCCCCCTAAATTTCTATGTATAATAATTGGGCTAATCCCCATGATACATAGGAAAATATGAAGACTATTTTATCAATTAAATAATACGTATATATAATTTTTTGGCGAATGTCACACCAAATTATATAATCTTGTAAAATATCGACGAATCTTTTATTGAATTATAAAATCTTGTAAAAAGTTGGCGAATCTTTCACTAAATTATAAAACCTTGTAAAGTCTTGGAAAATCTTTTATTAAATTATAAAACATTATGAAGACTTGGTGAAGGTGTAGTATCAACATTAACATTTACAGCTTTAGCCCTCCTTCTAACTGTATTAACAGTTTTGACTTTGACTGTTGGCTAGGTTTCTGCCCCTTGTGCAGGTGGAAACTCTTTATATGAAGCTAGCTCAGTTTGTAAATAAGCCACCTGTGTATACCATGCTTTGTTTGCAGCTTTCTCCTGCTTCAGGTGAGCTTCCAATTTTTTTATTTTCTACACTGCATTCTCATGTGCCAAGGTCTCCCTAGTCAAGTCAGCATAAAGGACTTCACTGGCTTGTTTGTGGAACCAAATATTGTCAAGAGTTGGTAATTGATCCATTTCTAAATGAATCTCAGAAGCCTTTTCATCATCAGTGATGGCCAAACTTAAAGATCCAGTTGTTGAATCCCTCACTGTCATCAATGTTGTCTTCATATTAGATTTTTCTTTGAGTTGATTCAATTTTTTTTGCTCTTGCATCACAGACTCATTTCTTTGATCAATGTAATGTTTGAGGAGACTCTGCTTGTTTTGAAATTGACCTTCAGCAGCTATAGCATAGCTATATTTCTTGTATTGCAGGACCGGTACAGGGGGTAGTTTACTGCTTTCTTTAGGTTTTGCAGTAGTATTTTCAACTCTGGTCTTTGATACTTCTTCTTGAATAATAGTAGGGGTGATAACTAGCTCCCTTATCATATAAACATCAATGATCTCTGTATCCATGATAGTTTTCTGCTTTTTAGATGTCTTAGGTTCCTTTGTATCCATCTCTGTGGCCTCTGGTTTTGACCTTTTCTTGGTAGATATCTGCTCCACTTTTCCCTGTGCAGTATTTGACTGTGAAAAATCTATATGATCTCTATCCTCTACAATCTCTTTTAAAGGCTCACTGATCCAGATTTGATCATATATAAGAGAATTGGCCTCTCCCATCCAAGTTTCAGCCTGACTGTGCTGAAATATACCTCTGCCATACTCCTGTCTCCTTTGTGAAATAACATGTTTAGGGTCATATTTTACAGGTGGTACTTGAGGGAAATCAAGCCGCTTCAGAACTTCTTCAATAATGGGCAATGCTGCTTCCTTCTTTAAAATGAAATTTCCCACAATCATAGGATATTTTATCCATGAACTCCTTTTCAATGATGGGGCAGTGAAATGTTCTTTATCTGCAGAGATCCTTTGCCTCATTACCTCTAAAGCAAATACACTGGTAGTTAAAAATATAGGCAACACATATGGTGATCCAGTGAATCCAAAGACTCTGACAAGGGAGAAGTTTTTTGCCAGGAACCAATCTCCAATCAAATCAGGGTTTAGGATTTCTTTCAAGTCATTTGAAATTCTACTGATCTATGGATTAAACACTCTAAACAGATTAAGTATGATCAAATCCATGAATTTGGTATAAGACCAGGCATGGTAAAATGGTGAAGAAGGAGGCCATTTCTTGAAGGTTTCTGAGTCTGTAATGGCTAGTGCTCCTATCTTAGCATGAATTATCAAAGCATATAAGTATGCCTGATACCTGAAATGATAGATTTTGGAGAAATTGGACAACTGAAAACACATTTCTTTGGCAAAATATTCATCAAACCTAAGGGGTGCTGTTCCTGGTCTATCTAGATATACGAAAATTCCTAACATTGCTTCAGTTACCTCCGAACTAGTGTCTGACCCTAAAATTTGACTTAATAGGGTTACAGCAGCAGCAATAACTAGTAAAAAAAGTTTAAATAAAAAAGGAACAGACAGGTTCTCCACTGATTTCAACAAAACCTTTTGATACATTCGTTCTCTATCCTCACTAGAAACTTTCTTGTAAATCTAGAATATTTCAGCTTCATTAAAAGAGATAGAAGTTGAAACGAAATCAGTAGAATATTTTAGGGTTTCCCTAAGGGTTTGAGGGTCTACTTTGCAGATAATTTGGTCACCCTGGTAATTCATAATTACTCCCTCTGAGGTTGAAAAATGTTCAGCACATAAGGATACAAATTCTGGGCAACTAGGTAGAGGATACAATGTAGAAGGGATCAAAGTACTATACAATTTGGTATGGAACTCGGAATTGTCAAGGGAAGCAGTACTGAGGTCATTGTGACTGGTAATGATATCAAAGGGTTTTGAATTGGGTCATATACATCCCAGAAACGGTCAGAAATCAGGTCTTCAGAGGAATCTAAGGTTTTTACAGTGGTAAACATGGTGAAAGCAGGTAATTCAACAGAGGAATACTTAGAAATTGTGTACCTGAGGGTAAGGGCTGACTGTAGTTACTCACAGTTGAAATGTTGATAGTATATTTGGTATCTGTAGCAGCTGAACCAATCGAACCTTGATCTCCGAGCAGAAATGGTAGAAACAGTCTTTCAGCGGTATTTCACAGTAACATGTACGGTGGAGCCTCCTTAGTTAGTGCCTTGATAGATTGGGCTAAGTACTATTGTTGGACCCCGCATGCATATCAGAGAGCTATAGCACCTAGCACTCCTTTGTCCGTTGGATCCTGTGAAACCTAGCCCCTGCATCCAGATTACTTAAAAAATTAATACCCTAGACCTGCGAGTTAACATGTTAAGCTAGACCGCAGCGGAAAATAGGATATCGTACATTTCTGTACGGGTATCCATTTTCCGCTTCCACTCAGTGACATCCACGTAGCACCCGTCACATCTCAGCGGAAAACGGACTTTCTTTAACCTTCATGATAGATGTATTATCCGCTCTGCTAATTTTTTTTTAAAAACGTTTACAGCCTGTCGGTTAACCGACACCTAGAACATTGTCGGTTAATCGACACGTAGAACATCTACAGACTATCGGTTAATCGACCCCTAGAACATCTAACGACTGTCGGTTAATCGACACCTAGAACATCTACAGACTGACGGTTAACCAACACCTAGAACATCTACGGACTGTCGGTTAACCAACACATAGAACATCTACGGACTTTCGGTTAACCAACACCTATAACATCTACAGGCCATCGGTTAACCAATGCCTTGGAGCATTTGATCGACGGTAAGAAGCCGTCGGTTTGTTTTTTTAAATTGTTCTAGGCGTCGCTTGATTTGCGTCGGTTAACTGACACCTCTCCGAGGCATCGGTTAACCAACGGTATGATTAACCATCGCTGAACCGACGGCTTGGAGCGGTGTCGGATAACCGACGAAAATCCGGCGACGCCTAGAAACAAACATAGTGTCGTACATGCGACAGGGAAATGTCGAAAATCCGACAATACAGCCATCGGATTTTGGGTCAAAATGTTGTAGTGTGGTGGTTTCATAACCCTAGCATACTCATCATTGTAAGAAGGAGAGTAATGGGTGGTTGACTTAGACAATCGACGGCAACATTGGATTTACCTTTCCCATACTTAATTACCAACTGAAATTGTTGCAGGTAATTAATTGACTTGAGTTGTTGAGTTGTTTGTAACTTCAACTGGGATGGGGTGAACTATAAAGGCTTGTGGTCAGTGAGAATGACCATCTCCTTTCCAAGGATATAATGTCTCCATTTGTTAAGAACTTGAAAAATGGCGTACAGTTCTTTCTCATACGCTGAATATCTTCTAACTGTGTCGTTAAAAGTTTCAGAATGAAAAGCGACTGGGTGAACAGACTGAGTGATCATTGCACCCAAGGCATAGTCCGATTCAAAGGCCAGGCTATGTGACTGAAGCCGAGTATGAATTGTCGATAAAAATTTGCCAAACTAAGAAAAATTAATGCTTTGAGTAATGGACCAATCTTTGAGGATTTGTACTTTGTCTAGATTGACATGAATTCCTGCAGAGTCGATTACAAACCCCAAATATTTGATGTTATTCATCGCAGAGGAACATTTGTCCATGTTCAAGTAGAGTTGATGTTGTTCGAGAGTGTTGAGGACTTGTCAATTTTTTTCGACATGTTCTTCCGATGATCGACTGAAAATCAATATATCATCGAGGTAGACAATGACCTATTTTTCGATGAAAGGTCAAAGAGTGTTATCCCTATACCGCATGAAGGTCGCAAGTGCATTGGTTAAGCCGAAAGGCATGACTAAGCATTCAAACAATCCTTCCTTGGTATTGAAAGTAGTTTTCCATACATCTGTAGGCTCGATTGGAATCTGATGATATCCCAACTTGAGTTCGATCTCAGTAAAGAATTTAGCACCTTTCAGACAGTCAATGAGCTCATCTATCCACGATAGAGGGTATCTATTCTTTACCAAAATTTTGTTGAGGGATCGGTAGTCAATGCACATGAACCAAGTCCCATATTTCTTTTGAACAAGGACGACTGGACTTCCATATATATGACCTTTGTCCGATATGACCTTTGTTGATCAAATATTGAATTTGTTTGTGAATCTCTTCATTTTTTATAATGGATATTCTATAAGTAGATGTGTTAGGTAATGAAGAACCAGGAGAAATTTCAATGGAGTGTTTTACCTGGAAATGTAGAGGTACTCCATCTGGCTCTTGGAATAGGTTCCGACACTCATCAAGAATATTGTCGATCTGTTGCTTTTGTTAGAAACTGCACTGATCGGTGAGTCGATTGGTTGTTGCAGTATTCCTGGAATGTTCCGGCTTAATCATGATCAATGTGAATTTCTGAGCATGGTTGATGAACTTCTTCGTCTGTTTAGCAAATATCATTGCAACCGTTGGTGTAGGTCGTCACTCTAGTATGCCATAGCATTGGTTCTGAATTCTGACAATCACCTTCTAAGGTCGTTACTGGTAACTTCCATGTCGATCCCATAAGTAATGCTTCCCAAACAAGGTGTCGGCTACAGAGAGTGGTGCCTCGTCGCAGAGTACTTCATCTTCAAAAGGCTTAATGAAGTAGGTGAGTTTGCATTTCCGGGTGATCCTTAGTTCCTTTCCATCATCCATCCAACCGATGTTATAAGGATGAGGATGTGGAGTGGTAACAAGTCCTAGTTTCTTCACGAGATATTCAAAAACAAAGTTCTTCTAGCTACCATTATCCAATATCAGATCCAATGGATTGTTTCGAACCCATATCTGTGTATGGAATAGGCTTTCTCGTTACTCCTTTTCAATGATAGTCGAGGTTGCTGTAGTGGTCGATGTCAGAAATCCTCCTGATGTCGAAGCAAATCGCATGAGAATCTCATTGAACTGGTCGAACATTTCAGTTCATTTTCGAGCCAGGGCTTGCTCTATGAGGTTCTCTTTCTCGTCAATTGCATGTCTACTATATATTTCTTCTACCATCTTTGAAGGTAGTGTCTTCTTGGATTGCTGAGTTTGCGAGCATGTTTGAACAAGCATAAGTCAGGTAACTTCGATGGAAGTGTCTACGCACAACTTAAGTACTAACAAAGCTAATCTCTAAATAATTCAATCTCTAAAGCTCAGATACCAATGATCCATATGCTCCCAGGTGCATGATGGGGACAACAGTTCGACTGAATGAATCGGTATTGTTGTGGTAGAAGCATAAGAATAAGCAACGCAGGAAATACACTACACATAAGTATACACACACACAGATAATATGTAGGAATGCAAACTAATCTCTTCTTCTCTATTACTTGTTCTCTGTATATTACAATATTTTACATGCTTATATAGAGTGTCGAGAACGCTTGGGTGTCTGCCTATTACATTCAGTTACAAGAGAATTTAGAATGGTTTCAGAATTTCAATCGTTACGGTCAACTGGAAGACACAGAGGCATTTTTTCGTAGTTCGTCACTCGCCAATGTTGATGATCCATGTTGACGTCGGTGCTTGTCGAAGTTGTTGAACTTGTCGAAGTCGAAGTTGTTGAACTGGTCGAATTCGAAGTTGTTGAACTTATCAAAGTCGAAGTTGTTGAACTTGTCGAAGTCGATGTCGGCATCCGACAATAATTCTAAATACTAGGTGGATCATTGGAGACCAAACTGAATAATTCAATTGCCGATAATCAGAAGCTTGAAAATGAGATCACCCTCCTAAAATAAAAATTGGAAAAGGTCACGGAAGAAAAAGGAAGAGAAATCTAGGGAATTTCTGTCACTGAAAAGTCAGCCACAGAAACAATGTGATAACCAAGATCATCTTCGAGCAAGTCAATTAGAGGTTATCTCTCTCAAAGAAAGAAACTTGGAGTATGAGAAACAACTTGATGAACAATGAACTACATTGCAAGAAAAATAAGAAGAATTGAAAAGGATGCAAGGCTAGGTCATGGTATCAAAAAGCTATGCTAGAAGCACACAGGTACTAAATGAAATTCTCAGTAAGTAAAGATCTACTCACAACAAAACTGGTATAGGTTTTGAGAACAATTGTGAAAAGGAAGTGGAGAAAATTGCGCAAATAAAGAAGGTGGACATGCGGAAATCAATTCATTGTTGGAAATGCACAATGGTTGCAGGGAAAATTTTAAGAACCCCCCCTAAATTTCTATGTATAATAATTGGGCTAATCCCCATGATACATAGGAAAATATGAAGACTATTTTATCAATTAAATAATACGTATATATAATTTTTTGGCGAATGTCACACCAAATTATATAATCTTGTAAAATATCGACGAATCTTTTATTGAATTATAAAATCTTGTAAAAAGTTGGCGAATCTTTCACTAAATTATACAACCTTGTAAAGTCTTGGAAAATCTTTTATTAAATTATAAAACATTATGAAGACTTGGCAAATTTTTCAATTATGCATAAACCACATATAATAATAAAACAACATATTCATTAAACTATAATATCCTAGAGAAAGAGCCATTATCGAGTACTTGTTGAATTACGATAATTTTTATTTGATTTATTTCCTATTCACATAGGATTTATTCAATCAATTCCATTATGATACAATTACATCAAACTAGGTTTGGCTAAAATCCATGTTTTTCCATTCTCCTAAGTTGCCAAAAGATCAACCTACGAGTTGTTATTGCAATCACATAAAATAACATCAATAGAGTACTCTGAAGTCTCAAACCCTTTGACCAATTCATATGCATCTAAACCCTCAAACCCTAGTCATTAAGCTGAAGAAGGGTGATAAAATTAAGAAAAATCCACGTGGAAGCTCAAAGAAGGGAGTAGAAACTAGAAAGAACAAGAGTTGCATGCAGCTTGGTCATTGCCTTGTAGAAATACAAACAATAATAATATTATAAATACATACAAAACAACACTAAACAATAATAAATTGATGTCTATGTTGAAAAAATGTGGGGTTTCAAGCCAAATAACCAACTTCCAGATTATATACTGCAAATTTCCAGTTATTATTATGTATTCAATTTAGTGAGGTATAAAACAACCAAACATTGTTAGTCATGCCAAAAATGGCACCATATTTTGCAACACTTGTAAGCCCAAATATATATGCAAGCATGCTTTCCACACAACTTCTTACAAAAACATTAACTGTATATTATTAAGCTTTTTTCTTACATTTTGATGTCTAATAATAATAATCACATAGAGGCCAATAATTGGCCTAGATTTGGAATACACAACTACCCCAATCTATCTAGACATGCAAGTAAACATATCCATCCATTTATTTACCTTTACCAATCCTTTAAAGAATAAGATCCAACCGAATGCCAACAACTGCAAACTTTATTGCAACAACAACAAACCAAGAGATGGATTGCATTGTAGAAACATATTAACATAACCGACAAAGAAGGATTACAAATAGATAAATATCAAGTTCGCTTGCTTTGGATATTGCTTCATGTTTGCATTGAGACTAAGAGATTTCCTCCGTGTAAGTAGTTTTATATGTTTCTAAGTAAATGATCCCTACTCAAAATCAAAGTTGAAAGGAGTAAGGCATATAGGTTCTTCATTGATGCCATGAATACTTGTCAAATAATGGTGACTCAAGGCCTCTTCAATTGACATGTAACATAATATAATAAAAATGCATCAGTTGACAAGACAATAAAAACTAAAAGCATATAGCATAGATTCTGTTGAAATATTGTAACTTCAAAGAATATTATATTTGTATATTATTTATTCCGGAGATGTTCCATACCTCCGATGTGATTATACTATAAATCCGGAGATGTTTATTCCTCCAAGTTGGTTGTGGTAACTAGGGTTATTAGACCCACCTAGTGGGGGTCGGCCCTGTATGTGTCATGTGGGTCAAAGGGTTATTAGACCACCCTAGAGGGGTCGGCCCAGTTAGTTGTAGTAGGGTATTTAACCCATTGGTTAAATACGAGCCTATGTGTACCTGTGTAAAATACATGTCAGTGTAGTGTATAAATAGAGGAGGTGTGTTCCTCATTTGACACACTCACACACTTGAGGATAGTGCACTTGTGGAGGAGAGGTCTGCTATTGTGGAGGAGGAGATCATGTCTCAGGGTTTCATCTTTGTATATTGCTGGTCATCTATATTGAGGAAGCTTTGCTGGGTTTTCTACCCCATGAGGGTTTCCCAGGATAAATCTTTGTCTCTTGTGTTTATGCTATGCTTGTTGTTTCTTCAGTGATCCTGTATATGCTATTATTGTGAAATGGAATGTAGTGCTGCTATTTTATGTCTTAGCATATTAAATCTTAACATGGTATCAGAGCTAACCTGAAGGAAGACAAGGTATGGCACTTACGACACTTGCTTTACTTACGACAATTTGAAGGTTAGGGTTTTACATAGCAAAAACCAGTCATCGTGGAACTTTCGCTATAAATCCATTTCTGCAAAGGTTCAGGGTTTGAAAAGTTTACAGGTCGAAGATAATATCCCCAGGTACCTTGTGTCCAAAGGGAACCCTCATATTCGTTGTACTTTATGATTTATGATCAGTACAAGTTAGGGTTTCTGCCTCTTCCAGAACTCAGTCAAAATCAGGTGACCTTAGAAAAAAGGTCATAACTTGGGCTAGGAAGATCCAAATGAAATTTCGTAAAAAGTGACAGGTAGTACACAGACTGTACTATCTTAGAAAACTTTTTCAGAGGCAGAAGGTGAACCAGTGACACGTGGCACACCGTACAAGTTCGCTCTCCTGTTTTATCCCATAAACAGGTCACGTTGCAACACTTGGCATAACTCTCTCTCAGAGAGTCCAATTGAGGTCAGACCTGTCAGGATGGAAAGATGACAGGTCAGGCTACTGCAAAAAAAGGGTTTCAGACCCTGTGGAGCAAAAATTTCAGATTTATAGCAGAAACAATCAGGTGCATATTTCTGTCAAAACAGAATTATTTTTGGAGCACCTTTATTCATGGCTTCCGGAATTTAGGGTTTCGGAGAAAGTTAGAAATTTTGGAATCGGAGTCCACGGCTGAATGCTAATCAGGAAAATCAAAATTTAGAGACTAGGATTGAATTTTTTGGTTGGTTGGAAGACCGGGCTTGATCAAACCCCAGTTCGGGATTTTGATCGGAAAGATGGAAAATTAGGGATTCAGCAAAAGTTGGAATTTTTGAAGTCTGTAACCACGGCTGGAAGCTCCTAAGAAAAATAAGAGTTTAGAGCCTTGGATCGAACCTTTTGTTTGGGCAGAAGGGTGGGCTTCATCAAACCCTAGTTCGGGATCCTGTCCAGAAGATCCAGAAGTTTCAAAGGCAATTTTGAGGGGTCAAATTTTGGAGATTCCAAAATTGAAGTATGCCAGTTTGATCAGCTCAGCAAGACATATTCTTTCATCCATTCATAAGTATGAAAGTCAAAGGTTGAATCTTTAGGGTTTCTCTAGCAAACCCTAATCAAGCTCCAGATCCAGTTTCAGGGGGAGTTGAGGCTAAGGCCTTACATAAGAAGACTACAAGAAGTCTCGACAGGTATGACTTAAGGAGGCTCAGGTATGTCTTGAAATCTAATTCTTGATTAAGTTCATGATGTGTTTGTCTTCATATTATTTATTAGTACAATCTTGATTAATGTTAGAATTTTCTTATCACCCTAGTAACAGTATGAATGCATGTGAATGATCAAAGACATTCATTGATTAGGGCTATATGATTGTACTAATGCATTATGATGTTGTGTGAGGTTGATGTTGTCTGCTAACAAGATACAGGTACATCACAAAAGACAAATCAGGTTCCATGACCATGAAAACATGAAGACAAAGACTCATCCATAATCGTTGTTCTACTTACGAGGTATGTATGACTTTTTTATATTATGCTTAACCTATGAGACATGCAGGTTCTAGCTTAGGATCTCTAAATCATTGAAGAGATTGTTTAGGTATGTTGTACATAACTAAGTAGGTATACTAATCCAGGTATGTTTCCCATTAATCTTACCTTGTGTTAGGATCCCTTAAGTATACTTGGTATGATTGATTATGCTTATTCATAAAGTTAGTAATCAAGGGATTATGCATATTATGTCTTTTATCTTGATTGATGATATGCATGAGTAAAAGAAGACTTCCCTGGAATCTTGAATACTAATGTTTATTAACTATAATCATGACCATACATTTTCAAGATTATTTAGAACTATAATGTTTTGATAACATTTAGAACATACTAATGGGTGTATGTTTGTGTATGAGATCATGAGGATGACACTTGAACATGCACAGTGGTACAGAATGAATAGAAGTTCAAAAGACATACAGAAGATCAAGCGGGAGGCAACCACACAAACATAAAAGATAAGTATTTGAGTTGTTATTTGAAATAGTAAATGATATTGCCTGTAATAGGTTGTATGCATATTTGTATTCCTATAATATATCATGGTGAGTGTAAATATTTATAGAACATTGAACAGTATACTACTAATATGCATATGATTGGTAAGTTGGACAAACATTCCATTGTTGCTTGTCTGGAATGAAACCTCTTTGCTGACATGCTGAGAGTTGTGCACACTCTCGATAGTATGTTCTGGTAGAGATGGAAGGCATCTAGATAGCCACTGTATGCATACAGGATATGGGAAAGTGTTGTGCCAAAGTATTGGTCAAAATAGTTTCATAACTATGTAAATGATATCTGTATGCATAATAGGTTATCATGTCAATATGATTTGATGATTATGAAGTATTACTAATCATGTACCTAATTTTGATTTGTAGGAAAAATCATGATGAATGATGAACACTGAACAAGCAATGGATGTTCAACAAGAAGATTTACAAATCAAACAAAATATAGAAGGCTCATGGCTAGAAGATTCTCTTAGAAAGAGGAAGAGAATCATGATGAGATGTTTGCTCCAAGTGGCTAAGATAAGACCATTCTCTTAATGGTGTAATTAAAGAAGAAGTGTGAATCAGGTTTTATATGGGTTCCCAGGATCGATAATCAATTAATGAGCTTAATGATCACCATGGGTGATGTGGATCTCAACCTTTGCTACAAGGTTGAATATGGCTTCTATACACATATGACATGGATGCAAGAAGGAACTCACCACAGAGTTGGAATGATGTTGAGGCTCATATCAGTAGACCCATCTGATGAGAGATGGCACAGATAGAAGACTGTAGAAAAGAAAAATGAAAGATCTTAGATTAATGTATTACTTCCTAGGTCTGGAAGTATGGAAAGGCTCAGTAGGAATCTTTCTCAACCAGAGAAAGTATGCTGAGAAATCTTGAGAAGACTTGATATGATGGAATGGCCACTCTTATGGATTCCAACTTGAAACTGTTAGGAGATGACTCATCAGAGTTAGTGGATATAACTCTGTACAGTCAAATTATTGGGTCATTGATGTATCTAACATATATTAGGTTAGATATATGCTTTGTTGTGAACACCTTGAGTCAGTATCTAGTGGAAACTAGATGTGTTCACCCGAAAGTTGCAAAGCATGTGATGAGGCACATAAAGGATACGATAGACTTTGATCTATGCTATCTTGGAGATCATGACTTCAGATGGCTACTCAGATGCTGATTGGGAAGAAAGTGTATCAGACAGGAAGAACACATCGAGAGGATGTTATTGTCTGGGATTAACCATGATCTCGTGGTTTAGCTGGAAGCAGTCTAGTGTGGCTCTTAGCAAAAGCGGAATATGTGGCTGCTTGCTCTACTAGTTGTGAAGAAGTTTGACTTCAGGTTTGTTTGACTTAGAACCAACTGTGATCCTTTGTGATAAATAGAGTTGTATCAAGATGACATAGAATCTAGTGTTCCATGATAAGTCAAAGATCATAGGGAACTAACAAGATATGACGCGGAAAGGAACTATAAAGTTTGAATTTGTAACAGGTTACCTTTGTACTAACCAAACCTCTACCTCAAGTGAAGAAGTTACCAACCAAACTTCTGTCTCGAGTGAAATTTGAATACTTCTGAGACAAGCTTGGTGTAGTTCAAAAGGACCCTCCTCGAAAGGGGGAGTAGTATAGTCACTGATGATGAGGTTGTCTCATCGAACAACAAGGTCGATGATGAGGTAACCTGTTCTCTACACCTAGATACTTAGAAATATTTAGATTTAGGACTCTTATACTTAGAATACTTAGTTTTACTTATACATGCTTTTAATGTTAGATGTATTAGTAAGAATACATGCTTTTGATGATAGATGTATTGGTGAGAATACATGCTTTTGATAATAGATGTATTGGTGAGAATACATGCTTTTGATGATAAGATGTATTGGTAAGAATACATACTTTTGATGATACATGTATTGATTAATGTACTTGTATGGTTGAGGATACTTGTACTTGTATTGATCAGAATACATGTGGGGATTGTATCATCCTTGAACACTTGTTATAAAGAGATCTGTAGACGTATGGTATCCGAAAATGAAGTCCTTAGTGGACAGGTGGGGATTGGATCATCCCTGGACTTTCAGTCCTAAAGAGAGCCGTAGACGTGAGGTCTCCGAGAATGAAGTCCTTAGTGGACAGTTGAGGGGATTGGATCATCCCTGGACTTTCAGTCCTAAAGAGAGTCGTAGACGTGAGGTCTCCGAGAATGAAGTCCTTAGTGGACAGTTGAGGGGATTAGATCATCCCTGGACTTTCAGTCCTAAAGAGAGCCGTAGACGTGAGGTCTCCGAGAATGAAATCCTTAGTGGACAGTTGAGGGGATTGGATCATCCCTGGACTTTCAGTCCTAAAGAGAGCCGTAGATGTGAGGTCTCCGAGAATGAAGTCCTTAGTGGACAGTTGAGGGGATTGGATCATCCCTGGACTTTCAGTCCTAAAGAGAGCCGTAGACGTGAGGTCTCCGAGAATGAAGTCCTTAGTGGACAGTTGAGGGGATTGGATCATCCCTAGACTTTCAGTCCTAAAGAGAGCCGTAGACGTGAGGTCTCCGAGAATGAATTCCTTAGTGGACAGTTGAGGGGATTGGATCATCCCTGGACTTTCAGTCCTAAAGAGAGCCGTAGACGTGAGGTCTCCGAGAATGAAGTCCTTAGTGGACAGTTGAGGGGATTGGATCATCCCTGGACTTTCAGTCCTAAAGAGAGCCGTAGACGTGAGGTCTCCGAGAATGAAGTCCTGAATGAATAGGCAGGGGATTGCATCGTCCCCGGACTGAGGTCCCAGAATAGAGCCGTAGACTGGGTCTCCGATAATGAAGTCCTGAATGAATAGGCAGGGGATTGTATCATCCCCGGACTGCGGTCCCTGAATTGATCCGTAGACGTGAGGTCTTCGAGAAGTGGGGATTGTATCATCCCCGAACTTCGGTCCCTGAATTGATCCGTAGACGTGTGGTCTCCAAGAAGTGGGGATTGTATCATCCCCGGACTTCGGTCCCTGAATTGATCCATAGACGTGTGGTCTCCGAGAAGTGGGGATTGTATCATCCCCGGACTTTGGTCCCTGAATTGATCCGTAGACATGTGGTCTCCGAGAAGTGGGGATTGTATCATCCCCAGACTTTGGTCCCTGAATTGATCCGTAGACGAATGGTCTCCGAGAAAGTGTTTTTTTTATTGATGATGTGGTTACTTGTATCGGTAGGATACTTGTATTGATGATGTGGTTACTTGTATCGGTAGGATACTTGTATTGATGATGTGGTTACTTGCATCGGTAGGATACTTGTATTGATGATGTGGTTACTTGTATCGGTAGGATACTTTTATTGATGATGTGGTTACTTGTATCGGTAGGATACTTGTATTGATGATGTGGTTACTTGTATCGGTATGGATACTTGTATTGATGATGTGGTTACTTGTATCGGTAGGATACATGTATTGATGACATGGTTACTTGTATCAGTATGGATACTTGTATTGATGATATGTATACTTGTATTGGCATGAATACTTGTGCTAATGATGTGGATACTTGTATTGTTATGGATACTTGTATTGATGACGATGCTGATGATCGTGAGATGACGATGCTGATGATCGTGTGATGACGATGTTGATGATCATGATATGATGATGCTGATGATCGTGTGATGACGATGTTGATGATCATGATATGATGATGCTGATGATCGTGTGATGATGATGCTGATAATCGTGTGATGACGATGCTGATGATCGTGTGATGACGATGCTAATGATCATGTGATGACGATGCTGATGATCGTGTGATGACGATGCTGATGATCGTGAGATGACGATGCTGATGATCGTGTGATGACGATGCTAATGATCATGAGATGACGATGCTGATGATCGTGTGATGACGATAATCGTGAGGATCCAGATGATGATATTATTGTAGCTGTTCAAGTGCTACAGAAGATAAAGACTCAATACTGAAGATGTCGATGTTCCAGTATTGAAGATGTTCCAGTAACTGCTTGAGTTACTGATGATGTTGAGAAAGCTTCCAATGATTTATAGATGTATCATGTATGATGTTGATGACTCCTTGCTCGTGCAGATACTGTTATAATATCCTTCTCGTTAAGGGGGAGTGTTGAAATATTGTAACTTCAAAGAATATTATATTTGTATATTATTTATTCCGGAGATGTTCCATACCTCCGATGTGATTATACTATAAATCCGGAGATGTTTATTCCTCCAAGTTGGTTGTGGTAACTAGGGTTATTAGACCCACCTAGTGGGGGTCGGCCCTGTATGTGTCATGTGGGTCAAAGGGTTATTAGACCACCCTAGAGGGGTCGGCCCAGTTAGTTGTAGTAGGGTATTTAACCCATTGGTTAAATACGAGCCTACGTGTACCTGTGTAAAATACATGTCAGTGTAGTGTATAAATAGAGGAGGTGTGTTCCTCATTTGACACACTCACACACTTGAGGATAGTGCACTTGTGGAGGAGAGGTCTGCTATTGTGGAGGAGGAGATCATGTCTCAGGGTTTCATCTTTGTATATTGCTGGTCATCTATATTGAGGAAGCTTTGCTGGGTTTTCTACCCCATGAGGGTTTCCCAGGATAAATCTTTGTCTCTTGTGTTTATGCTATGCTTGTTGTTTCTTCAGTGATCCTGTATATGCTATTATTGTGAAATGGAATGTAGTGCTGCTATTTTATGTCTTAGCATATTAAATCTTAACAGATTCAATGTCCAAGTGTTTCCCTTCTCCAAGACTTAAAACCATCCTCGAAAACCCAAAAATAATAAAAACTAACCAATTATAGAAGTTGACCCATATAATACCTATGATACACTTGCTTGGCTCGAATACAAGCATTTTCAAGTAAATCTACAACATCCCCATCCAAGTTAGGAAGATTCGGAGCAAAAGGTTGCTCAAGGAACTGTCAAAATATTGAGTGCATGCACCACCTACAATATGATACCCTGGTAAATTAGTAAATTTGTTTTTCAATACATTAAAAAATAGAAACACCACGAAGATGTCTAAAAAAATTCAATACCTTTTGCCTTAGGGAGACTCTATCAAGTGAGATGATACTTTTCAGCATAATGTAGAATATGAACATATCATATGGGAAAAGGTAAGAGGTTTTGAATGTTGAAATAGAATCCAAAAATATTTGAGCTACTTTCTTGAAGTTTCATGTAGACATACAGTAAAGGATCTCATACACCTTCAAGATGACATACTTCTTAGCTTTATCAATTTATTTTGAAATTAAATCAAATCCCATGGAAGAGAACCCAAGCTCAAGGGTTTGGAAAAATAAGTCCATCTACTAGCCTACAACAACTATCTTCCCCTCAGTAAATTTGATTTGCTCCAAATCCTTTTCCTATAGAGATAAAATGAGCAAGGTTGACATGTATTCCATCACTACAAGAATATTCATAAAACATATTTTGAAATTATAAATTCCTATAAAATGTACAAGTATCACACAGTTATAATATACCTTCTCACTAATGCCTATGTAATACAAGGATTTGGCTAGATGTGCCACTCATACTTCACTTTCAGCTAGATTCCGATCTACATTAATAACCATGCAAGCATATGAAATGATAGTAAATAATTTTCCTCTAACAATAATGCAAAAGAAACTAACTAGTAAAAATTTCTCGTGCAATAATCTTCCTATGAATGATAATTCCTTAAGATAGAGCGATTTTTCAACAATTCTAGTAAAGATAGATAGACAAGATAATTTATTAATGTCCAAGAGATGACCACAACAAAGTAGGTCACAAATTGAAGAAAGTCCTGCACCATAGTGTATTAGATGGTTGTTTGGGCATGGTTGAATTTGGTTTAGTTTTGATGACTTTGGTTGTTTGGTTGACTTTCCTTGTTTTGGTTGACTTTGGTTGTGTAGGCTTGGTTGTCTTTGTTTTACTTTGGTTGTTTGGGCATCGTAGGATTTGTTTGAATTTGTTTGGGCATGGTTGAGCTTGTTTAACTAAGATAGAAGTTAAAAGATTAACAATTTTATAAAGTAACCTTTGATTAATAATTTTACAAAGTTATGTTGTATTTAAAGTTGATACTAATATTTTATAATATTAATTGCGCCGAGAGGTGCTCTACAGCCCAGTATGGGGGAAATCTTGTGACTCAAGTGTTTGTCGAGTTTGTCGAGTAACAAAATAATACAAAGTAAACAAAAAAAGAATAATACAAAGTAAAAAGTAATAAATATTATGTCGGCCATAAACGAAAAAGAATAATACAAAGTAAAAAGTAAATATGAGACTTAAACTAAAGACTTTAGAACTTAGGATTAGGTGGTAAATATTATGTCGGCCATAAACAAAAAATAATAATACAAAGTAAAAAGTAAATATGAGACTTAAACTAGAGACTTTAGAGCTTAGGATTAGGTGGTAAATATTATGTCGCCCATAAACAAAAAATAATAATACAAAGTAAAAGGTAAATATGAGACTTAAACTAGAGACTTTACTTTTTACTTTTAATACAAAGTAAAAAGTAAATATGAGACTTTAGAGTGTTTGTCTAGTAACAAAATGATACAAAGTAAACAAAAAATAATAATACAAAGTAAGAAGTAATAAATATTATGTCGGCCATAAACAAAAAAAAAAATACAAAGTAAAATGTAAATATGAGACTTAAACTAGAGATTTTAGAGTTTATGATTAGGTGGCTTAGGTATTGCACTCAAGGAGCTATTCAAGGAGATGTTTTAACCTCAGGAGATTTGATCCCTCTCGACACTTGATAGAGCCTAGGATTTGGATCTAAGCTAGTATTAACATCAATGCAATATTATTTTTCAAAACAAATTATAAATGTAATATTAATATTAATGTCTTAACATTATTAATATTAATATGAATTTTTATAATATAAATATTAATATCAATAATAATAATAATCATGTTGTTATTAATAAATAAATATTTTTATTATATATTTTTTTAATTTAACTATTTCACCATCACTTGAAATTAAAATAATAATATATTATGTAATTTAGAAAGAAAAAAAATTATAGAATGTAAAGTATTATCTTGGGCGAATTAGAGGGAGAGGGCTTATTTTAGGGGCGATGGGACCTCCAAATCTAATCAAACAAGGGCTAAATGGTTATATTTAGGGTCTCTTTATATATTTTACGGGGCTAATGTGCCATTTATTAAAAATAAATATATAAAAATTGGGATAATCATAGTAAATGATGGTTTAATTAAAAAATGGCCCAATAAAAAATTAAAACCCCTAAATTTAGCCCATGGGATAAGATTAGCCCCTAAAATTTTCCCTGAATGGTTGGACATATTGAAAGTACTGCTGCAATATACCATGTTACAAGTGCAACAAAATTGGTCACAAGGCTCAGGATTGTGGAAATTCAAGGAATACTGTGAAATGTTGGATAAAGAAGGCTGATAAATTTTTTGAATCAAACAGTAGAGGAACCATCAATAAATGTCAAAAAAGAGATCATTGTTGCGAAATGGTTTGAAGGAAGAAAAGGGTGATTACTAATGCGGGTCCAAATGAACCTCTCAAAGAAATAAAATGAGACTTTGGAGACACACATGTCTCCACCCTAGCATGACACTGAAGACCATTAGTTGAACCCATCACAGTAGGGCATGCATGCGACATCGTAAACTACAACAATGGGGATAAGAGTTAGTAGGGCAGTGGAACGAACAACATTAATTACTCAAACATAAAAAATATCAATGATAGGAAGTGGTTAAATGTATTTGGACAAAACAAAATCAAGTCAAATTTGCACTTTCTGATTTTTGAAATAAATCAAATCCTGACAAATCTACAAAGAACGGAAATCATTAATTAAGACGATTATAAATCAAGAACTAAATGCTGAGTCCAAACTATTGCGTCTATTGATAATAAGATCTATTGTTTATGCAGTGATTACCGAAATAACAACTGAATATCATGGCACCCAGAAGCAAATGCAGAACCAATTAGAACCCATTTGTAAGAAAGACAAAAGACTCTGAGAAGACTAAAAAACCCGAACTTGAGTATATTCCATCCCAAAAACCCGATGCGCTGAATGTGACTCTACTAGAAGTAGAAGACACTCAGTTGCAAGATTGAATGAGAACTGAAGGTGTTCTTGTTGAAGGAAACCTACATGGCGTATTGCATAAGTTCACTTTTGCGGATCATAATGTTGTTGATGAAGAAAAATTTCCAGGGTTAGCTATAGATAAGTATATGGACAAGAAGGAAATATCAGATCCTAGGATTCTGAAAGTGATGGTACTCAAGGAATGGGAATACAAAATTTCAAAACCTGGAGTGTTAAATCTACTAGAAATACCTCATTTTGGAAAATATTCAAAGTAAAGATGTGTGTTATGTTGCTACTATCACAGGTACATGATCGGTATTTATGTATAAACAAACCTATTCCAATAAATTCCAATATTATAGAATAAATTACGGGATTTCCCCTAGTTGGAGAGGACATAATCCCTGTAATGAGCAGAAGTAAAGAAAAGGATTTGGGTAAGAAGATGGATGAAAAATATGGAACCTAATGAGCAAGGAGATGATTCTCAGTCACACAGATAAAATATGAAGCTGTAAGGTTTAACGCATAGCTACTGGTGTGCAAATTGTTCCAAAATAATCATCAATATCATGTCTCAGCAACAATCATTGCAGCGACAAAAATATGTGTCGAAGGTGTTTAGATGAATTGGTCAACTTTTATGTTGAATGAGTTTCGTGAAGATTTTCTAAAAGCACAAGAAAAAGGTAACCCCTTTCATTATACCAAGTTATTAATTTGTATTTATCTCCCAGGTTGGAAGGAACCCGAAGGAAGTCAGTTTTTCATTAGAAATAGAAAACCCTTTCAAGCTACAAGGTTTGTGAATATGTGGGTCTTTGAAAATAAGGAAAGAAAAAAGAAAACAACATCAATTTCTTCTTATACAATGACGAGATCTAGTTCATCCTGAAAAATTCTCCATGGATATCTCCTCATGTTGTTGAAACTTACAAAGGAAACATACACTTCAAGATCAAAATTCATCACACCTATCTACAAGCAAAAAGGACCCCAACAAACGATGGTGTCCTACTCTATTCATATGTTCTAAAGAATACATTGCAAAAATTATTCGAGATTGGGATGCAGAATGAAGGGTTCCATTAATTGAAAATGAAGAAGTAGAGCAACTGAAACAACAGAAGAGACAAACAATTCAGAAATGCTTACCAAGCCAGTGCAACAAAATGTGCAAAACAAGAAGAGAAATGAAATGGTTTCGAGGTGAAGGTTCCTCAAAGAAGAAAACAAATGTATCTGAACCTGACTCGGCCCAACCAATGACAACATAATACCTTGAATGAATCAACACATAGATAAAAAATACAATTGAAGAGACAATTAAAAAACATAAGCACAAAGGACGAGATTGAAGATATTTCTACACAACAAAGAGAAACAGTGACGAAGATAGATGAACAATCTGGAATATTAAATCAACTAGAAAAGAATATTTGGGGAGAATAGAAAATGGTTGAGTCAAATCAAGGTAGTCTGACATCTCCTCCCACCAAGTCACTGAAGGATATAGAGCTACATCAAATGTTGAAGATCTCATCTGTAGCAATGAAATTTCCTACCCAAATGCAAAATGAGGTAAGTCATGTACAATTAATTTTATCACAGCTAAACTTGGATGAGTTACATGAACTGCATACGTCTGCTGCACAAGAAATAAGAAGAAGACATGAAGAAGATGTGGTTAAACTAAATACATGTCAAAAGGAGAAGAATGTGTGTAGCGAAGGACCGAAAAGGAGATAACTACACATAATACAGTCCGGCTATAAAAGGAAGCAGAGGAAGCAACTACACAAGGTATATTGTTAAAACATGAACTTGACAAAGAACAATAGGATGTCTCTAGCATGCAAAAGATAGTAGAAGAAGTCTACAACATACTTCCAGATACTCACAAGAATGAATAAATATCCTAAGAAAGAAATATGATCATAATAGGAGAATTCATTCAGAAATTATAGACCAAATTTAAAAGTCAAGCATCAGAAACGTATCTAGGAGTGGAAAAGGAATCTGGAAAGAAAATAACTGCAATTGAAGGCCTTAAAACTATGGGAGTAATATGTACAGAACTACATGAAGAGAGTGTTCAAATATGGACAAATCTAGTTGAGGATCTAGTTGAGGATGAATAGCTGAAACAAGTAAATGAGAGGCTACATACAACACAAGACCTAGAACAAAATATTCTTAATAGTCTAACTAGTCTTCCAATAGTAGAAATGACTAGTAAAATGGGAGACTGCAAAAAACAACAACAAGAAGTGAACAGGATACGTGAAGAACAACGAAAAGTTATCGAAAGACTTGGGCCTTGACAAGAGGAATATTTCAGCATTATAGAATCTTGTCCTCTATTGCAACATGAAATTAAGGAGGCAATCAATCATTTTTTTGAAACGCTAAAACCAGTTCACCATGAGAAGTCAAAAATGGTTATTGCAAGAAAGAAAGAAGAATTAAAAGAAAAATTTGCATCCATAACAAAAAATATACAAAATATTAAATCTATCATATAGGAACACAAAAGCAACGTAGCATGATGACATGGGGAGTTATCCCTGGAAGCAGTCAAGCTGAGGCCAGCAAAAAACATATTAGAAGAATCTACATAGCGCAAGAAATGGCACCTCTTTGCCATTGATGTCAAAGGGGGAGAAATGTATGAAGCTGAGGCATGAAATGCACATTAGATCCTGACACACATCAGATAGGAATATGAATAATCCGAGACATGAAATGATGCATGAAGTCAGCGTGACAAAACAAAAAGGGGGAGAATTGCAGACATCAATGGAATAGTATGAAACTACAACAGACGTGAAAGAGTGTGAAGAAGATCACTTGGAAGAATCGCAGATAGCAAAAGAAACAACATGAAGCTACAACAGATGTGAAAGAACATGACGATGAATGAACATATGGTATGTGCAGATGCAACAGGAAGTAGGGAGATTGTTGAGCATTGATTGTCATTGCTGTCAACTAAAGATGATGTCAAGGATTTGTTTATCAACTAATGTCGAAGAGGATGTCAACTTATTCATTCCAATTCATTGATATCAACTGAAGTCAAAGTGGATACAACATTCCTGCATAAGTATGAAGAAGTATATGGAAGCTACTTTGAAATAGTACATGCGCAAGATGAAGAAGAACATGAATACCAGAAGTATATGTGCAAGTGGTGAAGGTGACATATAGATATATATATGCAAATTTGGAGTATATATAGAAGTGCATTTAGTCTGAAGATGTGAATCAAGGATACAACATGCATGACAAGTTTGAAAAAGTACATAAGAATATACATCATGAATATCTAATTAAAAAAGGAACACAAGTAATGATCATACATAATTTGGTTCCTATGTATAATTCAAGTCCGCTAACTCCACATTCACATGGTATCAACCAAGGAGTTGGTTGGACAATGGTACATGTGCTCAAGTAGCCAAGGAGTTGGTTGGACAATGGTACAAGAGCTCAAGCAGCCAAGGAGTTGGTTGAACAAATGGTACAAGTACACAAGCAAGCCTGAGCAATGCTTGGTTAATAGTTGGAAGTGTGCAAGCAGTTATTGGTTGGACAATCTTGAAAGCGTACATGCATATCCAATTAGAAGATGCTTTCAATAAGTGAAATGTACACAAGTTCCTAGAAGTGTACAGTGGTTGAATACCATCTATGAGAAAATTCCATAGCCGACGGTATAGTAGGTGCTAAATCCCCACAAAGGATGACAAGGAAAAGGATAAAGACCCACTTAGAATAAGTTGGAGTATGCATAGAATTTGCAAAGTATCAATGCACCAAGGGCACATTACCCATGAGAGGTGATGCATCACAAGTCATAGATGCATCAAGATGAAGTGTAAGATTGCACACATACCATAAGGCAATGATACATTAAGAGTGCAAAGGTACACCACCAAGGTGTAAAGTACCACTAAGTTTTGGACCTTGAAGGTGCTTGATACATCAAAGATGACACATCAATAGCGTAGATGATAACACATGGCATATGCACAATCTGTGAAGTATGGACGAAGGATGTCATGACCAACTTGTGAGGATACAATCCATGCAGGACATGTATAAATAGAGATGCAAGTTGGAGATTGAAAGTAAGCTTGATGGCGAGAGTATAAGAGCTTCGAGTGCAAGTTTTGATTGTTTTTCGGGGCATCAAGGGGCTCATGGACATAATAGAATGATCTAGTGAAGAGTTGAATGCGCACCTATAGTAGAATGAATATTTGATTGTGCACAGAATGATGGGATAGAACTGTGATAAATGCACGAATACTAAAATGATGAAATACTAAAGTATGCGCAAGTGTCCGATGTTTTGAAGAATAGTATTGCAATCAGCATGCAAATAGTCAGATATATTACAGAAGCACAAAGATAGAACCAAATTTTTATCATATATTGCGTATATGTCTAGCGTATGCATATGAACACATGTGAAGGTGTATGAAGTTGAGAACTCCATCTGATGCGCAACAACATAACAGTAGTAGGATCCGATAGGCCTGTTAGCACTCAAAATTTCTCCTTTGGTTGTGGAAGGAGATTTCCGAGGTAAACTTTTCAAACCAATCTTTAGGAGGGAAGCTGGCTTCTTTCCTACCAGATAGGGCTCTCTCAATAAATAAATACAATTGCCAGAAATATTTCAAAATAATATCATTTAATACTGCAAATGGATGAAACACGGGGATACCATTGGGCATGGAGTCAAAATTAGGATCTTTTTTTAAGTAAACAGAGTCTAAACAATATGATTTTTACAAAGGCAAGGTAGTTATTCTTTTACAGTCGAGTTCTTGCTTGCAGGTGGCCTTTGAAGAAAAATGGACAATCCATTAATATTGGTAACTCAATAAAGATGAATCCAACATCAAATTTAGAAGAAAATATTTATGGATACTTGAATCCCATAGATCAGAGCATAATAAAACGAATTCTAACCTAATAAAATATCATCCAATCATGAAAGAAAAAATAATGAAAATGAGATAACGGAAAAAAGCATTCGCATGAGATGAAGGAAAATACAGGCTGTAAATAAACAACACATGAATCTTTGCTCCGAAAAATTCTGCTCAAATTTGTACCATTTATATTAGTGTTGAAAATTCTCAATACAAAATATTTTTGTCTTATTACCATTTCCAACCTTGATTACATTGCAAAGCATGTATTTATACATGAAAACGATTCTTGAGCCAAAACCTAACTACTTATTTCCAAAAATAGAAAACTTCAACTAACTTATTACATATTAGACTATTTTTGTGAAAATTTTAATCTTCGTAATATTCAAAATATACCATCTTTCTATCTTCTTTATCAAATGCAGCTCCAGTACATATTCTTGTTCAGACAAGAGTCTTTATGTGTGCAAATTATACTTCATTCTCCCATACATTTCAAATTTTTTCCACTATTCTATAGAAGGGATCTCATAACTCGCCATTTATTTAACCAAAACTTTCATCTCCACATGATCTACAAGAGATATAGGAGGTAGCTTTTCTCCTATCATCATTAACTGATTCAAGATTTCAAAATCAGCTGTGATCTTCTACAATATTAATTTTCCTATCAATACTTGGGTCATGCCTTCAAACTTTTGATGATCCATTCTGATTTGGAACAACAAACCTTTATATTCATTTTGGTAAATTAACTTGTTCTCTTCATTCCAAAACGAAGGGAGTCCTTTCTGAATTAAATCTGTAAACAAGTTTTTGAAAGAATCAACCTGTTGTTTCATTTGGTTTATCTTTTCTTGGACACTATCAACATGATGATGTTTTCCAATTATTCATCTAGCCCAAGTTACTACTACAATTCTATTTTTAATTCCCAATACCTTTAACTCATATTTTGTCAAAGTATTAAGAAAATCAATTATGTTTTGAGCTGTATCCTTTGGTTTTTTATCTAAATGTTTTCTCATGGCTGTACAACTCTGTGTACTTTCATTTACCATTGTTTCTCTAGTCTTCATAAAATTCAGAAACGGTCTGAATTTTCCAGCTTCAGTTATTATCAAATCCCAAATCATATTCTTGGAACCCTACAAAGGAAGCTGCCCTGTAACCTAAGAAATCAACTTTTCATTATTGTCAAGCAACTCTTTATTTTTATTTTCAAGCTCTTGTCTCTCTTCCTCTTTCTTCTGGATTTCTTCATTCAATTTCTGATTTTCTTCTTTTAGGTTGACCTGAGACATAGATTGAATTAAATTTTTTGTGCTTGTCTCTTCATTCTCTTATCATGCTCCCTCTTTTTCCTGTGTTGCATGTGTTTGTTTCCTTTTCAAATCATCAGTTTGAGCTATAAGACTCAGTCTTTTTTTCTCCTAGCTCACTTCATGTTCTGTGAATTTGAGCAGCTTGGCTTTACAATCATCTAGCTCTTGAGAAAGAGTTTATTTCTCTTGTTCTAAAACTGTTAATTCAGATGCCTCAATTAACCATGTTGTTGGAATTTTGAGCTTCTTTTTCAGTAATTGGATTGCATTTTATTTTTCACTCAAACGTTTTTTAGCTACTTGACCCTTATTTGGATCACCATCTGTTTGCACCAAATCGACCTGTAGTTTCTTTATCTGTTGTTGATGGGCCTTCTTTTCAATCTTTTCCTATTTCAATTGAGTTTCCAACCTATAAACTGTAGATTGCATTTTTTAAATCTTCAAGGTAGCCTTCATTAATTCTATGTAGATTACTTCCCCAATTTGTGTATGCAAATGGATTTTGTCTGGAATTGGTACCTTTTGCAAATTGATCTTAATATCTGTAACCTTTTCATTTGAATATACTGCTAAGTTTAAGGTATTTTTTTCATGATCCCTGATAGTTTTCAAGGAAATGTATTTATCTAATATACCTCTAACTTTAGGAAACAATTTATTACCTTTCTCAAATGAATCGTTTTTTATCCTGGCCATATTTGATATATAATTCAGCCCTAGACTGATATTTATCACTAGAACCTGCATCTTTTGCTTCAGCGAATTTGTAGTCATGAACTTGCACATATGGACCTTGAAAATTCTCTTTTTCCTTTCTTTTCTTACTTTCCAGTGTAACTATTTCTTTTTCTTGATCCAATTTTAGTCTTTTTATTTCTCCTTGCTCTTCCACTTCCATGTTAGAGGTCTCATAAAAACTTCTTTTACAAGCAATTTCTATTTTGTTAGGAGTAGGTGTTGTAGATATTTCTCCCTACGGATAGGTAGAAAATCTCTTAGGTTAAAGTAGACTTCGACTGACTTGAAACTAAGATAAAAAGATAACAAATGCTACCTTGAATTCCTAGATTCAAACAAATGCTTCAAGATTATATTATTGAAAGAGATAGAAGGGATTTAATCTGACCTTTGATTTAGTCGCTCGTCCTAGTTATTGCTCCAATCCTCAAGTCCTCGCGAATGAGCCTGTTGGGATGAATCAAAGTACAAGCACATACAATATTTCTAGCAACTTGAAATATATGTTAGAACATAAATCTACAATAGAAACAAATCATGTAATTGAAACAACATCAACACACATCATTTTGGAAACAAGACAAGTTATATTTTTATTGCAAACTTGAAGTTACTTACAATGGTTGCTTGATGTCCAAGCCAACTCCCAACTCCAAGTGCTTTCTCCTCTAGCTATCTACACAAAGATCTAAGACCATAGGTTTGATATCTCAAAGAGTCCTCCCTTTTGCTCATGGAAGGCCTCTCTCTTATAGTGTGTAGGAGGATTAACCAACAAGAGAGAAGAATGGATCTTGGGAGTGTTTAGTGGATCAGACCCACTAATCTGAGAAGGTGTGTTAAGATCGAAACAGAGGTGTTAATCCATAAAAATCTCTCAAAGATCAAGATCCCACAAGTCATGGAAAAAAGGATAAAAAGAGACTACCGCGCCCCTAAACCTGAGCATAGGGCGGTAGTACCGCGCTCAAGGAAAGAAGCATAACGCGGTAGTACTGACTACCACGCCCCTAAGACTAAGCAAGGAGCGGTAGTGTTGATAAATAGGTCTCAGTTGGGTTTTTCAGGTGACATGAAGGATTTGTCTTTATGGGTCATTCATTACTTTTCCCTTCTGGGTGTTTTAAGCAGCAAGGGAAGTGTCGTCAAATGTTTTTATTGTGAAGATGAGACACTGTGAAATATAGAGGTATAACAGATGCCCCCTAAAGTGTGAGGTTAGAAGAGACTGATGGCCGAAAGAATTTACAAATACTATGCACAGATAGCATTGAGGAGAGCAACAAGGAGCTAAAACAGAAACAAAGTGTCAGATATACTACCAAGGTGGGCATTCCCATGCTCGGAAACAATTGACTCAAAGCACGGTTGCCGACCAATACATTGCAGATCCATGAGTACTGAGATGATATAGAATGTAAACAAATCATGGCTACTATGAACAAGCGTAGATCCATGAAATAGTAATGACATAGCCATGACCAATACATAAGTGGATCTGTGTGACAATACAAAAGGAATTTCCATCGCAACCTGGACACAGTCAGAATACAAAAGAATGTCCAAGGTCTTCTACCCGATCGCAAACGATACGAATCTAGCCATGTGAATACAAGGTGTTGAAGTCGAACATGGTAGAAACCATTTGATTACTGATCAATGATGTGAACTATTAACAAATGCGAGGGAAATCACCAATGATGACGATGATCCCCGAGGTATCTATAGTACATCTCAACGAAATGCGAATAAAGGAGTTGATGTCGAGCATCCGAGAGATCATTCGATCAGAGGTCAATGATGTAAACCTACTGTCAAACACAAGGAAACCTACCATTGAGGCATGCAGGTACCAAGGTACTAGTGGTTGATTCCTAAGTCTGATTCCTGGATAGTGATTTGGTGTCGACGGAAATAGACTCGTCGAAGGTGGGCCATAGTGATTCCCACATCATCGACACAAAATCATAATGAGAGGTGATGTGAAGCAATGGAACAAAGAAACATGTACTGACACAGTGGAAGTATTGACACAATGGATGACTTGGAACAATGAAAACCCTTTGAACATATAACGGCATGAAACAGAACCTGGCAGCAGGGATAATTGATAGCAGGGGATAGACACCAAATGAGTAGGCTCGTGTCCAGAGAGACGACTCAGGATGATGACCATAACTCAGCAAGAATAGATACCCAAAAATAGACAAGGGACAGACGCATGCCATGTTCAAAGGTGATGATTGACAAGCTGCCAACAAAATAAACTCGACTTGTTTCCCATTTTCCCCCGACATGATGGACGTTACCTCTTTGTTGTTTTACGAGCTTGAAGAGGATAATAGATGCTCGGTATAGCTCATCTCATAGAAGAGTCCGATCTCACATGTTTTATTAACCTAAGAAAGGAGGGGTTCATCCCAAGGTGGGTCCTTTGATGTCAAATTTTAATGAGTCCAAGGAAGGAAAACTCGGTAGTTTTTCACATTTAGAGAGCCTAAAAAACTTAAGTAAGGCTCCAAAGTGTAAGTTTTCATAAATTTAGTCCCTCGATCCCAAAAAAGTGTAAAAAAATTCCGAGAGAACTCTCCCAGTAAAAAATTGATTGAGGTATACCTTTCTTGTAAATAGTCTAGACGGGCCGAAAAAGGGGTAACCTATCACCGAATAGATGACCTTTCAAATACTTTTATAAGTGTGAAAGAGCCAAGATCACTTGGAAATCTTTTCGAAATGAGGGAGTCTAAAAAGAGCTTAAAGAGAACTCCAATGGTATTTTTCGTAATTTTTAATTATTCTGGTCCGAAAAAAGAATAAAATACAACCAAAATAATACTTTCCTCATTGTTTAACGAGCACGAGTAAAGTTGACTAAGATCGACACTGTTTTATTGAGTTTGACAAGCACGACACGGGTGTGAAAAGCGCTTGGAATCTTTTTCAAGTTTTAATCCAGAGCACAAAAAAGATAAAGTAGGCTCAAAATGAAGGTCAAAATGAATAAATAAACGCCAGTGTGAACATCTCAAGGAGACCCTGTCAAAAAAGGCTCATGGAACTAGATATTAGCAATGTGAAATGAGTTTTAACCTAATAGGATAAAATAGTGAGTAAAAAATAAATGTAAAAGTTATATAAACAAGGAGTAAATATGGAAAGTTACCATTTCACTTGTTCATTTGCTCAAAGAGGAAATTTCATCCATTGGAGGGCAAAACTTCAAGAGTCCATATGTGGAGATCCAGAGCACCGTTTCAACAGCCGTCTGCGCCAAGTAAGAGATTTCAAGCCCCTCTTTCATTTCATAGATTAAAAACTTGATTTCAATAGGTAAAAATCGATTTTTAGGCAAGCCCTTAGGGTATTTTTTAGTGCCTACAACTACCGCGCGCTCGCTTAATCGGGAAGCGCGGTACTGTCAGGAAATACCTCCCTATAGGGTTAAACATGGGCGCAGTAGTGTGGACTACCGTGTGGTTAGGTTTCTCCCAGGAGCGGTAGTGGCGAACCTTAAGGAAAAAAATGTCATTTTTCCTCAATTTCTTGCTGAGATCAAGTTGTCAAGTTGTGAATGAATGCTTCTTGTGAATTTTTGCAAGTGTTTGCAACTTGTTTGGGGAAAAATTGTCAGTTGGAAAGAAAGGGAGCATGAAGAGGATGATTTACTAGCTGAAAATGACCAAGAGACTTTAACTGCACTGCGGGAATGTGGGTTATTGAAAATTTTCAAAACCAAAGGTATCTGCAAGCAAGCAAAACTTCTCACCCATATTATACAAATGTGGGACCCTAGGATTCAAGCCTTTCGAGTTGGAGTGCATACCCTTGATATTGAGCTCGAGGACATTTATTTTCTCATAGGTATTTCAAAGAGAGGGGCCCAGGTGAACTTGACAGGATTCACGACCTCGGAAGTGAGCACTGATGCCTTGATTGCTCGCTACTGTCGTCAAGGTTCTGGGAAGAAAAGTGGTAAGGTGGTCATCAAGGATGTTGTGGAACTTCCTTTCAAAATTGTGTTGTTTACCATCACACATGTAGCAGGTAGTACGAGTCCTCATCAAGCATCCTGTACGCAAATGAATCTTGTTGTGGACTGTATGGCACCAACACTGTTCAACTGGTGCGAAGCGATGTTATCCAATCTCAAGGAGCAAGTGACCAAGTGTAGAAATGGAGAGAACCACCAATTCGGGTATGGGAGCATTTTGGTCACCTTCTTCTTGGAGAGGGTGCCACTGTTGCGTCCGCAGCTGACCATGCCCGCCCATCCACCCACTGAGCCACAGATGGCTCGATAGAGTGAGTATGCAAGATGGCTCGAGGGGCCACAGCGTTTAGCTTTTGGTGAGGACTTATTTTCATGGCTCGAGGAACAGATCGTGATGATCGAGGACTACCCCTATGCAGGGGTGGACTTCTGCGAGGATATTGACTTGGAATTGCCTGAGGATGAGGATTGGGATAACACAGGTATGACCTTCATTAATGTATTTTTTAATTTTTTGAATATATGATTTTTAATTATTTTTTAGAATGTGTGAAAAGGATTTAATATATGTATATGTGCATGTCGCAGATCATGTACCACAGAGACCTACAGGCTATTCGTCGTTATTCCGAGGCGGTATCGAGCACCGAGTTGTTTCGGAGGGGGAAGAAGAAGAGGAAGAAAAAGCGGGAGGGGTTAAAGACATAGAGCGGAACCTACAAGGTTTGACCCATGGGGTTCCAGCTATGTGGATGGATGATGTTCCTCTGCATCTTCAGCGGCATACCGTAGGTATGCCTAGACGTATTGGTATTCTCCTATGTAGGGTGGCCAGAGCCATAGTCTGCTACCACCAGTGGCGCGAGGAATCTGAGGAGGATCGTGATAGATCTCCTAGGTCTCCTTAGATAGTAGTATTTTACTTTTTTGCGGCATGTACACGATATGTAGGCTTGAGAGCCAAATTTTTGTATGGGATTGGATCCCAAATTTTGTCTTTTGAACACAAATTTTATGTATTTGAGAAATTTTTATATGCAGTGATATATATACATGGACCTACTTTTATGATCTATTTATTTACAATGACTTGTATGTTTATTTCATGATGTATTTTTTTATGTATGGGTTAGATGCCAATCCAAAATGTAGTTAGCTAATGAATCAGCTACACAATTGAATTCCCTTGGTATGTGTTGATATGAAATATAATTAAAAAATCGTTCCAAGAGGCGTACCCTTCGAAAATAAGTGAAGTAAGATAGGATCGCGGATTGCGTAGATACAATTCAAATGGGAAACCACGAGTTGGGAGTCTAGCAAGACCGATAGGGAGTCAATTCCAAGGGAAGAAACCTCTGTTAAGAGTCCAATGACTGCATGGTACTCTGCAATATTGTTGGTTTTAGGACCCAAGCAAGTGGCTCCTGAAGATAACAACTCACTAGTGGGAGAATAAATTACCCATGCTGCGGAAGCGAGGTTCTGGGTGTGTTGGCTCGCACCATCGGCGAATCCGTAATAGGCAGACATCTACGCATAAAAGCACAAGTCAAGGTAAGTATGGATACATGAGATCCATGCATGCATACAAAAAGATAAATGAAAACAACCTAGGTACATTATGTACAAAAAGTGTCTCGCGCAGGATGAACCTACTCTTAGAAACATTTGAGGTACAGCCCGTTGCGGGGCCGTGCCAATGGTATGCCATCACAATCAACAAGTTCATAGGCTCCTTTCTCCAAAACACATTTTACAACAAAGGGGCCGTACCACATAGACTCTAGCTTTCCTTTTCCAAGTTTGTCATGCATTTGGTCGTATGTGAGTATGAGGTCACCTTCGTTGAAAACCCGAGGTTGAACGGATTTGTCATACTATGCTTTGACGCATTTTTTATAAGCTTCATTGGATAAAGCAGCGTCTCAGCGGGTTTCATCTAGCTTGGCTAGGTATAGGAAGCGTTCTTCTTCGGAAGTGGTATGGGGAAGTAGCTCTATGGCTATCTTAAGTGACGGGATTTCACATTCAATTGGTAAGATGGCTTCCAAGCCATACACCAGTTGGAATGGTGTGAATCTGGTAGCACTTTTCATTGAGGTTCAATATGCCCATAATGCCGAAAAAAGAGCTGAGTGCCAATTGGACTTGTGAGTAACCACAATGCGCTGAATCATACGTTTCAAAACTTTGTTAATGGATTCGACTTGGCCATTAGCCTGTGGGTAGTATGGGGTTGAGTTTTCATGGAGAAAACCTAATTTGGCGCTCAGTTCTTCAATCATATGGTTCCTGAAATGGGAGCCATGATCGATCACGATGGATTGTGGGACTCCGAACCTAGCTATGATGTGGTTGAATATGAACTGTGTTGTTGTTTTACCATCTTCAACATAAGTAGGCATCGCTTCAGCCCATTTTGTGAAATAATCCATAGCTACTATGACATAGCTATGCCCCCCGGCCGAAGTGGGTTTACAGTGCATAAAATCTATGCCCTATTTGGAAAAGGGGCCGATGGCAATAATAGGATGAAGTGGAGCAGGGTGTGAGCATGTCTTACTATGAAAGAATTGACAAAGTGGACATTTCTTAACCGTTTCAATGTAGTCTTTGAAAATCGAGGGCCAGAAATATCCCACTCGTAGTATCTTCTGGGCTGTAGCCATCCCAAAGAGATGACCACCACATGCTCCAGCGTGGCAGTCATTAAGAACGTGTTCGGTCTCGTCTAAAGTTAAACAACATCGAAGAACGGTATCAACACCACGACGGTAAAGGGTATCATTGATTATAAGGTAGTACTTGGCATGATGTCGGATACGTCGATGTTCATCGCGGTTGAGGTCAGGGAAAAAACGTTGGGTTTGGAGATATAGTAGAATATCCCTATACCATGGGTCAGACGTGCTAATGAGGTACAATGATTCATCGGGAAGAGAATCGATTGGCTCAGGTTGCTCAGTAGCACGGGGAAGATTACAAATCAACTCGGCAAAGACCAAAGATTTCTTGGATTTGGCTTTGGCAAATTCCAAGTCAAACTCTTGTAGGATGAAAATCCAATGGGAATATTTTCCCCCAAGTACTTGACGTGTGAGGATATAGTACATTGGATTGAAATTTGCTATGATAGTGGTCTGGTAGAGCAGAATGTAATGATGAAACCTCTGGACAGCGAAGATTGTTACCAGAGCCAGTTTTTCAACATGTGAGTATTGAGTTTCGGAGTCAAGAAGACTCTTGCTAAGATAATATACCACATGTTCTATGCCGTTAGTATCTTCTTGGACTAACACCATACCGATGGTGGAAATCGAAGCTGCGAGATAAAGAATGTAATCTCGTGTGTAGTTAGGAGGTTGAATCACAGGATCCTTAGTTAAGGTTGCCTTTAGATGATTAAAGGAGCGTTGGGCTTCGTCGTCCCACAAGAAGGGGGTGTTCTTGTTTAGAAGACTCATGTATCCTTTTTTTATCTCGGCGAAATTGCAAATAAAACGACGTAGAAAGTTTGTGTGCCCTTGCAAACTTTGAAGTTCTAGTATGTTCGTGGGGGAAGGCAAGGCTAGAATAGCCTCTACTTTCGCAGGGTCTAATCGTATACCACTTTTGGAGATTATGAATCCCAAAAGTTTTCCAGCTTCAACGCAAAAGACGCATTTGTGTGGATTCAAACGAATATTGTAGCAATGGCACCTAGCAAAGACGGCGCCTAAGTGATCAGGATGATATTCCCTAGTCTGAGAATGAGCGGGAAGGTCATCAAGATATGGTTCTGCAATATGTTTGATATCGTGAAATGCGTACGACATCGCCCGTTGGAAAGTTGCCCCGGCATTTTTCAGGCCGAAAGGTAGCTTTCGATCTACAAAGATTCCCCATGGGCAGCTAAAGGTTGTTTTATGCTGGTCCGCTGGGAGTATCTCGATATGATTATAGCCGGAAAATCCATCCATAAATGAAAAGATGACACTCCCAGCGCAGTTATCGATGATCTGGTTGATGAATGGAGTTTGGTAGTTGTCCTTTGGACAAGCTTTGTTCAAGTCACGGTAATCGACACAGACTCTAATCGTACCCTGTTTCTTGGCTACGGGAATGATATTGGATACCCATTCTGTTAATGGGACAGGATAGATAAAACCAACACGCAAAAATTTTTCGACTTTTGCTTGGATAGTGGCTTCCTTACGGGGGTGGACGGGTTGGAGTTTCTGCCGAACAGGTCAGGTGCCAGGAAAGGTTGGAATCTTGTGGACCATGATAGATGGGTCTATTCCTGGCATTTCTTCATAACTCCAAGCAAAAACGTCGCGGGAAGTTTTAAAGTAGGTAGTGTAGAACTCCATTTCGATGGGAGTGCATGTCTTGCTAATATGAATGTTTTCCACGACACCAGGCTTCACTAAAATGTCAATGGGAGTGGTTTCCATAAGGTTGGCCAAGTTCCCTTCAGAAAATACTTCATCGAGCGAAGTGAGAAACTTGATTTGAACCATTCCAAGTGAAGTGTTGGATTTTGTATTAGGCTCAATCGTTTGGATGGTGGGGAAAGAAGATCGATGATGGAAATCCCCATGGTGGTTCATCACTGCACATAACCTCCATAATTGTTTCGTCAGTGGGAAAAATCAATGTGAGAGGATCGATAAGTGGTGGGGATGAATGAGTCTCAGACGAGATCTGTGCCACTGTGTGATGGGTAGTAGGATCGACTCAATCGGTGGCTGACTGGATCGCTTCATATGCTGCGCGGTTCCCATTTAATGGCATGGAGTTGACGTAGTTTTCAATCTCAGTGGGACTCGATATCACCCAAGAATCATTGAAGGGGGTGATGTTCGATGTTATCATGTTGACTAGCTGAACAGGGGACCCCAGCTCTGGGAAAAATCCAATAAGGGAGGAATCCTTCATAAGACCAATGCCAACTTCTTGGAAACGGTACTGAGGTTGATCCAATAATGGGACGGTGTTGGTGGAGTTCAGATGAGAGTCTGGGATACAGTAATCCAGCTGATCTATGGTGATAATCTTCCCTTCATGAGGAAATTGTATGATTCGAAAGACAGTAGATGCTATGGCAGTCATGGCATAAAACCAGTTCCGACCAAGTAGAATATTGTAATCTAATGGTGCATCCACGACTTCGATGTGTACAGATACTAATTTTCTCCCCAGTTCAACACCGATCACAGGAATGAGTCCGTAGGGTTGAAAACCATGTCCGTAAAATGATCTAATAGTAGTGGGAGACGTCGTGACTTCGAGTGAGCCTAAGGCTCTCCAACATTTCAAAGACATAATCGACGTGGAAGCACCGTCATCTAAGAGAGTGCGATGGATGCTATTTCCATGGATTTTTGTATGAACCTGGAAGGCTAACTGATGGGAAAGCCGAGGTTTGACATACTCCAAGTTAAACATGATGCTGTTTGAAGTATCCAGGTCCACTACCCCCAGTGCTGAAAGTAAGGTTCTGCGCTGCATAGGGAAGTGTTGGAGAACGTTGAGAGTCGACATTATGCAAGGTGCTTGAGCTAAATCCTCAACAATGTTGTAATTTTGGGCAACTCGAGCATTGGGATTAAATGTCGCCTTTCGTATGGTGCCCTTGGGTGGGCGTAGCACTGTGTCTATAAGTAGTCTCTCGATGTGGAGATGGCCATTAGGGGGGGTGTGAGAGAAGGATATTCAACAGGAGACTTGCCTTTGGCTGTTTGTTTGAACTTGGGGGGTTTTCGTACATCTTTGAACGAATGGTTATGTGAATCTCTTCATTACTTGTCATCAGGATTTCGCGGTTTGCGGACGTCTCTCCACGAGGTGGGTTGTTCGTGTTGTCCCTTGTTGGGGATTCTTGGGCAACCATTTGCTATTGCTATTGAGGGAAAGGGTCGATTAACATTGCCGGATGAGAGGATCCTTCAATGAATTTGTTGACTTCATCCTTGTAGGTACAATCACGCGTATAGTGATCGTCTTGACAAATGAGGCAAGGGAACTTAGATTTCCGGCGTGGTTTAGGGTCGTTGTGAGTGGGTTGAGTTTTGGGGTTCTCCTGTTGGTTAGAAGTATTCTTGGATTTTCTGCGATTGTTCTTCTTCTTTCCTCCAGATGGTTGTGACGTAGATTGAACTATGTTCACTTCGGAGGAGATAGCTGGAGAAGTAGAAGCTTTTGGAGCAGCCTGGGGTGGAGCGGGGGAAGCAGGAGCTTGTTGCCCCGTCGATTTTATGGTAGGCTGGGCTTTGACTGAACCGACAATACCATCGATAGGGGGTTTAGTGGTAGGATTGGTTGGATTAGTAATGATGCGGGTGGCATGGGGAAAAAGTTCATGTAAAGTGCCAGATTGGGTATATACCCAATCCGTGTACTGGGAAGCCGAGATGGCTTGTTCCTCCGTGACCGGCCCACACATAGCAATTCCCCTGTCTATGGGAGGCAAGAATGACTTTGTGAACCAATCAGCGAGTAGCTGATCTGGAATGGGTGCCTTGATTAGCCTACAGCGTCGACGCCACTCATGGATGTGGTCCGAGATATCCGTATAAGTGGTTTGACTCAACGAGGTTAACAGTTCTGTTCCAGTCTCATACCGGATGGGAAGATGGAAATGAGTCAGAAACTACATAGACAAGGTGTTAAAATCATGAAAGGAGTGTTGTGGCAGCTCGATGTACCATTTTGCTGCCATGTCGGTAAGCGTGCACTGGAAGATCCATAGCCGAATGGAATCGTCCATCAATGAGTTGGATGAACACCAAAGATGGAAGGTCATCACATGGTTCTTGGGGTCTTCCATGGGCTTGGCATTGAACTTAGGAATTTCCAATGGAAGTTTGGCTGGGATAGGTGGCAAGTGAGGTTCATGCCATATAGGATCATTAATGAGCCTCGACAAATCAGGTAAATCTAACGTGGCCAAGAAACGAAGTTGACGGTTGGGCTGCGGGTATGAGTAGTAACTGTACGGTGCAAGAATGCTTGAGGGGCCTTGCATAGCATATTGTTGCATGTTGTACCCATACATGTTTCCCGCAGGGTAGTGCTGGAAGTTATGGGGGTAGTAGGCCATCTAGTTAACCAGTTGTGTGTTGGAAGTCATTACCTGACTGGGAATCATAGTGGTAACCAGTTGTTGGACATTCTGCTGAGTGGGGATGGTGGGTATGGTACCCTGGGGTTGTTGTGTCCCAGGAATGTTTGTTGCTCCTTGTTGGGGAATGGTTCCCTGGGGTTGTTGGGTCCCAAGAATGTTACCACTACTTTGAGTAGGTGGAGGATTTCCCATACTAGGGTTAGGGGGTGGCTGCAAGAATGGTGTCCATGTAATATGGGTTCCACCCTGATGAAGAGGTGGAGGTTGAAGAGATGGGTTCCATGGAGTTGTTGTAGCCGAAGGGTAGGGGAAGCCAGAATTCAAGTTGGGGGGAATTTGAGATTTCTCCCCAGCTAGGTTCCAGTTTCCAAATAATGAGTAGCCCCGCTCTATGGGATTTGAGATCCCCAAGAAGGAAGTATTCCTGACGAGGGATGTTGAAGATGAGGCCCAGTTGGAATATTGGGGTTAGGTTGTCCGCTTCCAGATGTGTTATACATACCAAACTGAGAAGATGCTACTGGTTGGGAGGGTTGTTGGATGGCACCAAGGGGTTGGCCTCCAAGTAAAGGGGCTTGTTGAGCCGGTGGGACAAATGGAGGTGTTGGTTGAATTGTCCCGCTTTGAGTGGTGCCAAGGGGTTTCCCTCCAGCAGGTGGATTGGATGGTCCTATGGGAGGGGGTTGGTGACTAGGAGCAGTGTTCCCAACAAAGGGTTGTCCTCCTGTAGGCTGGGTTGATGGCCTGCCAGGTGGGGATTGGTTGTTGGGATTAGTGGTTCTGATAGTCGATTGTCCACCTCCTGAAATGGTGTAGATAGCCGAAGGTGAACCTCCGATTAGTATGGATGATCCAGCGGTATGACTTGATGTTCTCTCGACACTAGAAAGATGAGATAGTGTCAATTGGACAATGGCGCCAAAGGTGCCGATTTGTGGAGGGGGTCTTCCATGTGTGACAAACGAGAACGGAGAAAATACTAGGTCATCCCTCATAGAATGTGCGCCAAACATACTTGATGATAGTAAATGTGGAGAATTTAACCGAGGGGTGTCGGGAGTTTCATCCATAGTGTCTTGAACAATAGGAGGACCATTGAGGACTAGGTCTGGGTTTGTATCCTGGAAGGGGTTGAAAGTGCGAGCAGGGTGTTCAGGGTCCAGAGGGAAATGAGGTATAGTAACATCTGAAGGTCCGGAGCCATATGCATAGGAGTGACGAAACTCTGTGCTAGACAGAACATTAGGATCTCGGTACTCGGGAGGACGGGTAGCAGGGGGATATCTAGAAGTCGTCGAGAGCATTTGCTCTATATCATGTTTAAACTGTGTTGATGCTAAAGGGGAGTTAGCTAGACTAACCATACTATACTAGATCGAGGCCATGATCTCGTGTCCCGAAGGGATATTGGGGAGGGATACCATATGAGGTATGTTGCTGGAAGAACCAGTTTCCTGTGGATGAACACTTGATGGCGTAGTGATAGCAGGCGGAGGTTCCTCCTGGGAAGCGAGAAAGTCATAGTCAGATTCAAAAGGTGTATCAGGAAGTTGGGTTTCTTCAATAACTTCGACGTATCGACCTGGGACTGTAATCAATCCAAATATATCTTGGTCGGATCCTTTGGTGGTACCAATAGATCCTTCCAGAACATCATAGAAAGTATCTAGTGGAAGGGTAGTGCTGACATCGGGGATGATGATGGCCTCCAGTCTAGTATCTTGGGCTGTACTAGTTTCAGCCGCTGTAGTGTTGTCCACTGTGGCAGATATATTTGGAATAACAGTGGGTGAAGTGACAGTTGGAGTCTCAGGTGTATTAGTGGTTGTATAAACTGCAATGGGTTCTAAGACCATGCTATCAGTAACAGTTATAGGCAGAACTGAAGATGTAGTGTGGATCGGCAGTGGAACGTTCCCTCGACTAGCACCGCGACCGGGAGGGGCGGGAATACGTGATGTAGGTGGACCAGAGGTCCATGGTGGTGGTGGTGGGCTTTGTCCCTATATTCTTCGTGACCTCTGTGGTTCGAACATACTGGTAGGAGTAAAAAATCCGGGGGTAGTCTCGTAAGAAAGAACTCAAAAACCCTAATGCAGCCGAGTATGCAAAAGGGGAGCTAGAAAAAGCAAGGCTCTCAGGTAAAAAATCAAGCTCTAAAACTATACTAAGAACGGTGTTGCAGTAAGCGAGCTGAAAATAACAATGGCCAGAATCCCAACAAGCAATCACTAAAAGAAAAAATGACCCTCTATGAAGATGAGATAACAAGCAAAACCTCCTAACTAAGAGCTAGAGACCTCAACAAGTTGTATCCTTCGCAAGGTGATGAAATCCAAGTCGAACAATACAACGTGAGAGACCAATAAGAGAAGGATATCCCTCTACTAAAATGGATCCTGGGAAAAAGAGCCCTAGTAGAAAAGTCACTAAGCTACCTCGTTCATGACATGATGGAAAAGGTTTTCGGCGCTTCTGCTTTATCACCCTTGTATCACCAGTATGGTGGCCAGAGAATACAAGGAAAACAATGATCGAAGTTTCCTTAGGGCTAAGTGGAGTGCGACATTCCACAGAGTCCATCCGGTTCTCGATCTCACGGCAGTTTAACCCCTAAAACAACATGAGGCCCCTCCACAAATTGGTGTATGACCGTGTCAACAAATACTAGAGTATTTTGGTACCCTAGAGGACAACAACTATGTCTCAAATGATAATGGCAAGGGGGAATTATTTGGATTCCTATCCCCAGTGTCCTACCTAACTAACAAAATCTTTTTCTCCTCAAGTGAGGTTATGGTGTGTTTAGTTAGGGGGTGTAAATTTTAGTGGTTGTATTACTCAATCGGGTAAATGGACGTGAAACTTGGTGATGTTGTGACGACCCAAACCATGCAAATGATAATGAATCAAAATGAGCCTTTTATTTGATGAAATCTAGCTACAGAAAAGAGAGAGTTCTTCGATCACCATGCATGAAATTTTCAAAAAAAATGAAAAACCACATCAAAAACATAATTTTGTTTTCTTTTTTCGAGTAAACCAAACTGAAATAAACACTTTTCATGGATCTACAACTATAATGCTTCAAAATGAGAATTTATGTGGAAAATTTGAAAGGTTCACTTCCTAGTGCACAACAATATAACTAGATCGTTTCAACCAAAGCAACACAAATGTTCTCAAATGACAATTTCCAATATGGATTGTAATAACGATAATGAAAAAGATAATATTTATAAGAATAATGTGATTTTAAAATTACATAATCCAGTGAAACATGATAGTAATAATAACTTGGTTATGATGAAAGGAGCAAACCAATGCAATTAAAGTGAAGAGGTGACCAAGTATGCAAATAATGCCACTAACTCAAAAAATAATCAAACTCACACCAAGAGATAAACAAACCACAAATAACTGTGCAAGGGACAGGATGCTAGTGAGCAATAGGAAAAACCAATCTGAGGGAGAGAAGGTCAGGGATGACCTATGAAAACCAAACAGGAAAGAAAAAATCAAAAAATGTAGACACTACCGCGTGGTTTATACTGGATGATACGCGGTACTGGTACACTACCACGCTTTAAGGAATGCACGTGGTGTGGTACTACCAGAGGGAGTCATAGGGGCGCGGTACTACTGGAAAGGGTGTAAAAATGCAACTTTTGAGAAAAAATTTGAATTCTCCAGGGGTGTCGCAGGCCCAGGGGACTCATGATCATAGAGGGAGAAAAGATCAGGGAGTAGGGGTGAATAGAGGTCAAAGAGACCAAAATCCAGTACTGGTTTGAAAAGAAAGAAAAACCACGATCAAGAATGGTTGAAAGTGAAATGAATCAATCAAATGGGGTTCAAACCAGCGGATTCGCCAGTTTTTGTTGTAGATATTTCTCCCTACGGATAGGTAGAAACTCTCTTAGGTTAAAGTAGACTTCGATTGACTTTAAACTAAGACAAAAAGATAACAAATGCTACCTTGAATTCCTAGATTCAAACAAATGCTTCAAGATTATATTACTGAAAGATATAGAAGGGATTTATCTGACCTTTGATTTAGTCGCTCATCCTAGTTATTGCTCCAATCCTCAAGTCCTCGCGAATGAACCTGTTGGGATGAATCAAAGTACAAGCACATACAATCTTTCTAGCAACTTGAAATATATGTTAGAACCTAAATCTACAATAGAAACAAATCATGTAATTGAAACAACATCAACACACATAATTTGGGAAACAAGACAAGTTATATTTTTATTGCAAACTTGAAGTTACTTACAATGGTTGCTTGATGTCCAAGCCCAGCTCCAAGTGTTTTCTCCTCTAGCTATCTCCACAAAGATCTAAGACCATAGGTTTGATATCTCAAAGAGTCCTCCCTTTTTTTCATGGAAGGCCTCTCTCTTATAGTGTGTAGGAGGATTAACCAACAAGAGAGAAGAATCGATCTTGGGAGTGTTTAGTGGATCAGACCCACTAATCTGAGGTGTGTTAGGATTGAAACAGAGGTGTCAATCCATAAAAATCTCTCAAAGATCAAGATCCCACAAGTCATGGAAACAAGGATAAAAAGAGACTACCGCGCCCCTAAACCTGAGCATAGGGCGGTAGTACCGTGCTCAAGGCAAGAAGCATATCGCGGTAGTACTAACTACCGCACCCCTAAGACTGAGCAAGGAGTGGTAGTGTTGATAAATAGGTCTCAGTTGGGTTTGTTAGGTGACATGAAGGATTTGTCTTTATGGGTCATTCATTACTTTTCCCTTCTGGGTGTTTTAAGCAGCAAGGGAAGTGTCGTCAAATGTTTTTATTGTGAAGATGTGACACTGTGAAATATAGCGGTATAACAGTAGGCACTAACAAAGTTGAAATTTTTTTCAATGCCAAAGGATTGATTTTGAAATATTAGAGAATTCTATATCCGACTCATACTGTAGTAAATTTTCTTTCCCAACTAATCCTTCAACCTCCTGGTGATCAAAATCTTTACTTTTATTTGGTTTCCTTCTTTTTGATATGATGTGGTGTGGATAATAGTTAATAGATGAATCCTTCTTGAAATTCATCATCTACAACAGCTTCTCTACAAATGGAAGATCATTTATATTCTTTATAATAAAAGTACCAACCTTCAAAGGAAATTTGATATCATAGGCCTTTTTGAAACTTGGAAAATGCTCATTCTAAACAATAATTTTTTGTCTGATGAACTCTAAAGCAAAGACCCTCGGTGTCAAAAAGGAAGGTAAATTATATGGTTCTCTGATAAAACCATAGAGCCTAATAACAATATGTTGTTTCAACAAGAATCAATCACCTACAACTTTCTCTAGACTAACTTTGCAACATGTCTTTCATCTTTGGCAAAACTCTAGGCAATCTTTCTTCAAAAATTGGTCCATATATCTCTAACATCACAAGATTCATGAAATTGAACATATTTTTTTCAATTTCAGCTGTAAAAACTGCTTCTCGAAAATGTAGAATTTCTTCACTTGAATATAAAAACATCTTCATCAAGTATTATTGGAACTTAAAGTGTTTCGTAGTGTGGAAATTCACCAACTGAGAATGGATATTATCAACCAGGAATTGAACAAATTTAAGACATAGATACTGACTAGACTCAATCTTAGGTGAATATGAACTCAATCTAAATAGTAGACTCAATTGGACTTCAGTGACAACTTGCTCATTATCTAACCCTGGAAATTGACTGATTAATGAAAGGACTAGTTGTGAATTTTCATCAAAGAAGGTAATATCTAATTGAAAAGGTGTATTGTCAATTGAAATGTCAGGTTTGAGACTTTTTGACAAAAAGGCTTGTTTAACTTCAGGTATGGAATGTCTGTATAGGTCAATCACTTTTTCCTCGGTGAATTCTTATAGGTTTTGGGAGAAGGATAGAGGTATTTCTAAATATTTCTTAATCACTGAGGAATTTATAGGACACATGATTTTCATTCTCTTTGAATCCATAACTACTCTTTCATCTTGGGAATAATTCTTGGCACACCAGGATATAAAGACCGGGAAACCTAGGGTTTGTTCTGGAAAAACGTGAACAAAATGAGATACATGAATGTTATGCACATTTATACCTTGATTCTACAAATATCCCAACTTGTTCTTTATCTCATTAATTGTGCTTTTAGTCATAATAATTTCAAACACATCCCTGTTCTTGTCTTCAAGAAGTTCCTCTAAATTTTCAAATTTCCCACTCTGAACCTCTACTTGAGTCTGATTTTCCATTGAATAAGGTGTTGAAATATCTGTAAGAGTTCTGAAGGCCTACTTGGAAACACGTGAGATGGGAAAAGGTTTGTTCTGTCATGTTCCAACCGCACGCGACACGTCCAAATCGTTCAATGTCAAATGACAAGTGTCGTATTTCTCATGCACTTTGTATTTTATAGCCTCCTAAAGTGGTTTCACAACCATAGAAGGTGGTTTCCCTTACCACCTTTCCAACCTGCGAAATAATGCTACACTGACACGTAGTGGGTAGTTTTAGATTTTGCAACCACCTACCACTTCTTTCGTTCGTGCAATTTGGTGGTGCGAAATCAAAGTGATTCGTTGATATTCTTGTCGATTGATGGATGACTGCTGATCTATTTCTCACTTTAACATTAAGTTAACTATCATTTCAGGAACTTTACTATGTGTTAAATACCCTGCATATTTTCCCAATGGAAACTGCATCCACATCCACCATCAATCTTATTGTTGCTTTAATCTAAAACATTGATCTACAATTACTCTACAGAATGCGCCATTGCTCTAATTTGAAACTGATTTTTCTTTCAGCATCTTGATCATATTGAGATATCTCACATTGGGATTTGGTGGCCATATTTTTTATTCTTTATCCCATTATCCCGCGGTCATATGGGGACAAACCATAGAAACACATCCTTATCATTATTTTTCACATTTCCCAAAATCCTTATAAAAATATTGTGTCAACAACTGGCTCCAAATGGGGATTCTATCCTCCCAGTGAGGTATTAAAGAACCTCGCAGATCAATGTTATTTATCCATTTTTATCTCTTCTTTATTCATATATACAAAAACTTTTAGAAAAACAACAACATATATACTACTTTATGTACAAAAATCACCTTTCTATTTTCTATTTAAGAAAGATAATGTTTGAGGAATCTTCCATTTACAGGACCTCCTCCAATGAACTCTCCATTTTGATTTTGTAGAATGAAAGTATTATCTCCTTGATAAGCAGTGATAACATATGGTCCCTTCCACAAGTTTTTAAATTTTCCATGTTCATTTCATTTCTTGCATCCCATTTTAAAACTAAATCATCAATCTAAAAATTTATTTCTTTGATCTTCCTATCAAATGTCTTTTTCATTTTTTCATGGTGTAGTTGGACTTTTTCATATGCTTTTCCCATCATCTGGTGTAATTCTATCATCTAAGTTAACCTTCTCTGTGTTAATTTTTTAGAATTTACTTCACTCTGATCTAGGATCTTAACTGAGAGAACAACATGTATAGCATATCTACAACATATCAATCATGGACACAATAATGCAAGAACACAAGAGACACAGAGTTTACTTGGGGAAAACCATAAAGGTGAAAAACCCCAATAACTTCCTCAGAGATAGATAGAGCAATGATACAACCCAAGCATAAGAGATAGACATCTCCTAGAAGCAGCTTCTCCTCCTCCACAAGTGCGCCACTCTCCCGAGAGTGTGTGTGAGAATAGAATGATCAAATAGAGTGCCTCCCGCACTCTATTTATACTTGACTTGACTTTCCTAATAACCTTTACTAGGTCGGCCTTAACTTAACCACATAACATAATGCTGACTGGGCTGACCCCCAATAGGGTGGTCTAATAACCCTTTGACCCACATGGCCGAACCCCACTAGGGTGGTCTAATAACTCTTCGACCCACATGATTTATACAGGGCCGACCCCAACAAGATGGTCTAATAAGCCATTAAGTATAAGTTACGACACTTACAATATAAATGAAGACACTTCCGTATAGAGGAATAATAACGTCTCTATAACAATACAATGACTTCCGTATAGAGGAATAATAACATATCTATAGGAATACAATATACATAAATGTGAAATACATTCCGAAGTTACATATACATCAACACTCCCTCTTAACTAGGAAGGTATTTCTCGACACAGGTCTTATAGCACAAGTCTTCTTCTCTGAATCATCATCACTGGATAATTGTCATCAAGTCATCGTCATCGCCATTGCTGCTGCTATCTCAATCAATCTCTGAATCTACTCGTCATAGGAAGTTCTATAGAGCCATCCCTTTTTCATGCTGGATGTAGGCCCACCACCTACAGGTCTTCATCATCAATGGCCATACTATGGATCCCATAATTGATTACGTGCGTCAACAAAACCTAGCGTAGACTATAGGTTCTTTTACATGTTGACCTTCGCAAAACCTACTCAGAGCATCCCAAGATGTTACGAGCAAACCGCTCTACCTGTCTGGATCTCGATAGAGCATCCCAGGCTGTTACGAGCACACCACTCTACCTGTCCAGATTTTAAAGGATCTTTTCTATGTGAAATTTCGTAAAACCTACTCAGAGCATCCCAGGATGTTACGAGCACACCGCTCTACCTGTCTGGATCTCGATGGAGCATCCCAGGATGTTACGAGCACACTGCTCTACCTATCCGGATTTTAAAGGATCTTTTCTATGCGAAACTGTAGAAAAACCTAAGAAGGGCATCCCAGGATGTTACGAGCACACTGCTCTACCTGTCCGGATCTCGATAGAGCAACCTAGGATGTTACGAGCACACCGCTCTACCTGTCCGGTTTTTAAAGGGTATTTTCTATGCTACCTCCACAACCTATCCACGGCCATAGAGTATCAAACCGATACTCACCATACATCATCCTGATGTACATCATCACATGATCAACCTGATCATCATTATACCATCAACCTCATGCGTATCATCTGGAGCAACATCCTAAAGCTCGTCATTTGTGATCATCCTAATCAAACAACATATCCATCTGATGCATACAAAGTATCTACCTAATACATATCATCATACATGATCTACCTAATCATACAAATGCATCCATATGATATACATAATGCATCCACTTGATACATACATAAGTACATTGTCTACCTGATCATACAAGTATCCACCTGATACATATACAAATACATGATCTACCTGATCATATCCATCATCCAACATGATGCGTACATACATACATATAAATGATCCAACTGATCATATAGAGCAGAAAATAGAGCATCATCCTAATGCTCATCATCCAGTGCTTACATCCATAGCCATGTGAAGGATCATCCTTCCACCATGCTTGGAATGGCTTCAGCAAATGTGTCCATCACGTCTTCCTTGAAGTGTCGTCAATCTGAAGAATGCCAAGCCTCTCTCTGAAGTACTTGAACTTCACTCTAGCTAGTGGCTTTGTTGGCACATCTACAATCTGCTCATCCGTCACAATATACAGGAGCTTCATTGCTCCTCTCTGCACCATATCCCTGATATAGTGATATTTGATCTCAATGTGCTTCGACCTGTCGTGGAACACCGGGTTCTCATATAGCTTCACACAACCCTGGTTGTCACAAAAGATATCAGTAGTCTCCAGTGGGAGATCAAATAACTCTTACAGTAGCTTCCAAAGCCATACTGCCTCACAACTAGCCGAACAGGATGCAACATACTCTTCCTTGGCTATACTCAGTGCTACGTAGGACTACTTCCTACTAAACAAAGAGATCACACCTGATCCCATACTGAAGTAGCACCCAGATGTGCTCTTCCTATCTGTAGCACTGCCTACACAATCTAAATCAACGTAACCCTGCAAGTTAAACTTTTGATTTGCTTCATACTTGAGCCCATAATCAACTGTACCCTTCAAGTACCTCAGAATATGCTTTACATTAACTAGGTGAACACTCCTTGGATCCATTAGGAACTGGCTCAATGTGTTCACTACAAAGCAAATATCTGGTCTCATGTTCGTCAGGTACATCAAGGACCCAATCATCTGACAATACACTATGACATCAACTGGATTAGATGAAGCATCACACAGAAGCTTTATGTTTGATTCCATAGGTGTGGTCATGGCCTTGCAGTCCATCATCCCGAACCTCTTCAGGATCTCTACTGCATACTTCCCTTGTCTAAGGAAGATCCCATCTACACTTTGTCACACCTTCATGCCTAGAAAATAGTGCATTATCCCCAAGTCCTTCATCTCGAACTTGGCAGCAAGCTTCCGCCGTGTATCAGAAATCAATCTATCCTCACCTGTAACAAACAGGTCATCCACATACAATAGTAGTATCACTAGATTGCCTTCCTCAACCTTGTAGTAAAGGTTGGAATCCGCTTTACTCTTGGTAAAGCCCAAGCTAGATAGAAAGTTGTCTATCCTACCATACCAAGTTCTGCACATATATGACTTCCCGTCATGTGTGTCAAAACCAAGTGGTTTCTCCACATACACTTCCTCTTCGACTACACCATTCAAGAAATCTATCTGGTGTATCTTCCATTTCATCACTGCAGCCAGAGCAAGTAATGATATGATGGAAGTGTGTCTGGCTATAGGTGTAGAAGTCTCTTCATACTCAATCCCTTTTTTTGGGAGAAGCCACGAGCTACAAACCTCTCTTTGTATTTCTTCATGCTACCATCTTCAGCATTCTTGATCTTATAGATCGATTTGGAAGTCACAACAAACTTCCCTTCAGGTCTTGGGACTGCATCCCAAACATCATTCTTCATGATCAACTAATACTAGCATTCTTCCATTACTTCATCCCAGATCCTGGGAACTTCAATATCTTCAATATATATCTTTGTTGCTGGAACAAATGTTGTAGTCCCTCTTTTGTAGGTGACGATATACGATCTTTCCTACACAACAAGTTAAATTGCATGATTAGAAAACATCTCATAGTTTTCAGAACAAATTATTACACATAAAGAAATATGTCATACAGTCATGCAATTATCTTAGCCAATGCTTCAATACAACATTTATCCATATCCCGTAACTTTCTAGATGCCTTCCAATCTCTACCAGAACATTGTTAAGAGTGTGCACAACTCCCAACATGTCAGCAAAGAGGTTTCATTCTAGATAAGTAGCAATGGAATGTTGTATAGTTCCATAGGCCACTTACCCATGTATATTAGTAGTATACTGTTCATCAATGCAACTATTCTAATATGCATAATACACAACCTAATTCTAGGAACATGAGTATATACATTATTGAATAGTATTATTTGAACAATAAAATATGCAAGGAATGATAATTCAAATACTTATCTTTGTTCGTTTGTTGGGTTGACTCCCTCTTAGTATTTGCTTCTTTTCTGCAACTCCATTATGATGTGGATTGTGAGAAGTACTGGTCAACTCCCTCTTGATCTTTGCTTCCTTGCAGGAACAACTGGAGTGTGCTCCCTCTTGATCTTTGCTTCCTGGATTACCTGTCCTTGAACTTATATCCATCACTATGCATGGTTATTAATATCATCATTGTGTTATTCTCGAGGTCTCATACATAATCACACATTCATTAGTATAATATTAATACTATCAAAACACAATAATCTTAAACATGTATAGTCATGATCATTTCAGACACAGATAATAAACATTAGTATTCAAGGTTTCAGGGAAGTCTTCTTTTACTCATGCAAATTCTTATTTGATCATAGGACTCTTCTAGTTAGTTAAATCATCAATCAAGATAAGAGACATAAAACCCTTGATTACTTACATTTCTAACTTTATGAATAAACATAACCAATCATACCAAGTATACTTATATAAGGGATCCTAACACAAGGTAGGATTCTAACTTGATATAGGAAAAACATACCTGGATTGGTATGTTAGCTAGTTATGTCTAACATACCCACATGATGTCCTCTTGTTCTTTTCAATGACTTGTGCTAGTAACCTACATATCTCATAGGTTAACCATTATAGAACCAAGTTATACATACTTTGCAAATAGATCTTCTAAGTGATTCATGATAATGGATGAATCTTTGTCCTCATGTCATCGTGATCATATGTTCTTGAACTAGAACATGATTTGTCTTTCTTGGTGTACCTTTCATGTTAGCAGACAACATAAACCTCATACAACACCATAATGCATTAGTACAATCATAAGTGTCAACACCCTAATCAATGAATATCTTCTATCATGCATTCATAATTTTATTAAGGTGATACGACAAGTCTAAATTTAATCAAGATTGTACTATCCATAATAACATGAAGACAAACATACCATAAACTTAATCATGAACAAATCTCGAAACATACTTGGATGAGTCATACCTATCGAGATTGTTTGTAATCTTCTTATGTAAGGCCTTAGCCTCATCTCCCTCTGAAATAGGAACTTCTTCACTTATGCAGGTGACCAATCCATTCTCTTCTAGGATTAACCCAATCCACTTGATTTGCAGGAACTGGATCTGGAGCTGGATTAGGGTTTGTTAGAGAAACCCTAAAAATTCAAAATTTGAATTTCAAACTTCCGAAAGGATAGAAATATGCGCCTTGATGAGCTGATCAAGCTGGTATACTCATAATTTGAAAACTACAAAGTTTCACCCCTCAAATTTGCCTTTGAAACTTCTGGATTCACTAGACATGACCCCGAACTAGGGTTTGATAAAGCCCACCCTTCTTCCCAATCAAAAGGTTTGATCCAAATCTCTAAGCTTCTATTTTTTTGAGGAGCTTCCAGCTGTGGTCACAGATTTCAAAAATTCCCATTTTTGCAGAAGCCCTAATTTTCCACTTTTCCGATCAAAGTCCCAAACTAGGGTCTGATCAAGCCTGGCCTTCTACCCAACCAAAAATTATGATCTTGGTCTCTAAATTTCTATTTTGATGAGTAGCATTCATCCGTGGTCTCCGATTACAAAAATTCCAACTTTATCTGAAACCCTAAATTCCCGAAGCCATGAATGAAGGTGCTAAAAAATAATTATGTTTTGACAGAAATATGTACCTGATTATTTCTGGTGTAACTCTGAAATTTTTGATCCACAGGTTCTGAAACTTCTACTTGTGGTAGCCCGACCTGTCATATTTCCAACCCCATAGTTCTGACCTTAATTGGATTCTCTGAGAGAGAGATATGCCAAGTGTCGCAATGTGACCTATTTATGGGATAAAACAGGAGAGCGAACTTGTACGGTGTGCCAAGTGTCACTGGTTCCATTTCAGCCTCTGAAAATGTTACCTGAGAAATTACAGTCCCCTGCAATACCTATCACTTTTTACGAAATTTCATTTGGAGCTTCCTAGCCCAAGTTATGACCTTTTTCCTAGGTCACTTGTTTATGACTCAGATCTGGAAGAGGCAGAAACCCTAGATTGTACAGATCGTAAAACACAAAGTACAATGAATTAGAAGTTTTCCTTTGGACACAAAGTACATGAGGATCTAATCGTCGACCTGTAGAAGTTTAAGATCTGAAAACTTTTTCAAAATGTATTTATAACGAAAGTGCTACGATGACTAGTTTTTGCTATATCAATCCCAAGCATCGCAAGTGCAACAAGTGTCATACATGCCATACCATGCCTTCTTTCACGATAGCTCTGATACCATGTTAATTTTTCAGAATTTACCTCAATTTGATCTAGGATCTTAACTGAGAGAACAACATGTACAACATATCTACAACTTATCAATCATGGACACAATAATGCAAGCACACAAGAGACACAGAGTTTACTTAGGGAACACCATAATGGTGAAAACCCCAATAACTTCCTCAGAGATAGATAGAGCAATGATACAACCCAAGAATAAGAGATAGACATCTCCTAGCAGCAGCTTCTCCTCCTCGACAAGTGCGCCACTCTCTCGAGAGTGTGTGTGATAATAGAATGATCAAATAGAGTGCCACCCGCACTCTATTTATACTTGACTTGACTTGCCTAATAACCTTTACTAGGTCAGCCTTAACTTAACCACATAACATAATTTTGACTGGGCCGACCCCAAATAGGGTGGTCTAATAACCCTTTGACCCACATGGCCGACCCCCACTAGGGTGGTCTAATAACCCTTCGACCCACATGACTTATACAGGGTCGACCCCAACAAGGTGGTCTAATAACCCATCAAGTATAAGTTATGACACTTACAATATAAATGACGACACTTCCGTATAGAGGAATAATAACATCTCTATAGGAATACAATATACATATATGTGAAATACATTCCGAAGTTACATATACATCAACACTCTGTATATCATTTGGCTCTTCTGCCACTTTCTGTAGTAGTTTCATGACTCGTAAACTTAATGGCATTCCTAGTAGGTGTAGCTTCAATCCATTTTGTGAAATAATCTATGGCAGTCAAGATCCACTTGTATTGACCCAAATAATTTGGGTTAATTTCTCCAATAAATTCCAATCCCCACTGAAAAGGTTCCTTTACTGAAATTGGCTTTAAGGGTAAAGGAAAAAGTTTTCTTTTTTCCATAAAAAATATGGCACTCTTGACAAATTGAAATTTATTTATACACATCAGAAAAAATTCTTGGCCAATAAAAACATGCTCTCATAATTTTGTTGACTATTGCTTTCCATGAATGATGACCTCCACATACTCCTTGATGAAAATCCTTCATGATATGTTGTGCCTCATTTTCCAGTAAGCAATTTAGGAGAATCCCTCCTAGATCTTTCCAGTACAAATATTCATTTAAAATACAAAATTTTGTTGCCTTTAGTTTCACAGATCTTGATCTAGTTTTGCTCAACTTAGGAGGTGCCTGTAAATTCTGTAAAACATAGATAATATCACTATACCAAGGGGATACAGAAAAATATTTGGGCACTAGTAATTATGGAATTATTTCACTTGAAATATCAGAAATGAAATTTATATCCAAAGAATCATAATTTGATTATATCATCAACTTTGCCAAACCTTGTCCTTTAATCATCTTTGTAGGTTTTATTTCTAGATCATATTCCAATAGTACTACAATCCATTTAGCTCTTCTTACTTCAGTATCTGGTTGAATGAGAATATCTTTTATAGTAGTAGTTGGAACATAAGCAATTATATGTGAATGTAATATATAAACTCTGAAGATTTAATCAATGCATATGCATGTTTTTCCATGATATCATACTTTAATTCCGCATCTCTTAAAATCTTACTGAAAAAAGAAATAGGTTGCTCCATATTTTCTTGATTTTTCTGTAACAATACACTAGTTATAGTATGTTGTGAGGCAAAAGAAAATATAATGAATTCCTTTGAAAAATATGGACTGATTAAAACAGGAGCTTCTGTCAGGGATTTTTTAATGTCTGAGAATGATTTCTTAGCTTCTATAGTCCATTTGATGTCATTATTTTTCTTTAACATATTTTCAATATTCCTTAAAATTTATACAAAGATTGGGACAAATCTTCTCAAAAAATTTACCCTTCCAATGAAATACTGAATCTCTTTCTTACATATTGGTATCCCAATCTTTGGAATAGTTGTCACCCTATCAGGATCAATTTTGATACCATCTCTTGATATGATATGGCCTAATAATTTATCATCTTTCATTGAAACATTAGATTTTTGGGGGTTTAAGGATATACCAAACTTTCTGCACTTCAAAAATACTTTCTCCAAGTGTTTCAGATGATTTGCATCAGATTTTGAATAAAATGTGATATCATCCATATATACCACTACAAATTTTTATTTTTCTTCAACAAATGCAATGTCCATGTCTCTTTGAAATGTTTCTCTTGCATTCATTAATCCAATTGGCATTTTTACATACATAAAAGTTCCCTAGGGTTTTCTAAATGTTGTTTTCTCGTGATCTTCTGGAAGAACTTTGATTTGATTATACCCTGAAAATCCATCCAACTTAATTAAACCATCATTTACAATGATTAGCCCAATTTTTGTATATTTATCTTTAATAAATGGCACATTAGCCCCATAAAATATATAAAGAAGCAGTAAATCTAACCATTTAGCCCTTGTTTGATTAGATTGGGAGCTCCCATAGCCCGTAAAATAAGCCTGCTCCCTATAGTAAATTTGTCCATAATATATGGAGTGAAATCGATTTTCAATTTTAATTCGCCCCAAATTGGTTTTTTTTTGGTAAATTTGTCCAAGTATTATGGAGGAAATCGATTTTCAATTTTAATTCGCCCTTATAATTGATGTTTTCCATTTGGTTGTTGTCATAACTTAATGATTTTTTCAGGAAATCGAGTTGTGGGTAGGCAGTTCTTCGTGTGGAGAACTCGCTGGGTGGGACCATACACACAAACTACGATCTCATTCTCAGCCACAGGTATTAAATTATGTTGAATTAAAATGCTTTTAGGGTACTTTTCTATATTGTAATGAGGGACAACCAGGTTATTGGCAAAGAACAAGATTGCATATATTCCCACAGTTTCTGTAGTGCTTAGGGCTCTGGTGTACACCAGCCACCCAGCCAACCAATCCCAGTGCAATCGAGACGAAGATGATATGCCCCTCACCGTTGATTCGGTTCAACTGGACCACTCTTCTTCTGCGGCGCCCAATGCCATCAAACCACATCTCGGTGGCCTGCTAACAGCTTTCTACACCATCACGCTTCTCCCCCTCTGGCATTCATTTTGGCATTCATTTTAGGAAATGTATATTTTGTGGGCATTTCCATACTTGCTCCCTAGTGTTTGTATATACCAGACCAGACCTACACATAGCTGCTCTACAATTTCCAGACCCGTACGCTCCCAAACTCATATCTCCCCTATTTGTTTGATCGTTTCTCCCATTACTAGTTAAACTCTGTATGTTCTGCACAAGCTACACGTTGTTCAAACAGGTCAGACTGTTATTTTTTCTGTGCAATACGCATCTCCTTGTGATATCTTTCTAAAACCTAGATCTCTGTAAAATTGATGATACCATTTTAATTATCTCTGCATTCACACTCTTTGTGGATTATGTGTTAATTAAATGGTCGGTTAAGCAAACCCATGAATGCGAACGGCATGTGAGACTTTCTGTGATCTGCCTGTTCCTCTCTTTATCCGTCTAATGCCTACACAAAAAAATCCAATGTGACCATGTTGTCTTGAGAATCTGCACATACCTACCAGACTTGCATAATAAGTGTGTGGTAATTCTGTTGACTTTATATTAAAGGTCACTACCTTAAATGCCCCCCAAAATCTCTCATATCGTGATGAGCAGTCCAAGATTGAACTCCGACTCACTCTATTGGTTTAGCATAATGCATTATATATATTTTTTACAAAGAGCGATTTTTTTTTACATAATACATGCAACGGAAAAGAATAGATTTACATTCTTGAAGAATTATGAATATAGTTATAATTACGTAAATGTATTAGAGAACTAGTAGAGGAGGTTATGCGTTTATATTATGTATTTTATTAAGAAAGGCAGATATTGTTTTAAAACATATAAGAGTGATTATGATAAAAAAGAAAGAAGGAAGAAATAATGCACATTTCATTATCCCCAATTCGTAAATGGAAAATATATTGTTGGATATTTAGCTATATTGATAAGTAATATATACATATACATTTGCAAGAAATTGAATTAGTTTGAAATTAGTTGTGATTTATTTTGGTATATAATTGCAATATATTTATGTATAATTATATTTAGATTTTGTTTTAATTTGTTGGAATTGCACAGGGTTATTTTATAAATAGGTTTCGTTTCGTATGAAGAGATATATAAGGAGATTTATATATATTAGCAATTTCAAAGGGTTGGGATCTCTTATAATCAAGTTACAACTATAGGTGCAATATTTGTTTAAATAAAATATTTATGAAAGCACATTAATTAAATATCATCTTCATATTAGACGTAATTGAAATGTGTAATTGATTGGTTTATGATTTGGTAAATTCTGATAATACTCTTGAAAAGAAGTTAGTTTTAGGCGATATATATATATAAAGCCGGGCTACAGTGTCTGAAACTCGTTAAAATATAGTTATTGGGGTGGTTAATTACTCATGTAAAATAGGATACATTTATATACATGTATTGTTGAAAGTTTACTATTTCCTAAGATATCGCGGTAAAGAATTATCATTTAGAACTTATAGTTACTTGCGGAAACTTGGATACTAACTAAGTATTTATACAATAGTACAGATTTCGGTATGTTCATTTAGACAACGTGCTTATTTTATACAATGCCAAAATATAGTTCATGGGATTTATATATATGGCATTGTAGTTATTCCTTTAGAATAAAACATATATAAGTTTTATATATAAAGTTTCATAGGTTTAAAAGGAAACAATAGAAGCTTTATTTTATGCATTAATATACAGGGTTCTCTAATTAAGAGATAGGGAATTAAAACGGGTTTTATATATATAGGTTATAGAGGTTGATTTAGCTTGATGGTGGTAGATTATATATATGTATATATATTTATATATCTATTTAATTGGAATTTAGTTTGATATGAGGATAATACGATTGTATATAATTGTTAGTTAGAAAGATTACAATATATATAGATAGATAGATTTGGTTTATAATTATGTAAAATGTAATATAAAGGTGATTTATGTTTATATATTTAAAGGAGGAAACATTAGACTCTCAATTATGTATATTCACTTTACTAAGAAAGAAATGTATCATTTATTTTATATGTATATGAGTTTTATATATAAGATGTATCATTAAAATGATGTATATATTTGACAAGGGTTCCTAAATGAATAGTTTGTCATTAGGCGCAATGTTGTTTTATATAATTGTTAATTAGGGAGATTACAATTGGATAGTAATTGGAAGTGTGATTATTATTTCAGAGGAAAGATCTAAGTATTATATATTTTAGGAATGGATTAAATATGATAGGAGGGAAAAGAAAAATATTTATTTGATGAACGGTAAAATATATGTTTGGCTCAAAGTATGTCATGAGGTTGTATATATATTCTATTCAAATATGAAACTATGATAGGCCTTATACTTTGTTGGATTAGTCGTTATGAAAATAAAGAGATGAGAAATGGACTATGCCTTATATATACGAACTATTGTGGCCTTAACAAACATGTTCGAGGTATGATTAAAAGAAAGTTAAAAGCAGTGAGTAGGATATTGTATTCATTAGGTGGATGAATAATATACATGTTTGCAAAAAAAAAAAAAAAAACTTAGGGTGTATTTTGAGGGACATTACACTTCCTTACCCTACGAGATAGGTTTTATCCATGGAAATCAGAAGGACTAAGATTCTAAACGAGAATGAATCCATCTAGAGACAAAAGAGCAGAGCTATATGGCTCCAGAAAGGTGATCATAACATCAAGTACTTCAACAATTTCGTTAAAAACTGGGAGCACACCAACTCAATCTGGGAATTAAAAGGTGATCACAACGAGTAGGTCTCAGGTTTCAAAAATATGGCCTTGGCAGGCATCTCCCACTTCAACAAATTCTATAGGGGATATCAAGGAGCACAATTGGATAAGATGGTGCAAATTATAACAAAATATCCCTCTTTTGTGGATGATGCACATAATGAGGAATTGATAAGGGTGGTGGATTTAAATGAGCTCAAATAAGCACTTCGATCTTTACAAAAGGATAAAATTTTAGGCCCTCACTACTGGACTGTTGAATTTTTTAGTGGCTTCCTAGACCTCTTCGAAGAAGATCTATTGGTGTTTGTTGAGGAGTCCATACTAAACATAAGAGTCCTTGTTGCTTTTAACTCCACCTTCATAGCATTAATCCCTAAGGTGGATCGATCTACTTGCTTGGGGGAATTCACACAAATTTCGCTTTGCAATTGCATCTATAAAATTATAGAGAAGGCAATTGCTCACAAAATCAAATCAATCCTCTTCATCTCTATCTCGCACAAATAATTTGCTTTGCTTAAAGGAAGGAAGATCCACGATCCCATAGGCATTAATCAGGAAGCTTTGTACTCTACAAAGATTCATAAGCTTCTTGATGCCATTATCAAAGTGGACCTCTCTAAAGCTTACGGCAGGGTAAACTGGTTGTTTCTTAGACCCGTGTTATTAAATGTTGGTTTCAATGTTCCTTTTGTTAACTGGATTCTAGCATGTGTTCAATTAGTTTCCTTTGCCATCTTGATTAACGGATTAGCTTCTGGTCTTTTTAGACCAGGGAACGAAATAAGGTAGGGTTACCACTTAGCCCCCCTCCTCTTTATTTTAGTAATCAAAGGGATGAGCAAGTGCATATCCTAGGCAAATTCTTATGGTTCTTTGAGGGGGCTCAAAATTGGGGAACATTTGTTCCTGACATAGAATTCCAATTTTTATCTTTTGCAACTTGTTATTACACGAGCTTTAAATTGTGTTGGCCTCTTTGGTGCTCGCAAATTGGTGCAAGCATTGTTAAATGAGCTTTGAGCTACCCATTGAAATTAATTGCAAAGAATGTTGGAGTTAATGGAAGTTTTGTGGTTGAAAAGTTCAGGACAAAACCTACCATAATTGCCAATTACTTTCGTTCTTATTAGATTGATGCTTATTTTTAATGCAGGAAAACCAACTTTTGTTGAGTGTCATCCTAATTGCAGATGGTTTTATTTGTCTATTGACTTCACTTTTTAATGTATGATAGATTTAAATTATATAATTAATTTATTGGCTTCTCCAAGTTCTTTCGAGTGATAATCCCAAATGTTGAATTTTCAGAATTTACTTCAATCTGATCTAGGATCTTAACTGAGAGAACAACATGTACAGCATATCTATAGCATATCTATAGCATATCAATCATGGAGACAATAATGCAAGCACACAAGAGACACAAAGATTTACTTGGGGAAAACCATAAAGGTGAAAAACCCCAATAACTTCCTCAGAGATAGATAGAGCAATGATACAACCAACCATAAGAGATAGACACAACCTAGCAGCAGATCCGCCTCCTCCATAAGTGCGCCACTCCTCCTTGAGTGCATGTGTGAGAAGTGAGTGAGTAAATAGAGTGCCTTCCGCACTCTATTTATACTTGACTTGACTTGCCTTTTTACCTAACTCATGTAGGCTCGAACTTAACCACATAACATAACGCTAACTGGGCCGACCCCCAATAGGGTGGTCTAATAACCCTTTGACCCACATGGCCGAACCCCAATAGGGTGGTCTAATAACCCTTCGACCCACATGACTTATACAGGGCTGACCCCAACAAGGTGGTCTAACAACCCATCAAGTATAAGTTACGACACTTACAATATAAATGACGACACTTCCGTATAGAGGAATAATACCATCTCTATAGGAGTACATACAACATATATGTGAAATACATTCCGATGTTACATATACATCAACACCAAATATGGTCACAATGCTGCTACAAGCAAGTATGAAGATTTGATGGAAGTTGGAATAAATGATTTAACTAAGGTAAGATGTTGTATCCTTTTTGTTCCTGATATGTGGAGTTGTACTATCATTTACATAAATATATTTGTCAAGATATCTAGGTTATATTTATCTTTTAGAGTTTCGTGGATTTTATTTTGCATTTTTTAGTCTTTTAATAATTTGTGTTTCTGATATATATGAAATTTAACGTAAATTCCTTCTGTGAAAGTGAACTATTCAAATCTTAGTTGCAATACGATGCACTAAAACATAATTAACCATGATCTTAAACCTCAATACACATAAAAGCATAATTATTTGTTGTTTGTGCATGTTGTTGGCCATAATTTCTCTTTCTTTGGCCATTTGTTGGTATTTTATACTTGGTATGGCTATATGTTGTTTTTTGGTGTGTTGTTAACTGCATATATGCCAAATTCTGTAGTATCTTTGCTGCAAAACATTCTCAATTGTTGTTCTTGAAAGCAGGTGGTTAGGTGTTGCTTTGAGCATGCAGGATCCATGGAAAATACCTTCCTAACATCGGATGTTGTTGTGGTTGACATAGAGGAACCAAAACCTGCTGCTTCTCCAAACCCCATGGAGAACTCAGGTCTAGCATAAGAAACATTTGATTTTGTGCCTATTTTTTGAATTATTATTTCTTCGAATGAAGGGATTGCATGGGTTTAGCCATGAATTTTATCTAATAGTCAGAATATGATTTTGTTGCAGGTTATGGGTACTAGATACAAATATGACGAATAAGCCAAAGAAAGTGATTTTTTGATGTTTTTGTTTGGAGATGAGCCCTTATTGAAGGGGGTGCTTTAATTACACAGTGAATGGTGTGCATGCCAAACATGACAAGAACTGTATTTCAGCCAAAAGGGCTGAAATCGACATTTTGTAGAAAGTGGATGGGTAGAGTATGGCTCCTTGCATTTCTTTGGCAAGTGCTTTCTATTTGAATGGAAATTGTATGGTTATAATATAGTTTGGGTATGATACTTGTGAGTTTCATTGTCAAATAGAGTGTGGTTCTATTGTTGTTTTTCAATTTCATTGTCGTTTTTAAAGAATATTCCCAAAGTATGGTGAATTTCTATGTATTGTGATAGTTAGAGTGAGGTACCAAACTACCACCAAAGAGGGCTTGCTATGTGATGATTTATTAATATTTATCTCCTATTAGTATTTTTAAATATGTTTTCCTATTAATATATATGGTTTTAAACTTTATCGAAAAATTCACCAAGACTTCACAATATTTTATAATTTAGTAAAATATTCGCCAAGTCTTTATAAGGTTTTATAATTTTGTGAAAGATTTGCCAAGACTTTACAATGCTTTATAATTTAGTGAAAGATTTGCCAAGATGTTACAAGGTTATATAATTCAATGAGAGATTCGCCAAAAAATTATATATAAATAATATAACATTGATAAAATAGCCTTCATATTTTCCTGTATATCATGAGGATTCGCCCAATTATTATATATAGAAATTTAGGGGGGGGTCTTAAAATTTTCTCTTCTTTTTTCTAATGGGAAGCAAATTTGATACCATTTTGAAAATCGAAGGGATACAATAATTTTGGCATGAAATAGTTTCTTAACTTCCTTTTCAGTTACTGAGAGTAATAAGGGATTTATTCTTCTGAGTTTCTGCTTAAAAGGATTTTCATTTGGCTTGATAGGAATTGTATGTTGAATAATGGAGGTATCATATTCTTTCAAGTCTTCATAACTCCATGCAAAAACATCTGAGAATTTATTCATCAATTCAACATATTTACCTTCCTTCTCTGATGGTAATTTTTTTAAAATTTTCACTATTTTAGGCTTTTCTCTTGTCCCAATATTGCAATCTTTAATTTCATCTTCATGAGGTAACACTGTCAGATTTTTGGCTACATAATTTATGTCAAACAACTTTTCTAAAGGTATAAGACCTTTTGGAATGCCATTGTTTTTTAGTTGGATAATTTCTTTTCCTCCCATTGCTTTTTTGAACTTTTCTTGTTCTTCATTTTCAAATGAAAATTTGTCATCGTTGGCAGTTTCCTCCATATTCTAATCTTCATTATCAATAACTGTATTAGCAAATTCATCTAAAATCTCTAAAAATCTTTTAATTTCAAATCATCTTCAAAAACTTGCCAATATTTTGAATTATCGGGAATTGAAGGTCTATTTACAACTTCAATTTCATATTTTTTATTTGAAAAAATGGGTATTTTAAAAGCACCAGCAGCTATAGCCAAAGAATCTATCACTGAAATTTTTATTCTAGGAAAACCACCATAATATTGTGTTTATTAAAATAGTTTCCAAGTATATCCCAAACTTCATTCCTGTATGCTCTCATCCTTGGATGTTTTGTTTGATAACTATCATTTATCTGGTTAATCACCAATTCAGAGTCTCCATACACATTAATTATTTTTTCCTTCAGATATTTTAACACATTAAGTCCCAAAATCAAAGCTTCATACTCTGCTACATTATTTGTACATTCAAAAGTCAACTTGAAGGAATGTACCATGAATTCTCGATCGGGAAATATTATCCATACACCTGCACCAACACCTTCTTTACTTATTGATCCATCAAAATGCATTGTCCATATCCCTTCAACCCTTTGTTTTTGTTCAAGGACTTCTTGTTCTATAACCAAGTCATTGTTCTCTCTTTGTTTGTCAGAGTCTATTTTTTCTTCAAAATGGAAATCATTGTAAAAAATAGAAGATCCTAAATCAGTTTCTATTGCATAAATGGGATGACTGTCTGGTTTGTATTGACTACTTACCACATATGCAAGTATTTTTTTCTCTGTATAACTTTCTATGTTCTCCAAAAAGTGGAATTGTAACAAAAGACATATCCATTTGTAAAATTCCTTTGAGTTTTAAAGCCCAAGATCTAGATAATAGCATACCAAATTTTGGAGGAATATCTGCAACAACTACATCCATGATAATACTTTTGGTTGGAATTTGATTAAGGGTGACCACCAAATCTTTGATTAATCCCAAACATCTGAATTTTCTAGAATCAAAAGAAAATAAATCTTTGTAAGGTCTTGTGATCTCGAAACCCAAACTACCCACCACAACCTTTGGCATTAAATTATGTGAAGCTCTTGAATCAAGCATAGCATTATGGAGAATCATATCATGGATATTTAATCACATAAAAAGGTGGAACATCTTTGGGACCCAGAAGAATAATTGGAGCATCATCATTTAGTTCTAAAGTATTAGGTTGCATTTGTTCTTCACTTTTAACTATCCTCACAATCTGTTCTTTATATTCATTGTTTTCCAATAACTCATTGAAAGGAATAGAAATTTTAATCTTTGAAATTTTATTCTGCAAATTGAAAGAAGTGAGTGTTTTATCAATTTCTTTGACTAAGTCTCTTTTATTTTCTGGAACCTTTTTCATCATATCTTCTTTTTATTTTTCCTTCTTCTGCTGACTAGTTGAAGGTTGATCAACAAGAATTTTCCCTTTATTTACAACTACATCTCTATTTCTGAGGTTGAGTTTTCTTTGAAGATCATTCACAACATTTTGATATTCCATTTGATATTTTTTTGTTTCTAACTCAAAAGTATTACACTCTCCTTCTTGGGAAAACATGTCATGTTCTAATTTTGTCATATAAACCTCAGAATCAACATCATCAAAGTGATGCATCTCACTTTCCAAAGGTTCTATTTATTCTCCTTCATCAACAAACATTTCAAGGAAAGGGGGTCTCACTTGCCGATCTTCTACATTTCTCTGATCTCTTTGAGATCTCTGTCTTATCTGTGGAGGAGGAGGTCTTCTGAAATTTGCATTTCTAATTTGAGGTTCTTGTTGATATTTGTTTTGAGGTCTATTATCTAAATCCAATCCATCCATAAGTATTTCCATAGTTCTCATCATAATGTCGAATTTTGCTTCAGTAGAGGAAGAAGAATTTGAAGCTTGGTTTTTTTCTCTTGTCTTTCTTTTATATGTTTCTATCTTTTGTTTTATTTTTTCAGATGCCATCAAATTTGCTTCTACTTCTAGTGCATCTTTCAACATTTATGGAAAAGAAATTGATTTCCTTTCTCTCAGCATTAAAGAAAAATCACTTTCAAAAGCAGGAGCATAATGTAATTTGGAAGCTCCTACAAGGGGTTTAACATCAGTTGGTATTGAATTATACACCCTCATGAATATACCATAAAACTATTGAACAAACTCAAAATTTCCTTTCTTTAAATTGTTATATTGTGTCAAGATTTGCAAAGGGTTTTTCTTATCCTCCCACCTTTCAAGAAAAAGGGTTGCAAATTCATCATATGATGGAATGGATCTTGCAGGAAGGCTCTTAAACCATTTTTTAACTTCTCCAGATAGACTTTGGGCCAATAATCTAATTTTAAAATCATCATAGTCTACCTCCTCAAGATCAAGGAAATCATTAAACTTATCAATATGTTGTTGAGCTGTATAATTTCCATCTCCATCATTTAATATAATTATTTGAGCATAATTTTGAGGGAGATCATGTAAAATGGGTGGTAAATCATGTAGGGTAAATCTAGTAGCTGTGATTCTTGGGGGATTTTGGATAATCTTCTGAGTTTGTGGAACTCTACAAGACAAAGGATTTTGGTTTATTCCTTTCTTTATTTCTGTTTTCATATATTTTTATAGATCTTCCCAAAGAGAATGATCCAGGTGGATATCGATGGCCACCCACCTTTCCAACGGGCTCAAAACAGTTTTCTGGCAATTTTAGTAATGTACTATTTTTAGTAGTTTTTTAGGTCCTGAACTTCCGGGGCCGTTTTGAGGCCCTAAACGACCTTTTTTGGCAATTTGGGGGGCCAAATGTATGCCAAATGGCTACCTATGGCATACATTTGACCCCAGTTGAAAGTTGTAAATCTCCTATAGACCTTTCGAACGGGCTACCAAGCGCCCCAAACGGAGATCGAATGCAAACGTTACGACCCCATGAAGTTGATGTACTAACTTACCCAAACGGGGCCCACATGACTTTTGGCGCTTCATCTCCTAGGGTTAGGTTTTGGGATGTTTAGGGTTTTTGACATTCCTGTTTATTGTAAAAGGCCTTGAGAGCCTCATTGTAACCATCTTCTTGCGAAATGAGCACAGCTGTCACATCTCTTCTAAGAGATAAGCCACCACCATTCCAGCAAGCTTGTATTCCGTTGCATTTTACAGTTTTAGCTTATTTCCTTATTGAATAGAAAACTAATTTTACTGTATCTCTGTTATTTTGTGTTAAGCATCTGATAATAATCTGTATTCATTTCGTTCTGCTCATTAAATCCGGATCAAAGAAGCTAAAATATATGACTGAAATTTGTTTTGATCAATAACAGTTTCTTTTAAATCTGTTTCAGACTTTGACCTAAATAAATATTGTTCAAACTTCATGTCAAAATCAATATCTTCAATTTTCAGCAATTCTTCTTGAAACAAAGGAAACAAATTTTCTAACTGAGATGTACCTTCTTGATCTTTCCCTTTATTCCTTCTGAGAATATTTTCAGGCCTTTTTACCACTTGAAATGGTTGGGGATCAGGATTTCCTCTCATATAAATCTTTATGGAAGCCACAATTTCTTCTTTGGAGTCACCTTTTAATTGAACTTCAAACTAGAGTCACAAGGGCAAAATACAACCAATATAAAATATCAAATCTCTTGTTTTCCCATAGAAATCTGATTTTTCTAAATTGTCGTTCCACCCAATATTTGAACTTTTGATCCCCGGCAATGGCGCCAAGATGTCAGCGCTCAGAATTTCTCCTTTGGTTGTGGAAGGATATTTTTGAGGTAACCTTTTCAAACCAATATTTAGGAGGGAAGATGGCTTCTTTCCTACCAGAGAGGGCTCTCTCAATAAATAAATACAATGGACATAAATATTTCAAAATAATATCATTTAATACTACAAATGGATGAAACACAAGGATACCATTGGGCATGGATTCAAAATCAGGATCTTTTTATAGGTAAACAAAGTCTAAACAATATGATTTTTACAAAGGCAAGGTAGCTATTCTTTTACAGTTGAGTTCTTGCTTGTAGGTGGTATTTGAAGAAAAATGGACAATCCATTAACGTTGGGCACCCAATAAATATGAATCCAACATCAACTTCAGAAGAAAATATTCATGGATACTTGAATCCCATAGATCAGAGCATAATAAAATGAATTCTGAACTAATGCAATCTCATCCAAGCATGAAAGAAAACATAATGAAAATGAGATAACAGAAAAAACATTCACATGAGAGGAAGGAAAATACAGACTGTAAATAAACAACACATGAATCTTTTCTACGGAAAATTATGCTCAACTTTGTAGCATTTCTATTAGTTTTGAAAATGCTCGATACAAAATAAGTTTTTCTTTTCACCGGTTCCAACCCTGATTACATTGAAAATCATGTATTTATACATGAAAAGGATTCTTGAGCCAAAAGCTAACTACTTATTTCCAAAAATAGAAAACTTCAAATTACTTATTATATATTAGACTATTTTTTCCAAATTTTTAATCTTCGTAATCTTCAAAATATAGCATCTTTCTTTCTTCTTTATCAAATGCAACTCCAGTACAAATTCTTGTTCGGACAAGAGTATTTATGTGTGAAAATTATACTCCATTCCCCCATACTTTTCAATTGTTTTCCACTGTTCTATAGAAGGGATCTCATAAATCATCATTTCTTTAACCAAAACTTTCATCTCCACATGATCTACAAGAGATATAGGAGGTAGCTTTGCTCCTCTTATCATTAACTGATTCAAGATTTCAAAACCAATTGAGAGATTCTCCAATCTTACTTTTCATGTCAAGACTTGGATCATTCCTTCAAACTTTTGATGATCCATTTTTATTTGGAACAACAAACCTTTATATTCATTTTGGGAAATTAACTTATTCTCTTCATTCATAAAGGAAAGGAGTCCTTTTCTGACGTAAATATGTAAACAAGTTTTTGAAAAAGTCAACATGTTGTTTAATTTGGTTTACCTTTGCTTGGACACATTCAACATGATGATGTTTTCCAATTATTCTTCTAGCCCAAGTGTCACCTACCCAAATTTCTGAAATTATTATCTTATTAGCAAAATACTTTATGTTAAATTTAATTACAAAGTTTTGTAATTATGATCAATTTTGATCAAGGATGAATGCAATTATTGATTATTATTATTTAAATAAATTAATTAGGAGACAAAAACCCAAGAGGACTGTTAAATGAGTGTTCACTGACCCACTAGGAGGAATGGAAGCTGTTGGAAGGTATGGGACAGGTGGCAGCAAGTGCACTTCACCACTGGTTGTTGGTTATGGGACAAGTACCCCTAATAATGTGGCAGTATCCCCCAGGTGGTGGGAGTGGGCAGGCAGCTCATTTAATGACCAAGTGACAACTAAAAAGGCTTAGGTAGTCTACTTAAGGAAATTCGAATTGGGCAGGCAGCTCTTACACAATATTTTCTGCAAAAATATTTCCTCACGTGCATCAGGTGATCAATGAGAGATTCGAATAGGGAGGCTAGTTGTGAGTGCAATTATAACTCTGCATACTATTGCTAAGAAGAACCAGAGGTGCTGGTGCAGGTCTTTTGGACTGCTAGTTCTTGAAGATTCCACAGTTAGTGCTACTGCAAGTGGAGATCCTAAATTCCTAAGTTTCTTCCTCCTGGTGGTTCAGTGAACAGGCTCGGGGCTCCTAAGGCAAGTACTTGACTGTCTTCAGGAATTGGTTGGGTGGAACAGTCTTCTTGGGCTGTTTTTACCCTACAGATTTATCCAGGTCTTACTATTTCCTATTTTATTTTAGTTAGTAGTTCTATTTAGTAAAAGAAAATTTAGTAATCTATGTTTTGAAGAAGAATTGATTTCTGATTTTATTTCAAGTTTGAATGTCAAAGTTTAATGATATTCTGAATTGAAAATCCAATCTTTACATTTTTCCACATGTTGTTTTATGCATCATACTCTAGTGTAGAGAAGCAAATTAAGTATAAATGAAAAGATAGGCATACTACCAATTGATTCGATAGATAAGTATATTGATTGAAGTGGTATTTCATTTTCTGCCCTATAGCTAAAATAACAGTAGTAATTACAGTAACCATTACAGTATAGAATAATCCATTGTTTTCATGAAAAACATATATTGTTATTTCCTGTACAAACACAATGTAACTTTTCTTAATCTCTATCCTATTCAAATAGCAATCAAATGCTTTCAGTACTAAACATTTCAAATTTTCATAGTACAAGAATTTTGCAAAAATATGACAGTTGCAAATTCATTCCATACAAAATTGGTCATAAGTAAATACATTTCATTTTGTCATAGAGCATTTCCATTGTAACTATAATTGTTTTATTTTTATTCGATATGACAAACAAATGCAATTAAAATCATATATATCATGTTTTCCAGTGATATTGATTCCAATGATTTTAACAGCTGCTAGAATTGATCTTTAAATAGTATTCTTATCTTTACATGTACTGTAATTCTTCACTATTTTCCTGTTGATTCATGTATCAATAATTTTTTTCAGTAGCATCAAAACCCTTTACATTATAAACCCTAACTAGCATTCGAGACTACTACATTACTGTAAATTTCATTTAGTAGGATGCATTCCCATTCTTGGTCTTAAACACTTCTATTTACACAAGGTATTTTTACATCATTGAATTACATAGCCGAAAGTAACAGTTGGACAAACCCTAGTAGGCTGATGACAAATTGAAGGATGGAGGTAGGGTGTCCATTGTAAACGAAAACTAGAATGTGAAGGAAAAACCTTCACAACAAACTTCTACAGTATAAACTACCTCAACTATTTTCTAAATCACGATTATCCAACAACAAAAACGATGTGCAGGCATTTAAGTACAGCAAGCCATAAGCTATCGGTCAACATTCAACTACTAAAACACTACTAAAACATTAACACTTTAATACATTGTTGTTTTGTTGAAAAACTAGAGTCAACTATTCGTTTATAGAAGACGAATTCACTATCATAACATTTGTCACTATAAATACTGTTTTTTTTATATATATTATCATCAACGTTTGAGAATATCAAAATTATACAGTAAACCTGGTAGTTTTAAACCATTGTAACAACCAAATGACAAAGGTTTACTCTGTAGAGTTACAATACCTAAGACGAGTCATTTATTCATTAAACTCTTACAATAGATACTGCATCAAACTACTAGCCAACACGATAGTGGAGCTAAGAGCATAGTATCACTGTCCACAAATTTCTTGAACAAAAAGCATGTCGAGATTCAAATACCCAGAACTGTGTCAAACATCTTTCATAGACTTCAACTGATAGGATATCCAACGAGGTAAGGAAACCACCGAAGCTTACCGGTGAACACGCAGAACTCCCCCTTCATCTCTGAGAGAATGGTTCTCTGATGAAAGCTAACCTACCACAATAACAACGCATTGATTAAAACAAGGTTCCACATTATGTATGTAGGTTTGTAAAACCAAGAAATGGGTAAGAAGGATTCTTACCTTTGCATCAAGAAGACTTCCTGTAGGAAAAGATGGACAAAGCCAACGTCCAACCCAGAAAAATGAGATTCCTAGTTCTGAGAAACAACAACGATTACTACTTACAGAGGTTCAAAAACCAGTGCCATTGCTCAATAGAGACCCTAGACGAACACCACTCAAATTCTTACAGTGAAAGAAGTTGCAGACTCAAACCCTTCAACAAGTGAATCATGTTGACATTACAAAACCATAGCTCGGCTTCGTAAAAACAGAACTGTCAGTTACAGTATGAACTCACAGAGGTCACAGGTTCGAATACAAAGAACAAAGATTAACAAACCCTAAAACTCCTCGGCCTGTCAGCCTCCTTTTTGAACCTTAACCTAGCAAAATGAATGCCGAGAAACACGATTCAAGTTGTTGAAGTATGCAAATAGGGTTTCTCATTACAATCTCAAGATTTCATAAATCAATGGTGGAGATCATTGCCAACTGGGCATATTGGAGTATGGACAACCACCACATTTATTGCTCTATTAAATGTTACAACCACAAAGTGCCATATCAATGGATCAATGGGTAAGGATAGTTACAGGTAAGACTCGAATCATTTGTTTAACAAGCTCCTTCACATATCTTTCTCCATGGTGGCTTACACTCATGCTTCCATTAATTAACACTGTCAAGAGACTTCAATACCAAGACCAGGACTGGCATTGTGATACAACCCCTCTGTACCCAATACTCATTATGATGGAAACACCTGCCAAATCACCACCTCGACGTTAATGCAATACATAAAAATCCATTGTTTTAAATAAATATCAAAGGTGTGATTTTATTGTATCGGTTGACTTTGGAATATATTATACATTCATAAACCTTCATAGCTTGCACCATCAATTAACTCATATAGTTCTCTTATTTTCCTGTGTTGCACCTGTTTGTTTATTTTTCAAATCATCAATTTGAGCTATAAGACTCGGTCTTTCTTTCTCCCAACTCACTTCTTGTCCCGTGAATGAGTAGTTTTGCTTTACAATCATCTAGCTCTTGAGAAAGAGTTTCTTTCTCGTGTTCTAAAACTGTTAATTCAGATGCCTAAATTAAATGTGTTGCTGAAATTTTGAGCTTCTTTTTCAGTAATTGGATTGCATTTTTTTTTTCAATCAAATTTTTTTAGTTGCTTGACCCCATCGGTTTCCACCAAACCAACCTGTAGCTTTTTTATCTGCTATTGATGAGCCTTGTTTTCAATATTTTCCTATTTTAGTTCAATTTCCAACCAATCCACTGTAGATTGCAGTTTTGAAATATTCAAGGTAGCCTTCATTAAGTCTGGGTAGATTGCTTCCCCAATTTGTCTATGAAAATTAATTTTGTCTGGAACTAGTATCTTTTGCAAATTGATCTTCATCTCTGTAACCTTTTCATCTGAAGCTACTACTAAGTTTAAGGTATGTTTTGCATTATCCCTGACAGTTTCCAAGGAAACTTCTTTCTCTGATATACCTGTAACTTTAGGAAACAATTATTACGTTTCTCAGATGAAGATTTTATATCTCGGCCATATTTGATATATAATTCATCCCTAGACTAATATTTATCACTAGAACCTACATCTTTTGCTTCAGCAAATTTGTAGTCATGAACTTGGATATCTGGACCTTGAAACTTCTCTTTTTCCTTCCCTTTTTACTTTCCATTGTAACTATTTCTTTTTCTTGATCCAATTTTAGTATTTTGATTTCCCCTTTCTCTTTCACTTCCATGTCAGAGGTCTCAGAAAACTTCTTTAACTAGCAATTTCTATTTTGTTAGGAGTAGGCTCTAACAGAGTAGAAAATTTTGTCAATGTTGAAGGATTTGATTGCGAATTATCGGAAAAATCTATATCAGACTCATACTATAGTAAATTTGTTTTCCTAGCTAATCCTTCAACCTCCCGGTGATCAAAAGATTTACTTTTATTATGTTTCCTTCTTTGTGATATGATGTGGTGTGGATCATAGTTAATAGATGAAGCCTTCTTGAAATTCATCATCTGCAACAGATTCTCTACAACTAGAAGAGTATTTCTATTCTTTATAATAAAAGGACCAACCTTCAAAGGAAATTTGATATCATAGGCCTTTTTGAAACTCAGAAAATGCTCATTCTCAACTATGAGTTTTTTTTTTTTGATGAACTCTAAAGCAAAGGCCTTCGGTGTCAAAAAGGTAGGTAAAATATATGGTTCTCTGATAAAACCATAGAGCCTAATAACAGTATGTTGTTTCAACAGGAACCAATCACCTACAACTTTCTCTGGACTAAGCTGCAATAGGTCTTTCATCTATGGCAAAAATCTAGGCAATATTTCTTCAAAAATTACTCCATATATCTCTGACGTCACAAGATTCATGAAAATGAACATATTGTTTTCAATTTCAGATGTAAAAATTGCTTCTGGAAAATGTAGACTTTCTTCACTTGAACATAAAAACATCTTCATCAATTATGATTATAACCTAAAGTTTTTCATAATGTGGAAATTCACCAACTAAGAATGGATATTTTCAGCTAGGAATTCATCAAATTTAAGACATAGATATTGACTAGACTCAATCTTGGGTGAATATGAACTCAATCAAAATAGTAGACTCAATTGGAATTTAGTGACAACTTGGTCATTATCTAACCCTAGAAATTGACTGATTAATAAAAGGACTAGTCGTGAATTTTCATTAAAGAAGGTAATATCTAATGGAAAAGGTGCACTGTCAATTGAAATGTTTGGTTTGAGACTTTTCGACAAAAAGGCTTGTTTAACTTCAGGTATGGAATGTCTGTACAGGTCAATCAATTTTTCCTTGGCTAATTCTTCTAGGTTTTGGGAGAAGGATAGAGGTATTTCTAAACATTTCTTAATCACTCAGGAATTTATAGGACACATTTTTTTTGTTCTCTTTGAATCCATAACTACTCTTTCAGGTTGGGAATAATTCTTGGCACACCAGGAGATAATTAAGTCTGGGAAACCTAGGGTTTGTTTTGGACAAAAGTGAATAAAATGAGATAGATGAATTTTATGCACGTCTATACCCTGCTTCTACAAATCTCCCAACTTGTTCTTTATCTCATTAAATGTGCTTCTAGTCATAAACGTGTCAAACACATCCCCGTCCCTGTCTTCAAGAAATTCCTCTAACTTTGCAAATTTCCCACTCTAAAACTCTACTTCACTTTGATTTTCCATTGAATAAGGTGTTGAAATATCTGTAAGATATATGATGGCCTACCTAGAAACATGTGAGCTGGAAAAAGGTCTGTTCTATCGTGTTCCAACCGCATGTGACACGTCCAAATCGTTCAACGCCAAATGACAAGTGTCGTATTTCTCGTGCACTTTCTCTTGTATAGCCTACCAAAGTGGTTTCACAATCGTAGAAGGTGTTTCCCCTTACCACCTTTCAAACCATTGAAATTATGCTGCACTGACACGTAGCGGGTGGTTTTACATTTCACAACCACCCACCACTTCCTTCGTTTAGGCAAGTTGGTGGTGCGAAATCAACGCGGTCCGTTGATCTTCTTGTTAATTTATGGATGACCATTGATCTCTTTCTCAGTTTAACATTAAGTTGACAGTAATTTCAGAAAATTTACTATGTTTTACATTCTCTACATCTTTTCCCAGTGGAAACTGCATCTATCATCGATCTTACTATTGCTTTAATCCGAACCATTTATCTACAATTACTTTGCAGAATGTGCCATTGCTCTAATTTGAAACTGATTTTTCTTTCAGCATTCCGATCATATTGAGATATCTCACATTGGGATTTGGTGGCCATATTTTTTATTCTTTCTCCCATTATCCCACAGTCATATGGTGGCAAACTGTAGAAACACATCCTTATCATTATTTTTCACATTTCTCAAAATCCTTTTAAAAATAATTGTGTCAACAAGGCACATCATGATGTAGATGATTTGAGACAAGTGCGTTAAACTGAACGGACCAATCATTTGATGCACAATATGTCACAGATTATATAAAAGCTTGTAGCATTAAAATAGAATGGACACATTAGAAAGTGCACAGTTCCTTCTTTTACTAGTGCTTCATTTTTGAACAAAAAACTATCAATTGAAAGCACAATATCAGTTGATAATCGCAGTCATGAAGAGTAGATCGTTGAACCAGAAGCATAGACTGTAGAATCAATAGAGCACACAGTACATGAAATAATTAATCAACAGAAGTGTGAGTTGAGAGGAATGAGAATTCAAGTGATGTATGCAGCACAGTGACAGAGTACAATCTGCATACGAAGGTGCGAACAACTGAATTATCATCAGAATATCTGAAGAAGTGCGTAGAGTTGAATATCAGTAAGATATATTGGACATCAGGGAAGTTGGATGGGGCAAGGATACATGGAGACGCAACTTCCTTTAGGTTGGTTCCTGTAAAACAAAGCAAATAGGGGGTCAGTTCCTCCTTCCAGTTGGTGCTAGAGAAACACAGGGAGCGGAAAATTCCTTCAGGTTGGTGTCTGTAAAAAAGGGGGGTTGGTGCCTCCTTCTAGTTGGTGCTGGTAAACATAGGAAGTTGGTGCTTCCTTGAATGTATTCTTTCTCACTATAAAGAATCATTCCATGGTTTTATCCCATTTGGGGTTCCACATAAAAATACTATGTGTTCTATGTTGTTTATGTGGTGCATATATGTGTGGATGCTTATTTATTGATGCATAACAAAACATAAATATTAAGTAAAGGATAATTTTTTAAAGAAGGTAAAAACAGTTGATAATTATTCTAATATTGATTCACCCCCCCTCTTAGTATAAAATTGATTCCAACATATATATATTTTAATTTCGAGTAATCTAGCACATAAGATTAACACAAATTTTGAATTTTAGGCACCTAAAATTCAACTGTGGAAACCACTACTAAAATCACTGCATTTATTTATTTTTCGATGGACTCTGTCCATTCACAATAGTATTTTACATTTTACCCTTTTTAGATGATGAGATTTGAGTAGTTGATCAATTTTCACGATCAAATCTGGGTCGTCCACAGCAGGGTCCACTCCTGCGAAACCTTGTTCACCTTACCCTATGTGAATGGTTCATATTTATTCTCTATGCGAATGGTGCATATTTATTCTCTAGTGTTCCTATATTAAATATCAACTATTTGCACTGAGGCAAATTTATTAACCCCCAATCACTTTACCTGGCACGAACGGTCACAATCCACTGATAAAAGTTGCAAATTTTAATATCAGTGGTTCATGACCCATTATAATAAGGTATGATCAATTCTTTGTGTGTGAATTGTCATGATATATTGGTCAAATTTTCAAGGTTTAATCTCATCCATTCGCAGTAGGATTACCCTTCTTATCTCTCGCATACCTTAAATTGCATGAATGGTCAAATCTGCCTCAACGGAACATTCCCACCCAATATTTTCCTTTTGTGGCATGCCCCTTGCAATATTAAAGTGAAAAAATATCCATTTATGGAAAACGATCATGATCTTGTGATCCAAAATGCAAGATCTAATCCCAACCATCTACCCGACCACCCCCCAGATAAAGGGTGATCGACTCCTTTAAGAGTGAACAATCGGGATTGGTGGATAAAACTTGTGCAATGCAATCTCAACCATTCACATTGAGGGTTTTTATTTGCTACCAAAATAGATTCCAATAGATTCTCCAGAGAATCTAAGATTCATCCGGATACCAAAAGTTTACCGGAGATACTACTACAGAGTCCATCGAAATTCTGCGGATTCCATGCTTCCTAACTAATAAAAATATGACCTGGAATCCACCCATGCACATGACCCCTTTTAGTGCTACCACCTATCAATTGATTTCCATGTGGTTGGTCCATGTCACAATCTCCTGTCCATGTGGCACCTCAACGTCAGCTTATGTACACATGGAAATCGTGGGGCCCATATCAAATTTCTTGGAAATTTATATAAACACTCAACTTCAAAATTTATATATATAAGGACTTATGGTGTTTAAATAAGTTACACTTTGTGTGCATCCCCTAATTCTTCCTGTAGAATCAAATTTCATCCCATGCAATCCTAGTGCTTAAACCTCTGGGTCTGATACCATTTTTCATATATCTTGCATCGACTTTCAACCATGGAGACCATGGGGTACTCAAATTTCTTACATAATTCATTACTAACACCCAGTTTCATTTTCAAAATGTTAATTATCAATTTGATTCGGAAAATAAACATACATATGGTATTCCAAAATTAAGATATACAAACCTTAATAACTTATAGGTAATCCAAATAGGAAACAGACTTAAAGAATGCCAAACGATTCCATGCACATGAAAAATCACATGATAATTAATTAAATAAGATAAACAAAAATATAACCATGAATTTTTGTACACAATAAGGAACTTAACCTAATGTTCTCCAATAGGTTGTAGGCAAAGGGAATTCATCCCAGCCGTAGGCTCTGTCAAGGCATATCTTACTCTGATAGGATACCCCCAAGTTGGGGATATAAATTCACAAGGGAAAATATCTTCCCCAAGACATCTACACAACTCAATCTCTCATGCTACCCATCTCATTCAACCCACTTGTGTAGAAACCCCCTCCACATCTTTCCCAATCCTTAATTCTCCTTTCCCATCAACTTACGCAACACTAGGAACAATCCCCCTTATTTGAGCTAATAGTCCCTCGGACAACCTCCATTTCCCTTCTAGCACCCAAACATAGGTTGGACAAGAAGTCTTTTAATTGGGACTCTAGGGCACAACTTGCAGGAAAGGTTCCTATTATGAACCTATCTATGAAGAGAAATGGTATTGAAAGTTCAATTCACCCATGGAATCTCTAGTCCTCTATCGTAGGTATACGTCTCAAGTAATCCCAAGTGAATTCCAGAACAAGGAGGAATGAAATTCAAATGATTTGATTCCCAAAAAATGAGTGAAGGAACGAACCCCTCATGATCTAAATTATCCCTTTTTATATGCATAGATTTTCCCTCTTAATCCCCTCTTAAGATAATTTAATATTTCTTAATAAAAGAATGAACCTCAGTCATGGTGTTAGTGTTATTATCGACCGAAGGCAAGCCGTCACTAGGCTAAAGGAATGTTTCAAAGGAAGAATCAAGATCAGTAAAATGGCATAGGCAATGTGGAAGGGCAACATGCCATAAGTGAACAGATGGCGCAGCAGAAGCTCGGAATATCAGTCAGCAGAAGCCATCCTTGTAAGGGCACAATCAGGACTCATGAGCACTTAGCATTTGTCTTGGCCCAAGTTGCCCCGGACAAAATACCACCTTGGACGCGTGTCAGTTTAGTATCTATTCAGGGGCCTCAAGGCAATTTCCCCATACCGCGTTTTGGAGATCCTGAAACCACCAGAGCCACCACGATGGTTTTATGAAGTGCCTAGCATCAGATAGGGAGGCTAGGCATGGAGTGGGGCCCATTCGTATAAGTTGCATCCTTTTAGGCACTGATCTCGAGGGATCCTTGCAGAGGATCGACAGTCATCCAAGAGTCAGAGTGGAAAAGTTGCATGATGATTAACGTGCCCATTTGTCCCCTGAAGTGAAACCACTACTTCCACGTAGCAGTCCCAAAATCATTCAGAGGGCTTGAAGCGGGTTTCTAAAGCCACTTTTTGAGGACCCTGAAGACTGCTAGTGATTTTTGTCATGTCATCTCCCACCGCCACTTTAAAGAAGTGTTTCTTAATACTTATTACTATCACCGTCACCGTACAGGTTACAGTCCACTCCCAACACACAAAGCCCAGGAAAAAACTGTGTAATAATTTCTCAAGTACAGTGCGTCCTTTGAGAATCAAGTAAGCCAGGCTATAAGTACCCCCGTTATTGCATAAGACTTTCATGAAGCTCATGAGCGCCATCGGTCCAGAGCGCAGAGCTTAAGATGTGTAGATTGATCACAACTGATTAGTTTAAAACTGAAAGATAGGTGCTCTAAATGGTGCATTTTATCTCTAATGATGGTTCACAAGGACCAAGGAGGACTCGGACAACCAGCATCCATGAGGAGCCGACATATGTGCATTTGCAGACAATCAGGTGGGAGAATCCTGAGGTCTCACCCGAGATGTCTAAAGAAAGTTCAAATTTCACAGTGGTTAAAAAGGAGATGGACCTTCTGGATGCAAAGGCATAGAAGGAAGGGATATGCCAGTCCCAACAAAGGACGATCAAATGATGAAGCAGTAGCACCTGAGTGGTTTGAGCGAAGCAATGACAGAATCAGGTCCTGTTCCATAGCTCAGTAGCAGAGGTGAACTTTTGCCCCATCGAAAACAAGTTCCGAGAGCAAAAGGCTTGGATGCGGTAGAAGAAATATATGAGAAAGGTCTACAAAACAACATTCTTCAGCAGGGTAGTCGTGTCTATGTTTCCATGAGGCCGTAGTTGGTCCCATGAGTGTTTAAAAGACTCTTAATAGCTCTGAATGAGGTTACATCATTAATACATGTATGTCTCAAGGTGGTGAGAAATTTCGTCCAGTCGGACATACTACTTTGTTAGCAAAGTGGTCCTAGGTCACAGTCATAGGGTAACCAGTAATACTCCATATGACTGATATTGTAACAAACGCTGTTAGGAAGTACAAAAAGAAAAAACTTAAAGTTGTTGAGCTGTAACTGATTGTAACAATTTTTGTTGTAGAGAATAGGGAGGCTATATATAGTTGAATAGGCAGTACCCAAAGGGTCGGCTCTCTTTTGTAAGAAGTATCACTTCGTATATTTGATAGTTTGATCAATATAGAAAAGAAGATTATTATTTCCATATCTTGGAGTTTTAATGGATTCAAAGTTTTAATGTGTTCAATTTGTTATGTTATCTCCTAAAATAACATAGACAAGTTTGTTTTTCTAGGTGATAGGAAGTCTTTCAAATTTTCATTTTTATAGACATTTGAGGTTCTTTTCAAAATCTTTTTTAAGTATGTAATAAAGTTTGAAACAACATTGGATATTACTTTTTATTCAAAAAGAAATTTTAGGTTTCGGTGGCTTAGGTGGACATGGCAATTGTTCATTAGCCACCAAAAACCCAGCTTTCAACAGCTTACAATGTAAAAGAAAAATTATTCAAGCTACTGAAAGGAGAGGCATTTTCAACACTTTTTCGGCATCTCACGTGTTCAAAGGAAAAATCATCCTAGCTACCGAAAGTAAGTTGGTTTCAAACGGTTAAGATGTCTAATCAAGGGCTCAATCGTGAAGTTTAAAAGGTATTCATTAGCTGCTGAAAAGAACAAGGATCAGCAGGTCACGATCTGATGATTAAAAATTTGGTATAATTATGATTTGATTTAAAAATCCTAGATCCACTAAACCTTACACCTATCCTATATAGCCAAAATCTAATCCTGCGCATCTATTGTAATCATTTGAACCTCAGTTTCAAAAGTCCCACGTGTTTCATAAATCCTCCACTTTTCAAATTTACCAAGTCGGTTAATTTCAAATCCCAAGTTGCCGGTCCATCTCCCTCAAAGTCAGGGATTGACCCAAACATGTCCCTCATCTCTCGCCTCTGCCTTTGCTGAGCCTAAACTTTCCTAATTCTACGCTAATCTTGTCTCCCCTAGCCCGAATTGTCTATTGCAGGTACAAAAGATCAGTTCCAGAATGAAAAAGGGAGGAGCTGTGCTTAGGAAGGAGCTAAATGATATTGGCTACCTCGAGTCACACCTTGAAGTATGTCAGTTCTTCAAAGACGCGGGATGCTACAACTGTTGTTAAAATCTTCAAAGCTATCATCAGCAAGCTGCATAGGCCTTTGCATTGTCATTTGATGGAAAGAAAGCTCAAATTGGGACAGAAGAGATCCAAGTGGATGAAGCCCTCATAGTAGCAGCCACAAAAATTCCAGGGACAAGAGAAAGATGGTTTAAAACCACCATCACCAAGAATGTCGAGCTTAGATCATATCTAAAACCTGCACACAATAACATTACTTGGAACAGAGACGTCCCTATGTCTTTCTTGGAGGAGAATTGGCAGCACCTACTGAAGGCCATCTTGGTATATTTTACATGTGAAGGCATATATTCCAGAGTTATGATCTATCATTTCAAGTTATTGAATTATTTCACTGGCAGAAGCCCTTTAAATCTGCCCTTCTATCTTCATAAAATCCTAACAAATATGGCTCGCCAAGTCTAGGCAAATCTAAGCAAAGTTCAGGGCAGGCTATCTCACCATGGCCTCATTAAACTTTTAGTATTAGAGCAACTGCAAAGGAGAAATAAAGATTGGGGATTTTTCCTTTTTTGGAATGAATTTAAAACAGAATTACAGCCTGAAGACAAGGAGAATCCTTGCACCCCCATAAGTGAGAAGAGAAACATTGGTTCAACTTTCCCCTTCTTCTAAACCTAAGAGGATTAAGAAGAATTTATATTTCAACAAGGCTACAAAGGGAGAAGTTTCTCCAAAGGTTAGGAACATCCTAAATCTCCCCTACACAGACTCTGAGGATGATGAGCAGCAAGAAGTCGCAACGGAGCATGAGGAAGCTACAACAGGGCAAGATCCTCAAGATGCAGCCCCACTTGGAGAGTAGATGACAGAATATGAAGATTTGCCTTCACCTACACCTAAGGAAGAGCAAGATTAGCATGTTGCTGAAACTTGAACTAGTAAGACAAAGAAGTCTTCATCTCAGAAAATCAATCAGCTTCTCATGTAGGTATATGAACTTGGAATTCTTCAAAGAGTAATTAAGGAAAGAAATAAAAAATTAACTGAAAGAAATGTTGAATTGCATCATTCCTTCCAAGAGCTTACTACAAAGTATACTAAGTTAAAAAAAAGGAACTTGATGTTGATGAAAGACAACACCAAATGGTATAGGAAGGTCAGGCTGCTGAGAAACAAGATGAGGCCTCCAAAACCCCAGCCCAAGATACACTCACATCTTGAAACCCTAGCAGCAATAGCCATCAGTCTTGCTGACAGTCCAGAGCTGGCCTAGGGTGCAGAAAATTCCAATCAACAAAATGAATATTAGCAAAAGCCAAGAAACACATTTTTGTGAAATTTTGCAAGATAGACCAAACAGAGCTTTCGGTGGCTTAGGCGAACATGTCAAATTTTCATTAGCCACCAAAAGCAGAGCTTTTGGTGGCTAACAAAATTAAAATCCACTCTTTCTAGCCACCGAAACTGTAAAGCAATGCTAAAGGATACCATTTTTGCACAAATCCAAGATTCTCTGATCCAGCTACCTCAAGGATGGTTTATAATGATAAATAATAATTAAAGGCATCATAATCAAGGTTCTGTTCCAGATTTAAAGGCGCTAGCAAGGAGGAAATGATGAAGCTTCTCATCTATTTTTGGGGAAAAGAATGACCTGTTTTGCCAAGGTGGCATTTTCGACCTTATTCATCATCCTTTGAAGGCTTGTTACAACTGTCAAAGAAATAAAGATTGGCAAGATGGAGATGGCCCCATTAGATAGGATCCATTCCTATTTTTCATGAAACCGTTTTGACTGACTATTTTTAGCAAATTCGATCCAGTTTTTCAGGATCTTGAACTGTTTTGTAAAGGCTATAAATCCTGTGACTTCTGTAGAACAAAGGGTTCGATTTTGGAGTTCGAAACTATACTATTGTTGTGATAAAGACACTTTCTATAATATATTTGGTCTGCAAGCTTCTTTCATTGTTGTTTGTCATATTTTCTTTCACATTTATGTTCTATGCTTATGAGTGGAATTATGTTATTTGTATATGTTTACATAATCCATTGGTAATTTTCATCTTACCATATGATTAGTGAGCAAAGGATCATAAGTAATCATACTGGTTTTATTGTCCCATCATATATATATGGTTGTGTGTATGTGTTATGGTTGATAAAGTCATTTTCTGCATCCTTATTGATATATTACCTATCTGACAGTAGCTTTTGAAGGCCTTGTTTTGTCTTAATGTACTTAAGACTATCTTGAGTATACCATCCAATGAGTTAGATATTTATTTTGATCCAATATTACCCATCATTGAGTGAACCATTGAAAGAATAGTTAAGTTATCAGGTATCTCTGAGATACAACCTAGGAGAGTTTCCTGGAGGGATAACATATTGGCGCCGCTGCCGGGGAGAAGAGATTGAAGCTCAGCTTCCTTGGGAAACGACATAGATCCAACTTTGGTGATAGACAAAGTGTGGACATTATCCTGGTTGTAATCATCTATCTAGCGACTCCATTGGAACAAAGTGGCTTCGAGAAGACCAAGTACCAGAAGAAATCCTCAAAGGCCACTAGTGACACCTGTTTCAAATCCTGAATAGATTATAAGGAGAGGAAGAGCTTCACAAAGATAGATTTCCAGATATACAAGGGGAACAACATCAAGTACTTCTAGAGGTACTTCTTCTGTTTTATCAAATAAACCTCCCTTTAAATCTTCTTCTACTGAAGCATCTAGTTCTCAGAAAAATATAAGTGAATCAGAAAATTTGAAAGTTGAGGAATCTTCAACCACTTCTGCTATTGTAGATCCGATTTCTGAACATATTATCCAATCTGTCTTAGGAAAAGAAGTTCTTGAGCCTATCAAAGAAGAGGACTGTTCCTCTTTCCTGAATCCCTTACAAACTGAGCTTGAAGAAAACTATTCTCATATTCATACCAATTTTCCTGCCATCGAAAATATCTTGCAAGATCTTTTAGATAAACGTGAAGAAAAGTTGGCCTTATTACTTGGACAGTTCTACAAGGATTCCTATTTTCCCAATCAACCAAAAAATATTTTCACCTCAATTCTTAGCAACTCCACTAGGGTAAACCCACCACCTTTACCACCACTTATACCTCCTCAGCTACCACCCACACCAACAACATTTTTTTCCTCCCCTTCCATACCCACATCCACTATGGTTGTCCCTCTGACTATGATGGAAAAGATCCTCGTTGCCAGATATGCCCCTCTAAATTTGCCTAACCCCCTTTTTGGTATGCCTACTAAAGATTACCAAAAATACATGACTAATTTTACTGGAGAGGGAGACTTTACAGCTGAAGAACATTTAGAGGCATTCTACAGTTATGCTGAGAACATAAATATTGAGCAAGACGATGTGTGTACTAGGGTTTTTGTGTAGAGTTTAGATGGTCAGGCTAGGAAATGGTTCAAAGAATTACCTGTTGGATCAGTAGTTGACATTGAAGCTCTAGATGACATATTTTTGAAGCATTGGGGAGAAAGAAGAGACCACCTCTATTACCTCACAGAATTTGGTAATTTGAAGAGAGAAAATGGTGAGTTTGTTTCAAATTTCACAAAGAGATTTAATAAAATGTTCAGCAAGATCCCTGCTGAGATCAAACCTACAGACACTTCAGCCAAAATCACTTATGAAAATGATTTTGAACCCAATTTTTTTCTTCTTCTCAGAGAAAGAGATCTACTTATTTATCACTCATGCAACATGTTTCTCTTGAAGTTGATTCTAATATTGTTGCATCCCATAAACTTAAGGGAAAAATGGATAGGAAGAAGCAAACTCTAGATCCTCCTTCTTCATCAGAAACAAAAATGGAAAAAATGGCCAAGATGTTGGACAGCTTAACATCTGAAATGTCTAAACTGAAAGTTCAAGGTCAACACCCTGCAAGAGGTAAAGGACCAAATGACTTTGTTCCCAGAAACCCTAATACTTTCCCTTTTAGAAGAAATAACCTATAGGCTTAGATCCTCCAAAGGGATAGGAACCCAGCTGAAGAACAAAGAATCAGAGCTCCTTTCCAGAACATTGTATTGGAAGAGGATCAAAATCTTACTCATGGAGAAGGAGAAGAAGAAGACAATATCAATTGCATGGAAGATGAAGTTGACCCTTCTTTCTAGACACAATCAGATTATGAGGAAGCCCTCATGAACGAGCAAATCACTGAAGAATCCTTGTATCAGGCAGATGATCAAGGAGGTTATAATTTGAGGTCCAAGCCTGCTACTCAAAAACCTTTGATTGTTGCTCCCAGAAAGAAGAATCATGTCCCTACAAAACAGTCTGCTCCTCCTGCAAAAAATATTGTTGTTCCTGCAAAATAGATTGTTGCTCCTTCAAAACAGTAGCAAAGGCCATCACAACCTTCAATCCATGATTAGATTCAGCTTAAAGCTCCATCACAAGAGGTAAGAAATTTTGACAAATTGTCTGACTCTTTCAATCTTGAATCAGAAATTCAGAAACTGAAAATCCCTTTTCCATTGATAGAGCTCATGAAGAATGATTCCTTCAAGTCATCTATACTGAAATCCCTTCAACCAAAGACACCCATAGATGCTAACTTTGTAAATTTGCAATATGATAAGCCCTCAGTAACCCTAGGTCCTATAATTGAAGAACTGGATGAGTCTTGTCCACCTTTCTATATATCCCTGAAAATCCATGACCAAATCCTTCACAATTGTTTGCTAGACTCGGGAGCATCCCACAATCTTATGCCAAAAGCAGTGATGGATGAGCTTGGTCTTAACATCACAAAACCTTACCATGATCTTTTCTATTTTGACTCTAGGAAAGTCAGATGCCTAGGCCTCATAAAAGACCTTGTCATAAACCTCTTCCAGCTGCCTACAAAAAGCATAGTGATGAATGTAGTAGTTTTTGATATCCCACCCAAGTTTGGCTTCCTCTTGTCCCGTTCATGGAGTAAAAGGATAGGAGGTACCCTACAGATGGATCTTGCTTATGCTACAATCCCGACGTTTGGAGGTGAAACCGAAAGACTCTATAGAGAAAATCAGCTTTCCTACATCATCAGTAATGAAAAAAATTCTATAAATCATCCCATCTATGCATTGGATACAGAATTTGGGGCATGTATTATGCAAATAGATGACTCTCAGCCAGCACCGTTGCAGCTCACAAATCCTACTTGTCTGCAATCTGAAGAAGTAACCACTTATGTTTGGAGCATGTTTTTTGATGGTGCCAGTACTCAAGCCTCAGCAGGTGCAGGTGTAGTTTTGATCTCTCCTTCAAAGGAAACTATGGATTTGTCTTATAAACTAGATTTCAAGACTACCAACAATATAGAAGAGTATGAGGCTTTGTTGTTGGGAGTAAAGGCTACTAAAGAAATGGGAATCATGTGTATGAAGATATTTGGAGATGCAGAGCTCATCATACAACAAGTGAACAACAATTTCCAAGCAAAGAATGTCAGGCTAAAAGAATACAGAGATGAGGTATGGAAACTTAGAGACTCTTTTATGATTTTTGACATTTCTTATATAACTAGAGCTATGAACCACCTAGCTGATTCCCTTGTTGTCTCTGCCAGTATGTTCATTCCTCCTATGCCTCCTAAATTGAACTATGAAATCCAAGTCAAATACAGGCCATCCCTACCTGATAATGTCAAATATTGGAAATTCTTTGAGGATGATGATGAACTCATTAGATTTCTCTAGGTCGATGATGAATTTTCTGATATACATATTGACCAAGAAAATCTAAATGTAGAGGAATCCCAAAAGCCTAAATTGAAAGGGAAAATGGGTCAACATGATATTGTTCACTTAACAAGCAATCATATACCTTGAGGTCTAGTACCTCTTGAGAATATTTTTGACCATAATGATGTCCCCTTCAAACCTGTGAAAAAAGAGAATGACCCTGCTGTCCATGAGCATAATATAGGAAGCCAAAATCATCCTAAATTCATAAATTTGTTTACTGAGTTGACTGTTGATCAGAGGTCAGAATATTACAGTCTTATGAAAGAATTTGCTGATGTATTCACATGGGAATACAGTGATCTGAAAACCTATGATGAAGATATCATTCAACATAAAATTCCTCTGGAAAAGGACACCATCCCTTTCAAACATAAGTTAATACCTATTAGTCCTCTCTTGTTACCTGTGATTGCGAAAGAGATCAAAAAGCTCCTTGATGCTAAAATCATAATTCCTCTGAAACCCATTATAGTTAATGGCCCCTTCCAGCAACGGGGTCTTGATTCCATAGGTGTGATTAATACCTCATCCAGTGGTCAGCATAGGTGGATCTTAGTAGCCACTGATTATTTTACCAAATGGATTGAAGCAATTCCCACAAGGAATGCCACTCATCAAGTTATCGTGAAATTCCTCTATGAAAACATCTTTGTTAGATTTGGCTACCCAAAAAGGATGGTAATTGATAACGCACCAGATTTTAAAGCTGATGCATTAGTTGACATGTGTGAATCGATGGGAATTCAACTGGTACACTCTACTCCCTACTAGCTCCAAGGCAATGGCCTCGGCGAGTCATCCAATAAGAGTCTAGTTAGAATCATCAAAAAGATATTGGAAGAAAATCAAAAGAGTTGGGATTCTAAACTAAAGTTTGCTCTTTAGGCTGATAGAGTGACCAATAAAAAATCCATATGGACTTCTCCCTTTAAATTGGTTTATGGTATTGATTCCATTTTTCCAATTCAACTAATTCTGCCAGTAGCTAAGTTCTTTTAGGATGAACCAAATGACATGGTGATAAGAATGCTCAACTTGGTTGAATTGCAGCAGACTAGAGAACAATTGGTGGAAAACTCAGAAGCTCACCAGAAGAGGATCAAAAATACTTTTGACAAGAAGGCAAAGGTGGAAATTTTTCAGGTTGGAGACTCAGTTCTGAAATGGGATGCTTCCAAACAAGACAAGGGAAAGCACGGTAAATTTGATTCTCTATGGATAGGTCCTTTTGTGAAAACTCAAGAGCAGCAGAACAACACTTTCAAACTGCAAAGTCTGGAAGGTGAAGAAATATTTGATGGCCTAGTCAATGGGCGATTTCTGAAGCTCTATTTCATCTAAGGCTTCAAATCCTTGTCATTGTAAATATCATTTTTGTTTTTGTTTTTGCAAAATAAATCCATGCCCAATGGAACACTAGAAGATAGGTTTGAATTTTTTGTTTTAAAGGAAAGGCATTTGATATGTGGTTCTTGAAACCTCGCAAGGAGGATTCTATCCCCGAGTAGGATCCAAATGTTATCTCCTAAAATAAAATAAACAAGTTTGTTTTTCTAGTTGATAGGAAGTCTTTCAAATTTTCATTTTTATAGACATTTGAGGTTCTTTTTCAAAATATTTTTTAAGTATGTAATAAAGTTTGAAACAACATTGGATATTACTTTTTCTTCAAAAATAAAATTCAGGTTTCAGTGGCTTAGGCGGACATGGCAATTGTTCATTAGCCACTGAAAACCCAGCTTTCGGCTGCTTACAGTGTAAAGGAAAAATTATTCAAGCTACCGAAAGGAGAGGCATTTTCAACACTTTTTCGATAGCTCACGTGTTCAAAGGAAAAATCATCCCAGCTACCGAAAGTAAGTCGGTTTCAAATGGTTAAGATGTCTAATCATGGGCTCAGTCGTGAATTTTAAAATGTATTCATTATTCCTTACTCGCCGAAAAGAACAAGGATCAACAGGTCGTGATCTGATGATTAAACATTTGGTGTAATTATGATTTGATTTAAAAATCCTAGATCCACTAAACCTTACACCTATCCTATCAAGCTGAAATCTAATCCTGCGCATCTATTGTAATCATTTGAACCTCAGTTTCAAAATTCCCACATGTTTCATAAATCCTCCACTTTTCGAATTTACCAAGTCTGTTAATTTCAAATCCCAAGTTGTCGGTCCATCTCCCTCAAAGTCAGGGCTTGACCTAAACATGTCCCTCATCTCTCGCCTCTGCCTTTGCAGAGCCTGAACTTTCCTAATTCTACGCTAATCCTGTCTCCCCTAGCATGAATTTTCTAATGCAGGTACAAAAGATCAGTTCCATAATGAAAAAGGGAGGAGCTTATTTTAGGAAGGAGCTAAATGATATTAGCTATGTCGATTCACACCCTGAAGTATGTCAATTCTTCAAAGATGCAGGATGCTACAACTGCTGTCAAAAGCTTCAAAGCTATCATCAGCAAGTTGTAGAGGCCTTTGCATTGTCATTTGATGGAAAGAAAGCTCAAATTGGGACAGAAGAGATCAAAGTGGATGAAGCCATCATAGTAGCATCCACAGAAATTCCAGGGACATGAGAAAGATGGTTTAAAACCACCATCACCAAGAATGTCCAGTTTAGATCATATCTAAAACCTGCACACAAGAACATTACCTGGAACATAGATGTCCCTATGTCTTTCTTGGAGGAGAATTGGTAGCACCTACTGAAGGCCATCTTGGTCTATTTTACATGTGAAGGCAGATATTCCAGAGTTATGATCTATCATTTCAAGTTCTTGAACCATTTCACTGGTAGAAGCCCTTTAAATCTGCCCTTCTATCTTCATAAAAGCCTAACAAAGAAGGATCGCCAAGTCCAAGAAAAGCCAAGCAAAGTTTAGGGTAGGCTATCTCACCATGGCCTCATTAAAATTTTAGTATTAGAGCAACTGCAAAGGAGAAATAAATATTGGGGATTTTTCCTTTTCTGGAATGAATTTAAAACAGAATTACAGCCTAAAGACAAGGAGAATCCTTCATCTAATAATCCTTCCACCCCTAGAAGTGAAAAGAGAAAAAGGAGAGCCATATCTCCATTGCCAGCGGTTCAGCTTTCCCCTTCTTCTAAACCTAAGAGGATTAATAAGAAGTTAGATTTCAACAAGGCTATAGAGGGAGAAGTTTCTCCAAAGGTTAGGAACATCCTAAATCTCCCCTACACAGACTCTAAGGATGATGAGCAGCAAGAAGTTGCAGCAGAGCATGAGGAAGCTACAATAGGGCAAGATCCTCAAGAAGCAGCCCCACTTGGAGAGTAGATGACATAATATGAAGATTTGCCTTCACCTACACCTAAGGAAGAGCAAGATCAGCATGTTGTTGAAACCTCAACCAGTAAGACAAAGAATTCTCCATCTCAGTAAAGTAATCAACTTCTTATGTAGGAAGTATATGAACTTGGAATTCTTCAAAGAGTAATTAAGGAAAGAAATAAAAAATTAACCAAAATAAATGTTGAATTGCACCATTCCTTCCAAGAGCTTACTACAAAGTATACTAAGTTAAAACAAAGGAACTTGATGTTGATGAAAGACAACACCAAATGGTATAGGAAGGTCAGGCTTCTGAGAAACAAGATGATGCCTCCAAAACCCCAGCCCAAGATACACTCAGATCTTGAAACCCTAGCAGCAGCAGCCATCAGTCTCGCTAACAGTCCAGAGCTAGCCCAGGGTGTAGAAAATTCCAATCAGCAAAATGAAGATTAGCAGAATCCAAGAAACACATTTTTGTGAAATTTTGCAAGATAGACCAAACAGAGCTTTCGGTGGCTTAGGAGAACATGTCGAATTGTTCATTAGCCACCGAAAGCAGAGCTTTCGGTGGCTAACAGAATTAAAATCCACTCTTTCTAGCCACCAAAACTGTAAAGCAATGCTGAAGGCTACCATTTTTGCACAGATCCAAGATTCTTTGATCTAGCTGCCTCGAGGATGGTTTATAATGATAAATAATAATTAAAGGCATCATAATCAAGGTTCTATTCCAGATTTAAAGGTGCCAGCAAGGAGGAAATGATGAAGCTTCTCATCTATTTTTGGGGAAAAGAATGACCTGTTTTTCCAAGGTGGCATTTTCGACCTTATTCATCAATCTTTGAAGGCTTGTAACAACTATCAAAGAAATAAAGACTAGCAAGATGGAGATGGCCCCCTTAGATAGGATCCATTCCTATTTTTCATGAAACTGTTTTGACTGACTATTTTTAGCAAATTCGATCCAATTTTTCAGGATCTTGAACTATTTTGTAAAGGCTATAAAGCTTGTGACTTCTGTAGAACAAAGGGTTCGATTTTGGAGTTCAAAACTATACTGCTATTGTGATAAAGACACTTTCTATAATATATTTGGTCTGCAAGCTTCTTTCATTGTTATTTGTCATATTTTCTTTCACATTTCTGTTTTATGCTTATGAGTGGAATTTTGTTCTTTGTCTATGTTTACATAATCCATTGGTGATTGTCATCTTACCATCTGATTAGTGAGAAAAATATCATAAGTAATCATATAGGTTTTATTGGACCATCATATATATATGGTTGTGTGTATGTGTTCTGGTTGATAAAGTCATTTTCTGCATCCTTATTGATGTATTACCTGTCTGACAGTAGCTTTTGAAGGCCTTTTTTTGTCTGAATGTACTTAAGATTATCTTGAGTATACCATCCAGTGAGTTAGATATTCATTTTGATCCAATATTACCCATCATTGAGTGAAACATTAAAAGAATAGTTAAGTTACCAGGCATCTCTGAGATACAACCTAGGAAAGTTTCCTAGAGGGATAACATGTTCCTTCTCCTGTTATTCATCTCTTCCATGTATGTATGATTCATAGATCAGTTCTGGGTTTAATATGAGTGTAGCTGCTTAATTTGATTTCTCCTAAGATGGTTAGAAATTGAAGTGTTTATGCTAATTGATCTGGAGGTGATATCCTCATATTATCCAGTGGTGGTTCTGTGTTCATTTTGTTAAGACTGTTGAATTCCTCTCACGGGCTCAACACGTCATTCTTTAAACATAGGATAAAGATTTACTTTCTGCAGTACCTTTATCTTATGCCATTTCATTTTCCATTTGCTACTCAAAAGTTTGATTTTGGGCACATTGAAATGCTGCCCATTTATATTTCAAGATCAGAATTCTACATTATTTTCTATCATTTGTGATTCAATTCAGTAAAAAATTCAGAAGATATTATTGATGCCCAGGCACAGTTCTAAAGACAGCCTTAGAATTTCTCTGGGATTAACATCTTCTTTGGCGCAGTTGCCGAGGAACGCAATCAAGGAGATTAATATTCCCTGGATATAAACGACAAAATTATATGCTCGGTTTCATAGTGGATGAAATTGGGTTACAGGCTGTAATCCACTTGGCGACTCCATAGTAGCAAACCTAGCATCTGGACAATGACATACCCATCAAAACCCAAGCCACGAAGAATTTGTGGCCCTAGAAGATTTGGTTTCTTGGAGACATAGATGTGGGAGATTCCAGTCTACATCACCAAGCTATCAGCGAATTTTTTCCTCCCCTTTGTTTGGCCCTCAATTCCCTCCATCTAAATTCGTTGTCCAAACCCCTGAGAAAGAGCCATTTTCCCAAGATCCTCAGACTCCTTGTGATTTTCCTAGTTTTCAAAGAATCCCTACGGTGAGCGAAGAATTTTTTTCCCACACCAATCCACGTAAGTCCTTCGTTACCTCATAGGCAGAGAATTTAAACACCATCCACCTCATGTCAAGAGGAGGAGGCAGAGGACCACCTCCACCACCACCCAGAACACCAAGATGGGTGGCAAGCCAACACAAACCTATGCAATTGCCTATGCCCCTGAATGATATGCCTACCCATTATTTGAAGTTGTTTCCAAAGTACGACGGCAACAAAGGAACGTCTATTGAGGATCATGTGGACCGATTCCAGGATTTTACGGATAATATCCTGATTGAACACGATGATGTGTTTATGCGGATTTTTGCTCAGTCACTGGAAGGAGAAGCCAGAAAATTGTTCATATCTTTACCTAACGCCTCCATCAGTACTAAGGAGATCCTGGAAACAACATTGTTAAGAAATGGGGAGATAGACATGACAATCTCTATTATCTAACGGAAATATCTGCCCTAAAGAAGAACAACTTTGAAAATGTGGTTGATTTTACAGCAAGATTTAATAAATTATATTTCAGAATTCCAAAGGAAATTCGTCCCACTGAAGGAGTAGCTCGAGTCACTTATGCAACTACTTTCCCTTCATATTTTTCCATAACATTAAGGGAAAGAAGGCCGGTCTTGCTCAGCGATATGAGGGCAGGAGGCAAGATTAAAATGACCAGTGATGCTGAACCAAAGGACAAAAGAAAATCCAAAGAGGAAGGCATTTCTTCAGAAATAAAGGATTCTCAAGATTCAAAGATCGATGAGATGACCCGCATTATCAAGAACCTGTCAAATAAAGTGACCAGAATGGAATTGGAGGGTAGCAGTCCTAACAGGAAGTCACCTGTTCGTCCTCCTAATCAATTCAAGAGACCTTTCAATCCACAGATGGCATATAGAGAAACAAGGAATGAGGAACAGCCATTAAGGCCTCCTATGCGTGAGAAATAAAATAATCTGGTTGGAATCACAACAGAAGAAGAATATGAAGAGTTTGATGAACAACTAAATTGGATGGAGGAAGATTCCCACCTCATGCACCTCACTATAGAAGATTACGAGAGTTCACTCTTATATGAAGAAGTTGACCCAAAGTTCCTTGAATCCCAAGAAAGTGACCAATTCCTTGATGATTATCATGATTTCCATAGTGCTCAGCCAGATAAACCACAAAGAAAATACAACTTGATACAAAGACCAGAGGCGACAAATAAAAAAAGCAGACCTATTCTTAGGAAGTTCCCACGGAAGTTGACTCAAGTAAGCTCCTCTCCAGCGGCCTCCCTATCCAAAGAAAAAGACCTCCCAAAAGATAAAAGAGTTGAAGTCATAATCCCATATATTCCTAATCGGCCAAGTATAAGCCCCCATAAGAGAGTTGAACCAATCCCCAGAGAAGGACCCACCTCTTTCAGTTTAGAACAAGAACTGAACAAATTAAAGATAGTGGTTCCCTTGATTGAGTTAATAAGAAATCCTATGTACCAGAGCCAGATTGAAAAAATGCTACACAGGGACGAAAGTAGCGATCAACAAGATTCCATAAATCTAAATGATGAAGCTCCTGCTTTTCAATGTGGTCCACACATTGATAATAAAGAGGAGACTACTACCCCGTTTTATGTCACCCTGAACGTACATGAAAGGATTCTTCACAATTGTATGTTGGATTTCGGAGCATCTCATAATCTAATACCCAAATTTATCATGGAACAGTTGGGATTGGAGATCACCAGGCCATATCATGATCTCTACATCTTCAACTCAAGAAAGGTAAAATGCATAGGGATGATAAAGGACTTGGTGGTCACTCTCGCCCAGATGCCATCCAAAAGTGTAATGATGGATGTAGTGGTGGCAGACATCCTAGCTAAATATGGCATGCTCCTGTCAAGGAGCTAGGCTAAGAATCTGGGAGGCACAATGCAGATGGACATGAAATATGCCACAATACCTGTTTTTGCTAGAGATACCACGCAGTTATATAGAGAAGCTATGTTTACCTATGTGATAAGCGACTAAGAAAGCCCTATGAATTACCCTATATATGCAGCCGATGAGTACATGGGATATTATAGGTTATCATCGAGAGATCCATCTAGAGAGGGAACTGCACACATTTAGGAAATGGAATCAACTGCTGAAGATAGCAGGAACCAGGTTTGGAAACCCTTTTTCGATGGGGCATCTGCTAAGGAAGAATATGGAGTAGGTGCAGTACTGTCATCACCATTGGGAGATGAAATCAGTCTATCTTACAAGTTAGATTTCGATACCACCAATAATGTTTTTGAATACGAGGCGCTCATCCTTGGCCTCCGAGCAGCAAAGGACTTAAAAATCACCAAGCTAGCGGTCTTCGGAGACTCTGAGCTCGTGGTAAATCAGATCCAAAGTATATATCAGACTAAACACCCAAGAATCTGAGCATATCGCAATCTGGATTGGGACCTCATTGAGAATTTCTTTGACACATTTAATATCACTTTCGTCCCCCAGGAAGAAAATCAACAGGTTGATGCATTGGCAATGATGGAAAGTTCCTTCAATCCTCTCAAGAAACCGAAGCTAAATTATGAGGTTGAAATGAGATACCGTCCCTCCATTCCTGACAACGTCAAAAGTTGGCAGGTTTTTGAGGATGACCAACAAATTAAATGCTTCTTGCTACTCGTCGGGGAATTCTCAAATACTGACATGGACGATGATTTTGGAGAGACAGAAGGAGGTAATCCATAGATAGAAGGTACAAGAAGCTATGATTGATGCAACATATTGTTGGCCACAAGGTTCTACAGGTAAATAATAACTTCATTCTGAAAGGACTGGTCCCGTTAGAATAGTTGTTTGAAAAAAATGAGATTCCAGTAAAACCAGCAGTACAACCAACAACTGAGGCTATGCAGGAAATAAATATCGGCACCATGGAAGATCCCAAGTTTGTTAAACTCTCTCAGACCCTCACAAGCGAGCAAAGGAAAAGGTATGAAGAGTTATTCAAACATTATGCATATGTTTTTGCATGGAAGTATGAAGACCTACGGACCTATGATACTACCATAATACAACATAGGATTCCCCTAAAACCTGATGCTAAGCAATTTAAGCAAAATTTGAGACAGGTGAATCCCATCTTGTTTCCAATGATCGAAAAGGAAGTGAGGAAACTTCTTGATGCAAAAATCATTATCCCTCTAAGATATTCAGAGTGGGTGGATAACCTAGTACCGATCAGGAAGAAAAATGGTGAGATATGGCTATGTGTCGACTTTAGAAATCTAAATAAATGCTCGCTGAAGGATAATTATCCCTTACCCCAAATCGATCATATTCTGCAAAAGGTATTTTGGTCAACTCGAGTATCTATGATGGATGGATTTTCGGGTTACAACCAAGTTGCAATGCATCTAGATGATAGGGATAAAATGGCCTTTGCTACACCATGGGGGACGTTTATGTATTACAAGATGCCTTTCAGTCTTATTAATGTTGGTGCGACATTTCAAAGGGCCATGGACATAGCATTCGTCGATGAAAAGGACAAATTCATTGTGATATACCTGGATGATATGACCGTATTCTCTAAATCTGACAAAGACCATCTTCAACATCTAAAGCAAACCTTTGATAAGTGCAGTAAGTATGGCCTATCTCTCAATCCAAAGAAGTCATTTTTTGCCATGACGGAAGGAAAGATGCTAGGGCATATAGTTTCAAAAGATCGAGTGAGGATAGACCCAGAAAGAGTGGCAGCTATCAAGCTGATTGAGCTCCCATGAAATAAAAAGGAGGTACAGTCTTTCATTGGTAAAATAAATTTTTTATGGAGGTTTATTCCTAACTTTGTTGAAATAATGAAAGATATTATTGACATGCTGAGAAAAGATGCTAAGATAAAATGGACCACAGCTGTGAGGAACTCATTTAAACAGATAAAGGACTCCCTAGGAGAGGCGCCTGTTTTGACTAGCCTAGACTACATCAAGGATTTCCTAATTTTTTCTTTTTCCTCTGAGGTTACTATTGCAGCAGTCCTTTTGAAAAAAAATCAGGAAGGGCATGAACAACCTATTGCTTTCTTCAGCAGAGCCTTGAGAGATGCAGAATTAAAATATAGCATAATGGAGAAGTAGGCATATGCCCTTGTTAAAGCACTGAAGTCATTCAGGGGCTACGTTTTGCATTCCAAGATCATCGCTCATGTCCCGGGGAGTACCATTAAAGATATATTATGTCAGCCTGATAGTGAAGGAAGAAGAGGAAAGTGTATTTCCAAGATTCAAGAGTACGATATGAAGATTAAGTCGACCAATTTGGTAAAGGGACAGGGATTAGCTAAGCTGCTAGCTGAATCCAATTACCAAGCCCTTGATATCAATTTGATCGATCAATTCCTCGGCTCAGAAAATGAATAAGGTCAGCAAAACCTTCCTGACCAAGTGGTTGAGAAGTTTCTGAGATCAGAGTGGTACGGGGATATAGTTTACTATCTACAGCATCTTACATATCCCCCTGAGATGGAGAAATCTAAAATAAGAGCCCTTAAACTCAGAGCGGTCAAGTACTGTGTTTTGGATGGTTACCTCTTCTGGAAAGATCCACTTGGGATCTTGCTTAATTGTATTGTGGAAGAAGAGACAAAGGGAATAATTACTGAGTTTCACAAAGGCATGTGTGGAGGGAATCATGCGTGGAGATCGACCACTCATAAAATATTGCGAGAAGACTATTTCTATCCCACTCTATTTACCGATGCCAGCAAGATTGTCAGGGCATGCAAGGAATGCCAAATGTTCGTTGGAAAGCAAAAGCTGCAACCGTTACCTCTCAGACCCATCAGGGTGGAAGCGCCTTTCCAGCAGTGGGGTCTTGATTTTATTGGGGAAATAAATCCTCATTCTAGCAGCCAGCACCGATGGATCCTTATAGCCACTAATTACTTCATGAAGTGGGTGGAAGCTATTCCCAATAGGAACGTGAATGACTCAGTTATAATAAGCTTCCTAGAAGACAATATTTTGGAAAGAATTGGCTGTCCAAGGAAAATACTTACAGGAAATGCTATAGCCTTCAAATCATATAAAATGATGAACTTTTGCCAAAATTATAATATTGAATTAATTCATTCAACCGCATACTACCTGCAGGGAAATCACTTGGCCGAGTCTTCTAATAAGAGCTTGGTGACTATTATTAAGAAGATGCTCAGTACAAACAAAAAGGCCTGGGACTCCCAATTAAAGTTTGCATTATGGGAAGACAGAATTAGTGTCAAACGGGCCATAGCCACTTCGTCATTTTAGTTGGTTTACGGAAAGGAAGCTGTCCTCCCGATTCAGTTGGGTCTCCTGGTAATAAAGCTGATACAACCAGAAAGTGAAGAGCTAGATGATATGGAAAGAAGAATTCATTAGTTGATAGAGATTCAATAGGTCAAAGAACAACTAGACAACTCCACTATGATCCACTAGGACAAGATGAAAGCAATTTTTGACCGAAGGGCAGTTGCTCGAGACTTTCAACACAGAGATCTTGTTCTAAAATGGGACGCCAGAAGAGAGCCAAGGTCTAAACATGGGAATTTCGACAATCTATGGCTGGGTCCTTTTAAAATTATCACAGTCCAGGACAATAACACATATGATTTGGCCCAACTCAATGGTGAAAGCTTTGGGAACCCTGTGAATGGGAGATTCCTAAAGCGGTTCTTTCATTACTAGTTCCTTTCTCCCACTCTATAATAGATCTAGTGTACCATAGTTGTAACACATTTCATTTCCTCTTTGTTGATTTGTTTTCAAAATCATAATCAGCTTTGTTACCTATTTTCTGTTTATTTCTCTATAGCTACATTTTCAATGAACAGATATGAATCCACAACCCAATGAGATAAGAGGCACTAGTCCACTGTTCTCAACCTCTCCCAGAAGGAAAAGGTTGTCCCCGCTGAATCCAATGTTAGTGTTATTATCTGCCGAAGGCAAGCCATCACTAGGCTAAAGGAATGTTTCAAAGGAAGAATCAAGATCAGTAAAATGGCACAAGCAATGTGGAAGGGTGACATGCCATAAGTGAACAGATGGCGCAGTAGAAGCTCGAAATATCAATCAGCAGAAGTCGGCCTTGTAAGGGCACAGTCAGGACTCATGAGCACTTCGCATTTGTCCTGGCCCAAGTCTCCCAAGACAAAATACCACCGTGGATGCCTGTCAGTTTCGTAGCTATTCAGGGGCCTCAAGGCGGTTTCCCCAACCCACATTTTGGAGATCCTAAAACCACCAGAGCCACAATGACAATTTTATGAAGTGCTTAGCGTCAGATAGGGAGGTTGGGCATGGAGCAGGGCCCATTCATATAAGAAGTTCCATCCTTTTAGGCACTGATCTCGAGGGATCCTGGAAGAGGATCGATGGTCATCCAAGAGTCAGAGTGTAAAAGTTGCATGAATATTATCACACCCATTTCTCCCCTGAAGTGAAACCGCTACTTCCACGTGGCAGTCCCAAAATCATCCAGGGGGCTTGAAGCGAGTTTCCAAAGCCACTTTTTGAGGACCCTGAAGATTGCTAGTGGTGTCTATCTTGTCAGCTCCTGCCGCCACTTTGAAGAAGTGTTTCTCGATAATTATTGTTGTTGTCGTCACCGTACAGGTTACAGTCTTCTCCCAACACGCGAAGCTCGGGAAACAACTGTGTAATAATTTCTCAGGTACAGCGCATCCTTTGAGAATCAAGTGAGACAGGCTACAAGTATCCTCATTATAGCATAATACTATCATGAAGCTCCCGAGCACCATCGGTCCAGAGCGCAGGGCTTAAGATGCGTAGATTGATCACGTCTGATTAGTTTAAAACTAAAAGATAGGTGCTCTCAGTGGTGCATTTTATCTCTAATGGTGGTTCACAAGGAGCACGGAGGAATCGAATGACCATCGTCCATGAGCAGCCGGCAGATGCGCATTTGCAGACAATTAGGCGGGAGAAGCCTGAGGTCTCACCTAAGATGTCTAAAGAAAGTTCAACTTTCACAGTGGTTAAAAAGGAGATGGACCTTCTGGATGCAGAGCAACAGAAGGAGGGGATACACTGGTCCTAGCAAAGGACGATCAAATGATGAAGCAGTAGAACCTGAGCGGTTTGAGCGAAGCAATGATAGAATCAGTTGCTGTTCCACAGCTTGGCAACAAAGGTGAACTTTTGCCCCATCGAAAATAAGGTCCTAGAGAAAAGGGCTTGGATGGGGTAGAAGAAATAGATGAGAAAGGTCTACAAAATGGCATTCTTCAACAGGGTGGTTGCGTCTATGTTTCCATGAGACCGTAGTTGGTCAATCAAGTGTTTAAAAGACTCTTAATAGCTCTGAAGGAGGTTACATCATTAATACATGTATGTCTCAAGGTGGTGAGAAATTTCATCTAGTCGGATGTACTACTTTGTTAGCAAAGTGGTCCCGAGTCACAGTCATAGGTAACCAGTAGTGCTCCATATGACTAATATTGTAACAAACTCTATTAGGAAGTACAAATAGAAAAAACTTAAATTTGTTGAGTTGTAATTGATTGTAACAATTTCTGTTTTAGAGAATAGGAAGGCTATATATAGCCGAATATGCAGTAGCCAAAGGGTCGGCTCTCTTTTGTAAGAAGTATCACTTCGTATATTTGACAGTTTGATCAATACATAAAAGAAGATTATTATTGCAATATCTTGGAGCTTTAATGGATTCAAAGTTTTAATGTGTTCAGTTTGTTCCTTCTCCTGTTATTCATCTCTTCCATGTATGTGTGATTCATAGATCAGTTCTGAGTTTAATATGACTGCATTTACTTAATTTTATTTCTTCTAAGATGGTTAGTAATTGAAGTGTTCATGCTAATTGATCTGGAGGTGATATCCTCATATTATCCAATGGCGGTTCTGTGCTCATTTTGTTAAGATTGTTGAATTCCTCTCCCAAGCTCAACACGTCATTCTTTAAACATAGGATAAAGATTTACTTTCTGTAGTACCTTTATCTTATGCCATTCCATTTTTGTAATGTCCCTTATTTGGAATTTTATTAAAATGGCAATTTTCCACTTTTTTTCCCTTGTTCGACCTTTGACTAGTGTTGATCTCTAGGTCCCAAATTTGCCCCAAATGATCCCAAATATTCTGAGAAGGTGTATGAATGATATTAGAACATAAATATGTGTTTCAGGGATGCCTTTGGACCTTCAAAATACTTCTTCAAATCCTCTTTCAATTCTGATCAATGTAGGTAACTTTACTAGTGATTTTCCTTTGACTAGTATTGGTCTCTAGGTCTCAAATTGACTCCAAATGACTTCAAATATTCAAGGAAGGTGTATGAATGATATTATAACTTGAATATGATGTTTATGTATGACATATGGCCACCAAAAGACCTCTGCAAACTCTCTTAATATTCTGGACCAATTATGCAATTTTACTAGTAATTTGGGGTTCAAATCCCCCTGGGGTAAACAATGAAAATGGCTTCCCAAATGCCTCCAAACCCACTCAAATTTATGAACAGAGGTATGTAATGTGTTAAGTATGTTATTAAAGTCTCATATTCACCATTAATGTATTATTACAACTGTTCTCACCCTCTCCCATTCAACTGCAAAAATTCCCAATTCGACCCTTGGGGAAATGGCACTATTTCACCTCCCAATGCAACTAAATTGAGTAAAAATGCTTCAAATGCTCAAGTACAGTACATGAAACTTGTAGAAGACATCCATGTCAGTATATTGATCACAAATATATCATATAATCATCCATTCATTCGAAATCATCATCAACACATTGGCTCACAACAAGGTAGTGGGGAAATGGCATTGTTCTTCCATTAAAAATGAGATTTATACATTTCTACTTGGAATTTCGACCTGAAACTTTTTGGAGATGAAGAACAGAGTATTTACTTCATATTACAAAAGAAATGGGGCATTAAAATCTTTTCCAAAGAGTACAATAGCTCACCAAAAACGCCCTCCCTCAAGGATCAAGAATATGCCATCAAAAATGGAAATGGTTGAAGGAGTGAGCTGCAATAGAAGAAACCATGAGCTGCCCTGTAGCTTACACCTGCAAATAAAGACTCCATTAAAGCTCCAAATGAAAGGTCTGAATGGCCTTTCCAATTACCAACTTGGATGGGAATCTTTCACCCTCGAAATTGGCTAAGGCAAGAAACTAGTCATCCACTAGCTCTCCCTCTTCACAAATGCAATTGCAAATTCTACAAATGATCAAAAGCTGGTTTCATTCTTTGTTATTGACATTTATAAACTTCTAATGTCCTCCATGGGTCGAATTCATTCCAAGAGACTCATGCCAACTCATGTTGGGAAGAGATTCCAAAGAACGCCACTTGTACAACAATTCCTAGTCTCCCACTTCCACCAAATCACATGTGGAAGCATCTTAGCTGCCCTAACACCCTTGAGCGCCCTCTTGGAGTCTATTTTTAGCCCTGACATGTCATATATGTCATATGTCATCCTTCAGGTCTGATTTGTGTCATAGGTGTCATAGCATCTTCATCATTGTTGTCATAGAGCTAGGGAATCTAGCCCAAGTGTCTCACTAGCTCCAAATTGCCTCTTCCTCTTCCATGGGAGTTACTCTTCCTCTATATTTCGACCTTGGATGAGTCATGCAATGAATAATACCTTTTGGACTCCCCCAAGTATGTTACCATTCACCTTGAATTCGAATTGGTGAGAGAATGATGCCAAGTGTAGTGGGGAAATCTAGCCATATGTGGGTCCCACTTCCTCCATGTGTCTTCATGATGAAATGCCACTTTGATTTCCACTTGTATATATTTATTTAGCTCCTTTATTAAATATTTATGCCATTCTAATTTTCAAACATCATTTATTATCCCCATTATTCCAAATCCCAAAGCTTCCACCCCAAACCTAGGAAACTAGTAATTTTCCTCCTTGGCAATTATTTGACCTTTAGCATCAATTTGACAAACTCTAATGAATAGGGCCAATGTGATTAGGCCATTGTGACCCAATACCAAATTTGGGACATGACAAATCCTCCCTTCCCAATATTGCTTGTCCTCAAGCAATTTTAAACATGGGTGTTGAAGAACCTGCTTTCTGTATAATTCTTTGAAGTTGCCATTGAATTGCCCAACCTTGAGTCTTTGAGTTTCCATGAAGATTTTAGAGAGGAACCACCATGCTTGCTGCTGCACTACTCTGATAAAAATCACTTTATTAAGTGGGGAAATCCATATCCCATACTGCTTGTTTCCCCAAAAAATTTGAAACCAATGAGATAAAAATTATTCCAGGGTCCCATTGCTTGTATTGCACCCCAATAATTAAGAGTGCTCTCCAACCCACACCATTAGTTAAGAGGATTCCTGGATCCCATTTTCTTGTATGCATCCTTCCAAACATCATGAGTACCAAATATATATCATCAAAGTACATAACAACATAATGAAAATGTACATCAAAGATATGCTTAATCAAAGAGTCATGAAGGTGCTTATACCTCCAAGCAAGTAGACCACCATTTTCCAAGTGCATACAAGCTTCAAGTGACCAATCAAATCTGCTCCAATGACATAGGTGAGGATCCCATGTCCTATAATGCTGCTCCAAAAGGATGTGATATGCATCAAAATATTCAACCATGTATTCTTTCATCCAAGAAGTGAATGAAGAATCTCCACTAAAATCTGAACCAAATAATGAGCAGAAAAAACAAGGAGACTTCAAATGACTCAAAGAAGTCTCACCCATACATCCATGAATGTGAGAATCATAAAGATGTAACAAAGTATGTGGCTGCCAACAAAAATGTTCTCCCATCATAAATCTATTCACCCAAGTGTTGGATGAAGTTCCTCTAACATAAAATGAACCCAGTGTTGAGCAAGAAAAACCATGAGTCTTCAAGTGACTCAAATCCATATCATAGGTACATCCATGTAGATGTGAATCATCATAAAGTGACAAATGATGCTGCTGCAAATGTGAATAAGAATGTGCTCCAACCATGTCATCATAAAAGTTAAATCTAGGAGTTCCATGCTCCTCATGTGGCACCATCAAAAAGAACCCTTTCACCCATACTTCATTGAGACTAATGTTGCAAAACATGGAATTGTAGGAAGTAGGAGAATGAACTAACTCACCCAAATGATCAAAAAGTGCAGAAGTTTCATCATGGGAAGGATCCATATGGGTAGTATCATGCAGCTCCTTCAAAAGTGTGAACTCTTTGTCATAGTTTGGTTCCAATGTAGAGGAATCATGCTCTTCTTTAAAAATTGCATAACCTTCATCAAGAGGCAATTCAAATTCCTCTTCCACCACATCAAGTGTTTGGATCTCTTCAAGTTCATCTTCAAACACATCAAGAACATTCAAATTTTCACATTTCTCATGATCCACCATGTCATGAGAATCCTCCAAACAATCTACCATTTGACAATCTGAAACATAGGAGGAAAAACAAGTATCTTGCAACTTTTCAAGAAGTTGCTCATTTTGAATTGTGAGCTTATGAATATCCTCATTATTCTTCAAGTATGCATCATGTAACAATTCATTAAGCTCAAACAAATGGTTTCTATCAAAAAGCAAAGACATGAAATTACCTTTGATGTGGCACATTGCTCTTTGAATCTTCTCCATGTCTTCAAGGAAGGATGTTTCCTCCAATGAAGTAGCTCTCCAACAAGAATTTGACACCAATGCTTGAGTGTCATGGAGAATGCTGAGGGACTCTTGGATCTTCTTTTCATTCATCTTTAAGGACCCTTCAAGAAAATGAGGCTCTTGCAAATGAACCTCCTCATCTTCTTCATTTTTTCTTGGACCAACTTCATGAAGCTCAAGTGGTGATGGGGAAGTTGATCTTGGTTCTTCTTCAACTGCTGCAAGGTCTTCATTATCATGCTTAATGGAACTTGGGCTTGCAGCAACACTTTCAAAAGTGATCTCTATGTCACCAACATAGAGGTGTGAGCACCCATCAATAGGTACACCTTCATAGTTTAAACATCCATCAGTAGATGCTCTTTGGTTCATGTCTAAGCTAGAAGGTGTCTCGAAATGATCTTCCATATTTTCAATAGAATATTCTTCACTATCTTGTGATGTCTCTTCCTTTTGCTCCTTCAAGCAAGCTGTTGCATTTTGCCCCTTGGTTTCCTTAAAATCAATAATTTTTTCCACAAGTTCGATAGAAAACAATTCGAATCCTTCCTTAATTTGCTTGGTCATATCTTCAAATATTGTTTTCATAATTTTTATATGCTCCTCACCATCATATGAGGCTCCCTTTTCATCCCTAGTCATAGTTCCCTCAAAAAATTTGCTCTTCTTCTCCTACTTTTTTTTTTCCTCTTCAACAAAAGCACTTTTGGTTTCAATATATAATGGTGGTACCTAAATTCTTTTCCTCATAGATATTATACCACATCAGGTGCCAAGATCATGCTCTGATACCACTGTAATGTCCCTTATTTGGAATTTTATTAAAATGGCAATTTTCCACTTTTTTTCCCTTGTTCGACCTTTGACTAGTGTTGATCTCTAGGTCCCAAATTTGCCCCAAATGATCCCAAATATTCTGAGAAGGTGTATGAATGATATTAGAACATAAATATGTGTTTCAGGGATGCCTTTGGACCTTCAAAATACTTCTGCAAATCCTCTTTCAATTCTAATCAATGTAGGTAACTTTACTAGTGATTTTCCTTTGACTAGTATTGGTCTCTAGGTCTCAAATTGACTCCAAATGACTTCAAATCTTCAAGGAAGGTGTATGAATGATATTATAACTTGAATATGATGTTTATGGATGACATATGGCCACCAAAAGACCTCTGCAAACTCTCTTAATATTCTGGACCAATTATGCAATTTTACTAGTAATTTGGGGTTCAAATCCCCCTGGGGTAAACAATGAAAATGGCTTCCCAAATGCCTCCAAACCCACTCAAATTTATGAACAGAGGTATGTAATGTGTTAAGTATGTTATTAAAGTCTCATATGCACCATTAATGGATTATTACAACTGTTCTCACCCTCTCCCATTCAACTGCAAAAATGTTCTCCCATCATAAATCTATTCACCAACCACTGTAATGTCCCTTATTAGGAATTTTATTAAAATTGCAATTTTCCACTTTTTTTCCCTTGTTCGACCTTTGACTAGTTTTGATCTCTAGGTCCCAAATTTGCCCCAAATGATCCCAAATCTTCTGAGAAGGCGTATGAATGATATTAGAACATAAATATGTATTTCAGGGATGCCTTTGGACCTTTAAAATACTTCTGCAAATCCTCTTTCAATTCTGATCAATGTAGGTAACTTTACTAGTGATTTTCCTTTGACTAGTATTGGTCTCTAGGTCTCAAATTGACTCCAAATGCCTTCAAATATTCAAGGAAGGTGTATGAATGATATTATAACTTGAATATGATGTTTATGGATGACATATGGCCACCAAAAGACCTCTGCAAACTCTCTTAATATTATGGACCAATTATGCAATTTTACTAGTAATTTGGGGTTCAAATCCCCCTGGGGTAAACAATGAAAATGGCTTCCCAAATGCCTCCAAACCCACTCAAATTTATGAACAGAGGTATTTAATGTGTTAAGTATGTTATTAAAGTCTCATATGAACCATTAATGGATTATTACAACTGTTCTCACCCTCTCCCATTCAACTGCAAAAATCCCCAATTCGACCCTTGGGGAAATGGCACTATTTCACCTCCCAATACAACTACACTGAGTAAAAATGCTTCAAATGCTCAAGTACAGTACATGAAACTTGTAGAAGACATCCATGGCAGTATATTTATCACAAATATATCATAGAATCATCCATTCATTCGAAATAATCATCAATACATTGGCTCACAACAAGGTAGTGGGGAAATGACATTGTTCTTCCATTAAAATTGAGATTTATACATTTCTACTTGGAATTTCGACCTGAAACTTTTTGGAGATGAAGAACAGAGTATTTAATTCATATTACAAAATAAATGGGGCATTAAAATCTTCCCCAAAGAGTACAATAGCTCACCAAAAACGCCCTCCCTCAAGGATCAAGAATATGCCATCAAAACTGGAAATGGTTGGAGGAGTGAGCTGCAATAGAAGAAACCATGAGCTGCCCTGTAGCTTACACCTGCAAATAAATACTCCATTAAAGCTCCAAATGAAAGGTCTGAATGGCCTTTCCAATTACCAACTTGGATGGGAATCTTTCACCCTCGAAATTGGCTAAGGCAAGAAACTAGTCATCCACTAGCTCTCCCTCTTCACAAATGCAATTGCAAATTATAAAAATGATCAAAAGCTGGTTTCATTCTTTGTTATTGACATTTATAAACTTCTGATGTCCTCCATGGGTCGAATTCATTCCAAGAGACTCATGCCAACTCATGTTGGGAAGAGATTTCAAAGAACGCCACTTGTACAACAATTCCTAGTCTCCCACTTCCACCAAATCACATGTGGAAGCATCTTAGCTTCCCTAACACCCTTGAGCGCCCTCTTGGAGTCTATTTTTATCCCTGACATGTCATATATGTCATATGTCAGCCTTCAGGTCTGATTTGTGTCATAGGTGTCATAGCATCTTCATCATTGTTGTCATAGAGCTAGGGAATCTAGCCCAAGTGTCTCACTAGCTCCAAATTGCCTCTTCCTCTTCCATGGGAGTTACTCTTCCTCTATATTTCGACCTTGGATGAGTCATGCAATGAATAATACCTTTTGGACTCCCCCAAGTATGTTACCATTCACCTTGAATTCGAATTGGTGAGAGAATGATGCCAAGTGTAGTGGGGAAATCTAGCCATATGTGGGTCCCACTTCCTCCATGTGTCTTCATGATGAAATGCCACTTTGATTTCCACTTGTATATATTTATTTAGCTCCTTTATTAAATATTTATGCCATTCTAATGTTCAAACATCATTTATTATCCCCATTATTCCAAATCCCAAAGCTTCCACCCCAAACCTAGGAAACTAGTAATTTTCCTCCTTGGCAATTATTTGACCTTTATCATCAATTTGACAAACTCTAATGAATAGGGCCAATGTGATTAGGCCATTGTGACCCAATACCAAATTTGGGACATGACAATTTTCCATTTTCTACTCAAAGTTTTATTTTTGGCACATTGAAATACTGCCCATTTATATTTCAAGATCGGAATTCTACATTATTTTCTGTCAGTTGTGATTCAATTCAGTAAAAAATTCAAAAGATATTATTGATGCCCAGGCACAGTTCTAAAGACAGCCTTAGAACGTCTCTGGGACTAACACATGGTTTAGGATATTTGGTTAAATTTATAAGGCTAAGGAGGTAAGCTAAATCACACTAGGTTCATTTTCCCGTATCCCACTTTCACTTCCCCACTTGTGGAATCATAGCCCCCCATTTCTTCTTCGTCCCTGTTACTCTACAACCATTAGAGATTTTATATTAATATTGAAAATGTACATATTTACAATATATTGGTCACCTTGAACCATTTGTTTCTGGATTCTATCACTTACATGAATATTTACAAAATTACATTACAGGTTCAATCGGGGTATTACAATATGTAGACTGAAAATGTAACAAACTAGGAATAAAATACAAAAGCAAGCTAAAATATGAAATAATCTCAGAAATATTTATAATTTTGTTTTAAATGTAAACAATATACCTCTGTATCCATTGAAATGGTTGTATCTTTGGAAAGGGAAGTATTTTCAGGTGAAACCAAAAAACAATTCAAATTTAAATCAGTGCTTCAAACATAATGTAAAACCTCTCTTATCCTAGAAATGCACATAAATTACAAAATCTAGAAATCCTTTGATGCATGTACTAATACCAGTTTAGTATCTCGATTAATAATGGAAGCAGGTATTCATAAGCACCCTCATACCATGTTTTATTAAAACATAGTAATTCCACATAGGTCAAACACCTTAAGCAAATGATCACACAAACATAGACACCAATGTTTTTATGTTGTTAAAACTCTCCCAGAGGGAAACAATCCGTGGACCCAACCAAATAGTTACTTGAATCAATATATTGATGAAAAGGGAAAATTAATTTACATATGAGTTTCTCACGATTGATAAGCAATTAAGTGAACCTCCATGTTCTTTAAATAGAGACCATGGACCAATTGGGTGTTGAGCCATGGCTCAATAACCATTAAGATCGAAGTGAATATGAACTAATAGATCACTTCATTTATATAACATATTGTGACCATTGGATTACATAAGTACAAATTCATACTAAATAAATTCACTTTACCTAATGAAACATTAGACCAAGTTGATCTTAACTAAATCCAAGATGTTGATATATCTTAATAGTTCAAGCCTCCATTGTGAAACAAGATCAATGGTAAGTTGTTAAGAAAAAGTTTGCATCCAATCATCCTTCTTTCTATTCTCCCCTACTAGCTCCCTTCATATCCCCTTCATACTTCTCTCAGCATCCCATCTAATATGGCCCTGTATCCCCCAACCATGGAGCTATCTGTCCTTCCTTTGATCAATCCTTTCTGTATTCACCTAATTGGTTTGATATTCTATCCCAATATGATCCATGCTCCTTTATGGATTTTTTTAAGACCTTTGTTAAAGAAACCTCATATTATCCTTCTTGAATTACTTCCTTCATTACTTCTCAAATAAATCTTCCCCTCGTCCTCAACAATTAGTCACTACATGAAATTGACCATCTTATGGAGTGTACCCCATTCACTAGGATGATCACAAGGAAAAAACCCAACTTCAAACTAATGAGGAGAGATTAGAAGATAAAGAAGAAGGTAGGAAACCTAAGAATATGGGGAGGAATAATGTAAGAGAGAGACAATAAGAAGCAACCAACAATGAAAAAATTAGAAATCCAATCAGTCATCGATAAATATTTGGAATCAACTAAAAAACCAAGATTGAAGGGATTCATACCACCTCCTTTGGGAGTGGACACACCATCCAATGTTAAATAATGAAACTTGTCTCTTGGAACAATAGAGGCATGGGTAACAAGTATATAGAATATGATCTATGAGACCTCATCATAGTAGAAAAGTTGATTATCCTCCCTCTCTAGGAGATGAAACAGGAAAACATTATGGCTAGAATGTGATATCAAAGCAATATTATCTAGAGGAGAATTTGGTGGAATATGCATGTTATGGGATAAACATATCCTTCATTCAAATCACCTCTCCCAAACTAAAAATTGGATCCTTTCCTGCATGCACCATAGTTAATCAAGTTCAAATTCCATGTTTTCAATCTCTACATGCCACTATCTTATATGGATTTTTGTTGTTGTTGGACCTATCTGCATAACTTAGCAGGGATGGAGGTTATAGAAATTTATATCATTGTGGGGTATTTCAAATTGGTTATGTCCAAAAAATAAAATTAATGAGAAGCCATTATGCAAGATCCATTCCAATAGAGAATGGAATATTTACCGATAGAATGGGATCTATTGAATATCAAGCAAGTAAGATGGAAGTACACATGGAAAAATTGCAGAATAGGACTATGACATATTGCAATATGACTAGATATATTCATGGTTCACAATGATCTTTTGATATAAAATTGTCTCTAATTTTTATAATCATCCCTTCTCTTGTCTCATATCATAAGGCCCTTTCCCTTTCCCTTGATTATTCCCTTAACTATGGTCCCCTTCCTTTTAGATTTAATCCTCTTTTGCTTCACAATGAAAAGCAGTGATCATTAAATATGAGTGGGCCAATTTCATCAAAGGCTCTCCTTCCTTTGGTTGGGAGACAAATATCCAAGAAGTCACATGGTTCTCTAAAAGAATGGGCCAAATATTCCTTCATATATCTTGACCAAGAAAATGGAGGTGGAGAAGGTGTCCAAGGAGGAAAACTTAGAAGCGAAATCCATCCACCTCAACATCCAAAAATCCAATAAATGCAAACAAAGATGTGTATATTGGAGATAAGAAGTTTGTGGCTTAAATCCAGAGAGGAAAAAACCTATACTTTTCATTGCTAGGACAAAGAAAGGAAAAACTAGAATACAATTAATAAAATCACATTTGTAGATGGGATAAGAACTAATAAGTAAAGAATTTGTAGAAATAAAAAAGTCATCCAAGGAACATTTCGAAGAGATACATAAAGGAATATCAAGCAGATCTGCAATCGACCTAGATAATGTAGGAGAATATCCCATGTCTTGTTATGAGAAAAAAAAATATGGTGGCTCTCATACATGCAATTTTCTAGGTCAATTGGTGGCACACGTTGCAATTGACCTAGATAATGCAATAGATAATATGGTGGCTCTTGTTATGAGAGAAGTCTTAGAATCATACATGCAATTTGGGGGCTTAATCTAGACAAGGATCTTCGATTAGATGGATTCAACATCCACTTCTATAGAGCAAGATGGGATATTATCAAATTAGATCTCCAAATAATTCTCCTCTATGCACAAAAAATGTTCAAATTAGGATGGACCACTAATTCCTCCTTTATTGCCTTGATTTCCAAAGAATCAAATCCTTCCTCCTTTAAAAGGTTTCACCCAATATTCCTCTGCAATTGTTCTTACAAAATATTAACCAAAATTATGGCCAACATAACAAAAAAGGTCCTTTGCAAACTTATTTATGAAAATCAAGGTGGGTTTATGTAGAATTGTCGAATAATTGATAGTATCATTCTAGTCCAAGAATTGCTCCACTCAAATATGAACAATAATGGCATAGATATGATAATAAAATTGGATATGGTGAATTCCTTTGATTGTGTGCGACACTCCTTTCTCTTTCAATTTATCCATAAGTTTGGATTTGATAAAAAAAATTCAAGTTGGTTTCAATCTTGCATAGGTGAGCCATGGATTGACCCTCTTATAAATGGTTGATCAACATACTTCTTTTGGAGAAATTGAGGATTGAGACATGGCTATTCCCTATCCCTCTTTCTATACATCATTATGGCTGAATATTTGAGAAAGAAGCTTGATATAGAATGAATCTTTGGAATCTCAATGAGATTAGCATTGATAGAGGAGTCAAACCTTGTAACCAATCTCAATTCATTGATAGTACCCTGCTCCTCATGGGGATCCCTTATAACAATTGATGGATTTAAGAATCTCCTTGACCATTTATTCCATGCATATGGAGTAAGGATCAAATCTCAGTGATGGTGGCTCTCGTTGGAGTCATTCATACAATTGGAAAAGAATTTCAGAAATTTATGTGGCAAGGGGGGAAATCAAACACTAAAAAGTTTCATCTAGTTAAATGGAAAAGTGTAATAGCTCACAAAACCTATGGAAGATTGAGCATAAAATAATCCTTTGCAATGAATCGAGATCTTGGAGCTAAGATCCTATTGCTAATTGTCTCAAGGAAATATGATTGGTGGGAAAAAAATCTTATTAAAAAGTATATTCATAAGAAGAAGAAGATAAACCTTAACAAGCCACTTGAAAACAAAAAAGGATCCCATATATGGAGATTATGCATTGCATTTGCACCACATATTGAAACCAAACTATCATGGTCTCTAGGTAAAGTAAAAATAATAAATTTATAGACTTATCACATATTGGGAAATCCTCCTTTTCTTTCTGATCTAGCCTTGTTAAAGTGTGAGAAGTCAACAACGGTATTCTACATTGCATGGCTTATCTATTTGGGATGGAAATTGATGGATTGGTTGGACTCTCTCACCTCCAATTCCTCTTCTCAATAGTGCTCACCTACTCCAATTAAAACTCAAAGGATTCCCCCCAACAGATCAGAGGCATCAATACATAATATGTTGGGGCAAATGAACTTACATGATCAAATTTGGATATTTGGAGCACACAACCTTGACCTCTCATCAACCGCTATGGATATTGAAAACAATTTGGCACATCGATGGCATATCTAATTTAAATATATTTTGTTGGACCTGATATAATGGAAAATTATTAATAGCTAACAACTTTCAAAAAAGGGGATTCCAAGGCGCATCACAATGTCCATTTGTAAATAGTATACATGAAAGCAAATGGAACTTTTTTTTCATTGATCCTATACGAAATCAATATGGAGAGTATCCCTTTAGGACCGTGGTCAGAATTACACTCCTCTTGGGAGAAAAAATGACTTATTTTGATGGTACAAACATTACAAAGGGTACTTCAAAGACAAACCTATCCTCAAAATATTATGAGAGGCCCTCCCCAAGTACCTTATTTGGAAAATATGGTTGGCCCAAAAAAATAAAATAAAAAATCCAAAATGAGTTCATTACCCCCTGGGATAAAACAATAAAAGATTAAATCATTTTAGTGGAATCTATTCAATCCCAGTGACCCATATATCACAAAGTTCTTAATATCACATGTGAAGAAGAGATGTGGATGGAAAATTGGGATGGACAAGAAAAAAGGAACAATCAAAGCAGGAGACCCCAACCCAATAATAATTCACCTTAGCATACAAAACTAAATGAGGAAGAGTTTAAATATTGTATGCATGATAAGAAGAAATAGATTATCTTCTTCGCTAGAGAAATGAAGGGGAATCTAAGGGTGGTAGGTGTGAGGGGGGTCATCATTGATCCTGGAGGAAATAAGGAAATCAAGTATGCTTGGGGGCTAGGAATTGATACAAACAATCAAGTAGAGGCATATGTGCTACTTCAAGGGATCCAAAGCATTGATTCAACCAAGATAAAAAAAAAATCCTCATGACGATGATTCTAATCAAGCACATGAACATGGACTTCCAAATTTCCAATATTACCCTCACTTGAATCATCTATTGACTCAAATATGAAGCATCCATATTTTCGGAGGTTGGATTCTTTCACATCCTTTGAGTTTTGAATTGGAAAGTGGACCTCCAAGCCAACTTGGGCTCTCAGTTGGATTAAGGAACCTACAAAAAGACTTATATCACTCTCCATATCCCATTTACTTTAATTTATAGTATCCCTAAGCATTGTAGATCCATGCTAAAAAGGTGGGGATATTATCCTAATCCCACAATGGTTATTATGAAAATATTTGTTAGGCTCTCTATTAATGTCAGTGCCAATGTTAAGTATACCAAAACCTCCATTAATCTCATCACATGAAAAGGTACATGTTGCATGATTTATTCATGGGAAGGCTTCACACATGCCATCAATCCCATTTTCATATCAATTTGAATGTGTAGAATTTGTTTACATTGGATAACGTGGGATACTAGATGGTGTTGGAGGAGCCTAGTCAACAAGTTGACTAGGTCCTCTCGACCAACCACCAACTGGTCAACCTAGTCTACTTGAGTCAATTAGGCTGACTAGAATACAATTATATAGTTAAAACTGTCTAATTGACTGTATACTTCATATATATAGGTTTTTGAGCCAGATGATATAGAGATGATTATCTCTCTTTTGTACATTATGGCATGTTAATAATATAAGACTTGTTCCTGGTGTGGTGATTACTCCTATTATTTATTGCTATATTTATGTATGGTTGTTATTTTACTTGAATATATTTTATAATGTGCTCTGGTAACCTAATTGTAGCATCCCTACCATGTAACTTACTCAATTCTTGCCAAATTCGAACCTTGGACTAGTGAATCCAAACTACTCCAAAAGTACCCAAATTATTTTGAATTATGTATGGATGGGGTTGAGACATACTAAGACATCCTAATTCATATAAGACATTCATTATAGATATTCATGGATTTCATTTATTAAGAGGGGAAGAAGGGGAAAAACACTAGTGAATTCGATGATTAAAAACCCCAGTAGCCTATGATCTTTTTGGCTTCCCAAACACTATACGGCCTTCCCTATATCCTGAAAAAAAGACTTGGATTTGATAAAGTACCTCAAGGGAAACCAAAATGCATCATTAATTAGGTTATAAGATCTTATATCGGTCCCATAAAGCAAAATGTTGTGAGAGATAGATATTGCGTGGAAATTGTTAACAATAGACATGAAATTTGTAGCACAATATTTAATCAAAATCCCAAGGGGTCTACACATAATTTTTGGTAATAAAAAATACATCATAATAAAATCAAAACATCAGCAAAAAATCAGATAATTTTTTATGTAAAATAGATACAAAGTACTCCCAAAAACTCCATGTGAAGATAGAAGGGAAACTAGCTTGAATCAATAGTTTACTTAGATTTTTTACATGAAAGACATGGAATTTCGAGCTATAGATCCAATGTGAATCTCATTACAGTGATATACATCGGATAACATAACCATGGATTCAATAATCATCCTCCACAAATTCTACACAACTATGAGAGCGCCATCAACAGTAGAACATGGACATTGAGAGAAGATTGAGAGAAGAGATAGTGAAAAAAGAAATAGTAGATGAAATCAAACTAAATGGATAATTGAACCTGCATAAAAAACCTTCATTAATATATGATAATAGTTATGAATGGAATATCCTCCAACCAACTTGGACAGGTATATTTCACCTTCGAAATTGGTTCAATAGCAAGGAGAATGAACATCCACCGTGCAAGGACAAGCTAAGCTCTCAAAGAGTGCAAATGAAAAATGACCAAAAGTTGCTCTCCTTCCTCATCCTAATCATTTATTAAACTCAAGTGGAATAAAGAGCTCAAATTCCCTCCAAGGTAATTCACTCAACTTGAATTAGTGATATATTCTCTCATGAGACACTTGTCCACTTCTTCCTTGCATTCCTCTTTCCCCCAATTCAAATTGGGAATCTTGGCTGACCATAAATCCCTCTATGAACCCTCTTTGTGGCTATTTTTAGCCCTGACATGTCATATGTGTCATAGGTATGAAATCAGGTCTGAATTTTTCATATTTTTCATAGATTCCTCCATCATTGTTGTCATAGATGCCATGGAATCTAGCTACAAGTGTCACAGTGACTCTTCCTCTTCCTTGGGAGTTACTCTTCCATTCCAATTTGACCTTCCTATATTATTGCCATGAATATTTCCTCTTCATCTCCCACAAGTATGTTACCCTCCATATTGGACTTGAATTGGTCAGAGAATGATGCCAAGTGTAGTGAGGAATCTTGCCACGTGTGGGCCCCACACCCTTGTATGCGCCCTCATGACCAAACACTATCTTATTTTTATTTTTATTATTATTTATTTGACCCAGTTAATGTGAATTTGTAAGTATAAGTTCAATTTGGGGTCTTGTAGCCCCCTTATTCCAAGTTTTAATGATTCCACCCCAACCTAGGGAACTAGTAGGTTAGTTGAATTTGTCCTCCATGAAAATTTATTTGGATGGGGACATTACAGTCCTCCCCACCCAATATTGCTTGTCCCCAAGAAATTTCAAGTTTGGATGCTTCAAAAAAATTTCATCTTCCCATGTGGCATTCTCACTTGGTAAATCATTCCATTGCACCAAGTACTCTCTTATGGTTCTATTCCTTAATTTCCTTTCCACTTCATAATCTACCTCGCAAACCTTTTGAATTAGCTTGCAGGGCCTTCAAGTGATTTGGATGGTGGGATTCCAAAAGAGGCATGGACAGGTAAAAAGTTAAACTACTATTTTCTGAGAAAGCTTGGTTGTGAAGAATTTGTCCATATTGATAAAGAAAATAGAACAAATCTTGAGGCTAAATCAAAGAAATGTACCTTTATTGGATACGAGGTTGATGATTTTGGTTATCGCTTATGGGATTATGAAAATAACAAAATCATTAGGAGTAGAGATGTGGTATTCAATGAAAATTTCATGTCTAAATATCAGTTGCGGGGAAAGAAATAGGAAAAGGAAAACATAGAGTACACAGTGCTTGATGAAATCAAAGAAAATGAAGTTCCAAAGGTGCCGAAAAATCAAGAATAGCAGTAGGTACCTCAAACTCATGCAATTGTTAGAAGATCTACCAAGTCAAGTAGACCCCCTGAATGATACTCTCTGTCAATGTATTATTTATTGATGACTGACTCTGGTGAACCAGAATGTTATGAAGAAGCAATGCAGGTGGAAACTAGAAAGAAGTGGGAGCAAGGCATGAATGACGATATGGACTCATTGGTAAGAAACCAAACTTGGAATTTGGTTCAATTTCCTGTAGTTAAAAGAGAATTGCAGAATAAATGGGTTTATAGGTTGAAGGAAGAAGATGGAGGAAAGAAGCAGTACAAGGCCAGACTTGTTGTAAAGGGGTTTGCAAAGAATAAAGGTATATATTTTGATGAAATATTTTCTCCTATTTCTAAAATGAATTCAATTAGAACTATTTTAAGTCCATTGGCGGTAGAAGATTTGCATCTGAAACAGTTACATGTAAAAACAACCTTCTCCATGGGGATTTGGAGGAGTATATTTATATGCAGCCGTCACAGGGGTATGAGGTCAAAGGGAAGGAGAATTTGGTATGCAGGTTGAAGAAGAGCTTGTATGGACTGAAGCAAGATCCAAGGTAGTGGTATTTGAAATTTGACAGGTTTACGTCAAAACAAGATTATACTAGATTTCATTCTGACCACTGTGTTTATTTCAAGAGTCGCCTAGATAATGGAAGATATTTTATCTTGTTATTGTATGTGGATGACATCCTTGTTCCAAGGTCTAACATGAAGGATATAAATGTTCTCAAAAGGAAGTTAGTTAATTCATTTGCGATGAAGGATTGGGTGCTGCAAAGCAAATCCATGGTATGAAAATCACAAATTGACATTGTCTCAGGGTGAGTACATACAAAAGGTGTTGGAGAGGTTCAAAATACAGAATGAAAAACTAGTTAGTACACCTTTGTCCATACATTTCAAACTAAGTAAGGAGATGTGTCCCAAAATACATGAAGAGATAGACTACATGTCCAAGGTTCCCTATTCATCAATAGTTGGAAGCTTGATGTATGCCATGGTGTGCACAAGACCATATATTGCACATGTTGTGGGAGTTGTGAGTAGGTATATGAACAATATAGGTAAAGAACATTTTAAGGAAGTGAAATGGATTCTCATGTATTTGAGAGGTACTACCACTCATGCATTTTTTTGGAGGTTCAGACATTATTCTACAGGGATATGTTGATGCATATATGGAAGGTGATAAAGATAGCAGGAGGAGCACCATAGGGTAGGTTTTTATTGTAGGTGGAACAACAGTAAGTTGGATTTAGAAACTGCAAAATGTTATTGCACTTTCAACAATAGAAGTAGAGTATGTTGCTACTACAGAGGCTAGTAAAGAGATGATTTGGTTACAGAGGTTCATGGGGGAATTGTGTAAGAAGCATGAGAAGAGAAGGTTGTACAATGACATCCACGGTGCCATTCATATTGCAAAGAACTAATCCTTCCATTATAATACTAAACATATACAACTCAAGTATCATTTCATATAGTCTGTTCTGGAAGATGAACTATTGAAGTTGGAAAAGATACATACTAGGCAGAATCATGCAAACATGTTGACAAAGGTAGTAACTAGAGAGAAACTGAGTTCCTACTTAGTTTCAGTTGGCATTCAAGCATGAAGGTGAAGATGAGAAATTTTACAGGTCCAAGGTTTAGAGCATAGTCCATCAAGTGCAGCAGTGGTGGAGTTGTTGTGATCAGTCTCCAAGTAGGATATTGTTGGTTGTGGAGACTGATCTTCCTGATTCAAAGATATTGTTGTTTCGACCGTGTTTGTACCCTAGTTTTATATGTTGTGAAGGTGGAATGCACACTCATACCAGTGAGGGTGTGTAGGGGAGCATCGCGCCACATGAGGGTCTGGGGGCCAACAGGCCCCCGGTGGGGGTTCAGGGGAAAATCCCCTGAAAGAATTTTTCGGTTGTTTGTTGGCCAACAGTTTGCGGGCCCATGGTATTCGGTATACCATAGTATATTCCCATGGTAATTCCCCTTTAAAAGGAAGACATTGTAGTATGGATGTGTAATGTATTGTAGCATTGTAAAGATCTCTATGATTTTGCAAGAGAGACTGTGAGAGAGTGAAGAGGAAATTGTAGTGGATGTGTTGCAGATTGTATCCCTTCATTTTGTTAGATGGTATAATAATAAGGACTGGAAATTTCTGTGTGGACGCATCCATCTTGGGTGAACCACGTTATATTGGTGTCTCTCTTGTATTGTGTTTATGCGATTTATATTTGCATCTTGTTTTTCTAACACTCCCATCACTGCACATAATTCTTCATTCATTTGCTCAATCCACGATTCTGCAAATTTTTCTCGAGATCAGAGTCAACCCTTTTTGCTCTTATCTCACCCTGTTGGAAATCACTACTATGATGTGCAGTCGGAGGATTGCAGGGATACTAGGAGATCAATGGACCATCCCTCAGATAGCTACAGGGGCACCTTCCATTTCTATTATGAGGTGATCTACTCCTTGTACACTCAATTAATTCAAAAGATTTATTTATTATTTATGTGATGTTGTTATTTATGTGGTATTTGATGAAGAATGCACACAAAATTGTTTGTTTAGATTTGTTTCGGTACTCTTTAGTTTAATTCTTCCTGTGTGTTAGTTTTATATTTCTATTTTGTTTATTTTTTCTTTTCCCTCAAAACTCTACTAAGGTTTGTAGAACCCTTAACAAGTTCCTTTTGGCACAGGCATGTGTGCAAACATATGCTAGAGTTTTTGGTGACCATACTAGGGACGATCCATAATTGTTCTTCAATTATGTCTATCCATCCTGTCTAGCCCTTGCTTGAGCTCTTTTTACTATTTTTTTTACCAAATTTTTTGTCTGTTTGTTGCAATTTGAAGCTGCTAGCAGGATTCCCAGACTAGAAATCCCTCAAAATTCCTATTTCGAGACCTTTTTTTATTTTTTTATGAGCTTTCTATCTTGAGTCATGCCTTTTTGGATGGTCTAAGTGACCTGAGTCACACCCTTTTCTTCGATAGGTGTGACCTATTTAAAAAATTGTTTTTTTGGATTGAGTTGCACCTATATCACTCTTTTGAGTGTCTTGGGTCACTCATTTCCCTTCAAAAAGAGAAACCTACTCTTAAAACCACTTTTTCTTAGTAATGTTTTCAACCCGTTTACCCTCTACTTTGTGCAGACAATGTCGGTTTTTCAGTCTAAGTTTGTTATCAAATACCTTAAGTTATGTTTGTAGTATTTTGGCTTACTGTAGCAGTATTTTTGCCTCCTTTTGGATTGTTTGGTGATGAAAATTTCCCTTTAGATATGAGTATTTTCCTTTTTTATAGTTTTGTTTGGATTCACTTTTAACTACATTTTTTATGTTTCAGTAAGTGTTGTGAAAAAATGATCTTGTTAGGTAGTTAATCAGTTTAATTGTTTAAATTATGTTTAATTTGCTAGATTGGGGCCTCCATCTAATCTTTACGATTTTAAACGTTTTTAGTTATCTATGTTTTTCACGCATGCTTTGAAAAGTAAATTGCTTGATCATATCCTTCTTATGTTGTGACGATTTTTATTTCAAGAAAAGTGATCTTATTATTGGAATATTAATATCTCTTTCAAGCATTTAATTTCTTAGTTTTTAATTGTACACACCTCCTGTGCACACACCCTTACTCCATAAACTAAACTATCACTTGGTTCATGTTGTCAAGTGGAGACTTAAAATAAACCATAATATAACACATATTAACCTCACTTGAGGATCAAAAGAATATTCTAGTTAGGTTAGGACTTTGGGGATAGGAATCCAAATAATCCCCCCTAGTCGCTATACATATGAAACATAGTGATTTTCTATTTAGGGAGATAAAATCCTCTTCTACTATCGGACATGGTTGAAATTGATTTGTGGGTGGGCCTCTCCTTTCAGGAGAGTAGAATCAAATGGCTAGGTGGTGCACTATCCCCACTCAGTATTGAAGATCATTTGGATCGCTTCCTTTGGGATGAAGTTGTAGGTAACTCATTTTGATGTGTCCATGAATGAGGTATCCTAGAAGCCTTTCTGTTTAGGTATATTACCTAGAGGTGGCCCCCTTTAGTGGGGGGATCCCTAGGATAGATAGAGTCGACTACAACCCTAGCGCTATCATTTTTATTTCAATATTCACAATCTAGGTCTAGATAAGATTGATGCCCCTATTGCGGTCTAGTGAATGGAATACCCAACTCAACTTCCTACCTTTTGTCTGATGGGAAGTGATGACCCGACAAAGGAAAATATTTGAGGAAGATTTATTTGGTGCTTTTTATTTTGACTGTGTAGATATCTATAGGTTAGTAGGTCCTTTTATTTTATAAGATTTCTCTTTTTTATTTCTTATTCTTTCTACTATATCATATCACTTGTTGCACACACTCTACACCTATTGTTCAATTTGGTTCTTCTTACATAATTAAATTTATTCATTTAGAGACTTACTGACCAAAACTGTGTGTTGTTGATTTGATTAGTTAAAAATACATCATTGTAGCTCCCCCGAGGTACTCTCAAATACTTCAGGGTAAACCCCCTCAATATATTTTCTTAGATCACATGGTCAGCTCTACACACCAAACCTTAGTTTGACAAACTACACAATCAATAGAGCACTTTTCCAAGTCATTTGATTCTAAATATTCATAATCATGATCACCTTCACCTACACAAACTAATGGTACCATGGTTGGGACCATTACCATCTCCATCAACATCCCTACCAATGGAATCCCCACCCATGGTGGTGGAAGCATCACTCTTTTAGGTGGATGAACCACTGTTGGTGGTTCCACTAATAGAGCTGCGACCAAAACCATGGTTGGTCCCTCCACTTCATACCTTATTGAAATCATCCCTTTCATGGATAGTCTTAACCTCCCTGACTTGGTGATACTGACCAATGATCTGATCCTTCATGATCCAAATTGGCCTCCCATTCCTACCAAACTCTTGTCATACATCCTGAAGTTCGAAGGGAAGGTTGGGTAGGACCCCAAAAATCACATCATGTCATTTCACTTATCGTGCTCCTTAAAAAATATCGTAGACAATTCCATCAAGATACACCTATTTCAAATAACCTTAATTGGTGTATTAGCTAAGTGGTACATCGACCAACCTCATGAGACACATCCCAACTTTGTGTCCTTGGTCTCCATTTTCCTACAATTCTTCCAGTTTCCCATCTGTTACAATGAGGGTGTAGAAATTCTTCCATCATACTGATAGAAATCCTCCACACACATCATGGACCACATACATGAGTGGCCTCGATGCTGAAGTTTGTGTAAGATCAAGCTCAATGATAGGATATTTTTAGATTGGTTTATGATATGCCTTCTCCCCATGATAACCAAGGATTTCGCCTATGAAATCCCATATACTAAGCAATAATCTATCCTTAAGTATTAGTAGTGTGACCTAATTTAGGCACAATATGACTATTTATACACAATCATCCTTAATTCCCCTTGTGGAGGATCTTCTTGAAAATACCCACCAAGGGAATCCCATGATGCAGATGGTTTCATCAGCAGTATCATGTCTCGACCAAATACATATGCACCTTACCCTCCCCTTGTGAGAAATTAAATGTATGGAAATCCACCTAACATTGAGCATCCTTAATAGGGTCCTATTCCTACACCTGGTTACGGCCTTGATTTATCACTCACTTCATCACATACATGAACAATTACATATTATTCATCTATTGCTTTAGCTCCCCATATTAATGGGCCATTATGTAGTGGCACCATGTGAGGCAGTTCTTCTACCGGCTATGTGGCCCCTTCAACCATTAACCTGTACTACCATTTTTCTATCTCTCTTCCAATTGCTCTAGTGAAAACACACCTCGCAGTTCCCCCTTTTCCTCATGGGAAAGTTTACGCCCAGCAAAATATGTCCACTCAACATGTTCCCAATAACCAACAAGAACAACCCAATAAGAAGAATAAGGGAAAGAGCAAAGGGAACAACCAACGCCAGGGAGGTGGGGGTCAACCCCCTATCTCACTTGATACCACTGGAGAAAACCCCATAGGCAAGAAAAAATGACTTAGCTACGAACTAATCATATGTTCTCCTTCTTCCGTGTCTATGGGAACTATACCCATTATTTCCTCCATTTGGCTAAGGTTCGCCAGCTGTGGAACGAGGCTAACCAATGAGATGCGACTACTTCCCCACAGGGGAAAACTAATCCTCCTCTTACTCAACCTACTCAAATGTGACCAACGGTATTGTAAAAATCCTTCCCTCCATAATGGATAGCCATAGGACAATCTACGACTCCTTATCCACCCCCACTAGCTTCATTGATTCAACCTCATGACTTTGGATTCCAACAGCTCCTTATGTTGTTTGCTAACGTAAACATTCAAACAAGACATAACCAATACGGTTCAATCGTAGAAAACTCCACTACCAATAAGGGGAATGAATCCACTCACATTGATGAACCCTTGCACCTACCTCTACCAACAACCAATGGGATTCCAAAAGTCCCTAATTTTTGGTGGTCTCAAGGAATGGATGCCTAATTAGGGAAGCTAGACCAGGAGCCTACTTTAATTATCAACCAAGGGATGTACAAACTTTAGAGGTGCTAACATTGTATGTTCTCAATAGGGTAGTCTTCGTCGTGTTGGGAATGTTGGTAGATGTCTTAAAGGTTTCTCTAATTAAAGAAGAAAGTGAGCTAAAAATATTGTGAATCTATGAATGACATATTCCTATGCTAAGAAGTTTAAATGCTGGAAACTGTAAATCTATACTAGGAATTGAAATGCTGAAAACTTGATAAACTTATGCTAAGAATTGAAATGATGAAAGATGGGATATTAATCTAAGAATTGAATACTGAAAATTAAGTGTTGAATATTGAAAGGCTAACCTAAAAACTTTAAATACTGAAAACCAAATCCAGAATGTAAATATCCAATGTCGAGAATTAACCAATCTTATCTATTCGGTTTAACCACCACAAGTGATGATCATTAAATCAAGGAACTGAAAGTAATTAACCTCTATGATCTAAGTCTGATAAAAGAAATATGCATGAGCTTTCTAGACCTGAATCATTGTTTTAGAACCAATGTAAGAATACATGAAAACAGATGTCAAAGTATACATGCGTAGAACGTAGCTACATGACTACGGAATGCGTTCTACCGAATTATGGAATGAGCGTTGATCAATTACAGAAAATATGTTGAACCAAAATAATCTTTTAACTGAAATAAAACCATATTATTCAAATGCCATCAAAGTATTTTCATATATGATAAGAAGTAAATCGAGTCACAACATAAATGGAAAATACCTGAAAACAGAGTAAAGCTCCTGACTTATGTGTTGGAGGGGCCCTCCCCAACCCATACTCAGGAGTATGGAAAACTTATAAATGTAGGATTGAAAGTAACATCAATCTTCTTATTAAAATAGTAACTTCATGGTTCAGGAAAATTTGTAACACAAACTGTCTTCATAGTAAAAAAATGCATAAAACGATTGATTCTCCAAAATAGCAACAGGGACCTCTCGCTACCCGAGAGGTGCATATATATATATATATATATATATATATATATATATATATATATTTCTACTTCTAACCTAGTCTATGATCATAAATGTCGATCCTCTTAATCAGGGATTCTCTAAAACTTAGGGAGATATGAGCGTTGAGCCCCTTTATTATCTGCAGTCTCAAGCTTTGACTCTCATTGATACCTCAAGACCTTCATGCCCTATTTATTGTTGAAATATTGTAACTTCAAAGAATATTATATTTGTATATTATTTATCCCGGAGATGTTCCATACCTCCGATGTGATTATACTATAAATCCGGAGATGTTTATTCCTCCGAGTTGGGTGTGGTAACTAGGGTTATTAGACCCACCATGTGGGGGTCGGCCCAGTCAGTTATAATGGGGTATTTAACCTAATGGTTAAATACGAGCCTACATGTACTTGTGTAAGATACATATCAGAGTAGTGTATAAATAGAGGAGGTGTGTTCCTCATTTGATACACTCACACACTTGAGGATAGCGCACTTGTGGAGGAGAGGTCTGCTATTGTGGAGGAGGAGATCATGTCTCAGGGTTTCATCTTTGTATATTGCTGGTCATCTATATTGAGGAAGCTTTGCTGGGTTTTCTACCCCATGAGGGTTTCCCAGGATAAATCTCTGTCTCTTGTGTTTATGCTGTGCTTGTTGTTTCTTCAGTGATCCTGTATATGCTATTATTGTGAAATGGAATGTAATGCTGCTATTTTCTGTCTTAGCATATTGAATTTTAACATGGTATCAGAGATAACCTGAAGGAAGACAAGGTATGGCACTAAAGACACTTGCTTTACTTACGACAATTTGAAGGTTAGGGTTTTACATAACAAAAAACCAGTCATCGTAGCACAGTCGCTATAAATCCGTTTTGGCGAAGTTTTCGGATCTGAAATTGTTACAGGACGAAGATTAAATCTCCAGGTACCTTGTGTCCAAAGGACAACCTCTACTTCGTTGTACTTTGTGATTTATGATCTGTACAATATAGGGTTTCTGCCTCTTCCAGATCTGAGTCAAAATCAGGTGACCTTGGGAAAAATGTCATATCTTGGGCTAGGAAGCTCCAAATGAAATTTCGTAACTAGTGACAGGTAGTACACAGTCTGTACTATCTCAAAAAACTTTTTCAGAGGCCGAAGTTGAACCAGTGACACGTGTCACTCCGTACAAGTTCGCCCTCCTGTATTATCCCATAAACAGGTCATGTTGCGACACTTGGCATAACGCTCTCTCAGAGAGTCCAATTGAGGTCAGACCTATCAGGATGGAAATATAACAGGCCGAGCTACCTCAAAAAAATTTTTTAGAGGCCGAAGTTCAAATAGTGACACGTGTCACGCCGTACAAGTTCGCTCTTCTGTTTTATCCCAAAACAGGTCACGTTGCGACATTTGACATAACTCTCTCTCAGAGAATCCAATTGAGGTCAGACCTGTCAGGATGGAAAGATAACAGGTCAGGCTATCTCAAAAAACGTTTTCAGACCTTGTGGATTGAAAAGTTTGGAGTTACACCAGAAACAATCAGGTACATATTTCTGTCAAAACATAATTATTTTTGAGTACCTTCATTCATGGCTTCCGGAATTTAGGGCTTTGAAGAAAGTTGGAATTTTTGTAAACGGAGACCACGGCTGAATGATACTCATCAAAATAGAAATTTAGAGACCAATATCAGATTTTTTGGTTGGGCAGAAGGCCGGGCTTGATCAAACCCTAGTTCGGGACTTTGATCAGAAAAGTGGAAAATTAGGGCTTCTGTAAAAATGGGAATTTTTGAAATCTGTGACCATGGCTGGAAGCTCCTCAGAAAAATAGAAGCTTAGAGCTTTGGATCAAACATTTTGATTGGGCAGAAGAGTGGGATTCACCAAACCCCAGTTCAGGGTCACGTCCAGTGAATCTGGAAGTTTCAAAGACAAAATTGAGGAGTGAAACTTTGCAGTTTTCAAATTCTGAATATATCAGTTTGATCAGCTCATCAAGGCGCATATTTCTATCCTTTCGGAAGTTTGAAATTCAAAGTTTGAATTTTTGGGGTTTCTCTGACAAACCCATATCCAGCTCCAGGTCCAGTTCTTGCAAATCAAGTGGATAGGGTTAATCCTAGAAGAAGATGGATTGGTCACCTGCATAAGTGAAGGAGTTACTGTTTCAGAGGGAGATGAGGCTAAGGCTCTACATAAGGAGATTACAAGCGATCTCGACAGGTATGACTCATCGAGGTATGTTTTGAGATTTGTTCATGATTAAGTTTATGGTATGTTTGTCTTCATGTTATTACGGTTAGTACAATCTCGATTTTAGATTTGTTGTATCACCTTAACAAAATTATGAATGCATGATAGAAGATATTCATTGGTTAGGGTGTTGACACTTATGATTGTACTAATGCATTATGATGTTGTGTGAGGTTGATATTGTCTACTAACAAGATACAGGTACATCACAAAAGACAAATCAGGCTCCATGACCATGAAAACATGAATACAAAGACTCATCCATAATCTTTGTTCTACTTACGAGGTATGTATGACTTTGTTATATTATGCTTAACCTATAAGACATGCAGGTTCTAGCTCAGGATCTCTAAATCATTGAAGAGATTGTTTAGGTATGTTGTACATAACCAAGTAGGTATACTAATCCAAGTATGTTTCCCATGAATCTTACCTTGTGTTAGGATCCCTTATATAAGTATACTTGGAATGATTGGTTATGCTTATTCATAAAGTTAGTAATCAAGGGATTATGCATATTATATCTTTTATCTTGATTGATGATATGCATGAGTAAAAGAAGACTTCCCTGAAATCTTGAATACTAATGTTTATTAATCATGACTATACATTTTCAAGATTATGTTTTTAGAATATACTAATGAGTGTATGCTTGTGTATGAGATCACGAGGATGACTCTTGAGCATGCACAGTGGTACAGAATGAATAGAAGTTCAAAAGACATACAGAAGATCAAGCGGGAGGCAGCCACACAAACATAAAAGATAAGTATTTGAGTTGTTATTTGAAATAGTAATGATATTGCCTGTAATAGGTTGTATGCATATTTGTATTCCTATAATATATCATGCTGAGTGTAAATATTTATAGAACATTGAACAATATACTACTAATATGCATATGATTGGTAAGTTGGACAAACATTCCATTGTTGCTTGTCTAGAATGAAACCTCTTTGCTGACATGCTGAGAGTTGTGCACACTCTCGATAGTATGTTCTGGTAGAGATGGAAGGCATCTAGATAGCCACTGTATGCATACAGGATATGGGAAAGTGTTGTGCCAAAGTATTGGTCAAAATAGTTGCATCACTATGTAAATGATATCTGTATGCATAATAGGTTATCATGTCAATATGATTTGATGATTATGAAATATTACTAATCATGTACTTAATTTTGATTTGTAGGAAAGGTCATGAAGAATGATGGACACCATACAAGTGGTGGATTTTCAAACAAGAAGATTTACAAATCAAACAAAATATAGAAGGCTCATGGCTAGAAGATTCTCTTAGAAAGGGGAAGAGAATCACGACAAGATGTTTGCTCCAAGTATGGTGTAATTAAAGAAGAAGTGTGAATCGGGTTCTGTATAGGTACCTAGGATCGATAATAAATTGATAAGCTTAATGATCACCATGGGTGATGTGGATCTCAACCTTTGCTACAAGGTTGAATATGATTTCTATACACAAATGACATGGATGCAAGAAGGAACTCACCACAGAGTTCGAATGATATTAAGGCTCATATTAGTAGACCCATCTAATGAGAGATGGCACAGATAGATATGCAAAAGATCATTCAATGCAGAAATGAAAATGAAAGATCTCAAATTGACGCTTTACTTACTAGGTCTGGAAGTATGGCAAGGCTCAAAAGGAATATTTCTCAACCAGGGAAAGTATGATGAGAAATATGACTTGAGGTGTTGGAATGGCCACTCTTATGGATTCCAACTTGAAGCTGTTAGGGGATAACTCATCAGAGTTAGTGGATATAACTCTGTACAGTCAAATTATTGGGTCATTGATGTATCTAACATATACTAGATTAGATATATGCTTTATTGTGAATACCTTGAGTCAGTATCTAGTGGAAACTAGATGTTTTCACCTGATAGTTGCAAAGCATGTGATGAGGCACTTAAAGGATACGATAGACTTTGATCTGTGCTATCTTGGAGATCATGACTTCAGATGGCTACTCAGATGCTGATTGGGAAGAAAGTGTATCAGACAAGAAGAACACATCAAGAGGATGTTATTGTCTAGGATTAGCCATGATCTCGTGGTTTAGCTAGAAGCAGTCTAGTGTGGCTCTCAACACAAGCAGAATATATGGCTGTTTGCTCTGCTAGTTGTGAAGAAGTTTGGCTTCAGGATTGTTTGACTTAGAGATAGAACCAACTATGATCCTATGTGACAAATAGAGTTGTATCAAGATGACATAGAATCCAGTGTTCCATGATAAGTCAAAGATCATAGGGATCTAACAAGATATGACACAGAAAGGAACTATAAAGTTTGAATTCGTAACAGGTTACCGATGTACTAACCAAACCTCTACCTCGAGTGAAGAAGTTACCAACATACTAACCAAGCCTCTGTCTCGAGTGAAATTTGAATACTTTCGAGGCAAGCTTGGTGTAGCTCAAAAGGACCCTCCTCGAAAGGGGGAGTAGTATAGTCACTGATGATGAGATTGTCTCATCGAACAACAAGGTCGATGATGAGGTAACCTGTTCTCTACACCTAGATACTTAGAAATATTTAGATTTAGGACTCGTATACTTAGAATACTTAGTTTTACTTATACATGCTTTTGATGTTATATGTATTGGTGAGAATACATGCTTTTGATGATAATATGTATTGGTAAGAATACATACTTTTGATGACACATGTATTGATTAATGTACGTGTATGGTTGAGGATACTTGTACTTGTATTGATGAGAATACATGTGGGGATTGTATCATCCTTGAACACATGTTCTAAAGTGAGCCGTAGACGTATGGTCTTCGAGAATGAAGTCCTTAGTGGACAGTTGAGGGGATTGGATCATCCCTGGACTTTCAGTCCTAAAGAGAGCCGTAGACGTGAGGTATCCGAGAATGAAGTCCTTAGTGGACAGTTGAGGGGATTGGATCATCCCTGGACTTTCAGTCCTAAAGAGAGCCGTAGACGTGAGGTCTCCGAGAATGAAGTCCTTAGTGGACAGTTGAGGGGATTGGATCATCCCTGGACTTTCAGTCCTAAAGAGAGCCGTAGACGTGAGGTCTCCGAGAATGAAGTCCTTAGTGGACAGTTGAGGGGATTGGATCATCCCTGGACTTTCAGTCCTAAAGAGAGCCGTAGACGTGAGGTCTCCGAGAATAAATTCCTTAGTGGACAGTTGAGGGGATTGGATCATCCCTGGACTTTCAGTCCTAAAGAGAGCCGTAGACATATGGTCTCCGAAAAGTGGGGATTGTATCATCCCCGGACTTAGGTCCCTGAATTGATCCGTAGACGTGAGGTCTCCGAGAAGTGGGGATTGTATCATCCCCGGACTTAGGTCCCTGAATTGATCCGTAGACGTGAGGTCTCCGAGAAGTGGGGATTGTATCATCCTCGGACTTAGGTCCCTGAATTGATCCATAGACGTGAGGTCTCCGAGAAGTGGGGATTGTATCATCCCCGGACTTAGGTCCCTGAATTGATCCGTAGACGTGAGGTCTCCAAGAAGTGGGGATTGTATCATCCCTGGACTTAGGTCCCTGAATTGATCCGTAGACGTGAGGTCTCCGAGAAGTGGGGATTGTATCATCCTCGGACTTAGGTCCCTGAATTGATCCGTAGACGTGAGGTCTCCGAGAAGTGGGGATTGTATCATCCCCGGACTTAGGTCCCTGAATTGATCCGTAGACGTGAGGTCTCCAAGAAGTGGGGATTGTATCATCCCCGGACTTAGGTCCCTGAATTGATCCGTAGACGTGAGGTCTCCGAGAAGTGGGGATTGTATCATCCCCGGACTGCGGTCCCTGAATTGATCCGTAGACGTATGGTCTCCGAGAAGTGGGGATTGTATCATCCTCGGACTTCGATCCCTGAATTGATCCGTAGACGTATGGTCTCCGAAAAAGTGATTTTTGATGTGGTTACTTGTATCGGTAGGATACTTGTATTGATGATGTGGTTACTTGTATCGGTAGGATACTTGTATTGATGATGTGGTTACTTGTATCGGTAGGATACTTGTATTGATGATGTGGTTACTTGTATCGGTAGGATACTTGTATTGATGATGTGGTTACTTGTATCGGTAGGATACTAGTATTGATGACGTGGTTACTTGTATCGGTATGGATACTTGTATTGATGATGTGGTTACTTGTATCGGTAGGATACATGTATTGATGACATGATTACTTGTATCAGTATGGATACTTGTATTGATGATATGTATACTTGTATTGGCATGAATACTTGTACTAATGATGTGGATACTTGTATTGTTATGGATACCTGTGTTGATGACGATGCTGACGATCGTGTGATGACGATACTGATGATCGTGTGATGACGATGCTGATGATCGTGTGATGACGATGCTGATGATCGTGAGATGACGATGCTGATGATCGTGTGATGACGATGCTGATGATCATGTGATGACGATGCTGATGATCGTGAGATGACGATGCTGATGATCGTGTGATGACGATGCTGATGATCGTGAGATGACGATGCTGATGATCGTGTGATGACGATGCTGATGACGATGCTGATGATCGTGTGATGACGATGCTAATGATCGTGAGATGACGATACTGATGATCGTGAGGATCCAGATGTTGATGTTGTTGTAGTTGTTCGAGTGCTGCAGAAGATAAAGACTCAGTACTGAAGATGTTGATGTTCCAGTATTGAAGATGTTCCAGTAACTACTTGAGTTACTGATGATGTTGAGAAAGCTTCCAATGATTTATAGATGTATCATGTATGATGTTGATGACTCCTTGCTCGTGCAGATACTGTTATAATATCCTTCTCGTTAAGGGGGAGTGTTGAAATATTGTAACTTCAAAGAATATTATATTTGTATATTATTTATCCCGGAGATGTTCCATACCTCCGATGTGATTATACTATAAATCCGGAGATGTTTATTCCTCCGAGTTGGGTGTGGTAACTAGGGTTATTAGACCCACCATGTGGGGGTCGGCCCAGTCAGTTATAATGGGGTATTTAACCTAATGGTTAAATACGAGCCTACATGTACTTGTGTAAGATACATATCAGAGTAGTGTATAAATAGAGGAGGTGTGTTCCTCATTTGATACACTCACACACTTGAGGATAGCGCACTTGTGGAGGAGAGGTCTGCTATTGTGGAGGAGGAGATCATGTCTCAGGGTTTCATCTTTGTATATTGCTGGTCATCTTTATTGAGGAAGCTTTGCTGGGTTTTCTACCCCATGAGGGTTTCCCAGGATAAATCTCTGTCTCTTGTGTTTATGCTATGCTTGTTGTTTCTTCAGTGATCCTGTATATGCTATTATTGTGAAATGGAATGTAATGCTGCTATTTTCTGTCTTAGCATATTGAATTTTAACATTTATGCCTGATCATTCCAAGGTTAGCATATAGAAAAATGCTTTTAACATAAAAAGAATAATCTCTAAACATCCTTATTAAATAATCAAAGTAAATACATTTTCCCACAAAACATGTGTATTTCCTTCATCATGTCTTTCGTTTTACTTGTGTCAAAAGGCTATAGGATACCTATAATTTGGGCTTATCATTTGCCCCATGCTTGAAGGATTCACCCATCCTTGGGTGACACACTTGGTTCTTCGATAGCTTCTCTGATGTCCCATGCGACCATCCTAGTAGTCCCTACTTGCTTGTAGTAACCCATGCTCTGGTCATCCTTGGCCCATGTTCTTTTCTCTTCTTCCTCATTAATCTACTCTTTGATAATTAGAGGAAGGAAAAATGGAGGATTTAGCTTCATGCCAACCCATCTGAGCTGATTCTTGATCAAGGATTCTCTGTATAGCTTAGCTTTAACAAGAACATCTTCTAGTCTGAGAGGGGAATGAGGTTCCTTCTTCTTTAGATCATCTCCAATCCTTGACCACCTATCACTGATGGCCTCATGTACCTCTTTGTATGTGTGTTGAAGGGTTAGATCAAAATGCATGACTGCCTCCTGTTGTTTTTCAAGCAAGATAGGAATTAACTCTTCATCATTGGTGATAGTTTGGTGGGCCTGAATTAGCCTTTCAGGGTGAGATGCTTCAGCCCTGATCCATAATGTATTTTGCCACTTTTCTGCAAGGTATAAATGATCATCTTGTACCCTTTCTACCTCATTGTTCATCCAGGATCATAATTCTCTTAGCTGGAAGTAGCCTACATATGGTTTAGGTGACTAGTTAGGTGTGCTTAGCACTGCAAAGTTGTGTAAGAAGAATTCACACAACTGATCGCTTTCCAACTTTGTGCAGTCTAGAGAAGTGTCCACAAATTCTCTTGTAGTGTTCAATTCCAGAGACAGGTCTTGTTTCAACCTTTGCAGCTGGAACCTTCCCCACTTTTCCTTTAAGTAGAGTGTATAGATTCTGGACAAGGGTCTGACTTGCAATATTTCATCATAGATTTTTGTAGTGGCAGTCAATGTGTCCTCTAGTTGCTGGATTTTCTGGTCCTTCATAACCAATTATATTTGAGCTTGGCCCAATTCCTCCCTCAGTGCTGCATTTTGCTATTTTTTCAGCCTCATCTCCCCTGCATGCTGCATCTTCAATATCTGGGTCTTCTCCTATACAAACAGTGGAGGTGCAGGAGAAGTTGGTTGGCTTCTCTGAATTCTTGCCTCAATATTTAATGTTGCCATCACTTCCCTGACCTTCGCTAATTCCATCAGTGCCTCAACTAGCCGGTCAGTAGCTTCAGGGTTTATGTATTGGTTAGTAGGGTTCACATCCTGACCAGCGGGGTTCCATTGGTCATCATCCTATTCCTTAGGTGTGGTTGGGTCATCCTGGTCTACCCAGTCATCATCACCATCAGAAACGTCCTGAATTATTGGTCTGGGCTCCCTTTCTATCTCCTTTTCATGCTTGATTTTGGGTGGCTGTGTGAACCTTTTGCTTTGCCAATTTGGCCCTATCTCCTTTTGGAGGGAGCTATCTCTTGAATGCTTAATTTTTATCAAGGTATCGGCCACACTATCCAGGTTGATTTTTCTTTTAGCTCCTAATGTAGAAGCGGTCTTGTCTTTTGGCCCAGAAGCTAGGAGTATGCCGACAGTAGGTGTACCCTTCATTCTCTATACATCCTTGGTTGAGATTACCACAAACTCCTCCCATGAAAGTTCTGGGACCTGTACTGTTAACTCTTCACAAATTATCAACTGGATTAGCCCATGGTGGGATAACGCATCCTCTTTTCCTTCAACTACTTTCTTGGTCATTTCTCCCAGAGACAGGAGAAGATAATAAGGAATGTTGATGTTGTTGTTCGGTGTGATATGGCTCATGTGCCTCAGAAGATCCAAAATTTGAAAATGGAAGAGAGGGACATAGCTTAGCCTCCCTGTACACGTTACATATTTTTGAACGACAGCAACTACTTCATCCCAAGGTGCTGGCATAGTGACCCTCTTGACTCCTTTTTTGTCTTCTTCATAAACCTCTCCAGGTCCAAAGAAAACTTCCTTTGCACTTTGGTTGGCTCCCTGTCTTCCCTGGCCCAGTGTATTATACCCATGCGTAGCCCTATGTATTTTTCGATGGCCTCCTCATCCAGCCTAATACGAAGTCCTCTAACCCAGGTGACGAACTGATCTTCTTTGATGTGCTTTAAGTTTCTTGCGAATTCTAAAGCCACCTCTGTGTTAGATCCTCTCAGCCCGGAGATGAAGGGAATCCAGCCCACATTATGGAGGATAGATAAAACCCTTGGGTTTTCATAAATAGCTCTGTGATCCTCTGGTTCACTCTTTTTGAACCCCTTTGTCATATTTGGATTTCCTACTATAATCAGTAAAACAAAAAATTTTGAGTGTGGTTGTCTTACCTCGACTGACCGAGATTGATTCACAGGTTCGAAGATGGTAGCTTGCTGGCTAGGTGACAATGCGAACTTTCAGTTTTCCTTCTTCTAGAGAGCTCATATTGCAAAACTGGGTCTTTTTTGTAGACTATGATGCCTTATTTAGCTGTTCTTACACACCTCTCTCGATCATTTCGAATTGTACTGGCCACCTTACACATTTATTTCCATAATTGTGCATTGCACTTTTGCTCTGATCATTGGGGAATATGGTGGTTGGATGCGGAGATTGTTATTCTGACATACCGATGGTGGGTAATCATGACTTTGTGAGGTAATCTGAACCTTGCTGCCAATTTAACTTGAAAGTTGTCCTCAGCTTTAGAAATAACTATTTTGTGGGTTGATGATTTGACCTTGAAAATAAAACAAAGAGTTTTAGAGATTACCTGGTTATGCTTAGTGTGCCTGAGTGCATGACGTGGCTTGATCTCATGGGCACTGTATTCTGTAGTAGATTTCCGCATTGTCTGTAGTTATAATAGGCATGTTGTCACGTCCCCATTTTGACCCTTGTAATATTTTGCGCTATAATGTAAATATTGTATGCATATTATGTATGATTCCTAGCGTGGAGCTCAAGGCCAAGGCCCCGCTAGTGAATTCTCAATCTTGAAGAGGCAAGTATTTGATAGTATGCTACCCATGTGCTAGTGAACCATGGGAATTGTAAATATGCATTTTTAATATAAATTCCCACAACTAGCTATGCAATGCAACAAGAGATGGGGGCATGATGTTTACAAGGAATGGGGGGGGGGCAATATTCAAACCTTTGAACCAATCAATTCAAGCCAAGTGTCAAGACTACCCATGTTGACTTTTGTACCCAATCATTCATTTCTCCCAAGATTTCGTTGAGGTAGTTAATGCCTTGGGGAATGAAGAGGTATGGCTATCCAAATTCGGGTATGGGCAAGCCACCCTTCATGGAAATTTGTGTTTGGCTTCTTGGGAAAGAAAAGAGCCATGAATTGCTCCCCAAGCCATTTTCCATCAATCAGTTTTGCTCTCTCAGGAGTTTGGAGCTACCTGGGTGTTTTCATCCATGGTTGTGATGTGTTTTCCTTCATTCTCCTAGCTGGGAAGGGAGTTTTTGTGTTGTATAATAGTGGGGAAGAAAGGGAAATCGATTTGGGGACCATAAAGGTTGTTTTGGCTCACTGATTGCTTGTATATTTGTGGGGGAAATTGTTTTCTTCCCTATCGTCGATTTTCCCTCTCACAAATCCATTTTTGGTGTGCCTACATTTTGGGAAAACCCATGTCCATCTAGCATATGAGTTTCCATTGCTGAAAGTGTGTATCAAAGCCCATATCTGAGTTTTGTGTGCAAGAGAATATTGGGGTTGAGATGAGTATCCATTTCCTTGGGCTGTACTGAGCTTCAGAGTACCCTTTTCCTTGTAGATATCGTGCCCAGCTCTGGGGTGGTCTCTGAGTGCTGAAAGAATACAAGCTGGGCAGAGACCTATGGTTGGGTGGAACGTTGTAGCGACATAGCTAGTTGCTTGGGACAACATTACAATGAGATAAGTGTATTCTCTTATGTGTATTTACTTCTACATTGTTTTAATTAATTGATGACTGTTATTGATATGTTGAATGCATGTGAAAAAGGTGTGTGGATGATGTTTGTAATTCCGTTGTGCATCCTTGCTTGGTTTGCATTTGCACACTTTTGATTTTAATTGTATGAATCTTATGATTGGGCTGAGTTTATGTAAAAAGCCCAGATATTGGTATCATGTTCCCTGCCCTACATTGGATAGATGGGAGGGTATGCAACAGATGGTATCAGAGCGATGGTTGCAGCATTGGGCTAAAAGGCCAAATTAGGCAACATGCAAAGGTAAGTATGCTTCCTGTTCCGCACAAACCATTAAGAAAATTTTCAAAAATTCAAAAATTTTCTAAGTGCTTTTTCTAATAGTTTCGGCGAGTCTCGTGGAGTTGAGCCAATGTGTTTCGGCGAATCTTGCTAAGTTGGGCCGAAGTTTCCGACAAAACTTGGCGAGTTGCTCCGCAACGATTCAGCAGAAAATCAATAAGTTCGCCGAAAAAGGAAGGAAAATTTCGGCAGAAAGTTGGCGATTTTTTGCTGAAATGGCAGAAAGAGTTGGCGAGTTTTTGCTGAAACGATGGAAAACGCTGGCAAGTTTTTGCCGAAATGACGAAAAAAGTTGGCGAGTTTTTGCCAAAACGGATTGGAAGGAAAAGCTGAATTCGCCGACTGGAAGAACTCGGCGAGTTGTTCTGCAATGAGTCGGAAGAGACGGATGAGTTCGCCGAACAGAAGAACTCTGCGAGTTGCTCCGCAACAGGTTGGAAGAACTCAGCGAGTTGCTCCACAATAGGTCGGAAGAACTCAGTGAGTTGGTCCGACACGGGCTGGAAGAACTCAGTGAGTTCGTTGAAAGTGTGAAGTGCATTCTGTATGCTTAGGATGAGGAGCAAGGATTGCATAGAAGGTTGTGGAGGCCTTGTTAAAAGTAATTGGCTTTAATATGCATTGCAAAAGAGCAATGGGAGCAGTAAGGCAACGTGATGAAAGGGAAATCTCTCAACTTAAATATTTCTTTTTATAACATAAGTATTGCATGTTTGAAAAATAGTAAGAATGAATGTTATACACGTATGTATATATTGAATTGCTAATTCATGAGAAGATCATAGCTAATAATTGCTTGTGTGCATGGTAGAGAGCCCATGAAATTGGATCAGCTATGATGTGGAAGAGGAAATTCCATGCTACACTGAGGAATTGAAAAGGGATAATTCCTTAACTCTCCTATTGCTATTGTATTTATATTTCCTGAATTTCATATACTGAAAACTATGGCATAGGAATGCTGAAAATGCAAAGGATCATATAGACAAAGTAAACGTGCACTAGTTGGCACATTAATAGATATTGCATAGTGCATATAAGTGTGTTTATGCATTAGCATGATGTTGCATATGGGTAAAAAGGTAGTGAAGTTACACATGCAATAGCCCATTAATGGTATTGCCCATGGTTGATGACAATTAATGTTGTTGATAATGGTTGTGGGAATCAGGCCATAGAAGCCTGATTGAAAATGCAATACATTAGATAGATGAAATGAATATGCACTAGATGGCATATTAAGAAACATTGCACAGTTCCTGTGAAAATATTCGTGCATTGCATATTGGTAAAATAGTGAGGTTTTGCATATGCAATGAGCCACTTAAGATGATTATGGTGGTTGCTAATAATTAGCCGTGTTCACATTGGTTATAGGACCAAAGACAACCGAAGCATGACTAAGGATGTGGATGATGTTGTTGCATATGACCAACAACCTTATGAAGAAAGGATGGTGCAACAAATCTATGAGCATGAGGTTGAAAAAATGACTGTGAAGCCTTGGTAAGAGGTCGACTGATCATGTAACATCAAGCGATGTTAAAGACAACCATACTGGTAATAGTTATTGGTGCTTAATTGCATAAATGTTGAAAGGGGATTGGGTAAGAATCCCTTGAGCCACATTTAATCATAAATTGGTACGTATGGGATGTTGAATGCATGAATGTGAATATCAATCCATGAAGGTATGTGGTAGTAAGGGAAAGGATCCTTACACCCTATAATTGCTTAGAAACCTCAATGCCTTCATACGAAATTATAACATGCCATTTGTGTATGTTGGATTATAAGTTTAAATAACCGAGGAAAGTAAGGACTTATGGCCCTGTCATGGTAAGTGCATGCTATGTGTGGTAATCATGGTTAGGCCATAAAATGTTTGAATGCACAGTATTCATGAATTAATGCAAGGTTGCATTGAGAGAATGCACATTAAAATATTATGAGAGTGATGTGAGTGTGCATGCATAGGTATAGATGCACATGTTGAGATGCATTGTGTGAATGCATGATTGTGTTAATAAACGAAATGGTGAACTATTTTCAATCCTAAGAGCATTTCATAAGCTGCTGTGAATGCAAGAGAATGATTGCATGAAGAAGGTAGACATGTTGATAAGCTACCAAGAGTGCTCTATTGAAAGGGTAGAGTTGCATAAAACAATATGACTGTGAAGTAATGATTGCATAAAGTGATGGAGCTAAACCATGCAACTCTAGTATAGTGATGCTTCACATGAAGTAAACTATTTTGGTGATATTAATATGTTAACAACTGGAAATGTTTGAATTATGGAGTGTTATAATTCTGAAAATGCTTTAGTGACTGTGGTAGCAATGAAATATTATATGCATAGAGACTTACAAAGCGTTTGGCTGATTGAAGTTTTAGATTTCAGGTAGATTGTTTTGGGCATGGCAATGTGGGTAAGTCCATGATGAAGATTGGAATCTACCATGAGAAAGAGCCAAACGATATGAGAACAGACTCATGGCTAAGAAAATCAATTTCTGTAGAGGACAGAATTGCAAATTCATACTTGAATTTAATTATTAATGCCATTAAATGATTAGGGAAATCATATTTGAATTTTATTATTAAATGTTGCTGGCTATTTGGCTATTTGATAAATGTGCCAGGAAGACACATTGCAGGAAGACCATGTGTGATGACCTGCAGAAGCCAAACTCCATGGGAAGCACCCGATGCTTTGGAAATGGGTTTCGGATGAAACACCATTGCATATTTTAAGGATGGCATCTCAGTTGAGTTGTATGTTGGAAAACCATGAGAGTGAGATGGTAAAGCTATGCCAAGAAGGCATGTGTGGATTATGGAATGTGGAAAGATTGGGGTGGAAAACCGAAGAACTGTTGACTCAGAGAATGGAGCCCCCATTCTTCACGAATGAAGAAAGATACATCTGCAAAATGAATGAGTATTCTGTGACCCTAGATAAGAACATGCATATCTAAATTATTAGGGCTAATATGCAAAGCATGCTCTATTTTATTTATATCATTTCAGACTGCTTGAGTATGATTAGGGCCTACATGGCTCACATTAGAAAGGGGGTGCACACCTTTCTGGTGCCGGATCATGATAGGGTTGTCAATATTGACTACACCCTAAGGGAATGGACACATTCCTGGTGTTTCAATACTTGATAGTGAATGTATGGAATGTGGTTACAATTTTGAGAAGCAACACTGATAAGCCTGCTTATCCTTCTTGTGTTGTCATCCTACACAGATGCCAATTGATACTACACATTAAGAGGAAAAGTGAAGAAGCGTATGCAGAAGGACTGTATAGGAATTGGTAACCTTTCTAACCTTTCTATGCTCACACTAAATAATACTGGAAGGGATGGACAGACCCAAGGAGTTGTGTAGTGAAAAGGGGGTATCATCCTTGTGTGAGTGGGGCCATGCTAACTTGCAGTCAAGAAATTCAACTATAAAGTTCCTAAAAGGAACCACCGATTTACACAAGAGAAGGAGTGGCGTCCTTGTATGAATGAAGAGTTGTTGTGGTGTGAGAAGGTGTGGTGACATTGGTGAAGGCATAAAATCTCTATTGGGTAAGTAATAAGAGGGGGTGTTGAGACTGACTGAAAACCCTAAGATGCCTATGGATCCATAGTAGAGCCTTGAGCTATAATGGTCGGTGGCGCAATTTCCTTCCATTGGTCAATGACCCAGAGGAATGTGCTGGCTCAGCACTGGAGAGGGCCAACCAGGTATGGGACTGGTTGGGCACCACCAAATGTTTGGTAAATCCAGTCAGCGTGAAGGTGTACTGGTTAAGCATTAACTACATCCAAGTCCATAGGTGATTCCAAGGCTTGCAAAGTGAAGCAAGACCCCGTGGACCAGAGGGGAAACACACAATACAGATAAGTATTCGTTTTCATTTATGTCTTGTTTGGAATAATGAGGATTTCAAGTATAAGTCTTCTAATGGGCTAAGCTGATACCCTATTGTTTCTCTGTTGGAAACCTTGGTCATTGCAGGAAAGCAAGACCCTGAAAGAACTATATAACTACTGGTAAAATCCAAAGAGTAAATGAGCGAGCGATATAAATTATTGAGAAATATAGAGAGTGACTGGTTGGGCATTAACTACTTGATATTGTGAAGCAGCGTGTGTGCTGGCCCAACACCCCCAAAACAATTGATAAAACCCAGTCGGTGTACTGGCCTGGCATTGCCTATTCGAATGATTGTGGAGTAACCTATGTGTTGGCCCAACATTCATAATTGTGTCCACGGGAAATCCAAGGCTCTTAAAGCAAAGAAGGATCCCGTGGAATAAAGTGAATGCATCCAATACAGATAAGTATTTAGTTACCTTGCAGCTTCTTGCTTATGAATACATGTGTGTATCTGATTTGGTTATGATTTCCTAAACTCTTGTTTAGAGATAAACCCTATGAAAATAAATTAAACATGTGAATTGATTCAATGTTTGAGTGTAGGTATTGTTGGAAGCAAGGACTAGGAAGGCATCATAGGGATGCAGATGGACATGTGACCGTCCTAAAGATCTCAATATGAGCAGTAATGAAATATGGTACTAGTGGACATGAGTGGGTCCTAGTAGCCAAAGGTCTGTAGGCCACAATGGAGAAGGGTTCCTTAGTTGAAAATCCTTAGACAGGCCTTAGACACTAAGTGTCATAGCCAAGAAAGGAAAGTCAAAGCATTCACATTGAAGTGAAAGAGACTAAGGAGAATGAAACCACATCGATGGTGTAGCTCCATAATAGAACAAGACTAAGAGGGAGAAACTCCTACTCTTCTCTTTCCTTTTGATTGATGCACTTATAAAACAAAAGATTGTTGAGTGCATGCCGTGGCTGAAAATAGATTGTGTTTAATTGCTTGAAATGAATTGTGAATGCTGAAATAGTAAATTTCCTGTGAAAAGATGAACATGAATGAGTTCATGTGTATGTTGGGAAAGCATGAAAAGTGTGGAAGTCCCATGAATAAAGCGTGGACATTCCATGTCAATTGGGAAACAATTGACTAATTTTAATGTTTATGTTATGCTTGCTCTAACAAGGGATTTCCATGATGAATTTCACAGGTAAGAAAGTGAAACAATTGGTTGCAGCTGGCACAATAAAGTGTTGCTAGTAAGAAAAGTGTGGTCAATTGTGCCCATTGACCATGGTAGCAGACCAAGGGCTAATAGAGTTGGCTGAAAGTATTCTTCAAACAATTGCCAGGACCTAAGAAAATATTGGAGAGATGCTCAAGCTACATAGGCAACAGAATGAGATGAACCAAAAGGTTTTGCAGGACTCTATTCGTCTACAAAAAGAGGTAAAAAGTATTGTGGGAGCAATCAGTAAGGTAAAGGAAGGTGGATCAATGAAGAAGCATTCATCCAACCGGCCGATTAAGAAACGTTCCAGGTGGGAAGAATCAAAGGAAATTAAGCAGGAAAAGGTAAAGAAGCCAGTAAAATGTTGGGGATGTGGAGGAAATCATTGCCTCCGTGACTTCCCAACAAGGGAACATCAAGAGGGTAGCAGCCATAAAGTTTCCAGACTTGTAGATCAGCTGGAAGGTAAAGGAAAGGAAGGGATTGTTGTGAAGCAGTTCCCACCTGCAGAGCTGGAAGGTCCCAGCCAGCAGGAGCAGTTTGTGAGGGCCAAATGACTTGGTCTTGAAAACCCAAGTAAATGGTGAAATGTAGGACAGACCTGCCACATTTTGTGAATTTTGGACATGTAGAAAGCGTGTATGTATTCCTAGGTATTGGAACACGGAGGATGGTGTTATTCCAAGGGGAGGGGAATGTCACGTCCCCATTTTGACCCTTGTAATATTTTGGGCTATAATGTAAATATTGTATGCATATTATGTATGATTCCTAGCATGGAGGTCAAGGCCAAGGCCCCGCTAGTGAATGCTAGATCTTGAAGAGGCAAGTATTTGATAGTATGCTACCCATGTGCTAGTGAACCATGGGAATTGTAAATATGCATTTTTAGTATAAATGCCCACAACTAGCTATGCAATGCAACAAGAGATGGGGGCATGATGTTTACAAGAAATTGGGGGGGGGGGGAATATTCAAAACTTTGAGCCAATCAATTCAATCCAAGTGTCAAGGAGAGAACCCATCCACCCTCAACTACCCATGTTGACTTTTGTTCCCAATCATTCATTTCTCCTAAGAGTTGGTTGAGGTAGTTAATTCCTTGGGGAATGAAGAGGTATGGCTGTCCAAATTCGGGTATGGGAGAGCCACCCTTCATGGAAATTCATGTTTGAATTCTTGGGAAAGGAAAGAGCCATGAATTTCTCCCCAATCCATTATCCATAAATCAGTTCTGCTCTCTCAGGAGTTTGGAGCTACCTGGGCGTTTTCCTCCATGGTTTTGTTGTGTTTTCCTTCATTCTCCTAGCTGGGAAGGGATTTTTTGTGTTCTATAACAATGGGGAAGAAAGGGAAATCGATTTGGGGACCGTAGAGGTTGTTTTGGCTCACTGATTGCTTGTATATTTGTGGGGGAAGTTTTTTTGTTCCCTATGGTCGATTTTCCCTCTCACAAATCTGTTTTTGGTGTGCCTACGTTTTGGGAAAACCCATGTCCATCTAGAATATGAGTTTCCATTACTGAAAGTGTGTATCCAAGCACATATCTGAGTTTTGTGTGCAAGAGAATATCGGGGTTGAGATGAGTATCCATTGCCTTGGGCTGTGCTGAGTTTGAGAGTCCCCTTTTCCTTGTAGATATCATGCCCAGCTCGGGGGTGGTCTCTGAGTGCTGAAAGAATACAGGTTGAGCAGAGACCTATGGTTGGGTGGAACATTGCAGCGACATAGCTAGTTGCTTGGGACAACATTACAATGAGATAAGTATATTCTCTTATGTGTATTTACTTCTGCACTATTTTAATTAATTGATGACTGTTATTGATATGTTGAATGCATGTGAAAAAAATGTGTGGATGATGTTTTTAATTCCATTGTGCATCCTTGCTTAATTTGATCTGCACACTTTTGATTTTAATTGTATGAATCTTATGATTGGGCTGGGTTTATGTAAAAATCTCAGATATTGGTATCATGTTCCCTGCCCTGCATTGGATAGATGGGAGGGTATGTGACACATGTCAGTAGTTACATGTGTTTTCCTTTATTCAGCCGATTCTTTTGAAAATGTTGCATCTGCTTGCTTTGATTTTTGTGTCAAATTTTGATTTGACTTTGTGTTGATGCTCTGCATTGAGTTTCTAATTCGTTTTTTGTAGTGATGGCTCGCTTGAGGATATAGTAGGCTCGCGTGAATATATGGGAGGCTTGCTTGAATAATGGTAGGCTCGCTTGAATAGATTGGTTGCTTGATTGAATTCTTTAGTGCCTGATATTTTTGTTGGCTCACTTGAATACATGATTGGCTTACTTGAATATCGATACCTGGCTTGCTTGATTTGATCTACTTGTAATATTCCTATTGGTTCTTCATGGGGATGTATGATTTCCTGCAAGTCACTTGTGATAACCTTAAGTGAATCATTTTTTTTATTTTTCATTTTCATTTCATTTTCTTTGTATGTATATTTTTTTGTTTTTTCTCTTTTTTTTCATTTTTTTCTCTTTATTTTTTATTTTTTTTTATTTTAGTAACTGCAAATCAGTTACCTTCAATGCTCTCTATCAGCATTAGACTTTGTTGGTAGAGTATGTCTGTGAATTCTTCTTTCGACTATGGTGTCTTGTAGATTTTTAATCTGTTTCCATTCACCAACATGGGGAACTTTTCTTCATCTATTGTTGTAATTCTGATAGCTCCATTGTCATAGATCTTTTCAATGATGTAGGGTCCGAGCCATCTAGTTGTTAGTTTTCCCTTGAGGTGTGAAACCTAGAGACATAGAGTAGTGCCCAGTCACCTTCCTTGAAATTTTTCTGCTTTATGTGTGTGTCATGCCACTTATTTCTTTGATGTTGGATGATTTCAGTATGGCCAAGTGCTTGTTGGAGTTGCTCATCGAATTGATTTAGTTGTAGCATGCCTTCCTGTTGGATGTCTAAAAGTTGCATATTTAGCTATGCTGCAATTCTCAATGTGTTGATCTCAAATTCAATGGGCAGCATAAATTTATTTCCATAAACTAGCTCATATGGTGTGAATCCTGTTGTTGTTTTCCATGTGGTATTATAAGCCCAAACCGCTTCACTTAACCTATCTTCCCAATCTCTTTTGTGGAGTTGCATTATCTTTGTCAAATCCTCTCTAACTCTATGTTGGTTACCTCAGCTTGACCATTAGCTTGAGGGTGATAGGAGGAGGTCTGTCTGTGCTTAACATTGTTTCTTTGAAGCAAGTCTTCTATTAGATTTGATGTAAACTATGGGCCTTGATCAGAAACTAGTTCTCTTGGGACTACAAACCTGTGGAAGATCTACTCGATGGAAAAAATTTCCACATTTGTTTCATTTGCTGCAGCAAGTGCTGCTACCTCAGTCCACTTTGTAAGGTAGTTAGTGCATACCAAGATGTAGCTTTTCTGATTTGACTGTGGGTTGATTGTTCCAAACAAATCAAATCCCCATTTCTCGAATGCCTGTAACATACCCTCCCGTGGTCTCAATGCAAGGAAGGGAACATGATGCCAATCTATGGGCCTTTTCATAAAACTCAGCCCATTCATTAGATTCATCCACATAAATTCAAAATCGTGCAAATGCAAGCTAAGCAAATAATGCACAACGGAATTTAAACTCAACCACACACATATCATATGCATACAGCATAACAAAACAATCATCAATTTAAACATTTCAAACAACTAGCTATGTCGCTGCAACGTTCCACCCAAACCATAGGCCAGTTGTGTTCATCAATTCTCTCAACACAACTGCCACCCCCGAGCTGGGCATGATTCTTAAAAGGAAAAGGGGACATTCAAGCTCATGCACATCCAAAGCAATAGATACCCATAACCCATACCCCAACATACTCCTACACACAACAAAATCAGAAACTGGGCATGGATGCACAATTCCAGCAATGGGATTTACAAACAGGATGACCATGGGTTTTCCCCAAATCATGGAAACACCAAAATGGACTCTAGAAAGGGGGATTCTGTTAGGAACCCATGTGTTTACTTTGTTAGTATGTTGTTGTTGGACGCATATGCTTTGTAAGTCGTCCCGTAGTATTTGTTGATCAATAGTTTGTGTTATTGTTGTTGGCGCATATGCTTTGTAAGTCGCCCGTAGTATTGTTGATCCATAGTTTGTAACGGCCCATGGTTTCGACCCATAGTATTGGCGCCTAGAATTAGTATATAAGTGTGTGTTAAGACCTATGAAGGCACCGTGAAGTTATTTGTATTGAGCTTGCTCATAGGAGGTTGCCCCCTCGAAGTGGCCTGTGATCAATATAAAAGTGATTCTAATTTTTTTCATTTCTGCTATTTCGCATATTCGTATTAATTAATTGTTTCAGGTGCCTCACATCTAGTATCAGAGCACTTTCTTGGGCTCGCTGGGTGAAATTTCTGCCCATTTTTTTTCGCATCTGTTGCAGGTTCGGATTTGGGAATAATCCCTATCCGCTTAACTGTGGGAAGTACTTGGGCATAAGCCCTAAAACTCATTGTGAGGAGTACCACAGGAACCCTGAAGTAGCTGGCCCATTGAGAGGACCTGCCAACGAAAAGGGCAACGACCCCTACATGATTGACTAGTTCCCACCCGTGAGGTAAACCAAGAGCTGTCGTTTGTGGCAAAGCGGTTATCAGTTTTACCTGAGCCGTGGAGTGAGGGGTACTGCCCCAATACGCAAGCCGTCAGACAACATTGGTGGCCGAGTGAAACCCCTGAACTATTAGGAAGCCGCACATACCTGGGGTCCATATCTACTTTCAGCTGAACTATTGTCGATCACTACGGTGTCGTTCAGATCCATTTTGCAAGTCGTTTCAGATCTAGCCGCTTTCAGTCCATTCGGCACTGTTCCAGATCCCTTCTGAGCCGTAGCTGCTCAAGTCTGGAAAAAAAAAAATTTAAAATTCAGTTTTTTGTCCATATCTCCCTTGTTTTTACTCTGTTTCCCTTGAAATTTTCGGGGAACCCCTGTCATCCCATTCTGCATATTTCATTCCTGAGGACCCTATCCCCAATTCCCCTTCCCAAAGCCCGAAAGCCCACATTTGTCTATTTTTAGGGTTTGCCATAACTTCCTCAGATTTCACCCAATCACCTTCAAATTTTACCATAGAGTTCCTTTCTGAATTCTACTTCTTTGTCCCTCTCTACCAAATTTTCCCATTCTTTCACCCCGCTTCTGAAATCCTCATTTTTGCTTCCCTGTCTAGTCGACAGTGTCCAAAACCTAGTCAAACTCCAATTACCCTTCAGATTTTTTTCCCTAGTCCATATTTTCCCTTACTGAAGTAGTTTTTGTTTTTGTTTCCTACAAAGTCAACCGAAAAAAAAAATTAAAAAAAAAATTAAAAATAAATAAATAAAATATATATATATAAATAAAAAAAATAAAAAATCCTGGTTATGGTTGTCACCTGTGTAGGAGCAAAAACCATGGAGGAAGCACTTGCAGCCATCCAAGCCAAACTCTAGGATCTGGATGAAAAATTTCTCGGCCTCCATCTTGAACATTCAGCTATGAACAACAAACAGCAGTCCGAGTCTTCATCAGACAATGGGTTCTCCTCTTCCAGCAATTTCTGTGGTCCGAAGCTTGATTTTCCTCGCTTCAATGGTACTGATCCAACTGGATGGATTTATCGTGCAGAATAGTATTTCAGTCTGCATAATACTTTTGATGTCAACAAAGTTCCACTGGCATCCTTTCACTTGGAACAGGAAGCTCTTCAATGGTACCGTTGGTACATCAAGGCTCATCCAGAGCCCAAATGGCCAGACTTTTTCCAGCTCCTTTTGCAATGATTTGGTCATAGTGCTTTTGATGACTTCACAGGAGCCCTCACTAAACTTCGCCAAATTGGCACGGTGAGAGAGTATCAAACCGAATTTGAGAATCTAGCCAACCACACCGAAGGATTGTCTGATGACTTTTACCGGAGTTGTTTTATCAGTGGTCTAAAGGATGCCATCCGCTCTGAGGTCAAAATGTTCTGTCCCAACACAATGATGGAATCCCTAGGGTTGGCTAAGTTGGAAGAAGACAAGATTGCAGCCCAACAACGCTCCAAGCCCACTTTTGTTCCCTTCCGAAATATGGGTTCTCAACGACCACCTATACTGCAGGCTCCTCGACCAACTCCTATAAAGTGTTTGTCTGAAACAGAGATGCAAGCACGCAGAGAAAAGGGGCTTTGCTATAATTGTGATGAGAAATTCACTCGGGGACATGGATGTGTTTAGCAAAAGCTCTATCTCTTGGATGTGGAGTCTTCGCCTGCCTCTGAAATTGGTGACGAAGATCCAGAAACACTGGATGATCCAGTCGACATTTAGGAACTGCCTATTGACCCTCCGTATCAGGATGACCAACCAGAGATATCTCTCCATGCTTTAGCTGGAATCACCACCCCCCAAACAATGCGGGTCAGGGGTTACTTCAAGAAGATTCCTCTTACAATACTCATTGATTCTGGTAGCACTCATAATTTCATTGACCCTCAGATCGCCAAACAAGCTGATTGTTTTATCCATCCTTGCTCCAACTTTGAAGTCATGGTTGCCAATGGGGGCACCTTACCTTTCAAAGGGAAGTGTCGAAATGTGTGTATCTCTATGGGATATTATACCTTGCGCTCTGACATGTTTGCCTTGCCCTTAGGCGGATGTGATGTGGTTTTGGGTGCTCAATGGCTATGCACACTTGGCCCTATCTTATGGGATTTTGCTAAACTTTGGATGCAGTTTTTCCTCAATGGACAAAAACACACATTGATAGGATTACAACCAGGTTCTCTCAGCATCATCAGTTCACATCGCATGGAAAAAATCCTCAGGAAGAATTCACATGGTGTCATCGCTCAAATCCATTCCATCCATATGCAACCATCAGCAGTCTCCACTACTCCTTTGGATCTACAACAAATTCTGGATCGATATACAGGTGTCTTTGCTGAACCAGTGGGATTACCACCTTCCAGGCCAGAAGACCATCGTATTTAGCTCCTTCCTGGCAGCGTTCCTCCCAACATCAGGCCCTATCACTACCCATTTCACCAAAAAACGGAGATTGAAATGCTTGTTCGGGACTTATTGAAGCAAGGTATTATTTGCCCAAGCACTAGTTCCTTTTCTTCTCCAGTTATTCTTGTCCGCAAAAAATATGGGTCATGGTGGCTCTGCATTGACTTCCGAGCACTTAATCACCTCACCATCAAGGATAAGTTTCCAGTTCCTGTTGTTGATGAGCTTCTTGATGAGCTTCATGGGGCTCACTTTTTCTCCAAGTTGGATCTTCGTTTTGGGTACCATCAAATTCGGGTTCATGAGGATGATATTCCTAAAACAAATTTCCGCACACATGATGGCCATTATGAGTTTTTGGTCATGCCCTTTGGCCTCACTAATGCTCCTTCCACATTCCAGGCCTTAATGAATAAAAGATTTCGACCCTACTTGCGGAAATTCATTCTGGTATTCTTTGATGATATCATCATCTACAGTAAAACATGGGATGAACATCTCCAGCATCTGGATCTTGTCATGCAACTTTTCTCTGACCATCATCTCCATGCCAAGTAGTCTAAATGTGTTTTTGGACAGAAGGAAGTTGAGTATCTTGACCACATTATCTCAGCACAAGGGGTTCGCGTGGATCCTGCCAAAATTGATGCCATGAACAATTGGCCACGTCCTCAGACACTCAAGAGCCTTCGTGGTTTTTTGGGGTTGACTGGCTACTACTGCAAGTTTGTCAAGGATTATGGGAAGATTGAAACTCCATTAACTGCTCTATTGAAAAAGGATGCTTTTACATGGACACCTGCTACTCAGTGTGCATTTGACAAACTAAAACAAGCTATGTGCACTACACCTGTGCTAGCTATGCCCGATTTTTCCAATCCCTTCACTATTGAGAGTGATGCTTGCGGCAATGGACTTGGTGTTGTTCTCCTTCAAGATGAACATCCCATTACGTTCACCAGCAAATCCCTTTTAGGTAAGAATTTAGCTGCCTCTACCTATGAGAAGGAAATGATGGCTATTTTGCATGCAGTACAGAAGTGGCGCCCATACCTATTAGGGAATCATTTCTGCATCAAGACTGATCACTAGAGTCTGAAATATTTCTTGGAACAGCGTGTCTCCTCCCTGGCACAACAGAAATGGGTTAGCAAACTCATGGGTTATGACTATGAGATCACTTACAAGAAGGGTAAAGACAATATTGTGGCAGATGCTCTTTCTCGCACATTTGATGCCCAAGGTTCTCTTTCAGCTATTTCTATGCCTGTTCCAAATTGGTTGCAATCTGTTCAACAGGGTTATGTCACTGACTCTTCCTTATCTCAAATCATCCAACACTTGACCAACAAGCCTTCTGCTGTACCACATTACTCTTGGAATGGTGCTTCTCTGCGATACAAGGGTCGTCTGGTGCTTCCCCAAAGCACAGATCTTCAACATGCTGTCTTCTATGAACTCCATGCTTCTCCATCGATAGGGCACTCTGGGTTCCTCAAAACATATGAACGAGCATAGCGTAAATTCTTTTGGTAGGGCATGAAAAGGACAATTCAACAGATGGTGGCCGAATGTGATACCTGCCAGCTCAATAAGGGTGAAACAACACTCCTTCCAGGATTGCTTGAACCCTTGCCCATACCTACACGGATTTGGACAGATATTTCTATGGATTTCATTGAAGGGCTCCCTAAATCTGGCGGGAAGACAGTGATTCTCGTTGTGGTTGATCGCCTCTCCAAATATAGTCATTTTTGTGTTCTCAGCCATCCCTATATAACCTCCTCCGTCGCTCAAATTTTTCTGGACCAGATCTTTTGTCTTCATGGCATCCCTTCTTCCATTGTCTCGGATCGTGATGCAACTTTCACTAGTCATTTTTGGACAGAACTATTTTGCCACACTGTCACCAAACTGAAGATGAGTTCAGGGTATCACCCACAAACAGATGGTCAGACTGAAATTGTCAATAAATGCTTGGAAACTTATCTTCGTTGCTTCACCTCGGAACAACAACATCAGTGGGAAAAGTGGCTCCCTCTCGCTGAATGGTGGTACAATACCTCTTACCACACTGCCTCTAAAATGACCCCATATGAAGCAGTCTATGGTCAGACACCTCCAGCTCTTCTTCCATACACCCCCACCAGTTCACCAGTTCAGGAAGTTGACACGGTCCTTCGCGACCGCGATCTGATTCTTCGCATTTTGCGGGACAATCTTCACATGGCAAGAAATCGCATGAAGCAACAAGCTGATCAGCACCGTTCGGAGCGCACTTTTCAAGTCAGCGATATGGTTTTTCTTCGTCTCCAGCCGTACAAACAATCCTCCTTGAAACTCAAAGGGCGTCATAAGCTCACTCCAAAGTTCTATGGGCCATATCGGATTCTTCAGAAGATTGGGTCCGTTGCTTATAAATTGGAACTTCCTCCTTCTTCCTGCATTCATCCAGTCTTTCATGTCTCTTGTCTGAAGAAAGTTCTTGGCACCAACATCAGCGGACAAACGATTTTACCTGAACTGGATAATGAAGGATCCATCCTTTTGGAGCCAGAGGCCATCCTCAATCGGCGCACGCGTCAGCTTCGCTCTCGCTCTATCACAGAGGTCTTAATTCAGTGGCACGGCATGCAACCAGAGGATGCTACATGGGAACCACTCCTTCAGATTCAACAATTTCAACATCTAAACCTTTGAGGACAAAGCTTTTTTTTAAGGGGGAGGGGATGTTAGGAACCCATGTCTTTACTTTGTTAGTATGTTGTTGTTGGACGCATATGCTTTGTAAGTCGTCCCGTAGTATTTGTTGATCAATAGTTTGTGTTATTGTTGTTGGCGCATATGCTTTGTAAGTCGCCCATAGTATTGTTGATCCATAGTTTGTAACGGCCCATGGTTTCGACCCATAGTATTGGCACCTAGAATTAGTATATAAGTGTGTGTTGAGACCTATGAAGGCACTGTGAAGTTATTTGTATTGAGCTTGTTCATATGAGGTTGCCCCCTCGAAGTGGCCTGTGATCAATATAAAAGTGATTCTGAGTTCTGTCATTTATGCTATTTCGCATATTCGTATTAATTAATTGTTGCAGGTGCCTCACAGATTCAACCATAGGGAGGAAACTTGATTTCTCCCACAAGTTATGAGCATTTCAAATTGCCAAAATGGCCTCATTGAAACCCCAAATAGATCTCCCTCTTCTTCCAATAGCTCTGCAACACAAAAATGACCTCTTCCCACTGAAAACCAGGAAAACACAGAAAAAACATGGAGGAAAAATGCCCAAACGGCTCCAAAAACGTGGGAGAGCAAGACTATCTCATGGGTAATGGCTTAGGGAGCAATTCATGGCTCGTTTTTTGCCAAGGAATCCAAACACATTTTTCCATGAAGGGTGGATTTCCCATACTCGAATTTGGATAGCCATACCTCTCCATTCCCAAGGCATTAACTACCTCAACCAACTCTTGGGAGAAATTAATGCTTGGGTACAAAAGTCAACATGGGTAGTTGAGGGTTTGATTGGTTCTCTCATTGACACTTGGCTAGAATTGATTGGCTCCAAGGGTTTGAATATTTCCCTCCCAATTCCTTGTAAAATCATGCCCCCATCTCTTGTTGCATTGCATAGCTAGTTGTGGGTATTTTTATTAAAATGCATATTTACATGGTATTCAAAATTTCAATGTGCCTAGCTAGCACATAAACCATATGCATCAATACATCGATGGCGGAGCCTTGGCCTTGAGCTCCTCACCATGATTTTATAACAATATTAGATCATTTACATTTTAATATAATGGGGTCAAAATGGGGATTTTACATTTCCCTCCCCCTTGGAATAACACCGTCCTCGGTGTTCCAACACTTAGAAATATATACCCACTTTAAACATGTCCAAAATTCACAAAATGTGGCAAGTTTGTCCTGCGTTCATCTCTTTACTTTGAACTTTCAGGATCAAGTCCTTTGGCTTCCTCAAGCTGCTCCTGTTGGCTTTGATCTTCCATCTCTATAGGTGGGCATTGCTCCACAACAATCCCTTCCTTTTATTCACCTTCCAGCTGATATACAAGTTTGAAATTTCCTGGATGCCATCTTCCTTGTTGTTCTAGCAATTATTTGAGGAAGATTCTAAGCCAAAACAATTGGCTTTCGGTAGGCTTCCATGATCAATGTGCACAACTGGACCAAACTTTGCTCACTAGCAACACTCGGCTAGTATCAGCTGCAAACAATGGCTTTCAATTTCTCACTTGTGAGATTCATCATGGCAATTTTTGTATTGGAGAAAACTCACTATGTCTTAGGTAGACCACTACGGAGACTTGACTACCATAAATTAACTCAATTCTCATAACTATGCTATTATAAATGAAAATGCTAAGATAATGGAGAATATAACCAACCTCAATCTAAATGTTTGATGTAGATCCCTGTTGGAGCTTTCAATCCGTGCACTTGAATCTGCAAATTAGTCTCGACAGCCAATATACAACAAGTACGTATAATATATAAATGACATTCACATCATCAATAGCAATGGTCCATGATATTATAAGTAAATACAACTCAATGTAGAATAAACAACATTCACAACATTAATGGACGAGAATATGAGTATTTCTATTAATAAACAAGAAGATGTACAATGTGATACGACCTCTTGCTGGCAACCAATCTGAACCAAGATCTGGATCAATCCACTTGTGCCTCCAACACTTCAATCCTCCATGAGTGGAAAACTCAAACTATGATAGGAGTTTGGAAGGTGAACATAAGGGGTTCACAATTACAAGGATCAATGAGTGTAGACTCAAGACAAGGCAAAAATCCACTAGCGTTCTCTTGCTCTCCTTTCTCCTCCCGTCCATAAGCCATATGTTTTCAATATATAGTCCTCTCAAAGGTAATGAAAGGACACATCGAGGCATTTCTTGGGCAGATGGAGGGTCAAAGGTCACCCAATAACCGCTTTTTGGGAGTAAAAAGTAATAAACTAGTGATTTTTACCATTTTACATGCTACCCACGGGCTATAGTGATGCAACTCACGGGTATGCCCATTGTAATGATGCAGCTAGCGTACAGGAAACAAAATAGGGAAAAATAGTGTCTAAAGGATATAAAGTGGATTTGAGTCAGTGAAATGGATCTTACAGGCTGAAGAATGTTGATGCTCACAAGGTGAAAAATTACATTGTAACAGATGCCCCCTAATGTGTGAGGTCAGAGACTGATGCTACAATGGCCAAAATACATTATAAAAAGATCTCAGAAGTGGAGGAATGGGGACACAAGTGGAAAGAGCAGCTCACTCGTCATAGTACAATAGTATCTCTGAATACATGTCGGTATAGTACAACAATCTGATACAATGGCCGTGAATAGGCAGTACATAATGAATACATGTCATAAGTGATCATAGCCATGATCCCTCTACAATAAGATATGGTCTCCTGCTGAAAAGGAAACAACTGGTGCAAACCAGAGGTACAAACTGTTGATATATAAGAGGTGATATCTCAGATGTAAAGTCATAATCATAAGTAGCATACCAAATGCCACTATCACCTGGGGTCTTCTACACAAGTCTTCGATGGTGCAAGTCCCATCAAGTGAATAAAGGATTTGGGGTCGAACCTAATGTGACATCGTCTGATTACTGGTCAATGATGTATACCGTTAACAGATGCAAGATAATCCACCAATAATGAAGATGGGCATCAAGGCACAAAGCACAATCATCGGAGTGTGAATAGATAAGTTGAAGTCGAACACTAGGATGAATCCATTGATCAGGGGACATTGATGTATTCCCAAAACTGTCGATGGCGAGAGAACCTGCCACTAATGAATGCAAGCCTCAAGGTACTCGACCGAACTCTAAGCCTTAAGTCCCGAAATAAATGGGTTGAAGTCGACGAAACGAGACTCGCTGGAAGGAGGGCACTAAGGCATCCCCAATCAACCAACACGAGGTGCCAGTTATGCTGAAAGATTTGGAAGATCTTAGGTGAAACAGACTGACTCGATAAGGATGGCTGACATGCAATAGTCAAGAGATCTGAGGAGTGGCCGAATCTGGTTTCAGGACTTCCTTTGAACAAGAGCATGAGCAGATGGATAGACGTAGGCAGCATAGACTCGATAGAGACTATGCGATGCAGGAGGCATCACAAAGGGCTCCATAATGAATGGAAGCTTAACCAATCGGTAGAGAAAACTGAGAAACGAATACAGCTCCTAAGTTCCAACTATAGTCCCGACTCATAATGTATGGAGTGGAATCAATGCTCTGTTCAAAGGTGACACAACAACTACCAACAAGAAGCAGTAACCATAACCCTGTCCGAATTTTTGGAATATTTGATTTTTTTGTCTTTTTCATATTTGGAGAAATCTTGAAAAAGAATAAAATTGCTTATAGTACAACAAGTGAGGGAACGAGTTTCAAAGAGTGAGCAGACTAGTCCCAAGCAGTGGAACATACCTATGATCAATGCAAGGAAGCATATGGAAGATGTGGACACTCGGGGGTGTGTTCCCTCAGGGTCAAAAGGTCATCAAATTGTGAAGGACAAATGGAAGCTCTGCAAGGCTTGACAGGGGAAAATGCTCAGGAACCAAGCTAACAAATGAGTAAGCGGCAGCTGACACAAGGCTCAAGCAACAAGCAGGATGACGCAATGCAATCACAATATGACATAAATGAGGGGAGTCCTTAAGGGAGATGGCCAAAATAAGACAAAGTAGAGTATGAGTCTTTATCATAATGTCATGGCGTAACTACAAAGGGCCTCCCAATCCTATGGACAAACAACGTCATGGGCACCAGAATGCACAAAGGGGATCTAACTAGGGTACCCATGTTCGGAAAAATCCCTACCACCACATAACGACAATTCTATAGTAGTGTGAAGGTTCTGTGTCGGTTACGAAGCGGGGTTGCACCTAGGGTTTGTGAAAATGGTCAAAAGGTCAAATGCATAATGCATGTGAAAATGGCATCTAACCTATATGCCGGGTGTGAAACATACCTTCCGTAGGTGCAAAATGGTCCAAAACAACTTTTGCCGAAGAAATCTGATTAAAAAATTCTACTCCATGACATTATATTAATCCATAACGGCATCAAACGATGAAAACTATAGACAAGTGGGTCTTGAAAATTATAAATAGTAATAAAAATTTACAATTTACAATTCATTTTTACTATTTACCTATTTTGAGCTTTGTGTTTAGTTTTCACCTCGAAGTTCAACTGTTGATTCTGGGAGCTACAGGCATCCGTTCATCAAACCGTCCGGAGCAGGTTGGTAGTCTCATCCATACCTTCAATTCCATTGCTTTAATTTTAGTTTTCAGTGGTTGGATTTTTAGTTTGGCCAAGCCCTAAATGGCTTCGACACTACCCGCGGGCTATTACTATGCAGGTCACGGGTAAGGTACCATACTTGTAGTCAATGCATAGGTTGACTACAGGTACCCGCAACTGTATATAAATTTGCCCACGGGTACAGCTGTGAAGTTTACTTTGCAAATGTAATTGACTAAAATCCTTGTTTTTCCTCACTCCAGGATGGTTATAGAGTGGAGGGAGAGGTAAAATGACCAAGTAGACGAGGCCGTCCGCAACGATGTGCAAGCGCAACAAGCATTTCAAGCATGTGGATTGTATAAATTTTGGAGTATAGGGGGTTTAAGGGCCCAAAACCTACTACTTCGCCGCTTGATAGATTACTGGGATATTGATGCACAAAACTTCAATCTCAATGAGTAAATCCTCACACTAGAAGTGGAAGACATCTACTTCATTACCGGTTTGTCCCGTCGAGGTGAGGTGGCCAGTCTTTGATCTTGTACTGTGGGTGGTGGGATCACCCTCCTTGATTATAGAGTGCGGTATTGTCCAGCAAACACACGAGCAGTGGGAAGCCAGGTGCCCATCAATGCCATAGTAAATCTGAGTATGAAGATTATTGTGGCTACCTTAGTGCGGATCACTGGATCCAAAGCTCTGCACCAGGAATCCAGGCCAGTGATGTTCTATGCGTCACAATGTATGCAGCCTATAGTATTTGATTGGTGTACCACACTACTGGGGTCTTTGAAGACCCAACTGACAGAATGTAAAGAAGGGAAGGCCAAAAAATTCAAGTATGGGAGTATCTTGTGTAGCTTCTTCTTTGAGAGAGTTATGGGGCTTAGTCTGAGGGTTGAAGTCCCTCCTTGTAGTCTCCGCGATCCAGCCCTGACCCGGTGGAATGAGATCTTGACACGACAGGGTGGTGGCCATCTGGCTTCACCATATATTGAGTATTTTTTCCACTGGTGGGACCGACAGGTCATTGATATAGAGGACTATCCATATGCAGGGATAGACTTCCACTAGGATCGGGACATGCTGCTCCCACCAGATGTAGCGTTCGGAGACATTGGTGAGTACTCTTTTTAGGTTTTTTTTTTTTTGTTATTAAATTTTTATGGATTTTTTTATTATAGATGTAAATGCAAAAATCTTTTTGGTGGTAGTATCATATGCTAAAGGTTTACTGTTTTCTTGCAGACAAGGGTCCAGTGAGACTCGATGGCTTCTCGAGACATCGTTGCCGGGGTAGGGGTGATGAGGCAGGAGGTGTCGCAGCAAATCGCATTCTACAGACCTTGCGGTCTAACATATCACAGATGACTTCCAGGGTACCATAGGCAGAGGTGGCGCAGTTTCTAGAGGCTATGCAGCGCCAGGTAGTAGGGGTGTCGGGTAACTGGGGGCGACTACTGCAGTGGATAACAAATGTAATATAGTACTTCTATGAGACTCATCCGATCGGGGTGGCATCTAGGCCTCCTCATAGGGAGTAGATATCTCAGGATCTCATTTTTTGTATTGATATGTATATTTTTGAGGGCTACAGGCTCCAGTTTTGTATCATGACACTACCATTTTGGACATATTTATATATAAACTATGGTTCTCCGGTTCTACTATATGTTTGTATGTACAAATGTATGAATGTCTCTTTTATTTGTGTGCTTCATTATGAATGTGATAAATGCCAATCTAATACATAGTTAGCGTATGCATCAGATATATGATTAACACTTCTTGGAACATAAATGTATGTAATTGAAACAAAATGTCTCTCCAAGAGTCTTACCCTTAGGAATTTCCATAGTAGTGTAGGATCTCGCACATGGTACTGCCCATTCAACTGAGACACAACTAGATGTGAATCCAGGCATACTTTTAAAGACTGGACGCCATATGAAATAGCATCCCGAAGTAGCTCAATGACGACACTATACTTAGCCACATTGTTAGATGTAGAACCGAGACAAGCACCTCCTGAGGACACAACTAGGTGGTCAGGTGAGAAAATAACCCAGGCAGCAGAAGCAATCTACTACGTATGCCGGCTAGCACCATCTATGAAACCTAAGAATGTAGGAGATCCCGCTTACATCTGTTAATCAAACGGAAACTAATCAGCAGACCCGAAAACCAAAAGCAAGCTAAACTATGTACATAAACAACTATACAATAGTATACAAAAGTATCAGCGTGAACCAGAGGTTCAAGTGTAATACTGCTTGAGATAGAGCCCATTTCTAGGCTCCTTCAAGACAGTCCCCTCATAGTCTTCTAATTCATAGGATCCTTTTTCCAGGACACGCCTCACGATGTAAGGACCATGCCACATGGGGTTGAACTTGCCTTCCCCCAGGGGTTCGTTAGCTTGGTCATATAAGAGGACCAAGTCACCTTCAGCATACTGCCGGGGATGGACAAACCTATCATACTGAACCTTGACACAATGTTTGTTGGCATCTATGGCCATAGCGACATCTCGGCATTGCTCGTCAAGTTTCTCAAGGTGGATTAAATGTTGCTCAATACCTATTCTATCAAGGAGGATCTCTATGGCCAGTTTAAGCAAAGGGATTTTGCATTCAATCGGTAAAAGTGACTCCACACCGTGCACTAGCTGGAACGGTGAGAACCTGGTGGCAGTCTTGACTGCGGTTCGATATGCCCACAAAGCAGGATATAACATGATGTGCCAGTTGTTCTTGCTTTGTTGGATGGTGCGTTGGAGAATGGTCTTCAAAGACTTATTAACTGCTTCAACTTGACCATTCGCTTGGGGATAATAAGAAGATGAATGCTCTTGATGAAACCCAAGCTTGAGAGACAAATCCTCCATCATATTTTTTAGAAAGTGACTGCCATGGTCAGTGACAATCTCTTTCGGAATATCGAAACGAGTGATAATTTGATTGAACACAAAATGGGCTGCAGTAGCACCGTCGGATTTTACGGTAGGCATGGCCTCGGCCCATTTGGAAAAATAGTCCATGGCCACTATGATATGTTGATGCCCCCCAGCAAAAGCTGGTTTGCAATCCATGAAGTCCACCCCCCACTTGGTGAAGGGACCGACGGTGACGACCGGATGAAGGGGTGATGGATGCAAGTGTATATTCCGAGAGAACACCTGGAAAGGGTGGCATCTCTTCACAGTGTTAACACAATCCTTAAAGATTGAAGGTCAAAAGTAACCAGCTCGCATAATACATTGGGCTGTAGAAAGCCCGGATAAGTGACCGCCACATGCCCCTACATGGAAATCATTAAGCACCCGCTCTGCTTCTTCGTGAGTTAAGAAATGACAGAGAATAGAATCCTTTCCTCGACGATACAAAGTGTCACTGACGATAGTATAGTCTTTAGCGTGATGTTTCACACGCTGTCGCTCATCTCATGAATAATGCGGAGGAAACCTCAAAGTTTGGAGATATACAATGACATCCCCATACCAAGGGTCCTTGGACGAGATAAGAAATAAGTGCTCATCCACAAAGGAATCTTCATGAATGACATCCTCATCAAGTCTCGGGAGGTCCGACATAAGCTCAGCAAACACCAACGATTTCACCACTTTCTCCAAAGAAAAATCGAGATCGAACTCCTGAAGGATCACAATCCATTTATTATACTTCCCCCCTATAAGGTGTCGTGATAGCACGAACTGAAATGGATTGATATGTGCTACAATTGTGGTCATTCTAAGCAAAATGTAATGTCGTAACCACTGGACTTCATGGACTGTCGCAAGTGCCATCTTTTCCACATGAGTATATCTTAGCTCAACATCTACTAGATTTAGACTGAGGTAATAGATAACATGCTCGATGAGCACGTCATCAACCTGAACCAAGACCATGCCAATTGTCTCTTGAGACGCGGTCACATAAAGGATAAAATCTCGTTCGAAGTCTAGTGGACTAAGCACAGGGGCCGATACCAAAGCTTTCTTAAGGGTGTCGAAAGACTGTTGGGCTCGCTCATCCCAGATAAAAGGTGTGTCTTTCTTCAATAAGCACGCGAAACCTTTCGTAAGATTAGCATAATTGACTACAAATCGATGCAGAAAAGTAGCTCTCCCTTGGAGGCTCTGAAGTTGTAACAAGTTGCACAGAGGAGGAAACTGAAGTATTGCCTCAACTTTGAGAGGATCGACTCTAATACCCTGTTTCAAAACTATAAATCCTAGAAGGCGACCAGTCCTTACAGCAAATATGCATTTATTAGGATTCAATCGAATCTTGTAGTGTATACATCGTTCGAGAATCAAACGGAGGTGCTTGGGGTGGTCCACTCTTTTGCGAGAATGGCCAGCAAGATCATCCAAGAAAACCTCCATAATCTTTTTAAGATCGTGAAATGCATAGGTCATGGCACGCTGAAACGTAGCTCTGATGTTTTTAAGGCTGAAGGGCATTCGCCGATATGAAAATGTTCCCCAAGGACAAATAAATGTTGTCTTATGTTGGTTCCCGAGTTTGATTTGAATCTGGTTATACCCTGAGAAGCCGTCCATGAATGAAAAAATATCACTTCCCGCACAAGCATCCAAGATCTGATCGATGAATGACATGGGGAAGTTGTCTTTCGGACATGCACGGTTCAAATCTCTAAAATCGGTGCATACGTGGATCGTTCCCTGCTTCTTATCCACAGGAACGGGGTTTGACACCCATTCGGTAAGGGGAATGGGGTAGATGAAACCAGCTTTGAGCAGTTTCTCCACCTCTACCTTGATAGGGGCTTCCTTCCTAGGGTTCACAGCACATAAGTGTTGTCGAACCGATTTAGCATTGGTATATGTTCTAATCTCATGTTCGACAATGCGGGGGTCTATTCCTGGCATCTCCTCGTATGACCAGGCAAAACCTTCCCGGAGTTCTATAAACAATTCAGTGTAAATAGCAATCTCCTTAGGAGTGCAATCGTCACTAATGTAGACATTCTCCACCTTTCCGGGAGTACGAGAGATGTTGATCGACATAGTCGGGGAAATATTGGCCATATTCCCCTTTGCAAAAGCATCATGCGACCCTAAAAGAGCCACAAGGTGACCAACCATCTCTGCTAGAGTCATCCTAAACTCTTCTTGCTCAGCAAGCTCGAGGTTGGGAAGGAAATAAGAGCGATGATGCATATCCTCCCAAGGCCTCTCACTACCACACATGGCCTCCATAATAGCTTCATCAAATGGAAAATTATAATCAACACAGTCATGTGAACAAGATGAGTTGGCTGTCCAAACTAGCAGCGTAATGGGATCTTCTTCGACTGTTTGAGAAGAAAAGAGATTCGGTTCTGCAGTGGCTTGTTGAATATGCTGGTAAGCAAGCTCAACTACAGACAATGGCACAGACATCCCAATGTGCGTAATGTCTCTAGACATAGAACTCGTGGACGGTAAAGTCCATGGATCAGTACAATAGGAAGTCCGGAATGGCATACTATGCAAAGGAGGAGACACATCGTCGGAAATGGTTCCGATGAAGTTCATAGGTGCAGGAAAACTATAAGTTCCCATCAATGAAAGGTACATACCAACACCTATGTTCCCAGTTGTCGGCTGAGAATTAGTAACTTGCGTGACTATGGATCCCATGGATGCTGTGGAAGGAGTGTTAACGAAATCCAACTAATCAATGGTCACAATATTGCCTTCATGAGGAAAGCAGATAAATCTGAATACAGTGGATGTGATAGCCTTCATAGCATACATCCAATTCCGACCCAGTAATAGGTTGTAGTCGATGGGCGCATCAACCACCTCAACTTCAATAGGCATAGATTTACCTCCCAAGTGGACAACAAGGGAAGGGTGTTTGATGGAATTTTTCCCTACGGATAAGTCAAAATTCCCTTAACTTAAAGCAGACTTTCACTAACTCTAAGCTAAGAACAAAACACAACAAATGTTACCTTGAAATTCCTGAACTAACTTTTACAGCAAGATTAAATGTATTTAGAAACAATGAGAGATAAGACACACCTTTCAAACTGGCGTTTGTCCCGCTTTTAGTTCTTGATCCAAAGCTCCAATGTAGAACCTGTTAAGATCAATCAGAGAACAAACATACAAGCTTCCAAATACCTTGAATGTAAAGATTAGTTTCAAATCTAGATTAGATACATTCCATGCTAAGAACTTATGCTATACACATGAAATGGGAAAAACAAGACAAGTTATCTTATTACAACTTGAAGAATGCTTACAAAGGTTGCTTGATGTCCAAGCTAGTCCTTCAGCTCCAAGTGCCTTCTCCTCTAGCTACCTCCACAATGCTGCAAGATCATAAGTTTGATACTTCAAGAGTCCTCCCCTTTCCCCATGGAATGCCTCTCTTTTATAGTGTATGGTAGGGTTAACCAACAAGAGAGATGGGTGGATCTAGGGAGAGATAAGTGGATCAGGGTTTCTAATCACAGAGAATGAGTTTAGATCGAATCAGGGACCCCAATCTTCCATTATCTTCGAAAATCCAAAATCCCACAAGCCATGGAAAAAAGGCTAATAAAAGAGTACCGCGCCCTGTGGTCTGAGCATAACGCGGTACTACCGCATTCTGGGGACAAAGCATAGCGCGATAGTGTGGACTACCGCACACCTATAACTGAGCAAGGAGCGGTAGTGTGGGTAAATAAAGTCTCAGCTGGGTTAAAACTTGATAGGGTGGATTTACCTTCAAGGATTACTCATCTTCTGGGTGGTTCAAACAGTAGGGGAAGTGTTGTCAACTCTGTTTGTGGTGGAGATGCGACACTGTGGAATATAGAGGTATAACAGATGCCCCCTAAAGTGTGAGGTCAAAAGGGACTGATGGCCGAAAGACTTTACGAATATAGTGTGCAGAGATAGCATCGAGGAGAGCGACAAGGAGATGAAACAGAAACAAAGTGTTAGATATACCACCGAGGCGGGCATTCCCATGCTCGAAAACAAATGACTCAAAGCATGGCTGCCGACCAATACATTGCAGATCCATGAGTACTGAGATGATATAGACTATGGACATACCATGGTTACTATGAACAAGCGTAGATCCATGAGACAATAATGACACAGCCACGACCAATACAATAAGTGGATCTGTGTGACAATACAAAGGACATCTCCATCGCAACCTAGACGCAATCAAGATATAGAGGTGCGCCCAGGGTCTTCTACCCTATCACAAAAGATACAAATCTAACCATGTGATTACAAGGTGTTGAAGTCGAACATGGTAGAAACCATTTGATTACCGGTCAATGATGTGAACCGTTAACAAATGCGAGGGAAATCACCAATGATGAGGATGATCCCCAAGGTATCTGAAGTACATCTCAACGAAATGCGAATAGATGAGTTGATGTCGAGCATTCGAGAGATCGTCCGATCAGAGGTCAATGATGTAAACCTACTGTCGAACACAAGGAAACCTGCCATTGAGGCATGCAGGTACCAAGGTACTAATGGTTTATCTCTAAGTCCAATTCCCGGATAGTGATTTGGTGTCGATGGGAATAGACTTGTCGAAGGTGGGCCATGATGAATCCCATGTCATCGACACAAAATCAGCATGAATGATAAGATGATGAAACGACGGAGTATGTACTGACACAACGGAGGTCTGACACAATGAATGACTCTGAACAATGCAACCCTTTGAACATATAACGGCATGTAACAGGACTTGGCAGCAGGGATTATTGAAATCAGAGGCTAGACATCGGATGAGTAGGCTCGTGGCCAGGGAGACGACTCAGGATGATGACCATAACTCAATGAAAAATGGATACCCAATATAGACAAGAGATAGACACATGCCATGTTCAAAGGTAACGACTGACAAGCTGCCATAAATAAACTTGACTTGTTTCCCCCATATTCCCCCGACATGATAGACAAGTACCTCTTTGTTGTTTTTCGAGCTTGAAGAGGATAACAGATGCTCGGTGTAGCTCATCTCATAGATGAGTCCAATCTCACATGTTTTACGAACCTGAGAAAGGAAGGGTTCGTCCCAAAATGGGTCCTTCGATGTTAATTTTTAACGAGTCCAAGGAAGGAAAACTCGGTAGTTTTTCGCATTTAGAGAGCTTGAAAAACTTAAAGGAGGCTCCATAATGTACTTTTTTGTAAATTTAGTCCCTCGATCGTGAAAAAGTGTAAAACAATTCCCGAGAGAACTCTCCCAGCTGAGATTGACTGAGGTATACCTTTCTCGTAAATAGTCTAGACGGGCCGAAAAAGGGGTAACCTATCACCGAATAGACGACCTTTCAAATACTTTTACAAGTGTGAAAGAGTCAAGATCACTTGGCAATCTTTTCAATTTTAAGGAGTCTGAAAAGAGCTTAACTATGGACTCCTATGGTCTTTTTCGTAATTTTCAATTATTCTGGTCCGAAAAAAGAATAAAATACAACCAGGATAATACTTTCCTCATCGTTTAACGAGCATGAGTAAAGCTGACTGTACTCGAAACCATTTACTTGGGTTTGACAAGCACAACATGGGTGTGAATGCGCTTGGAATCTTTTTCAAGTTTTAAATCCGGAGCACGAAAAAGATAAAGTAGGCTCAAAATGAAAGTCAAACCATGAATAAATGCCAGTGTGAATATATCGCTTTTTACCGGAGATCCTATCAATAAGTGCTCAAAAAACTGGATATTAGCAATGTGAAAAGGGCTTTATTTTAACCATTTAAAATAATAATTAAAAAATAGGTGAAAATGCTATAAAAGGATGGTTAAAAATAGAAATTACCATTTCATTTGTGTTTTTACCCAAAGAGGAGATTTTTACCCATTTGAGGAGCAAAACTTCAAGGATCCATATCGAGAGTTCCAAGACACCGTTTCAACAACCGTCTGCGCCAGGTAAGAGCTCTTGAGCTCCTCTTTCATTTCATGTAGAAATTATTTGCTTTCAGTAGGAAAAAATGATTTTTTGGACGAGCCCTACTGGGCAAAAATTGCCCTTCACAGTACCGCGTGGGGGCTCTATCGAGAAACACAGTACTGTTAGACAGTACCGCGCTGTGATTCCAAACCGAGGCGCGGTACTGTACAATACCGTGTGGCAGAGTTTGCCCCAGGCGCGGTGAAGGCGATTTTCGAGATGAAAAAATCAAATTTTCTCAAATTTTTTGCTGAAACTAAGTTGTTAAATAGTTACTAAATGTTTTCCCTGACTTTTTGCAAGAGTTTGCAACGTGTTTGGAGCAAAATGGTCAGCTGGAAAGAAAGAGAGCACGAAGTAGATGATTTGGCAGCTGAAAATCACTTACCAACCGTGACCGCATTGAGAGAATGTGGTTTGTTGAAGTTCTTTAAGACCAAAGGGATTCGTCAGCAACCCAAGCTTCTCACTCATCTTATCCAATTGTGGGACCCTGACATTCAAGCTTTCCGAGTGGGAGAGCATGTTCTCGAAATTCAACTCGAGGATATTTATTTCCTCACGGGCCTCTCGAAAAGAGGGGCTCAGGTGAACTTTACTGGATACTCAGCCTCGGAATCAAGTACAGATGATTTGATTGCTCGGTATTGCCGTTAGGGTTCGGGTAAAAAAAGCGGGAAGGTGGCCATAAAGGAAGTTATAGAACTCCCTATAAAAACCGTACTGTTCACCATCACGCGTGCAACAGGAAGTGTGAGTCTGCATTAGGCGTCCCGCACACAAATGAATTTCGCAACGGAGTGTATGGGAGGAACAGTATTTAACTGGTGTGAGGCGATGTTGGCCAATCTCAAAGAACAAGTGCACAAGTGTAGGGTTCGAAAGAATTCCCAATTTGGCTATGGGAGTATCCTGGTCACCTTCTTTTTGGCGAGGGTGCCATTATTGCGCCCGCAGATCTCTATACCCCCTCGTCCGCCGACCGAGCCATGGATTGCTCGATGGAGTGATTATGCTGGACGTCTCGGGGGACCTCAGTGCTTAGCCTTTGGTGAGGATTTCTTTTCCTGGCTCGAGGAGAAGATGGTTATGATCGATTACTACCCCTATGCCGAGGTAGACTTCCGCGAGGATATCGACTTGGCACTGCCAGAGGATGATGATTGGGACAACTCAGGTATGACCTTCATGGATATGCATTTTTTCTTTTTGAATATTTAATTTTTATTTATTTATTAGAATGTGTAAAAGACTTCTAATGTATGCTAGCATGCATGTCGCAGATCGTGGACCACAGAGACCAGCTGGGTACTCGCCTTTACGTCGCGGCGGTGTTGACCGCCAAGCTGTTCCTGACGAGGAGGAGGACGAAGACGAAGCAGGAGCTGTTCGGGACATAGAGAGGAACTTACAGGGGTTGACTCATGGTATCCCTGCTATGAGGATGGATGACGTCCCTTATCACCTCCAGCGGCATACTGTAGGTGTGCCTAGTCGTATCGGGCGACTTCTTTGTAGGGTGGTCCAAGCTGTAGTATGTTACCACCACCAGTGGGAGGAGTCTGACAAGGGACATGATAGGTCTCCCAGATCTCCGTAGATGGTCTTTTTAGTCTTTTTGCGGCATGTATACAATAAGTAGGCTTTGAGAGCCCAAATTTTGTATGGGATTTGGTCCCAAATTTTGTCTTTGACACAAACTCTTATGTATTTGGAAAATACTTTTATATACAGTGATATGGACCTATTTTCATGATCTATTTATTTACAGTGACTTGTGTATTTCACTTTTATGATGTATTCTTATATGTGGGCACGATGCCAATCCAAAATGTAATTAGCCAATGAATCAGCTATACAATTGAATTCTCTCGGTATATGTTGATATGAAATGAAACTAAATGATCGTTCCAAGAGGCGCACTCTCCGAAATAAACGAAGTAGTACAGGATCGCGAACTGTGTAAACACGGTTCAGATGAGACACCACGAGATGGGAGTCTAGAAAGACTGCTAGGGAGTCAATACTGAGTGAAGCAACCTCCGTCAAGAGACCGATGACCGCATGGTACTCTGCAATGTTGTTGGTTGCAGGACCTAAACAATTGGCTCCTGAAAAAATCAGCTCACCAGTGGGAGAATAGATTACGCATGCTGCGGAGGCGATATTCTGGGTATGTCGGCTTGCACCATCGGCGAATCCGAAGTAGGCAGACATCTGCGCATAAAGTCACGAGTCAAAGTAAGAGTGGATACATGAGGTCCACGCGCACACCAAAAAGAAAGTAAAAGCAAACTAAGTACATTATGTACAACAAGTAACCTGCGTAGGGTAACCTTACGCGTAGAAGCGTTTGAGGTATAGCCCATTGCGGGGCCGTGCCAATGGCTTACCATCACAATCAATTAGTTCATAGGCTCCTTTTTCCAAGACACATTTTACGATAAAGGGGCCATACCACATAGATTCAAGTTTTCCTTTTCCAAGCTTGTCGTGCATTTGATCATATGTAAGTACGAGATCACCTTCATTGAAGATCCGAGGTTGAACGGATTTGTCGTATTGAGCTTTGACACTTTTTTTGTGAGCTTCATTAGCTAAAGCGGCGTCACGGAGGGTTTCATCTAGCTTGGCTAGGTATAGAAACCGTTCCTCTTCGGAAGTGGTGTGTGGAAGTAGCTCTATGGCTATCTTGAGTGATGGTATTTCACATTCAATCGACAAAATGGCTTCTAGGCCATACACCAGTTGGAATGGTGTAAACCCAGTAGCACTTTTCACTGAGGTTCGGTATGCCCACAGTGCTGAGAATAGAGCTGAGTGCTAGTTGGATTTCTGGGTAACCACAATGCGCTGAATCATTCGTTTCAGGACTTTGTTAATGGCTTCGACTTGGCCATTAGCTTGTGGGTAATACGGGGTTGAGTTTTCATGACGAAAACCCAACTTGACACTTAGTTCTTCGATCATATGGTTTCGGAAGTGGGAGCCATGATCGGTCACAATAGATTGTGGGACACCGAATCTAGCTATGATATGATTGAATATGAACTGCACTACTGTTTTGCCGTCCTCAGCATACGTAGGCATCGCTTCAGCCCATTTCATGAAATAGTCGACAACTACTATGACATAGCTATGCCCCCCGGCTGAAGTGGGATTACAATGCATGAAATCTATGCCCCATTTGGAAAAAGGGCCGACGGCAATAACAGGATGGAGTGGAGCAAGATGCGAGCGTGCTTTACTATGAAAGAATTGGCATGGTGGACACTTCTTGACTGTTTCAATGCAGTCTTTGAAAATTGAGGGCCAGAAGTATCCTGCTCGCAGTAATTTCTGGGCCGTAGCCATCCCAGAGAGATGACCACCACATGCTCCAGTGTGGCAGTCATTAAGAACGCGTTCCGCCTCATCTAAGGTTAAACAACGTCGAAAAATGGTGCTGACACCACGCCGATAAAGAGTATCGTTGACTATGAGGTAGTATTTTGCGTGATGTCGGATGCGTCACCATTCATCGCGAGTGAGGTTGGGACGGAAGCGTTGGGTTTGGAGATATAAAAGAATATCCCCATACCACGGATCAGACATGCTAATGAGGAACAATGATTCATCAGGAAGAGAATCAATGGGCTCGGGTTGCTCAGTAGCACGGGGCAGGTTACAAATCAACTCCGCGAAGACCAGAGACTTCTTGGACTTAGCCTTGACAAACTCCAAGTCAAACTCTTAAAGGATGACAATCCAACGAGAGTATTTTCCCCCAAGCACCTGACGTGTGAGGATATAATACATTGGGTTGAAGTCGGCTATAACAGTGGTCCGGCGGAGTAAGATGTAGTGACGGAATCTTTGGACAGCAAATACTGTTGCCAAAGCCAGTTTTTCAACATGTGAATAGCGAATTTCGGAGTCGAGAAGACTCTTACTAAGATAATATACCACATGTTCTATGCCATTTGGGTCTTCCTGGACTAGCACCATGCCAATGGTGGAAGTCGAGGCTGCGAGATAAAGGATGTAGTCCCGTGTGCAATCAGGGGGTTGAATCACAGGATCTTTGGTTAAGGATGCCTTTAGATTGTCAAAGGAGCGTTGGGCTTCGTCATCCCAAATAAAGGGAACATTCTTCTTGAGAAGCCGCATGTAGCTTTTTGTTATCTCAGACAGATTGCAGATGAAACGGCATAGAAAGTTTGCATGCCCTTGCAAACATTGAAGTTCTGGAATATTGGTGGGTGAAGGTAGGGCTAAGATAGCTGCTACCTTTGCGGGATCTAAACGTATCCCGTCTTTGGATACTATGAAGCCCAACAGTTTTCCGGCTTCTACAGAGAAGACGCACTTATGCGGGTTCAAACGTATATTGTAGCGACGGCACCTTTCGAAAATGGCACTTAAGTGGTCTGGATGGTCTTCCCAGGTTCGAGAGTGAGTAGGAAGGTCATCAAGATATGGCTCTACAATATGTTTGATGTCATGAAATGCGTAGGACATCACCCGTTGGAAAGTTGCCCCATCATTTTTCAGGCCAAAGGGTAACTTTCTATATGCAAAAATCCCCCAAGGGCAGATAAAGGCCGTTTTGTGCTGGTCGGCTAGGAGGATATCGATTTGATTATAGCCGGAAAAGCCATCCATAAATGAAAAGATGACGCTCCTGGCATAGTTATCGATGATCTGGTCGATAAACGGAGTTGGGTAGTTGTCCTTTGGACAAGCTTTGTTCAAATCGCGGTAATCAACACAGACTCTAATCGTTCCCTGTTTCTTGGCTATGGGAACGATGTTGGATACCCATTCTGTCAATGGGACAGGATAGATAAAACCAGCACGCAAAAGTTTTTCAACTTCTGCTTTAATGGCGGCTTCCTTACGAGGATGAACGGGTCGAAGCTTTTGCCGAACCGATTGGGTGCCAGGGAAAGTTGGAATTTCGTGGACCACGATCGAGGGGTCTATCCCTGGCATTTCTTCATAACTCCAAGCGAAAACATCGCGAAAAGTTTTGAAGTAGGCACTATAGAACTTTGTTTCGAGGGGAGTACATGTTTTTCCGATGTGTACATTTTCCACGATACTAGGCTTCACTGAGATATCGATGGGAGTGGTTCCCATAAGATTGGCCAAGTTTCCTTCGGAAAATACCTCATCGAGGGAAATGGGGAACTTGGTTTGGACCATCCCAAATGAAGTGCTGGGTTTTGAATCGGGCTCAAGTGGCTGAATGGTGGGGAATGAAGATCGATGATGAAAATCTCCCCATGGTGGCTCATTACCACACATAACCTCCATAATTGATTCGTCAGTGGGAAAAATCAAATTGAGAGGATCAAAAAGTGGTGGGTGTGGATGAGTTTCAGCCGAGAGCTGCGCCACGGTATGATCAGTGGGATAGTCGACCCAATTTGTGGCTGATTGGATCGCGTCATATGATGCAAGGTTTCTGTTCAAAGGCATGGAATTGCCATAGCCTTGAATCTGAGTGGGACTCGGAATCACCCATGAATCATCGGAAGGGGTGACATGCGATGAAATCATGTTGACGGGTTGAAGATGGGTTCCCAGCTCTGGAAAAACTCCAATGAGGGAAGAATCCTTCATGAGACCAACACCAATGTCTTGGAACCGGTACCGAGGTTGATCCAATAATGGGACGGTGTTGGCAGAGTTTGGATGGGAGTCTAGGATGCAGTAATCCAGTTGATCAATGGTGACAATTTTTCCTTCATGAGGAAATTGCACGATCTGGAAGACTGTAGATGCTATGGCAATCATGGCATAGAACCAGTTTCGACCAAGTAGGAGATTGTAATCCAAAGGTGCATCTATGACTTCGATGTGTACGGATACTTTTTTGCCCCCCAGTTCAACACCGATTGAGGGAATGAGTCCATATGGTTGAAAGCTGTGTCCATCAAACGCCCTGAGAGTAGTGGGAGAAGTTGTGACCTCGGGTGAGCCTAAGGCTCTCTAGCAGTTCAAAGACATAATCGACGTGGAAGCACCCTCATCTAACACAGTGCAATGGATGACATTTCCACGGATTTTAGTGTGAACTTGAAAGGCTAACTGGTGAGAAAGCTGAGGTTTAGCGTGCTCCAAGTTAAACATAATGGAGTTTGAAGTATCTGGGTCCATTGCCCCCAGTGCTAAAAGTAGGGTTCTACACTGCATGGGGCAGTGTTGGAGAACCTCAAGAGTCGACATAGCACAAGGTGCTTGAGCTAAATCCTCAACAACGTTGTAGTTTTGGGCAGCTCGCGCATTAGGATTGAATGTTGCCTTTCGTATGGTGCCCTTGGGTGGGCGTAGCACTATGTCCGTAAGCGGTCTCTCGATATGGAGATGACCGGTAGGGGGGGGAATAGGAATCGGATCTTCAACAGGAGATTTGCCTTTGGCTATCTTGGGTTGTTTGTTTGAACTCGGAGGGCTGTCGTAAGTCTTTGAATGAGTGGTGATATTAACCTCTTCATTACTCATCATTAGGATTTCACGGTTTGTGGACGTCTCTCCGCGGGTGGGATTGGTCGGGTTGCCCCCTTGTGGGGTTTCTTGGGCAACCATCTGCTATTGATATTGGGGGAAAGGGCCAGTTAACACTGCCGGGCGAGAAGATCCTTTAATGAACTTGTTGACTTTGTCCTTGTAGGGACAGTCACGTGTGTAGTGATCATCTTGACAAATGAGGCAGGGAAACTTATCCTTTCGGCGTGGTTTCTAGTCATTTTGTGTGGGTTGTGTCTTGGGGTTTTCCTGCTGATTCTTCTTGGTTTTGCCACAATTGTTCTTCTTCTTTCCCCCAGATGGTTGTGACGTAGATTGAACTGCGTTCACTTCGGAGGAAATGGCAGGAGAAGTGGAAGCTTTTGAGGCAGCCTGGGTAAAAGCGGGGGAAGCAGAAGCTTGTTGTCCCATCGAGTTGGTAGCAAGCTGATCCTTGACTGAACCGACAATACCATCAATGGGGGGTTCAGTGGTAGGCTTCGTTGGATCAGTGTGAACGCGGGAGGCATGTGGAAGAAGTTCATGCAAGGTACCGGATTGAGTGTATACCAAATCCATGTACTGGGCTGCCGAGATGGCTTGTTCTTCTGTAACCGGCCCGCACATAGCGATGTCTTTGTCTATGGGAGGCAAAAAGGATTTTGTGAACCAATCAGCAAGTAGCTGATCCGGGAAAGGTGCCTTTATTAGCCTACGGCGTCAACGCCACTCATGGATGTGATCCGAAATATGCGTAGAAGTGGTTTGACGTAGTGAGGTTAATAGTTCTATTCCAGTCTCATACCGGATGGGGAGCTGGAAATGTGTCAGAAACTGCATGGCCAAAGTGTTGAAATCACGAAAAGAATGTTGTGGCAGCTCGATATACCATTTTGCTTCCGTGCCAGTGAGCGTACGTTGGAAGAGCCGAAGTCGGATGGAATCATCCATCAAGGAGTTGGATGAACACCAAAGATGGAAGGTCATCATGTGGTTCTTGGGGTCTTCCCCAGGTTTGGCATCGAACTTAGGAATGTCCAATGGTAGTTTGGCTGGAATAGGTGGCTAGTGAGGTTCATGCCATATAGGATCGTTGATAAGCCTCGACAAATCAGGTAAATCAAGTGTGGCCAAAAAGGGAAGTTGACGGTTAGTCTGCGGGTATGAGTAATAACCATGAGGTGCAGAGAAACCTGGAGGGCCCTGCATAGCATACTGCTGCGTTTTATACCCATATGTGTTTCCCGAGGGATACTGCTGGAAATTCTGTGGGTAAGAAGCCATCTGGTTAACCGGTTGATTGTAGGCAACTGGTTGGTGGGTGTTCTGCTGAGTGGGTATGGTACCCTGAGGTTGTTGATACCCAGGAATGGTTGTTGCTCCTGGTTGGGAAAAAGTTCCTTGGAATTGTTGTGTTCCAGGAATGATACCACCATATTGATTGAGTGGAACGTTTCCTGTAGCAGGGTTGGGGGGGTGGCTGCGACTGTTGTGTCCATGGAAGGCTCATTCCTACTTGAGGAGAAAGTGGAAATTGAAGCGATGGGTTCCATGGAGTTGTAGCAGTTGAAGGGTGAGGGAAGCCAGAATTCAAGTTGGGGGGAATCTAAGATTGCCCCCCAGCTTGGTTCCAGTTTCCAAAAAGTGAGTACCCCCCACTCTATGGGATTTGAGGATCCCAAGAAGGAAGCATACCTGACGGGGGAGGTTGAGAGTGAGGCCCGGTTGCAACACCAGAATAAGGTTGTCCACTGCCATGTGTGTTGTACATGCCGTATTGAGTAGAAGCTGCTAGTTGGGAGAGCTGTTGGATGGAACCAATGGGTTGTCTGCCAGCAGATGGGTTGGATGGCCCTATAAGAGGAGGCTGTTGAGTAGGAATGGGGTTCCCAACAAAAGGTTGTCCTCCAACTACTTGGGTTGATGACCCTATAGGAGGAGGTTGCTGACTGACAATGGGGTTCCCAACAAAAGGTTGTACCCCAGCTGGTTGGGTTGATGGCCCACCAGGAGGGGTTTGCATGTTGGAGTTAGGGGCCACTGCAGTCGGTTGTCCACCTCCTGAGATAGTGTAAATGGTGGCTGAAGGTGATCCTCCGGTGAAAACGGAAGATCCAGCAGTATGACTAGGTGTTCTTCCGCCGCTAGCCAAATATGATAGTGTAAATTGGCCAACGGCGCCAAAAGTACCAATTTGCGGAGGGGGTCTTCCATATCTGACAGGTGAGGACGGAGAAAAAACTGGGTTATCTCTCATAGAATGTGCGCCAAAAATAGGTGATGGAAGCAAATGTGGGGATTTTAACCCAGGGGTATCGTCGTCGTCCATAGCGTGTTCAATGGTAGGAGGACCATCGAAAATTGAGTCCGAGTTCATTTCTTGGAAAGGGTTTTGGGGATCCGATGGGAACCTAAGTATAGTAACATCCGAAGGTCCGGAGCCATCTGCAAAGGAGTGACGAAACTCTGTGCTAGACGGGATGTTGGGATCCATATAGTCAGAAGGACGAGTAACAGGGGGATATCTAGATGTTGTCGAGAGCATTTTCTCTGTGTTGTTTCTAAACCGTGCCGATGCTAACGGGGAGTTCGCTAGACTTACCATACTAGACTGGATGGAAGCCATGATTTCATGTCCCAGAATGAGGTTGGGTAGATCTATAGTATGAGGTACATTGCTAGAAGAACTTGTTTCCTGAGGATGAACACTGGGCGATGTAGTGATAACAGGTGGAAGTTCCACCTGGGAAGTAATGAAGCCATAATCAAGTTCAAAAGGTGTGTCAGGAAGTCGAGTATCTTCAACGATTTCAACGTACCCGCCTGGGACTGAAATCAAGCCAGGTATGTCCTGGTCGGACCCTTCAGTGGTGCCAGCAGATCCATCTGTGTCATCGTGAGAAGTGTCTGATGGACGGGAAGTGCTGACATCCGGTGGAAGGATGACCTCTGGTCTAGTACTTTGGGTTGTACTAGGTTTAGCTGCGGTAACTGTGTCCACTGTGACAGATAAATCTGGAATGACAGTGGGTGAAGTGACAGTGGAGGTCTCAGATATGCTAGTGGTTGCAGAGGCTGCAATATATTCTGAGACTGTGCTGTGAGTGGCAGTTACGGGAAGAACTAAAGATGTTGTACGTATCGGCGGTGGGATGTTGCCTCGACCAGCACCACGGCCAGGAGGAGCAGGAATGTGTGATGCGGGCGGACCAGAAGTCCGTGGCAGCGGTGGTGGTGGAGGGATTTGGCCCTGTATTCTTCGTGATCTTCGTGGTTGATCTGACATGATGACAGGAAAATGAAAATCGGGGGTAGTATCGTAAACAAAGAACTCAAAAACTCTACTGCAGCCGAGTGTGCAGAAGAGGAGCTAGAAAAAGCAAGGCTCGCAGGCCAAAAAAAGCAAGCTCTAAAATCTATACTGAGACCGGTGTCTCAATAAGCGAGCTGGTAAAAAAGAATGGCCAGAATGCCAACAAGCAGTCCCTACAAAGAAAAATGACCCTCTAAAAAGATGAGATAACAAGCAAACTCCTAACTAAGAGCTGGAGACCTCAACAAGCTGTATCCTTCACAAGGTGATGAAATCCAAGTCGAACAATACAACATGAGAGACCGATATAAGAAGGATATCCCTCTACCGAAAGGGATCCTGGGTAAAAAATACCTAGTAGAATAGATACTAAGCTACCTCATTCATGACACGTCGGAAAAGGTTTTGGGCACTTCAGCCTTCCGAAGAAGATAGCGATCGATGTTGCCTTAGGGCTAAGTGGAGTGCGGCATTCCACAGAGTCCATCCGGTTCTCAATCTCGCGACCGTTTAACCCCTGAAAGTTAAAAACAATCAGGAGGCCCCTCCACAAACTAGCTGTGACCGTGTCAATAAATACTAGAGGATTTTAGTTCCCTAAAGACAATGACTATGTCTCAGATGAAAATGACAAGGGGGAATTATTTTGATGCCTATCCCCGGTGTCCTACCTAACTACCAAATTCTTTTGATTTCCTCAAGTGAGGTTAAAGTTGGTTTAATTAGGGAGATTAATTTTAGTGGCTGTCTTACTCAATCAGGTAGTGGACGTGAAACTTGATGGTGTTATGACGACTCAAACCATGCAAATGAGAATGAATCAAAAATAAACCTTTGTCTTCGATGAAATCTAGCTAAGGAAAGGAGAGAGTTCTTCGATCAAATATGCATGAAATTCTTCACAAGCAATCAACAATCAATGTAAAAGTTTTTTCTTTTATTTTTGTAAACAAAGCCAAACTGAAATGAACACTCTTTTCAATGCACTGATCCTACAACTAAGATGCTCCAAATGTAAGAATTTCTGTGGCAAAATCAATGGTTCATTTCCTAATGCAAAATAATGCTACTAGGCTTTTTTTTTTTTAATTCAAACAACAGAATTGCTCTCAAATGATAATTTTTTAATTATTAAAAATGATGAACACAATGTGACTGTAAAAGCTACAGGGTTCAGTAACAGAGAACAGTGGTGTTGAGTTGGTTGTGAAAAAATCAAGCTAATGCAATCAAACTGGAAAATGACCCAATATGTCCAAAATGCCACAAATTCAAACAGATCAAGCTCACAACAAGGAAATAACCAGACCACACAGACTGTAAAATGACCAGGATGCTAACAGGCAACAGTAAACACTATTTGAGGCAGAGAGAGACTCAGGAAACCAAGCAAGGATAAAAAATTTAAAAATTTGCAGACACTACCACGTGTTAGGGTCTGACTAGAGCGCGGCACTGTGACAGTACCGCTCTGGTACTAAGGCAGAGAATGCGGTACTACCGCGCTGTAAGCAGTTCTGAGGGCGCGGTATTGTGGCAAGGTAAGGAAAAAGCGCAACTTGAGAAAAGAAAATAAAGTTTTCAGGGTTGTTGCTAACCCAGGGGACTCAGTGAGCAGACAGGGAGAAAAAATACAGCAAGGAGGGGTGAATAAAGGTAAAAAAAGACCAAGATTCAAACTAGTTTGAAGTGCAATAAAACAAATCACAGTCAGCAGATGGATGACAGTGAACTGAATCAATCAAACAGAAATCAAAACCAACGGAGTCACCATTCTTGTTTGATGGAATTTTTCCCTACAGATAAGTCAAAATTCCCTTAACTTAAAGCAGACTTTCACTAAATCTAAGCTAAAAACAAAACACAACAAATGCTACCTTGAAATTCCTGAACTAACTTTTACAGCAAGATTAAATGTATTCAGAAACAATGAGAGATAAGACACAACTTTCAAACTGACGTTTGTACCGCTTTTAATTCTTGATCCAAAGCTCCAATGTAGAACCTGTTAAGATCAACCAGAGAACAAACATACAAGCTTCCAAATACCTTGAATGTAAAGATTAGTTTAAAATCTAGATTAGATACATTCCATGCTAAGAACTTATGCTATACACATGAAATGGGAAAAACAAGACAAGTTATCTTATTACAACTTGAAGAATGCTTACAAAGGTTGCTTGATGTCCAAGCTAGTCCTTCAACTCCAAGTGCCTTCTCCTCTAGCTACCTCCATAATGCTGCAAGATCATAAGTTTGATACTTCAAGAGTCCTCCCCTTTCCCCATGGAATGCCTCTCTTTTATAGTGTATGGTAGGGTTAACCAACAAGAGAGATGGGTGGATCTAGGGAGAGATAAGTGGATCAGGGTTTCTAATCACAGAGAATGAGTTGAGATCGAATCAGGGACCCCAATCTTCCATTATCTTCGAAAATCCAAAATCCCACAAGCCATAGAAAAAAGGCTAATAAAAGAGTACTGCGCCCTGTGGTCTGAGCATAACGCGGTACTACCGCATTCTGGGGACAAAGCATAGCGCGGTAGTGTGGACTACCGTGCACCTATAACTGAGCAAGGCGCGGTAGTGTGGGTAAATAAAGTCTCAGCTGGGTTAAAACTTGACAGGGTGGATTTACCTTCAAGGATTACTCATCTTCTGGGTGGTTCAAACAGTAGGGGAAGTGTCGTCAACTCTGTTTGTGGTAGAGATGCGACACTATGGAATATAGACGTATAACAAAGGGATAATTCCATGCGGCTTAAATGACCGACCGTCGAAGGCAATGAGCGTGGTTCTAGACGCGAGTAGAGGAGGAGAGCCAAGAGATTTCCAACAAGCTGACGACATTATGACATGGAAGCACCTTTGTCAACCATAGTATGTTTGACAAAATTCTAAAGGAACGCCACCTAGATTTGAAAATCCATGTGGTAAGGTAAGCGAGGTTGAACATCAATAGTATTGAACTTGATAATGCTAGGACTTCCCTCATCCTGAACTCCTAATGCACTCAAAAGGGCATGCTTTTGAGAAGGACAGTCCTGCAAAACTTCAAGAGCTAACATGGCACATGGAGTAGTTCTAAGTGGCTTGGGCATTAGGATTATGCATAGAGCGCTTGAGAACACCTTTCGGTATCCGTGGCATATTAGAGGGCTTCTCAATATGCAAGGAATTGTCAGGAGGAGGGGGAGGCTCACTCCCCATATTAGGTTGTGGTGCACCATAATCGCGTTGACGAGTAGCAACACTAACCTCCAATTGAACCATATTCACACATCCATAAGCACTAGTACTAGAAGAAGACGTTTCTGTTTCAGTAGGTCCATAACCAGTGGTGGGAGCATGCGATGCCATGTTTTGATGATGAGGAAGGGGATCCTTTAACACAGTTGGGCTCTGTGCCAAATGATTTGATGCTTCTTCGATCCGAGGACATAAGTGAGTAAGATGGTCTTCCCCACAGAGCTTGCAAGGAAACTTCACCTTACGCCTAGGTTTACAGTCCTCACCAGCATTTCCGCCTTCCTGAGGAGGGTTGGAAATCTCTTTACAAGGGGTTTTGAGATTGCTATTATTGTTATTCCCATTGTTTCCACCCCTACGGTTGTTTCTCCCCTTTTTCTTACCACCAGGTTGTTGGTTACTTAACGGTTTCGTTGATTGCACATTGTGTACATTGGTTTAGGGACAAATTTTGCATTTGATTGGCCACCAAATCTATAGGGTGAGTGCTTGCGGATCCCACGATGCCATTGGCATGCGGTCCAGGAACTGACTTGGGCTCATGGCGTGTTCACGGTGCATCAGGAATAATGTCATACAAAATGCTAGACTGAAAGTATAGTAGATCTAACTGCTGGACTTTCAAGATAGCTTGTTCTTCAGTCACAATGCCGGACATCGAAAAATCCTTATCAATGTATGGGAGTAGAGACTTGAGGAACCATTCCAACAGAAACTCTGGAGGAATGTTGGCTTTCACTAACCTCTTCCGTCGACGCCACTCTTGAACGTAGTCAAAAATATGTGTAGCCTTATTCTGACAGAAGGTAAACAACAATTCAGTACCAGTATCATAACGAACCGGCAACTAGAAATGGTCCAAGAAAACCAAAGCAATATTGTTGAATCCCCTATAGGTGTTCCTAGGAAACTCAACATACCACTTCGCAGTTGCTCCCATGAGGGTTCACTGAAATAGTCGTAATCTAACGGAATCGTGATTCAACAAGTTGGAGGAGCACCAAAGGTGAAACGTTGTGACATGATCACCTGGATCCTCACCGCCTTTCCCTTCAAACTTAGGAATGTCCGAAGGGAGCTTGGTAGGGACCAGCGGCCAATTAGGGTCGTGAGACACCAGATCATTCATGAGCTTTGAAAGATCTGGAAGATTCAAACGTGCAAGGAATGGGAGCTGCGGCTGGAAAGCTTGATTATAAGCTCCCATAAAAGGTTGGTTGAATGGAACCGAATTATAAGGTGGACCAAAAACTTGACCATGAGTATTAAACTGCTGATAATGAGGACCTGATGGAACATAAGCTTAACCATGGCCATAAGATTGATAACCTCCTCCAACCTGACCCGTATGAGAGTAAGCAGGTATATATGTATTTTGGGCACCGTATTGAGGTGGGTTTAACTCATGGCCAACACCGATTGTGTTGTAGTAAGGGTTTCCACCGTAAGGATGGGGCATATACGTACTATTCGTAGTAGGAACCGAGTTGTAATGACCATAATGGTAAGGTATGTTCCCATCCCCAGCATTAGGATTAGCATGAGCAATCGTGTGGTGACCCAAAGCATGAGAAGTATTCCCAAGCCCAACGTTGGTGTTACTAGTTGGAGGAATGGTGGCGTTATGACCATGTAGATAAGATATATTCCCACCTCCTACATTAGTATTACTAGTAGCGGTGGTGGACGCAAAAGTGTGTGGTATATGTCCACCCCCATGGTTAGGAGGAGCATTAACATTTGTGAAAGTGGTCCTGGGTTGACGGGTAGCGATATGTGTGTTAGGTGGTGGATGGAAAGTCATGTTTTTAACAGTGTTCCTATTAGGTTGGATAGCCCTAGGAGGCAGTTGTCTTCCAACATTAGCATTGTTAGGAGGAACATGACCGGTCCCCATACTACATGTGTGAGTGGACAACGTGTTGCCCCCGACGAGGGTATTTCCCCTTGTGGGTGCAGTGTTGCTAACACCATAACGGCACTAGAATGGCTACCAAAAGTACTGGAAGGATCAACTGTGGTGTAATCCGGCATACCATATGAGAATGCGGTAGGGTTGAACGTAGGGCCTATATCATCATGGACCTATGGCATCCCGTATAAATAATTATGTGGAAACGAAGGATCAAACGGGTCGTCCTCGGGTGGGTCTGGACCAAAACAACTAGGTTGGGTATCAGGTGGATCACCTCCCCATGCCTCACGAGGCGTAGGGATGTCAGAAGTGTGCTCAACTCTACCCGATGGACTCGTAGGGATTTCTCCTGTGTCATATTGTGCAGCGGTCATGATGTCTAGGATGTAAGTCTCGTACGAATCCGAAGACTCAGAGGGAGCCCGTCGGTGTCCTTTAGCAATGCGACTTGAAAGTTCGGTGGGCTGCAAACCAGCCAACCGACGGGATCGATGGAGAGCAGGGCTCCACGCCATGATATCTCCGGAGAGAATATAAAATCAAAATGTCCCCTAAATACCAACTATCGATAAAAAATAGTAAATCAAAAGCACACACCTAGAGAAACTACACCCAAGAGCAGACAAATAGAGTGGCTAATGAGCTTCCGACACTAGAGTCGGTATGTCTCACCGAGGAGAGGCTTGAGACTCCCAAACAATAGCTGGAGGTAACAGAATCAGTTATAGAGACACCTAGGCTTCACTGCGTTCAAAGGGCCATGACCTATTAGAAAAACAGGATCGCAGAGCAATAACAATAAACAGAAATGCAAATATAATCACACATACACATTACAAGAGAGACACAGATATATCGTGGTTCACCCAACTTGGGCTATGTCCACACTGAATTTTCCAGTCCTTATTATTATTACCGTCCAGCAAGATGAAGGGATACAACCTGCAGCACAACCGCTGCACTTCCTCTTCTCTGTTTCACAGTCTCTCTCCAGATCTCAAAGATCTTTACATTGCATAAAACCTAATACATCAACCCTAGCTGTATTACAATGTCCTTCTTTTATAAGGGAAATACAATGGGAAAATACCACGGGATACCCAAAACCATGGGCCCGCAAAACAGCTGTTGAAAACAGCCCCAAAAATTTCCTTCGGGGGCAACGCCCCCGAACCCCCATTTCTCGGGGGCGCTGGCCCCCGAACCCCCCAGCCAAGGGGGATGGTCCCCCCTGGAACCCCGTGGAGGGGCGATGCCCCCCCACACCCCCCCACTGGGGTGAGTGTACAGTCCACCTACATATCATATAGAACTGGGGTACAAACACGGCTGATACAATATCATTTATGAGACTAGAAGATCTGGCTCCACAACCAACAATCTCCCACTTGGAGACTGATCACAACAACTCCACCACTGCTGCACGTGCTGGACTTGGACTTGGCAAATTTCTCCTCTTCACCTTCATGCTAGAAGGCCAACTGAAACCGAGCACGAACTCAGTTTCTCTCTGGTCACTACCTTTGTGAACATGTCTGCAGGATTCTAGCTAGTATGTATCTTTTCCAACTTTAACAGTTCATCTTCCAGAACAGAGCGTATGAAATGGTACTTGAGCTGTATATGTTTAGTCCTGGAATGGAATGCTGAGTTCTTTGCAAGGTGAATGGCACTCTGGCTGTCACTATACAGTCTGCTATCCTTCTACTTCTTACCCACTTCCTTCATAAACCTCTGCAACCAAATCATCTCTTTACTAGCCTCTGTAATGGAAACATACTCTGCTTCTGTTGTTGAAAGTGCAACAACCTTCTGTAGTTTCGAAATCCAGCTTACTGCTGTTCCACCTACAGTAAACACATACCCTGTGGTACTCCTCCTGCTATCCTTGTCACCTGCCATATCTGCATCAACATATCCCTGTAGAACAGTGTCTGAACCTCCAAAACATAATGCCTCAGTGGTAGTACCTCTCAAATACCTGAGAATCCACTGTACTGCCTTCCAATGTTCTTTACCTGGATTGTTCATATATCTGCTCACAACTCCCACTGCATGTGCAATATCTGGTCTTGTGCACACCATGGCATACATCAAGCTGCCAACTGCTGATTGATAGGGAACCTTGGACATGTAATCTGTCTCTTCTTGTGTCTTGGGACACATTTCCTTACTTAGACTGAAATGGCTAGCCAAAGGTGTACTTACAGGTTTTGCATTCTGCATTCTGAACCTCTCCAACACCTTTTGTATGTACTCACTTTGAGACAATGTCAATTTGCGATTTTTCCTGTCTCTCATTATTCTCATACCAAGGATTTGCTTTGCAGCACCCAAATCCTTCATCGCAAATGAATTAGCTAGCTTCCTTTTGAGTACATTTATTTCCTGCATGTCAGACCCTGCAACAAGCATGTCATCCACATACAATAACAAGATAATATATCTTCCATTGTCTAGCTTCTTGAAATAAACACAGTGATCAGAATGACATCTACTATAACCTTGTTCTGTCATAAACCTATCAAACTTTAGATACCACTGCCTTGGAGCTTGCTTCAAGCCATACAAGCTCTTTTTCAACCTGCATACTAGATCCTCCTTACCTTTGACCTCATACCCTTGTGGCTGCTGCATATATATTTCTTCCTCCAAATCCCCATGGAGGAAAGCTGTTTTTACATCTAATTGTTCAAGATGCAAATCTTCTACCGCCACTAGACTTAAGATAGTCCTAATTGAAGTCATCTTTACAACAGGAGAAAATATTCATCAAAATCTATACCTTTCTTCTGTGCAAACCCCTTTACAACAAGTCTGGCCTTGTACCGCTTCTTACCTCCTTCTTCTTCCTTCAAACTGTAAATCCATTTGTTTTGCAATGCTCTTTTACCAGCAGGCAACTTAACCAAATCCCAAGTCTGGTTTCCTACCAATGAGTCCATCTCCTCATTCATGCCTTGCTCCCACTTCTTTCTAGTTTCCACCTGCATTGCTTCTTCATAACATTCTGGTTCACCAGAATCAGTCATCAATAAATAATACATTGAAGGAGAGTATCATTCAGGGAGTCTACTTAACCTGGTAGATCTTCTTACAGTTGCAGGAGTTTCAGGTATTTGCTGCTGCTCTTGATTTTCTGGCACCTTCGGAACTTCATTTTCTTTAACTTCATCAAGCACTATGTACTCTGTGCTTTCCTTTTCCTGTTTCTTTCCCTGCAACTGATCTTTATACATGACCTTTTCATTGAATATCACATCTCTGCTCCTGATGATTTTGTTATTTTCATAATCCCATAAACGATAACCAAATTCATCAACCCCATATCCAATAAAGGTACATTTCTTGGATTTAGCTTCAAGCTTTGTTCTATTTTCCTTATCAATATGGACAAATGCTTCACAACCAAACGTTCTCAGAAATGAGTAGTTTACCTTTTTATCTGTCCATGCTTCCTCTGGAATACCACCATCCAAAGCACTTGAAGGTCCTCTATTTATTAAATAAACAGCAGTATTTACAGCATCCGCCCAAAACTGTAAGGGCAACCCTGCATGCAGTCTCATACACCTTGCACGCTCCATGATCGTTCTGTTCATCCTTTCTGACACACCATTTTCCTGTGGTGTTCCTGGGACTGTCTTCTCTCTACGAATCCCATGGTATGAACAGTAACTATCAAATTCCTTGCCGCAGTACTCACCTCCATTATCAGATCTGAGACACTTCAATCTTTTTTCTGTCTCATTCTCAACCAAAGCTTTCCACTTCTTAAAAGTAGCAAACACATTAGATTTCTGTCTAATGCAATAAACCCAAGTTTTTCTAGTTGCATCATCAATAAATGTAACATAATAATGAGACCCACCAAGAGATTGTACCTGAGCCGGTCCCCATACATCTGTATGCACAAGCTCTAATTTTTCATTCTTCTTCTGTTTCCCAACCCTGAGAAATCTGACTCTCTTCTGTTTTCCATAAACACAGTTTTCACAGAATTCCAAACTTACCTGCTTCAAATCCGGTAGCAACTTCCTTGAGTGGAGAATCTGCATCCCCTTCTCACTCATGTGGCCAAGCCTATGATGCCACAATGCTGTATCTGTTCCTGTGGAAGCTAAAGAGATAGAATGGTCAGTATTATGAGGACATAAATACAACGTACCTACTCTGTCTCCTTTTGCTATCACCATTGATCCTTTAGTGATCTTCCACCACTTTTCTCCGAACGTAGATAGACAGCCGCCATCTCCCAACTGCCCTGTTGAGATCAGATTTCTTTTCATAGCAGGAATATGCCTAACATCTTTCAACAACCAATCAGTTCCATTCTTAACTTTTATCCATACCTTACCCATTCCAACAATTTTACATGGCTCATCATCACCCAATAAAACATGTCCAAAATCGCCAGGAACATACTCATGAAAGTATTTCCTATGGGGTGTAGCATGACATGAAGCTCCTGAATCTACTACCCAATAATCACTAGTATTATCTAATGCAAGAATCAAAGCATCTTGTAACACATCACCTGCTACATTTGCTTCCTGGGTAGTCTCCTTCTATGCATCTCCTTTCTTCTTTAGAGATTTGCAGTCTTTCTTCAGATGTCCTTTCTTTCCACAGTTCCAACACTCTATCTTTCCCAGTCTGGACTTGGATCTGCCCGTTTTAGACTTTCCACGATTACCTTGGCTCTTTCCTCTCTCCTTTTGTCTTCCTCTGCTTTCCATGGTCAACGCATTACCTGATGTCTCACCTGTGCTTTTTCTTCGCATTTCCTCGCCAAGAATAACACCAATAACATCATCAAACTTCAAGGTGTTTGAACCAGAGACAGATTTACTTACAGCCATGACCAAGCTATTCCAGCTTTCTGGCAATGAACACAAGATTAGAAGATCCATAACCTCATCATCAAAGTTCACACTTACAGAACTTAACTGATTTGTAACCGTATTAAACTCATTTAAATGATCAGTAACAGATCCACCTTCAGACATCTTCATATTAAATAAACGCTTCATTAGAAATACCTTGTTGGAAGCCGAGGGTTTTTCATACAGCTTACCCAATGCTTTCATCAAACCCTCTGTTGTCGTTTATTTTGAGATATTGAAAGCCACCGACGAAGCCAGGCTCAACCGTATTGTTCCCAGAGCCTTTCTGTCAAGAACCACCCATTCTTCGTCCTTCATAGTCGTCGGCTGCTTTGCTTTTCCTCCCAACGGTAAGAATAGATCCTTCTGGTATAGATAGTCCTCCATTTGCATCTTCCATAACCCGAAGTTTTGGCCGTTAAACTTCTTGACCTTAAACTTTCCTTCTTCTGCCATTGCTCCCACTCGAACCAGAAACCCTAGCTTCCTGCGGGTTTAACTGCCAAATAGACCTTTGGCTCTGATACCAATTGTTAGAAAAACAGGATCGCAGAGCAATAACAATAAACAGAAATGCAAATATAATCACACATACACATTACAAGAGAGACACAGATATATCGTGGTTGACCCAACTTGGGCTACGTCCACACTGAATTTGCCAGTCCTTATTATTATTACCGTCCAGCAAGATGAAGGGATACAACCTGCAGCACAACCGCTGCACTTCCTCTTCTTTGTTTCACAGTCTCTCTCCAGATCTCAAAGATCTTTACAATGCATAAAACCTAATACATCAACCCTAGCCGTATTACAATGTCCTTCTTTTATAAGGGAAATACAATGGGAAAATACCACGGGATACCCAAAACCATGGGCCCGCAAAACAGCTGTTGAAAACAGCCCCAAAAATTTCCTTCGGGGGCAACGCCCCCGAACCCCCATTTCTCGGGGGTGCTGCCCCCGGACCCCCCAGCCAGGGGGGATGGTCCCCCCCACACCCCCCCGCTGGGGTGAGTGTACAGTCCACCTACATATCATATAGAACTGGGGTACAAACACGGCCGATACAATATCATTTATGAGACTAGAAGATCTGGCTCCACAACCAACATGACCCTCGGCAACAAACAACTGTGTTGTCCAATCCCTATCTGACTCAGGGCACAAACAGCATAACCATTGCAAGTACCCTATGCGATACCTAGGTAAGGAAACTATGGTCACCGGAATATAACCAATGCTTAGGGGGACAGTCGCAGGTGGGATCCATCGTATGGGCGGGGTAGCTGAGCCCGAAACTCAATGAGGGTAAAATCCCCCAAGAGTCCCCAGATACGAACAAATCCTAGAAATATCTCCCACGTTCAGTCGGTATCAGAGGGATATCCCTTCAACCAACCTTCTGTGACCTCATGCTTAACTCTGGTTTGAGTAGAGCTTCCTGAGAACACCGATATATACCATGGATTCCTCCACTCTTTGGTCAGACACCTAATGTTTCGTCTAGTAGTCTTGGATTGTTAACTCACAATGATCTATTCCAAGACTCTAAACCTATGCTAGTTGGTGTACCCTATAAATAAAATTGGTGTAATCAATTTTAAGATTAAGCGTTAATTTTAGTGGTTGTGGTTACTCAAGGGATATGGTCGTGAAACTAGTGATGTGTATGACTCAATAATATGCAAAATCGTCAAATCCTAGACTCATCTATCCAATAAAACAATGTCACTGACATGCAAAATCAACCCAACGATTTCAAAACAAAAATGCAATCCTTTTATATTTTCGATGCACAAGCAGAACCTAAATGAAGGCAGCAGCACTCAATGCAAGATGCAGTACATGAAAGTAAATTTTTTTTGTATTTTCTCTTATAAGCAAAAGGAAAATGAAAAATTATATGTATATTTTTTTGTATTTTTCAATATAAAGAAATGGAAAATGCAAGCAAAATCCTACTATCTAGCCATTGATATGCCAAGGAGATCACTAAGACAACTTAGCAGACACCAAACAGTAAGACTCAGCCAAAGGAATGAGATCAAAAGGAAAAAACCAACAAGGCTAAATCCAAAGATGGGTAAAAAACCAACAAGGCTCAACCAAGAGAAAATAAGAGTTCTGGTCACAACCAAGGCATGGAACAGTAAAGAAACAGGCCAACAAAGACTCAGGATCATCCAAAGCCAACCCAACAACAACCAAAAGTCATAAATCAACCAAAGCCAGAGTTGTACGCTACTATCGAAGGAAAACCTACGGGTACCCGCGAGCAGTAGAGTAAACAGAGGCGGGTAGATGCGGGAAGAGCTAAGCTAGCCCGCAGGTGAGGAAAGGCAAATTGGAAAATAAAGAGTCCAATGGCTCAGAAAAAGCAAGTTTTCTATAGTGTATCTCAACGGTCAATCAGTAACACAGAGCTTCGACAAACAACAACTTTAATTAGGGACTAATGCTAAAAAATCCCCAAACATGGATGTTTTCCCCAGTGGAGTCGACATTTTTGTATTGGAGAAAACTCACTATGGTTTGGGGTAAACCACTACAGACAGCTGACTACCAGAAATTAACTCAATTCTCAGAACTATGCTATTATAAATGACAATGCTAAAATAATGGAGAATGTAACCAACCTCAATCCAAACGTTTGATGTAGATCCCCGTTGGAGCTTTCAATCCGTGCACTTGAATCTACAAATTAGTCTCGACAACCAATATACAACAAGTACGTATAATATATAAACGACATTAACATCATCAATAGAAATGGTCCATGATATTATAAGTAAATGCAACCCAATGTAGAATAAACAACATTCACAACATTAATGGACGAGAATATGAGTATTTCTATTAATAAACAAGAAGAAGTACAATGTGATACGACCTCTTGCTGGCAACCAATATGAACCAAGATCTGGATCAATCCACTTGTGCCTCCACCACTTCAATCCTCCATAAATGGAAAACTCAAACTATGATAGGAGTTTGGAAGGTGAACATAAGGGGTTCACAACTACAAGGATCAATGAGTGTAGACTCAAGATAGGGAAAAAATCCACTAGAGTTCTCTTGCTCTCCTTTCTCCTCCCATCCATAATCCATATGTGCTCAATATATAGTCCTCTCAAATGTAAGTGAAAGGACACATCGAGGCATTTCTTGGGCAGATGGAGGGTCAAAGGTCACCCAATAACTATTTTTTGGGAGTAAAAAGTAATAAACTAGTGATTTTTACCATTTTACATGCTACTCGCGGGCTATAGTAATGCAACTCGCGGGTACGCCCACTGTAATGATGCAGCTAGTGTACAGGAAAAAAATAGGGAAAAATAGTGTCTGAAGGATATAAAGTGGATCTGAATCAGTGAAATGGATCCTACAGGCAAAATAATGCTGATGCTCACAAGGTGGAAAATTACGTTGTAACAATTCCTGTTAGGACAAGCTTAACACAATATTAGAATTAGTCAATTATTTTCCAATTGACATGGAAAGTTCATTTTTCACTCATGAGACTTCCACCCTTTCATGCTTTCCCAACATACACATGAACTCATGCATGTTCATCCTTTCACAGGAAATTTACTATTTCAACATTCACAATTCATTTCAAGCAATTAACACAATCAACTTTCAGTCACAATGTCATGTCCCCAATTTTGGTTCATCCAGTACCATGGGTGAAAGGGGACAAGATCAACCCCTGCGGGAATTAAATTGTATTAATTCTATTTGCTTAGAATTAATTTTAGCTTAAGTCTCACAAATTGGCAAATTTATTTATTAAAGTTAATTTTGATAAATAAAATTAATGGATAATAAGCAAGTGGGCCAAGAGGGTTCCCATGTGGTAGATGTTGCCAAAATGGATTAAGGGGTGAAGATATGGAAACAAATATGAAGAGAAGGAAGGTGGAGATAAGGTTTCCAAATCAGAAAAAATAAACAACTAGAAAAAGCTGAGGGTGCACTTGCCAAAAAACAGTCCAGTTTACCAGAAAGGAAACATCCGGAATGGTGTAGTTTCCATTTCAATGCCCAGTTCACAAGGAAAGCAAGTGCTAATGCAAGAAGGAAACATCTAAGGTCAAGGAGGGCATATTTTCTAAAGGAGAAATCTTGTAAGGAAAAATTGAGGAAAGTATGTCCACTCATGGATGACCTATTCTCACAGGTCACCAAGCCAAGTAACTTGCCCAGTAGGTCATCCTGAAGTTTATAAAAGAAGGAAACCAACTCCATTTCACAACTTTTGTCATTGTGAAGTTTGTATGAGAGCTTTGAAGCTCCTATAGGTTTGGTGATGTTCCCAAGCCACTCTATGGGTGATGTGCCCCATTCTCTCATTCTCTCTCTCTTTCTCTCTAACAGGTATTGAAGACTATTGGGGAGCCATTGAAGATCTTTTTGCAGCCACTGAAAATAATTTTGTAGCCATTAAAGTTCTGATATCAGTCTAGGGTCGAATTGCTTCAGTAGATTTTAAGAGTTCAAGAATAATCCTTCTCATTATCCCCTCTCTTCTTCCCCATTCTTCAGTATTGCAGGGTGTTGGCGGAAGGTTTGCTCCATTAAAAGATTTTTAGTGATCAATGAGATGAAGGATCTGATGTGTGATGGCCATATTCAGAAATAAAGTTGAACTTGCAGCCATTTATTCAACTTCTATCATGTCCAAGTGATTCTAGTTCAAGATTCCCCAAGGGTGTCATGTTTTGTACTCAAAGAGGTGAAGAACCGAGGGATTGAATCTTCTTTCCTTAGGTCATTGGAGAGGATGGTTTTCTGATATTTTTCCAGCCATCAAATCTCTATATTAAACATCTAAAATCAATCCTAAAATATTCTCTCCTTCTCTACTCTGTTCTCTAGCTCATGTAAGAAGAAAATAGCCTGTGAGGCGTTGTCCATTGTAAAGCAAGCATTAGAAGTTAAGAGAATTGTTATGAAATCTATATTTGATTTTTAATGGTTATAATAATTCATATCAGATCTAATATAATCATCATAACATAGTTTGTATTTCCTTAAGACAGTTTATCATGATAAAATCCAAGACTAGCTAGTTTGATGCCTAAATTCGACTAGTTTTGCCATTTTGTCTATAAAATTCATTATGTGCACTCTTTTGTTAATCCGTTAGTTGGATCAGGTCCTTGACACATCCTAGTATCCATATCAGTCAAAAAAATCAGATTTTGAAAGCATTTTGACCTTGATTGGAAAGTTAATAAAAAGACTAGCTCCACAATCCTGAAAGAGACCAAAAGCCCCAATTCTCTGCAAACTCTTCCAAGACTTATAATTTATCATTCTGATCATAACAAAATAAATATGGGATATCATAAACCCTAAGTATCCTTCCCGATCTTGTTTGTATATGTGGATTTACCCAAAAAGCATTGCTGTAGGCTTCAACAGCTGCTGATGTCCGAAACATCAATGGTCTTCGTACGTTGTACAAAGGATCCAATTTCCCACTGTCAAAGTTGATGCTGCACATTGTCCAATAGAAATTACAGAACTGAAAGTTCATCCTACCAAACTCAATTTTGTTGAGATATTGTAACTTCAAAGAATATTATAATTGTACTTTATTATTCCGGAGATGTTTCATTCCTCCGTAAAGATCTTATTGTATATCCGGAGATGTTTATTCCTCCGTCAGAATGTGGTAACTCGGGTTATTAGACTTCCCTAGTGGAGGTCGGCCCTTTATGTGTTATGTGGGTCAAAGGGTTATTAGACCACCCTAGAGGGGTCGGCCCAGTTAGTTGTAGTGGGGTATTTAACCCATTGGTTAAATACGAGCCTACGTGTACTTGTGTAAAATACATATCAGTGAAGTGTATAAATAGAGGAGGTGTGTTCCTCATTTGACACACTCACTCATTCAAGGGAGGCACACTTTTGGAGGAGAGGTATGCTACGGTGGAGAAGGATATCATGTCTTTGGTTTGCATCTTTGTATATTGCTGGTCATCTATATTGAGGAAGCTTTACTGGGTTTTCTATCCCATGAGGGTTTCCCAGGATAAATCTGTGTCTCTTGTGTTTATGCTATGCTTGTCGTTTCTTCAGTGATCCTGTATATGCTATTATTGTGAAATGGAATGTAATGCTGCTATTTTCTGTCTTAGCATATTGAATTTTAACATGGTATCAGAGCTAACCTGAAGGAAGACAAGGTATGGCACTAAAGACACTTGCTTTACTTACGACAATTTGAAGGTTAGGGTTTTACATAGAAAAAACCAGTCATCGTAGCACTTTCGCTATAAATCCGTTTTGGCGAAGTTTTCGGATCTGAAATTGTTACAGGACGAAGTTCAAATCTCCAGGTACCTAGTGTCCAAAGGACAACCTCTAATTCGTTGTACTTTGTGATTTATGACCTATACAATATAGGATTTCTGCCTCTTCCAGATCTGAGTCAAAATCAGGTGACCTTGGGAAAAAGGTCATATCTTGGGATAGGAAGCTCTAAATGAAATTTCATAAAAAGTGACAGGTATTAAACAGTCTTTACTATCTCAGAAAAAATTTTCAGAGGCCGAAGTTGAACCAGTGACACGTGGCACTCTGTACAAGTACGCTCTCCTGTATTATCCCATAAACAGGTCACGTTGCGACATTTGGCATAAATCTCTCTCAGAGAATCCAATTGAGGTCAGACCTGTCAGGATGGAAAGGTAACAGGCCGAGCTATCTCAGAAAACTTTTTCAGAGGCCGAAGTTAAAAAAGTGACACGTGGCATTCCGTACAAGTTCGCTCTCCTGTTTTATCCCAAAACAGGTCACGTTGCGACATTTGGCATAAATCTCTCTCAGAGAATCCAATTGAGGTCAGACCTGTCAGGATGGAAAGATAACAGGTTAGGCTATCTCAGGAAACCTTTTCAGACCCTGTGGATCAAAAATTTTGGAGTTACACCAGAAACAATCAGGTACATATTTCTGTCAAAACAGAATTATTTTTTGGTACCTTCATTCATGGCTTCCGGAATTTAGGGCTTTGAAGAAAGTTGGAATTTTTGTAATCGGAGACCACGGCTGGATGCTACTCATCAAAATAGAAATTTAGAGACCAAGATCAGAATTTTTGGTTGGGCAGAAGGCCGGGCTTGATTAGACCCTAGTTCGGGACTTTGATCAGAAAAGTGGAAAATTAGGGCTTCTGTAAAAATGGGAATTTTTGAAATCTGTGACCACGGCTGGAAGCTCCTCAGAAGAATAGAAGCTTAGAGCTTCGGATCATACATTTTGATTGGGTAGAAGAGTGGGCTTCATCAAACCCCAGTTCAGGGTCACGTCCAGTGAATCCGGAAGTTTCAAAGACAATTTTGAGGGGTCAAACTTTGGAGATTTTAAAACTGAAGTATGCTAGTTTAATCAGCTCAGCAAGACACATCCTTCCATCCATTCAGAAGTGTGAAAGTCAAATATTGAATTTTTAGAGTTTCGCTAGCAAACACTAATCAAGCTTCAGATCAAGTTTCAGGGGGAGTTGAGGCTAAGACCTTACATAAGAAGACTACAAAAAGTCTCGACAGGTTTGACTTAAGGAGGTTCAGGGCTATATGATTGTACTTATGCATTATGGTGTTGTGTGAGGTTGATGTTATCTGCTAACAAGGAACAGGTACATTACAAAAGACAAATCAAGTTCCATGACCATGACAACATGAAGACAAAGACTCACGAGGTATGTATGACTTTGTTATATTATGCTTAACCTATGAGACATGCAGGTTCTAGCTCAGGATCTCTAAATCATTGAAGAGATTGTTTAGGTATGTTGTACATAACCAAGTAGGTATACTAATCCAGGTATGTTTCCCATGAATCTTACCTTGTGTTAGGATCCCTTATATAAGTATACTTGGAATGATTGGTTATGCTTGTTCATAAAGTTAGTAATCAAGGGATTATGCATATTATATCTTTTATCTTGATTGATGATATGCATGAGTAAAAGAAGACTTCCCTGAAATCTTGAATACTAATTAACTATAATCATGACTATACATTTTCAAGATTATTTAGTACTATAATGTTTTGATAGCATTTAGAATATACTAATAAGTGTATGTTTGTGCATGAGATCATGAGGATGACTCTTGAGCATGCACAGTGGTACAGAATGAATAGAAGTTCAAAAGACATACAGAAGATCAAGCGGGAGGCAACCACACAAACATAAAAGATAAGTACTTGAGTTGTTATTTGAAATAGTAAATGATATTGCTTGTATTCATATTTGTATTCCTAGAATATATTATGCTGAGTGTAAACATTCATAGAGCATTGAACAGTGTACTACTAATATGCATATGATTGGTAAGTTGGACAAACATTCCATTGTTGCTTGTCTAGAATGAAACCTCTTTGTTGACATGCTGAGAGCTGTGCACACTCTCAATAGCATGTTCTGGTAGAGATGGAAGGCATCTAGATAGCCACTGTATGCATACAAGATATGGGAAAGTGTTGTACCAAAGTATTGGTCAAATTAGTTGCATAACTATGTAAATGATATCTGTATGCATAATAGGTTATTATGTCAATATGATTTGATGATTATGAAGTATTACTAATCCTGTACTTAATTTTGATTTGTAGGAAAAATCATGATGAATGATGAACAAGCGATGGATGTTCAACAAAAGGATTTACAAATCAAACACACTATAGAAAGCTTATGGTTAAGAGATTCTCTTAGAAAGAGGAAGAGAATCATGATGAGATGTTTTGACCATTCTCTTAATAATGTAATCAGGTTCTGTATGGGTTCCCAGGATCAGTATTCAATTGATGAGCTTAATGATCATCATGGGTGATGTGGATCTCAACCCTTGCTACAAGGTTGAATATGGCCTCTATACACATATGACATGGATGCAAGAAGAAACTCACCATAGAGTTCGAATGACTTTGAGGCTCATATTAGTAGACCCATCTGACGAGAGATGGCACAGATAGATATGCAGAAGATCACTCAATGCAGAGTGTGAATAATGGACAATTGACAGCTTCATGACAAAGCTTGGGCTTTACCAGAAGTAAAGCTGATCCTAACCTTTACCTAAAGGTTGTGGATGATAAACCTATCATACCATTATTATGTGACGATGATCTCTTTCTGACAAGAAATGAGAAACAGATCATGAAAATGGCTGCAGAAATTAAAAAAAAAAAATGAAAGATCTCAGATTAATGCACTACTTCTTAGGTCTAGAAGTATGGCATGATCCAAAAGGAATCTTTTAAATCGAGGTAAGTATGCTGTGAAGTTTCTAAAAAGATTTGATATGTTGGAGTGTAAAGCCATGGCCACTCCCATGGACTCCAACTTGAAGTTATTTAATAACTCATCAGATTTAGTGGACCTAACCCTATATAGACAAATCATTGGGCCAATGATGTATTTAACAAATACTAGGCCAGACATATGCTTTGTTGTAAATACTGTAACTCAGTATCTAGTAGAACCTAGAAAGGTTCACTTAATAGCTACAAAGCATGTAGTGAGGTACCTAAAAGGTACTTTAGATTTTGGTCTATATTATCTTGGAGGTCATGAACTCCGTTTACATGGTTACTCAGATTCTGATTGGGCAGGAAGTGCCTCAGACAGAAAGAGTACATCAGGTGGATGTTATAGTCTTGAATCTGCCATGATCTCATGGTTCAGCAAGAAACAATCTAGTGTGGCTCTCAGTACTGCTGAAGCAGAACATATGGCTGTCTACTCTGCCAGCTGTGAAGCAGTATGGCTTCAGAAGCTTTGGAGTGTTTGACTTAGAAATGGATCCCACTGTGATTATGTGACTAAAAATCTTGTGTTCCACGATAAGTCAAAACACATAGAGATCCAGTACTTCTATATACGAGATATGGTGCAAAGAGGAGCTATCAAGCTTGTATATATAAGCACTGAGGATCAAATTGCTGATATCCTGACCAAGCCTCTGTCTCAAGTAAAGTTTGAACACTTCCGAGACAAGCTTGGTGTAGTTCAGAAGAACCCTCCTCGAAAGGGGGAGTAGCACAGTATGAGACAGACAAGCCTATCTCATCAATAATGAGGTTACTTATTTTTCTATGCACTTACTCACCTAGAATTGTTTAGATTTAGGACTCTTATATTCTTTATTTTGATGGTTAGATGTATACATGCTCTTGATGATAGATGTATACATGCTAGATACTTTTGATGATAGATGCATACATGTTTTGATGATGATGATACATGTTGTGGTTATACATGTTTTGATGTTGATGATACATGTTTTGATGATGATGATACATGTTGTGGTTATACATGTTTTGATGTTGATGATACATGTTTTGATGTTGATGATACATGTTATGGTTATACATGTTTTGATGATGATGATACATGTTGTGGTTATACATGTTTTGATGTTGATGATACATGTTGTGGTTATACATGTTTTGATGTTGATGATACATGTTTTGATGATGATGATACATGTTTTTAATATTGATGACACATGTTGTGATGATACATGTTATGATGATGAGGATACATGTTCTTGATGAACATGTGAGGGGATTGGATCATCCCTGGACTTTCAGTCCTAAAGAGAACCGTAGACGTGAGGTCTCCGAGAATGAAGTCCTTAGTGGACAGTTGAGGGGATTGGATCATCCCTGGACTTTCAGTCCTAAAGAGAGTCGTAGACGTGAGGTCTCCGAGAATGAAGTCCTTAGTGGACAGTTGAGGGGATTGAGATCATCCCTGGACTTTCAGTCCTAAAGAGAGCCGTAGACGTGAGGTCTCCGAGAATGAAGTCCTTAGTGGACAGTTGAGGGGATTGAGATCATCCCTGGACTTTCAGTCCTAAAGAGAGCCGTAGACGTGAGGTCTCCGAGAATGAAGTCCTTAGTGGACAGTTGAGGGGATTGAGATCATCCCTGGACTTTCAGTCCTAAAGAGAGCCGTAGACGTGAGGTCTCCGAGAATGAAGTCCTTAGTGGACAGTTGAGGGGATTGGGATCATCCCTGGACTTTCAGTCCGAAAGAAGAGCCGTAGACGTATGTCTCCGATAATGAAGGGATTGGGATCATTCCTGGACTTCAGTCCGAAAGAAGAGCCGTAGACGTATGTCTCCGATAATGAAGGGATTGGGATCATTCCTGGACTTCAGTCCGAAAGAAGATCCGTAGATGTATGTCTCAAATAATTAAGGGATTGGGATCATTCCTGGACTTCAGTCCGAAAGAAGAGCCATAGACGTATGTCTCCGATAATGAAGGGATTGGGATCATTCCTGGACTTCAGTCCGAAAGAAGAGCCGTAGACGTATGTCTTCGAGAATGAAGGGATTGGATCATTCCTGGACTTCAGTCCGAAAGAAGAGCCGTAGACGTATGTCTTCGATAATGAAGGGATTGGATCATTCCTGGACTTCAGTCCGAAAGAAGAGCCGTAGACGTATGTCTTCGAGAAAGAAGGGATTGGATCATTCCTGGACCTCAGTCCGAAAGAAGAGCCGTAGACGTATGTCTTCGATAATGATAGGACTGGATCGTCCCTGGACTTCGGTTCAAAAGGTACATGACTGGTTTACATCATTCCTTGACGATGCTGATGATCGTGATGCTCGTGTGATGACGATGCTGATGATCGTGTGATGACGATGCTGATGATCGTGTGATGACGATGCTGATGATCGTGTGATGACGATGACGATGATCGTGTGATGACGATGCTGATGATCGTGTGATGACGATGCTGATGATCGTGTGATGACGATGCTGATGATCGTGCGATGATGATGCTGATGATCGTGTGATGACGATGCTGATGATCGTGCGATGACGGTGCTGATGATCGTGTGATGACGATGCTGATGATCGTGTGATGATGATGTTGATCGTGATGCTGATGACGATGTTGATAATCGTGTGATGATGATGCTGATGATCATATGATGACGATGTTGATCATGATGTTGTTGATCGTGTGATGATGATGTTGATCATGATGCTGTTGATCGTGTGATGATGATGTTGATCGTGATGCTGATGATCGTATGATGACGATGCTGTTGATCGTGTGTTGACGATGCTGATGATTGAGTACTATCAACTCTGATGATGTTGATGTTCCAATATTGAAGATGTTCCAGTAACTGGTTGAGTTACTGATGATGTTGAGAAAGATTCCAATGATTTATAGATGTATCATGTATGATGTTGATGACTCCTTGCTCGTGCAGGTGCTGTTATAATATCCTTCTTGTTAAGGGGGAGTGTTGAGATATTGTAACTTCAAAGAATATTATAATTGTACTTTATTATTCCGGAGATGTTTCATTCCTCCGTAAAGATCTTATTGTATATCCGGAGATGTTTATTCCTCCGTCAGAATGTGGTAACTCGGGTTATTAGACTTCCATAGTGTAGGTCGGCCCTTTATGTGTTATGTGGGTCAAAGGGTTATTAGACCACCCTAGAGGGGTCGGCCCAGTTAGTTGTAGTGGGGTATTTAACCCATTGGTTAAATACGAGCCTACGTGTACTTGTGTAAAATACATATCAGTGAAGTGTATAAATAGAGGAGGTGTGTTCCTCATTTGACACACTCACTCATTCAAGGGAGGCGCACTTTTGGAGGAGAGGTCTGCTACGGTGGAGAACGAGATCATGTCTTTGGTTTGCATCTTTGTATATTGCTGGTCATCTATATTGAGGAAGCTTTACTGGGTTTTCTACCCCATGAGGGTTTCCCAGGATAAATCTGTGTCTCTTGTGTTTATGCTATGCTTGTCGTTTCTTCAGTGATCCTGTATATGCTATTATTGTGAAATGGAATGTAATGCTGCTATTTTCTGTCTTAGCATATTGAATTTTAACAAATTTCAAGTCTCCTTAGCCGTCACTAACATCCTGCTACGTTAGGTGAATTGATAAATAAAAAAAATGGACAAGTAAATTTGTTTAAAATTCTGAACTTGAGTTAATATCTTGGTTAAATATTTCTGAGAATATTACAGTGGTATCATAGCACTTTCTTTGGCTCATCCTATGGAAATTAATTCTCATTGGAAAATTATCTCAACACTATCTTCAAGATTGCAGATGTGGAAATTAGTTCCAGTTATGGAAGATTTAGACTTTGAGTTGTATGAGCAAAAAGATTATTCTTATGAGGAGTATGATGAAGATTATGATGAGCAATATGAAGAATATTTCAGATGGTATGAGGAAGAGAATTCCCAAGAATTGCATTCCATGAGCATCTCCCATGAGATCATGATTGGTAGAACAGACTATGGTTATTTTGATAGCCATATTCAGGAAAAAGTTGCATGTTTTATAGTCCAAATTCAACCCTCTATGGAAGAGATAATAAAAGATATCAAAGTTGCATTGGATGCATGTGACTTCACAAGAATTTTTGGATCCTCTTCAAGAAGAGCCTCCAAGAATATTTATCCTAAGACAACCAAGGAGAAGCAAGACCCAAAGACCAATCATGAGATTGTTGACAGAACAGTAGCAGAATCCACTACAAGCTTATATGTTGAGGATTTCAAGATCACCTCAGAGGAGATTGGTAAGATTAATTATGGTGATACATATGTTGGATCAGATCCAAAAGAAGAACGTAAATCAGATCCAAAGTCACTACATGAGCTACATAGTGAAGCAAAAGATGACCACACATCAGTTGGATGTGAACCTAGAGAATGGGTGGTAGAACAAGGCACCATAGCTCCACTGTTTGAAGGGAGAAGTATGATGAAAAGGTATGGACCTCAATCATATTTTTGTACCCATGTTCCTTTTGGAAATTATCAGAATAAAATAGAATACATTGTCAATAATGTGTGCCATGATGTGGAGAAACTAGTTCCCCATAACGAAGCATTTAATTCTCAATGCTTAGCTCCTCAGAAACCAATGACTGTGGGAACATCAGGAGACCCACAAAGTCTGGAAGAAAGAGGGAATACCATGGTTAGATATCAACATATTTGCAGCATCCATGAGGATGATGAGTCACCAAATCCTTTTTCAGAAGGAGAGGAAAAAGATCCATGCACAACTAAAGATCCAACGGTCAAACATTCAATTGTTGGCAATGTGGAAGGTGAAATCACTCCCAATTTCTTCGTCGGTGATTTCAAAATAAGTGCAGAAGATATGGGGAATATTGATGATGGTATAACATATTTTGGATCATATCCAAAAGAAGAACATCAATCAGATCTGAAATCATCATTGGAACTTCGGGTTGAGGTGGAAGACAAGCCCAAATCAGTTGGGTGTGAACCAAGGAATTTGGGAAAGAAGCATGATGCCATAAAAACACCATATGAGGAGGAAATTTGTGCACAAAGATATGGCTGAAATTCTGATTTTTGCATTCCTTTGTTGCAGCCCAAGATGGCAGCCACTTCCAGTGAGAATGATGGATTAGAAGATCCTTCTAGTGTTAGAATTCAGAATTGGGAGAAGGCTGAATTGCAAGAAGCAGAAGAGGAGGTTCACCCGCTATACCTTCTTGCCCTGATTGGACCATTGAAAATGAGTGAGGAAAAAATCAAGGAGGCATTGAAAAACCTCCATGAACTTAATGATTTGATCTCTCACTGTTGTTGGAGAACTGCATCAATGGAGGAGAAACCCTCTGTTGAAAATTTTGTGCACATGTGGGTAGTAGTAGGAAGCCTAAAAGGAAATTTTTGTCAACTGCTTTCTGATAGATATCACTTGTTGGAGCTTGTGAATGTCTACTATAATGCTGCAATAAGGAATGATGAGGAGATCAGCAAGCTCACTCATATGTTGGAAACTACCCAAGATTCTCTGATTGGTACTCATGGTGCTTGTCAAGAATCTGAGAATCAGATTGAGCAGCTTAATGAGAAGTTTCCATAATCACTTTTTACCTCCCATATTTCACAAAGTCACCATAAAATGGATGAATTATTTCATGTTCCAAGGGAGGAACCTCATGAGTTGGTGGATCATGAGGAATAGTATGTTTGGTATGTGCTTGAGGAATGTGCAGACAGAGTTGAAGAAAAACAAGAACATGACCTTTTCCAAAATGAACTTGAGAGGTTCATTGAAGAAAGTCACTCTTCCAAGGAAGAGCCAGATGAGTACACCATGGATGAATCATCCATCAATGGAGAGTATACATCCACAACTTCAGTGGATGAAATGTTCTGAAGCATGGCTCATCCTTCTTCATTCCCCACTTCAAATTCAGCCACAAATTTTGCGAATGAAAATTGGGTAAAAGGATTCTTCCTCTTGGTGTGACATGATGAGCAGGAGGATCCTAAAAGTGAGGCCTATGACATGTTCCTTAGCCCCCAGTAGTTGAGGAATCCCATGCATATGTGTGTAGCCATTTTTGACTAGGAGGCATCATATATACACTTACCTTCAATGTGTGGGTCAATTGATGGAGTTTTACACCCTTGGATCAATGGCAGAGAGTTGAGCCATTAGATGAAGAGGGGAGCACCTGTGGGGTTCCATAGAGATCAGGAGATATCTTTATTTGAGGAGGACATACATATGGCTGATCACATTCCATATGATTCAGAAAATAAAAGTGTTTATCCATCCATTGGTTGGATGGGTAGAGACATCATTGCAATGAAGACCTTGGAAGGTAAAAGGTTCTCTTGTTTTTGCAATAATTTTTTTGTTATAACTGACATTGTCTTGAATTGTGAGCATAAACAAAGATGTATTTTTCATCCATTATATGTCTCCAGTACACATGCACAAGAGATGCATTCTGATTTGCATTCTCTCAAGAAGTTCTATGTTTGGTGGAGAAGTCTCACATCTATTCAGTTTTGCATTGGGAGTGTCACACTTCCAGCATGGTGGATGGATCCTAGTATACCCAGGAGTGACAAGTTGTTACAAGTAACAGTGATGATGGATGGTATTCATCAGGTACATTGGGATCCAGGAATTCCTTGGAGTGACAACTTTCTAGAGGTGACAAAACATTTTGCGTCCTTAGAGAGGAAGTAGTGGGATCCAGGAATTCTACTCAATTATCTTAACTGGGTTAAGATTTTTGTTCATAATTTAGTGCAGATAGAGTTTACAGTGCATTTTATTCTTCATAGTCATCTTACATTTTATTCAGATCTTTTTGAAGGCCCCAAGTTTAATTTTCAGAATGCTCAGTGGATGGGGACAAGTATAATCAGAGTTGTGCAACAGAAGCTTGGTGGAATCCTAACATTGATTGAGGACAAGCAATCTTGGGAAGGGAGGACTGTCATGTCCAAAAATTTGGTTCATCCAGTACCATGGGTGAAAGGGGACAAGATCAACCCTAAGGGAATTAAATTGTATTAATTCTATTTGCTGATAATTAATTTTAGCTTAAGTCTCACAAATTGGCAAATTTATTTATTAAAGTTAATTTTGATAAATAAAATTAATGGATAATGAGTAAGTGGGCCAAGAGGGCGCCCATGTGGAAGATGTTGCCAAAATGGATTAAGGGGTGAAGATATGAAAAAAAATATGAAGAGAAGGAAGGTGGAGTTAAGGTTTCCAAATCAGAAGAAAGAAACAACTAGAAAAAGCTAAGGACGGCGCACTTGCCAAAAAACAGTCAAGTTTACCAAAAAGGAAATATCTTGAATGGTGTAGTTTCCATTTCAATGCCCAGTTCACAAGGATAGCAAGTGATAATGCAATAAGGAAACATCTACGGTCATGGAGGGCATAGTTTCTAAAGGAGAAATCTTGTAAGGAAAAATTGAGGAAAGTATGTCCACTCATGGGTGACCTATTCTCACAGGTCACCAAGCCAAGTAACTTGCCCAGCAGGTCATCCTGAAGTTTATAAAAGAAGGAAACCAACTCTATTTCACAAATTTTGTCATTGTGACATTTGTATGAGAGCTTTGAAGATCCTCTAGGTTTGGTGATGTGCCCAAGCCACTCTATGGGTGATGTGCCCCATTCTCTCATTCTCTCTCTCTTTGTCTCTAACAAGTATTGAAGACTATTGGGAAGCCATTGAAGATCTATTTGTAGCCACTGAAGATAATTTTGAAGCCATTAAATTTCTAATATCATTCTGGGGTCGAATTGCTTCAGTAGATTTTAAGATTTCAAGAATAATCCTTCTCATTATCCCCTCTCTTCTTCCCCATTCTTCAGTATTGCAGGGTGTTGGTGGAAGGTTTGCTCCATTGAAAGATTTTCAGTGATCAATGAAATGAAGGATATGATGTGTGATGGCCATATTCAGAAATAAAGTTGAAATTGCAGCCATTCATTCAACTTCTATCATGTCCAAGTGATTCTAGTTCGAGATTCCCCAAGGGTTTCATGTTTTGTACTCAAAGAGGTGAACAATTGAGGGATTGAATCTTCTTTCCTTCTGTCATTGGAGAGGATGGTTTGATTATGTTTTTCCAGCCATAAAAGCTCTATAATAAACATCTAAACTCAGTCCTAAAATATTCTCTCCTTCTCTACTCTGTTCTCTAGCTCATGTAAGAAGAAAATAGCCTGTGAGGCATTGTCCATTGTAAAGCAAGCATTCGAAGTTAAGAGAACTATTATGAACTCTATATTTGATGTTTAATGGTTATAATAATTCATATCAGATCTAATATAATCATCATAACAGAGTTTGTATTTCCTTAAGATAGCTTATCATGATAAAATCCAAGACTAGCTAGTTTGATGCCTAAATTTGACTAGTTTTGCCATTTTGTCTATAAAATTCATTATGTGCACTCTTTTGTTAATATGTCAGTTGGAGTAGGTCCTTGACACATCCTAGTATCCATATCAGTCAAAAAAATCAGATTTTGAAAGCATTTTGACCTTTCTTGGAAAGTTAAGAAAACGACTAGCTCCACAATCCCGGAAGAGACCAAAAGCCCCAATTCTCTACAAACTCTTCCAAGACTTATAATTTATCATTCTGATCATAACCAATAACCTATGGGATATCATAAACACTGATTAGACTTCCCGACTTTGTTTTTATATGCGGATGTACCCAGAAAGCATTGTGGTAGGCTTCAGCGGCTGCTGATGTCCGAAACATCAATAGTCTTCGTACATTGTACAAAGGATCCAATTTTCCACTATCAAATTTGCTGCTGCACATTTTCCAATAAAAATTCCAGAACTGAAATTTCATCCTACCAAACTCAGTTTCAAGTCTCCTTACCTGTCACTGACATCCTCACTCCATTAGGTGAATTGATAAATAAAAAAATGGACAAGTAAATTTGTTTAAAATTCTGAACTTGAGTTAATATCTTGGTTAAATATTTCCGATTATATTACAGTGGTATCGGATCACTTTCTTTGGCTCATCCTGTGGAAATTAATTCTCATTGGAAAATTATCTCAATACTATCTTCAAGATTGCAGATGTGGAAATTGGTTCAAGTTATGGAAGATTCAGACTTTGAGTTGTATGAGAAAGAAGATTATTCTTATGAGGAGTATGATGAAGATTATGATGAGCAGTATGAAAAATATTGTAGACAGTATGAAGAAGAGAATTCCCAAGACTTACATTCCATGAGCATTTCCCATGAGATCATGATTGGCAGAACAGACTATGGTTATTCTGATAGCCATATTCAGGAAAAAGTTGCATCTTCTATAGTCAAAATTCAACCTTCTATGGAAGAGATAATAAAAGATATCAAAGTTGCATTGGATGCATGTGACTTCACAACAATTTTTGGATCCTCTTCAAGAAGATCCTCCAGGAATATTTATCCTAAGACAACCAAGGAGAAGCAAGACCCAAAGACCAATCATGAGATTGTTGACAGAACGGGAGTAGAATCCACTACAAGCTTCTATGTTGAGGATTTCAAGATCACCTCAGAGGAGATTGGCAAGCTTAATGATGGTGAGGCATATTTTGGACCAGATCCAAAAGAAGAACCTAAATCAGATCCAAAGTCACTACATGAGCTACATAGTGAAGCAAAAGATGACCACACATCAGTTGGATGTGAACCTAGAGAATGGGTGGCAAAACAAGGCACCATAGATCCACTGTTTGAAGGGAGAAGTATGATGAAAAGGTATGGACCTCAATCATATTTTTGTACCCATGTTCCTTTTCGAAATCATCAGAATAAAATAGAATACATTGTCAATAATGTGTGCCATGATGTGGAGAAACTAGTTCCCCGTAATGAAGCATTTAATTCTCAATACTTAGCTCCTTAGAAACCAATGACTATGGGAACATCAAGAGACCCTCAAAGTGTTGAAGAAAGAGGGAATACCATGGTTATATATCAGCATATTTCCAGAAGACATGAGGATGATGAGTCACCAAATCCTTTTTCAGAAGGAGAGGAAAAAGATCCATGCACAACTAAAGATCCAACAGTCAAACATTCGATTATTGGCAATGTGGAAGGTGAAATCACTCCCAATTTCTTCGTGGGTGATTTCAAGATAAGTGCAGAAGATATGGGGAATATTGATAATGGTATAACATATTTTGGATCAGATCCAAAAGAAGAACATCAATCAGATCTGAAATCATCATTGGAACTTCAGGTTGAGGTGGAAGACAAGCCCAAATCAGCTGGGTGTGAACCAAGGAATTTGGGAAAGAAGCATGCTGCCATAAAAACAACATATGAGGAGGAAATTTGGGCACAAAGGTATGGCTGCAATTCTGATTTTTAGATGCCTTTGTTGCAACCCAAGATGGCAGCCACTTCCAGTGAGAATGATGGATTAGAAGATCCTTCTAGTGTTAGAATTTAGAATTGGGAGAAGGCTGAATTGCAAGAAGCAGAAGAGGAAGTTCACTCGCTAGAACTTCTTGCCCTGATTGGACCATTGAAAATGAGTGAGGAAAAAATCAAGGAGGCATTGAAAATCCTCCATGAACTTAATGATTTTATCTCTCACTGTTGTTGGAGAACTGCATCAATGGAGGAGCAACCCTCTGGTTAAAATTTGTGCACATGTGGGAAGTAGTAGGAAGCTTAAAATGAAATTTCTGTCAGCTGGTTTCTGATAGATATCACTTGCTAGAGCTTGTGAATATCTACTATAATGCTGCAATAAGGAATGATGAGGAGATCAGCAATCTCACTCATATGTTGGAAACTACCCAGGATTCTCTGATTGGTACTCATGGTGCATGTCAAGAATCTGAGAATTAGATTGAGAAGCTTAATGAGAAGTTGCCCGAATCACTTTTTACCTCCCATATTTCACAAAGTCACAATAACATGGATGAATTATTTCATGTTCCAATGGAGGAACCTCATGAGTTGGTGGATCATGAGGAACAATATGTTTGGTATGTGCTTGAGGAATGTGCAGACAGAGTTGAAGAAAAATGACCTTTTCCAAAATGAACTTGAGAGGTTCATTGAAGAAAGTCACTCTTCCAAGGAAGAGACAGATGAGTACACCATAGATGGATCATCCATCAATGGAGAGGATACATCTACAACTTCAGTGGATGAAATGTTCAGAAGCATGGCTCACCAATCTTCATTCCCCACTTCAAATTCAGCCACAAATTTTGGGAATGAAAATTGGGTAAAAGGATTCTTCCTCTTGGTGTCACATGATGAGCAGGAGGATCCTAAAAGTGAGGCCTATGACATGTTCCTTAACCCACAGTAGTTGAGGAATCCCATGCATATGTGTGTAGCCACTTTTGACTAGGAGGCATCAGATCTACACTTACCTTCAATGTGTGGGTCAATTGATGGAGTTTTACACCCTTGGATCAATGGCAGAGAGTTGAGCCATTGGATGAAGAGGGAAGCACCTGTGGAGTTCCATAGAGATCATGAGATCTCTTTATTTGAGGAGGACATACATATGGTTGATCACATTCCATATGATTCAGAAAATAAAAGTGTTTATCCATCCATTGGTTGGATGGGTAGAGGCATCATTGCAATGAAGACCTTGGAAGGTAAAAGGTTCTCTTGTTTCTGCAATAATTTTTTTGTTATAACTAACATTGTCTTGAATTGTGAGCATAAACAAAGATGTATTTTTCATCCATTATATGTCTCCAGTACACATGCATAAGAGATGCATTCTGATTTGCATTCTCTCAAGAAGTTCTATGTTTGGTGGAGAAGTCTCACAGCTATTCAGTTTTGCATTGGGAGTGGCACACTTCCAGCATGGTGGATGGATCCTGGTATACCCAGGAGTGACAAGTTGTTACAAGTAATAGTGATGATGGATGGTATTCATCAAGGACAATGGGATACAGGAATTCCTTGGAGTGACAACTTTCTAGAGGTGACAGAAAATTTTGGGTCCTTACAAAGGAAGCAGTGGGATCCAGGAATTCTACTCAATTATCTTAACTGGGTTAATATTTTTGTTCATAATTTAGTGCAGATAGAGTTTACAATGCATTTTATTCTTCATATTCATCTTACATTTTATTCAGATCTTTTTGAAGGCCCCAAGTTTAATTTTCAGAATGCTCAGTGGATGGGGACAAGTATAATCAAAGTGGTGCAACAGAAGCTCAGTGGAATCCTAACATTGCTTGAGGACAAGCAATCTTGGGAAGGGAGGACTATCATGTCTCCAATTTTGGTTCATCCAGTACCATGGGTGAAAGGGGACAAGATCAACCCCTACGGGAATTAAATTGTATTAATTCTATTTGGTTAGAATTAATTTTAGCTTAAGTCTCACAAATTGGAAAATTTATTTATTAAAGTTAATTTTGATAAATAAAATTAATGGATAATGAGCAAGTGGACCAAGAGGGCCCATGTGGAAGATGTTTCCAAAATGGATTAAGGGGCTAAAGATATGGAAAAAAAGATGAAGAGAAGGAAGGTGGAGATAAGGTTTCCAAATCAGAAAAAATAAACAACTAGAAAAAGCTAAGGAGGGTGCACTTGGCAAAAAATAGTCCAGTTTACCAAAAAGAAAACATCTTGAATGGTGTGGTTTCCATTTCAGTGCTCAGTTCAGAAGGAAAGCAAGTGCTAATGCAAGAAGGAAACATCTAAGGTCAAGGAGGGCATAGTTTCTAAAGGACAAAGCTTATAAGGAAAAATTGAGGAAAGTATGTCCTCTCATGGGTGACCTATTCTCATAGGTCACCATGCCAAGTAACTTGCCCAGCAGGTCATCCTGAAGGAAACCAACTCCATTTCACAACTTTTGTCATTGTGACGTTTGTATGAGAGCTTTGAAGCTCCTCTAGGTTTGGTGATGTGCCCAAGCCACTCTATGGGTGATGTGCCCCATTCTCGCATTCTCTCTCTCTCTTTCTCTCTAACAGGTATTGAAGACTATTGGGAAGCCATTGAAGATCTATTTGCAACCACTGAAGATAATTTTGAAGCCATTAAAGTTCTGATATCAGTCTGGGGTCGAATTGCTTCAGTAGAGTTTAAGAGTTCAAGAATAATCCTTCTCATTATCCCCTCTCTTCTTCCCCATTCTTTAGTATTGCAGGGTGTTGGTGGAACGTTTGCTCCATTGAAATATTTTCAGTGATCAATGAGATAAAGGATCTAATGTGTGATGGCCATATTCAGAAATAAAGTTGAACTTGCAGCCATTCATTCAACTTCTATCATGTGCAAGTGATTCTAGTTCGAGATTCCCCAAGGGTGTCATGTTTTGTACTCAAAGAGGTGAAGAACTGAGGGATTGAATCTTCTTTCCTTTTGTCATTGGATAGGATGGTTTGCTGCTCTTTTTCCAGCCATCAAAGTGTTGTAATAAAAATCTAAACTCAGTCCTAAAATATTCTCTCCTTCTCTACTTTGTTCTCTAGCTCATGTAAGAAGAAAATAGCCTGTGAGGCATTGTCCATTGTAAAGCAAGAATTAGAAGTTAAGAGAACTGTTATGAACTCTATATTTGATGTTTAATGGTTATAATAATTCCTATCAGATCTAATATAGTCATCATAACATAGTTTGTATTTCCTTAAGACAGTTTATCATGATAAAATCCAAGACTAGCAAGTTTGATGCCTAAATTCGATTAGTTTTTCGATTTTGTCTATAAAATTCATTATGTGCACTCTTTTGTTAATCCATCAATTGGAGCAGGTCCTTGACACATCCTAGTATCCATATCAATCCAAAAAATTAGAGTTTGAAATCCTTTTGACCTTTATTGGAAAGTTAAGAAAAAGATAGGCTCCACAATGCCGAAAGAGACCAAAAGCCCCAATTCTCTGCAAACTCTTCCAAGACTTAGAATTTATCATTCTGATCATAACCAAGAATCTATGGGCTATAATAAACCCTGAGTATCCTTCCCGATCTTTTTTGTATATGTGGATGTACCCAGAAAGCATTGCGGTAGGCTTCAATAGCTGCTGGTGTCCGAAACATCAATGGTCTCCGTACATTGTACAAAGTGTTAAATTTTGCGTATTGATTCACAATACTCTAGGATCTTTACTGGGAGAATAACATGTACAGTATATCAATGCATATCAATCATAATAGGCATGTCAATCATCACAAGAATCAAAAGCATGAGAGACAAGACACACAGAGTTTCCGTGGGGAAAACCCTAAGGTGAAAAACCCCACAACTTCCTCAGAGATAGAGAGAGCAATGGCTCAACCAAAGTATAAGCAAAATACATAGAGATAGTCTCCTAGTAGCATATGATCCTCCTCCTCACTACTGCGCCACTTTCTGAGTGAGAGAAGTGTGATTTTTCGAATGATCCAAATAGAGATCTCTCGATCTCTATTTATACTTAACCTGTTTTCCCAATATCCTTATGGGGCCGACTTGTCTAGTTAGGTACATCAATTACATATTACATAAAATAGGGCCGACCCCACACATGGTGGTCTAATAACCCATCGGAAAGTACACACACTTGCAACACTTGTCAATACACATGACGACACTTCCTTATAGAGGAATAACACATCTCTTATAAGGGTACAATAAATATATATGAAATACATTCCGAAGTTACATATACATCAACACTCCCTCTTAACTAGGAAGGTATTTCTCGACACAGATCTTCTAGCACAAGTCTTCTTCTCTAGATCATCGTCATCGATGCATCAACCTCGAATCATCGTCATCGTCACTACTGCTCCTATCTCAACCAATCTCTGAATCTACTCATCATAGGAAGTTTTACAAAGCCAATCCTTTTTCATACTAGATGTAGGCCCACCACCTGCAGGTCTTCGTCATCACTGGCCATACTTTGGAATCCTTAGGACTTATTACATGCATCACAAAACCTTTAAAGAGTCTCTTGCCTAGCAAGAACCCTAAAGAGCATCTGAGGCCTTTTTCATCCTGTCCAGATCTCCAGGACTTATTACATGTGACCCCACCACAAAACCTAGCAAGAGCATCTCAGGATGTTATGTGTACACAACTCCAACCTGAAATCTCCCCAGGGCACAAATTACATGTGGTCACCACAAAACCTAGCAAGAGCATCTCAGGATGTTACGGGTACACAACTCCGACCTAAAATCTCCCCAAGGCACAAATTACATGTGGTCATGGAAAAACCTCAAAAGAGCATCTCAGGATGTTACAGGTACACAACTTTGACCTGAAATCTCCCAGGGCACAAATTACATGCCATAGGACAAAACCTCGCAAGAGCATCTCAGGATGTTATGGGTACACAACTTTGAGCTAAAATCTCCCAGGGCACAAATTACATGTCCTCCTAGAGCAATGTCTTGAAAGAGCATCCCAGGCTGTTACGGGCACACAACTCCGACCTATAGGATCTCCCATACATTTTCATCTGCACAACCTAATCCACATCCATAAAGTATCATCCTAATACTCACCATACATCATCCTGATGTACACATGATCATCCTGATCATCATCACTAAAACATCCTGCTGCATGTCATCTGGAGCAACATCCTGAAGCTCGTCATCTATGATCATCCTGATCATACACTGCATCCACCTGATGCATACCAAGTATCTACCTGATACATATCATCATACATGATCCACCTGATCATACAATGTATCCACCTGATACAAACAAATACCTGATCCATCTGATCATACCTGATACATATCAACATACATGATCTACCTGATCATACATTGTATCCACCTGATACAAATATAGATACATGGTCCAAGCATCCAACATGATGCATATACAAATACATACAAATGATCCAACTGATAATATCCATCATCCAACATGATGTGTACATACATATAAATGATCCAACTAATCATATCCTGCATCAACATGATGCATACATACACGAATGTAAATGATCCAACTGATCATACAGAGCAGAAACTAAAACATCATCCTGATGTTCATCATCCAGTGCTTACATCCACAACCATGTGAAGGATCCTCCTTCCAACATGCTTGGAATGGCTTCAGTAAATGTCTCCATCACTTCTTCCTCGAAGTGTCATTGATCTGAAGAACACCAAGCCTCTCCTTGAGGTACTCAAACTTCACTCTGGCTAATGGCTTCATCAGTACATCTGCAATCTGCTCGTCTATCACAACATACAGGAGTTTCATCGCTCCTCTCTGGACCATATCCCTGATATAGTGATATTTGATCTCTATGTGTTTCGACCTATCATGAAACACTGGGTTCTCAGACAGCTTCACACAACTCTGGTTATCACAGAAGATACTAGTAGCATCCAATGGGAGATCAAATAACTCAGATAGTAGCTTCCGAAGCCATACTGCCTCACAACTAGCTGAAAAGGATAAAACATACTCTGCCTCAGCTGTACTCAGTGCTACACAGGACTGCTTCCTGCTAAACCAAGAGATCACACCCGATCCCATATTGAAGCACCACCCAGATGTGCTCTTCCTATCTGCAGCACTGCCTTCCCAATCTGAATCAACATAACCCTGCATGTTAAACTTTTGATTCGCTTCATACTTGAACCCATAATCAACTGTACCCTTCAGGTACCTCAGAATATGCTTTACAACAATCAGATGAACACTCCTCGGATCTGTCAGGAACTGACTCAATGTGTTCATAGCAAAGCAAATATCTGGTCTCGTGTTCGTTAGGTACATCAAGGACCTAATCATCTGATGATACATAGAGATATCAACTAGCTCAGATGAAGCATCACATAGAAGCTTCAGGTTCGATGCCATAGGTGTGGCCATGGCCTTGCAATCCATCATCCTGAATCTCTTTAAGATATCTACTGTGTACTTCCCTTGACCAAGGAAGATCCCATTTGTACTCTGCCACACCTCCATACCTAGGAAATAGTGCATCATTCCCAAGTATTTCATATCGAACTCGGCAGCAAGCTTCCTCTTAGTATCTGCAATCAATCTATAATCTCCTGTAACAAATAAGTCATCCACATACAGGAGTAGAATCACGAGATTCCCTTCCTCAACCTTGTAGTAAAGGTTGGAATCTGCTTTACTCTTGGTAAATCCCAAACTATATAGGAAACTGTCCATCCTACTGTACCAAGTTTTGGGATCTTGCTTCAAGCCATATAAGGCTTTCTTCAATCTGCATACATATGACTCATTGTCATGTATTTCAAAACCGAGTGGCTACTCCACATACACTTCCTCTTCAACTACACCATTAAAGAAAGCAGTCTTGAAATCCATCTGGTGTATCTTCCATTTCATTGCTGCAGCCAGGGAAAGTACTGTTCTGATGGAAGTGTACCTACCTACAGGAGCAAAAGTTTCTTCATAATATATTCCCTCTTTCTTAGAGAAGCCATGAGCTACAAATCTTGCCTTGTATTTCTCTATGTTTCCATCTGCAGCATGCTTGATCTTGTAGATCCACTTGGAAGTCACAACAGACTTCCCTTTAGGTCTTGGGACAACATCCCAAACATCATTCTTCATTATTGATTGGTATTCCTCGACCGTGGCATCCTTCCATTCTTTCTTTTTTGCTGCTTCTTCATAACTGGAAGGTTCTTTGTTCATAATGTCATAGAGTAAAGCAACATAGCTGGTATGTGATCTGGTTCTCTTCTTTGCTTTGTGTTCTTCTTCTGGAATGCCAAATCTTTCTGCATCTTGAATGAGCTCTCTAGCCCATGCAGGTTTCCTCTTGTGAGAGTTATTCTCATGGGGTGGATCTACAAGTTGTTGCGGATCTGCAATTTCACGATCAACATCTGGAATTGCTTCAGTCATGGTAGTGTCTTGAAATCTAGTTTCCTTAGGTTCTTCATGAACTTCAACAGGTGTCTTTCTTGGTCCTCTTTTCCATTGGGACATGAGTGTATACTGGACAACCAAATATTCTGAGATGGCTAACTTTAGGTTTCTTACTAGAGAAGACCTCTTCTGGTGTCTTGTTGTCCAATATATTGTGGGGTGTTCTGTTCTCCACATATATAGTTGTTCTAGCTGCTTCTGCCCATAGATGCATAGGTAGATCCTGGTCATGTAGCATTTCCCTTGCTGCTTCCATGATTGTTCTATTCTTTCTTTCTGCAACTCCATTCTATTGTGGATTATAAGGAATGGTCAACTCCCTCTTAATCCCTGAATCATTGCAAAGCTTCTTGAAGTCACCTGAGATGAATTCTCCACCATTGTCAGATCTAAATGTTTTGATCTTCTTGTCAATTTGATTCTCCATCAAGGTTTTGAATTCCTTGAATTTATCAAACACCTCATCTTTGTTCTTCAAGAAGTAGACCCAAGTCTTCTTGGAGAAGTCATCAATAAAAGAGACATAGTAAACATACCCACTCAGAGAACTAGATGACATAGGATCGCATACATCTGAGTGGATGATTTCCAAGATATATTTTTCCTTGCTTTCACTGCTTGGAAATGCCTTCTTAATGTTCTTTCCTTTTGCACAACCTTTGCAAACACCTTCATGCTTGGTCTTAATTTCAGGAAGACCTTCTATAGCCTTACTTGAAATTGGTAATTCCCTATAGTGCATATGTGCAAGTCTTCTATGCCAAAGTTCACTTGGCTCCATGGAGTCATGTACCATGGCATGTTCAGGTTGTCCCTTCAATTTATACAAACCTCCTTCTTGCTCTCCAATCACTACTTCATCATCGAATGTTTTTTCCTTTTGCCACATTAGGACTTGGCCATCCACAAATGCAACCCTCATGCCTTTTGCATCCAATGCAAAGATGGAGAGAAGATTCTTCTTGATCCCAGGTACATAACGGACTTCTTTCATCTTCAAAGATTTTCCAGAATCTAGGTTGTAGGAGGCTTCACCACTTCCTTTGATTGGGTATTGATAATCATCCCCAAGTTTCACCTTATGGGGTGATTCATGTTCAGATAGGTTTACAAAAGATTCCTTAAACCCAGTCATGTGCTTGGAAGCCCCACTGTCAATTAACCAATAAGTACAACCATGGGAGATAGTACCTGTGAGAGCATAAATTAGAACATACTCTTCTTCACTTGATGAGTCATCATCACTTTCTTCCCTAGCCTTCTTCTTTGGAGGTTCATCATCCTCGGCAGCATGAGCATGGAACTTTCTTTTGCTGCCCTTCTTCTTCTTGCTGGAGTTGTTGTTGTTATCCCTTTTGTTCTTGGTACAATTTGAAGCAAAGTGACCCTTCTCATTGCATGTGAAGCACCTTAGATCCTTCTTATTCTTTTGGTGATAGTAAGTGGACATCTTGTATTGAAAGTGCTCCTTCTTGGGCTTGCTTCTTTTGGTGTGAGCTGCGAGAGCTTGATCTTCACCTCCCATTTTCTCTTCTTGAGCTACAAGCCTGGCTTCTTCTTGAGAGCATTCCTCTTACAATTTACTAAAAGAGATCAATTTCTTTCTTGCACAGATTCTTTGAATAAAGGAGTCCCATGACCTAGGTAGGCCATTCAGAGTGGTCATAACAATTTCACCATTGTCCACTACTTCATCCACAACTTCAAGTTGTTCCTTGATCTGAGAGACCTTAGAGAAGTAAGATTGAATGGTCTCTCCATTCAACATCTTGACCCCTTTCAATTGATTCCATAGGGTCATCTTCCGATTTATGTTCTTCCCTTCAAATAGCTTGGTCAAAGAGTCAAACATCTCCTTGGGTGTCTTCAGAGATGACACATGTGGTATGAGTTGGTCTTTGATAGAATCGGCAATGATTCTCTTTGCCTTGGCCAAGTTCTTCTTATGCAATATTTTAGCCTCTTCATCCTCTGGGATAGGGATGACTTCTTTTATGTATGAGTCCAACTCATTCTCTTCCAGGATTAAACCAATCCTATACTTCTAGGCTCAGAAGTTATCATCTCCTTCAAGCTTGTCCTCAAGCTTGGTGTGGTGAGACATTTTAAAGAGTACTTCAAATGGAAATAGAAAAGAGTTAGGTCTTACCACTGGAAATGTTGAAAACTAGATGTGTTCCCGGATTAGGGTTTGTCAGAAAAACCCTAAAATTTCAAAATGTGAATTTCAACTTTCTGAAAGGATAGAAAGATGCGCCTTGATGATCATCTGATCATCCTGGTGTATTCATAATTTGAGATCAGCAAAGCTTTGCCCTTCAGAATTGCCTTTTTTTCTTCTTGGGTTCACTACGGAGAGCCGTGAATTAGGGTTTGAGTTTCCCAGAGATCTACTCATCCAAAAATCTCGATCCAAAGCTCTATACTTCGATTTTTGCAAGGAGCTTCCAGCTATGTCTTCAGATTCCAGAAATTCCTATTTTTGTGGAAACCCTAATGTTTAGGGCCAAATATGAAAATGCTCAGAATTGAATTCTGACCAGACAGATAGATTCTCCTTGATGAGTAGAGTCAATCTACTATACTGGTTTTCCAAAATTTGTGGAGAGAAACCCAATAAACAAGAAACCCTAGTTTTTGTCACTGCACAATGTCTTCTTCTCAGGTTAGCTCTGATACCATCTTAAATTTTGAGCATTAATTCACAATACTCTAGGATCTTTACTGAGAGAATAACATGTACAGTATATCAATGCATATCAATCATAACAAGCATGTCAATCATCACAAGAATCAAAATCATGAGAGACAAGACACACAGAGTTTCCGTGGGGAAAACCCTAAGGTGAAAAACCCCACAACTTTTTCAGAGATAGAGAGAGAAATGGCTCAACCAAAATACACAGAGATAGTCTCCTAGTAGCAGATGATCCTCCTCCTCACTAGTGCGCCACTTTCTGAGTGAGAGAAGTGTGAGTTTCCAAATGATCCAAATAGAGATCTCTCGATCTCTATTTATACTTAACCTGTTTTCCCAATATCCTTATGGGGCCGACTTGTCTAGTTAGGTACATCAATTACATATTACATAAAATAGGGCCAACCCCACACATGGTGGTCTAATAACCCATTGGCAAGTACACACACTTGCGACACTTGTCAATACACATGACGACACTTCCTTATAGAGGAATAACACATCTCTTATAAGGGTACAATAAATATATATGAAATACATAGATGAAATACATTCCGAAGTTACATATACATCAACACAAAGGATCCAATTTCCCACTGTCAAAGTTGATGCTACACATTGTCCAATAGAAATTCCAGAACTAAAAGTTCATCCTACCAAACTCAGTTTCAAGTCTCCTTACCCGTCACTGACATCCTGGTCCGTTAGGTGAATTGATGAATAAAAAAATGGACAAGTAAATTTGTTTAAAATTATGAACTTGAGTTAATATCTTGGTTAAATATTTTCAAGGATATTACACACAACATGCATTCAACAATCCTCTGTTTCTTAAATGCATCAATAAAAAGGGAAGAGAAGAGTAAGAGTTTCCCCTTCTTAGTCTTGTTCCAATCTAGAGCCACACCACAATTCTAGGTTCTTGCTCCTTAGCCTCTTTCACTTCAATGTGAATGCTTGAATTTCCCTTTCTTGGCTATGACACATAGTATCTAAGGTCTGTCTAAGGATTTTCAACTAGGGAACCCTTCCCATTGTTGCCTACAGAACGTTTGGCTGCTAAGACCCACACATGTCCACTAGCACCATCTTTCATTACTATTCAAACTAATCTCTTTGGGACAGTCACACGTCCACGTGGATCCCTAGGATTCCTTCATATTCCTTGCTTTCAACAATACCTACTCTCAAACATTGAATCAATTCACATGTTCAGTTTATTCTCATAGGGTTTATTTCTAAACAAGAGTTTAAGAAATCATAAACAATTCATATACACATGTATATTCATAAGCAAGAAGGTGTAAGGTAGCCAAATAATTATCTGCATTGGATGTCTTTACTTTATTCCACAGGCTCCTTTTTTGCTTTACAAGCATTGGATTTCCCGTGGATACTGTTATCTCCTCAAATAAACATAGACTAGTCATGGTATCTAGGTGATAGGAGGTTTTTAATTTTTCATTTTTTGCATGCTTTTGAGTTTCATTTTGATAAGTTGAAATAGGTAATGAAGTTTGAAATAATATTTTAAATGGATCTCCTCTCAAAAAGAAATTTCGGGTTTCAGTATCTTAGGCGGGCCTTGCAATGGTTCTTTAGCTACAGAAAACCCTATTTTCGGTAGCTTACTGTGTGAAAGACGAAACGCCCCAACTACCGAAAGGGAAAACTTACAGCGTGAGTCGTGGGGCAGTTTTCGGTGGCTTGGGCGAATACAATGGTGTTCATTAGCCACCGAAGCGTAGACATTTTCCGCAGTTCGCAGTTCAAGAATGAAAGCTTCTGTAACTGCCAAAAGCAAAGTCATGTCGTGATCCACGGGACCATTTTCGAGGGCTTGGGAAAACACGATGGTGTTCATTAGCCACCGAAAAGGCAGATACTTTTTTGCAGTTTACCATCCAAAGGATGGATTGTCCACAGCCACCGAAAGCAAAAAGCATTGGTGAAGAGTGTTTTCCAGCAGCATACGGTGTTAAAAGCAGATTACCGGCTACCGAGACTGAGTCGGTGTCAATTGGTGGACACGTCAAATCAGGGGTTTGGTCATAATTTAAAGGGAATTCATCATGGCTTAGCCACCGAAAGGGTCACTTCAGCGAATACACGATCTGCCCCAAGGTGAGGCCGGATGCCATCACCATACCTCTGGCCAGATGGACCTTGTTTCCTCTCTGCATACCAATGTTCTAAAATTTTGTTCCTCCAGTATAATCATGCCGCAGTAGCCATCATTACGCCCTCATGATTAGTCACCTTTTCGCACCCCTCGAAGCCAGTTCCTGAAAACTCACACTGCCTTTCCTCTTTCACCCTCACCACGTCTATTGAACGCGTTTTATCTCTGATTTCACGTCTTTCCCTCAATCCCAATTTTAGCAGCAGGTGCCAGCAAGCAGGTTGCAAATGAAGAAAGGAAGAGGAGTGGGCTTGAGGAAGAAGTTGAACGACATCTACTACCTGAAGGCGCACCCCAAGGTATGTCAATTCTTCAAAAATGTCGGTTGCTATAATTTTTGCAAAAAACTTCAAGGTTTTCACCAACAGATAACTGAAGCATTTGCCCTTACGTTTGATGGCAGTAGGGCGGTAATAGGAAAGGAGGAATTCCAGGTCGACAACGCCCTTATAACCCAAGTGACAAAACTTCCAATGACCGGGGAAAACTAGTTTAAGACCACTCACAAAAGATTTCGAATTCCAATCCTATCTGAAACCTGAGCAGAAGAACCTGGTATGGAAGAAAGACATTCCTATGTCATATCTGGAGGATAAATGGCAGCTTCTATTGAAGTCAATTCTGGTTTACATAACCTGTGAAGGAAGGTATAACAAGGTGTTGATTTACCATTTTAGATTACTAGATCACTTCACGCACAAGAGCCCCTTAAATCTCCCTTTTTATCTCCACAAGAGCCTAACTAAAATGGCACATCAAGTCAAAGCCCAGCCAACTAAAAGTGCAGGTAGGTTGTACCACCATGGTTTGATCAACCTCATAGTCTCTGAGTTGTTGCAAAGGAAAAACATGAACTGGGCTTTATTCCTTTTCTGGAGTGGGTTTGAAACATAATTGCGACCGGAATATGGAAAGAATTTTTCCACCCCTAGAAGTGGGAAAAGGACAAGGAGGGTTATCTCCCCAATTACAACCGACCCCCTTTTCTTAGCCCCCAAAGTGAAGAAATCCAAAAGGAAATTAGAATTCAAAAGCAATACTGAGGGCGAGGAAGTTGTTTCAGAAGAGATCCCTTCAAGGAACGCAAACCTTTTAAACCTCCCTTACACCGATTCTGAGGAGGATGAATTGCAAGGAGCTAGAGCAGGAAATAAGGAGGTGGCGACAGAGCAAGAGCTCCAGGAAGTAGCTCTACCTGTGATGCAACAGGAGACCACTTATGTTAACTTGCCTTCTCCTACACCTGTGGAAGAGCAGGAAATTGAATGTGTAAAATTACCTTCCCCTACACCTAAGGAGGAACAAGGTCAGCAGGTAGCCGAAGAATTAATCCATAAGGCAAAGAATTCTGCCTCACAGAAAATCAATCGACTCCTCAAGTAGGTGTATGAACTAGAGATACTCCAGAGAGTCATCAAGGAGAAAAATGAGAGCCTCACTGAAAGACATAATGAGCTGTACGTTTATTTTCAAGGGTTGACCAAGAAACATGGTAAGATGAGAGGAAGAAACATTAGGCTGCTCAGAGAAAATACCAGGCTGAGCAGGAAGGTCGAGTCTCTGGGAGGTAAGGAAAAAACTCAGAATCCCCAGCCCAAGGTACACTCAGACCTTGACACCTTAGCAGCAGCTGCAATCAGCTTTGCTGACACTCCAGTTTTGGCCCAGGAGGAAGAGGAAACCAAGCAGCAGGGAGAGGAGTAGCAAAGGTTAGAAAGCGCAATTTTGGAAAACTTTTGTAGGTTGGGCCATGCACTGTTTTCGGCAGCTTGGGCGAACATAGAAATTGTTCATTAGCTGCTGAAACCCAGATTCAGCAGTTTACGATATACAGGTGGGACTCCTCTAGTTTCCGGAAGTAGAGGAAAGTTTCAAACACCTGAGGGCGATTCGGTGGTTTAGGCGAAACGCTAAAACAAATTCATTAACCATCGAATGAGGGGTTTTCTGTAGCTTGTCACCTTCGAGCCCAATTTTGCTAGCTACCGAAAACACAAAAAACACAGAGGTCTGTCTTTGGGCATCAAAACCATTTTTTTGTTGGTCCGAGCATCTTAAAGGAGTTTCCCAGGGGATTGATAAACATTCAAGGCATCATGATCACCTTTGGTTCCAGCCTGAGGGTGCCAGCAAGGTAAAAAGAGGAATATTCCTATCTATTTTTAGAAAAAGACACCTGTAGGTTTTTTGTAGACAGCGGTTTCAAACTCATCCTCCAGCCCCCAAAGGCTCGTTTTAGCTGTCGAGTATAAGTGTATCAGCAAGATATCAGTTATTTTGATCATAATACACTGTCATATCTTTCATAAAACTGTTCTTAGTTGTTATTTTTAGCAGATTCGATCCATCTTTTTAGGATCTCAAAAGCTTTGTAATGGTTATAAAGCCCAGAACTGATGTGGGAGAAGGGTTCGATTTTGGAGAGACTTTTCTTAACTTGTATTATTAGACTTCTCGTTATATATCATTTATACAAGCTTCTTTTTCCATATGTGTGTTCAGTTTTCCTTCTTATATATTTTCCTGTTTGCAGTGGAATGTCTATTTCGTGAGTTTCCATTTGTCTATGCCAGATAGCTGTAATCCTATCTTCGTATTGAGAACTGGATATTCAGTGCCTTTTGCTCATTTTGATTAGCCATTTATATATATATGTTGTATGTATGATTTTTCTAGCACGATAAGGATTGTTCTGTCTATCTTTTACCAACTTCCTGAACATCATTGGCTAAAAGCCTTGTCTACTTGAATGTGTCCATGTATGTTTTGAGTATGTGAGTTTTGATCTCAGTCATCCAACTTGATCCAAATATACCCCATCCTTCAAGATAAGTTTAAGTTACCAAGATCTTCCGAATGCAACCTAGGAAGACTCCTGGAGAGATAACAAATTGGCACTGTTGCCGGGGAAGATTATTGAAGCAACAGCTTTCCTAGGAGATGACATAGTTCTAGCTTTGATGATAGACAAAGCCAGGACATTATTTCGGTTGTAATCATCTATCTGGCAACTCCATTGGAACAAAGTGGCTTTGAGAAGACCAAGCACCAGAGAAAATACTCAAAGGCCACCAGTGACACCTGTTTCAGACCCCGAACAAATTATAAAGAGAAGAAGGGCTACACAGAGATAGATTTCCAGATCCACAAGGGGAACTACATCAGGCACTTCCAGAGGTATTTCTTCTGTATCATCAAATGAAACTCCTCCCTGAAGCAGTTGGTTCACAAGAATCTCTAAGTAGATCAGAAGACTTATGGGCTCAAGTATCCTCACCCGTTTCTGCTGCTCAAGACCCTAGTCCTGAATCTGCTACCCAAGCTAACCTAGGAAAAGAAATCCTAGAATCCATCAAAGAAGAAGGTTGTTCCTCCTACTTGCAGCCCTTACTGACTGAATCGAAAGAGAAGTACCCTTTTGTTTACACCAACATACTTACCATTGAAAACATTTTCCAGGACCTTTTAGACCAGCATGAAGAAAGGTTGTCCTCGTTACTTGCACAGTCCGGTAAGAAATCCTATTTTCCAAAACAACCATCAATTTGTTTCACCCCAAATCTTGGCGACTCCACTAAATCAGAACCCCCACCTTAATCGTTACCTATACCTCCTCAGCCACCGTCCACACCAAAAATATCTTCTGCCACCGTTTTAGTACCCACATCCACTATGGTTGTTCCTTTGACCAAAATGGAAAAGATCCTCATTGCTAGGTATGCCCCTCTAAATTTTCCTAATCCCCTTGTTGCTATGCCTAACGGAGATTACCAAAAGTACATGCCTAAGTTCACTGGAGAGGGAGATTTCACAGCTAAAGAACACCTAGAGGCATTCCATAGCTATGCTGAGAACATAAATATTGAGGATGAAGATGTATGGACTAGGGTGTTTGTGCAAAGTCTAGATGGCCAGGACAGAAAATGGTTCAAAGAATTACCTGCTGGATCAATAAATGATATCGAAGCCCTAGATGAATTATTTTTGAAGCATTCGGGGGAAAGAAGAGATCACCTTTATCACCTCACAGAATTTGATAATTTGAAGAGAGAAAGTGGCGAGTTTGTGTTAGCTTTCACCAAGAGGTTTAATAAAATGTTTAGCAAAATCCCTGCGGAGATCAAACCCACAGATACCTTAGCCAGGATTACTTATGCAAATGCTTTCGATCTTGATTTTTGTCTTCATCTCCGAGAAAGAAGATCTGCTTGTTTACTGCTCATGCAAGATGTTGCGGTCGAAGTCGATTCTAATATGGCCGCATCTAAGATACTCAAAGGGAAAATCGATAAAAAAAAGGCAAACTCCAGATTCCTCCTCCTCGTCAGAAACCAACCTAGAAAAAATGTCTAAAATACTGGACAAATTGACCTCTGAAATGTCCAAGATGAAGGTGCAAGGCCAACAACCTGGAAGAAGTAAAGGTCCAAATGAATTTGTTCCCAGGAACAGTAATGCTCCCCCTTATAGAAGAAACGGCCCACATGCTCAAATCCTCCAGAGAGACAGGAATCCTGCTGAAGAACAAAGGATCAAGGCCCCTTTCCAACATGCGGTATTAGAAGAAGAACGGGAGCTTATTCAGGGAGGATCAGAAGAAGAAGATAATGTCAACTACATGGAGGATAAGGTTGACCCCTCTTTCTTGACACGGTCTGATTATGAGGAAGCCCTCATGAGTGAACAAGTCACTGAGGAATCACTGTATCATGTTGACGATCAAAGAAGTTATGATTTGAGGTCCAGGACCGTTTCTAAGAAACCTTTAGCCCTTGCTCCTGGGAAGAAGACTCCTGCCTCCACGAAGCAGCCTGCTACTCTTGCAAAATAGTTTGTCACTCTTTCAAAACAACAACCTGCTGCTCCTGCAAAGCAGGTCACTGCCCTTGCAAAACAACAGCAAATACCATCACAACCAATTGTCCCTGATACGGTCCGGCTTTAGGCTCTAGCTCAAGAGGCAAGAATTTCTGACAAGCTGTCCTACTCCTTGAACCTCGAAACTGAGATTCAGAAGTTAAAAATCTCTTTTCCACTGATTGAGATTATGAATAATGATTCCTTCAATTCATCTATACTGAAATCCCTCCAGCCAAAAGCACCCATAGATGCTGACTTTGTGAATTTACAAGATGATAAGACCTCAGTAACCCTAGGTCCCATGGTCGAAGAACAGGATGGGTCCTGCCCACCTTTCTATATATCCTTAAACATCCATGACAAAATTCTTCACAATTGCTTACTTGACTTAGGATCTTCCCACAACCTCATGCCTAAAGCGGTGATGGACAAACTTGGGATTAGCATCACAAAATCCTACCATGATCTCTTCTCTTTTGACTCCAGAAAAGTTAGATGCCTGGGCCTCATAAAGGATCTCATCATAAACCTGTCTCAGCTGCCGTCAAAAAGCATGGTAATGGATGTAGTGGTCTCTGACATCCCACCGAAGTTTGGCATCCTCTTGTCCCGATCATGGAGTAAACGTCTAGGGGGTACCCTACAGATGGATCTGACTTATGCCACCATTCCCATGTTTGGAGGGGAAACTAAAAGGCTCTATAGGGAAAATCGGCTTGCCTATATCATTAGCAATGAAAAGAATTCAGTAAATCATCCCATTTGAGCATTGGATACAGACTTCGGAGCATGTATTCTGCAAATAGATGACGATCATCCGGCCCCTCTACAGCTCATAAAACCTACTAGTCAGCAATCTGAGGAAGTAACCACTGCTGTGTGGAGTATGTTTTTTGATGGTGCCAGTACCCAGGATTCAATAGGTGCAGGTGTAGTCTTAATCTCCCCTCTGAAGGACGTTACTCATTTGTCTTATAAAATGGATTTCAAAACTACTAATAATATAGCAGAGTACAAGGCTTTGCTGTTGGGGGTCAAGGATTCTAAAGAGATGGGAATCATGTGCCTGAAAATATTTGGAGATGCGAAGCTTATCATACAGCAAGTGAATGGAAATTATCAGGAAAAGAATGTTAGAATGAAGTCATACAGAGATGAGGTATGGAAGCTTAGAGATTCCTTCATGTTCTTTGACATTTCTTATATCCCGCGAGCCAAGAATCACCTGGATGATTCCCTTGTTGTCTCTGCTAGCACGTTCATTCCTCCCATGCCTCCCAAGTTGAACTATGATATCCAAGTCAGGTACAAGCCGTTCCTACCAGATAATGTCAAATTTTGGAAAGTTTTTGAGAATGATGATGAGCTTAGCATATTTCTCTAGGTTGTTGATGAATTTTCTGATATACATATTGACTAAGAAAACTTAAATATAGAGGAATCTCAGATATCTAAATTGGAGGGAAAAATAGGCCAGCATGACATTGTCCAATTTCTAGAAAACCATATACCTAGGGGCTTAGGACCTCTTGAAAGGCTTTTTGACCATAATGACATCCTCTTTAAACCTGTGAATAAGGAAAAAGACCCAGCTGTCCATGAACATAATATAAGTAGCCAAGATCACCCTAAATTCATAAATCTGTCTACTGAATTGACAGCTGATCAGAGGTCAGGTTATTGCAGCCTGGTAAAAGATTTCGTAGACATGTTGGCTTGGGAATATAGTGATCTAAAAACTTATGACGAAGACACCATTCGGCATAGAATTCCATTGGAAAAAGGCATCATCCCTTTTAAACAGAAACTAAGGCCTATCAATCCTCTCCTGTTACTTGTGACCGAGAGGGAAATAAAAAAACTCCTTGATGCTAAGATCAGAATCCCGCTAAGGTATTCTAAATGGGTCAGAAATTTGGTAATAGTAAGGAAGAAGAATGGTGAGGTCAGGTTATGTGTCGATTTCAGAAACCTGAACAAAGGCTCCCAAAAATATAACTACCCACTTCCTAAGATGGAGCACTTACTACAGAGAGTGTCAGGAGCTAGGGTCATGTCATTTCTAGATGGCTTCTCGGGCTATAATCAAATTTCTGTACACCTTGATGATCAGGAGAAGACAGCTTTCACCACTCCCTGGGGTACCTTCATGTACGCCAGGATGTCGTTTGGGCTGATGAACACTGGGGCCACTTTTCAGAGGGCCATGGATATAGCGTTTGTGGGAATTAAGGAAAAGTTTGTCCTCATATACCTCGATGATATCACAGTATACTCAAACAGTCACGAAGAACATTTGCAACACCTGAGGGAGGTCTTTCTGAAATGCAGACAATTTGGAATCTCTTTGAACCCTAAGAAGTCTCAGTTTGCTCTCGGGAGGTAAAGCTCCTGGGTCACATAGTCTCAGCACAGGGCGTAAGGATTGATCTAGTTTGGATTGAAGTGATTCAGAAGGTATGTATACCAAGGTCAAAGAAGGACATCCAATCTTTCCTCGGTAAGATAAACTTCGTCAGGAGGTTTATTCCAAATTTTTCTGAGTTGGTAAAACACATAACCTCCATGCTAAAAAAGGGAGCCAAAACCAAATGGACAGAAAATGCGAGGCACTCTTTCGAAGCCATCAAGCAAGCTATCATGGAAGTTCCTACCCTCATTAGTCCAAATTACACCAAGGTGTTCTATATTTTCTCTTTTGCTTTCCGTGATACAGTGGCAGTAGTCTTACTACAGAAAGATGACGAAGGGCTTGATCATCCAATTTCCTTTTTTAGCAAAACATTGAGGGATGCCAAGCTGAAGTACGATCCCATAGAGAAACAGGCCTATGCTCTAATTAAATCATTAAAAGCATTCCGAATTTATATCCTACATGTAAAGGTTATAGCCTATGTCCCTTCAGCTTCTGTAAAGGATGTTTTAACTCAACCTGACATTGATGGCAAGAGATCCAAATGGATCACAAAGCTGATTGAATTTGACATAGAGGTGAAGCCCACCAGGTTAATAAACGATCAAGGTCTGGCCAAATTGATGGCTGAAGAAAATTGCAAACTATTAGACATTAATTTCATCCGAATAAATTCTGCAAATTTGCCAACAGAGGTAGCTGTAGCAGAACAATGTAATAGCCAACAGGTGGCTGAAAACTTGCTCTCATGCGAATGGTATTCAGGTATCATTCATTTCCTGCAAAATTTAGAAGTCCCCCCTGGACTTAGTACAACCCAGGCACGATCTCTCAAGCTTAAATCTGTAAAATTCTGCATAAGTGGTAATATGTTGTATTGGAAAGACCTTGTTGGCGTTCTGTTAAGATGTCTAGATAAAGAAGAATCAGTCCAAGTCATACATCACTTCCATTCAAGCATGTGTGGGGGCCATCATTACTGGAATACTACAGCTCACGAGATTCTAAGGGTTGGGTACTATTGGCCTGTTTTGTTTTTGGACGTATACACTTTTGTGAAAGCTGGTGACAAATGCCAAAGATTCACAGGAAAACAACAGCTGAAATCCCTGCCCCTGAAACCTATTGTGGTTAATGGTCCCTTCTAGCAATGGGGCCTTTACTTCATATGGGAGATAAATCCTTCATCCAGTGGTCAACATATATGGATCCTATTAGCCACTGATTATTTCACCAAGTGGATAGAGGCAATTCCCACCAGGAACGCTAATCGTCAGGTTATCATGAAGTTTCTCTATGAAAACATCCTTATCATATTTGGTTGCCCAAAAAGGTTGGTAACTGATAATGCACTAGCTTTCAAATATAAATCATTAGTCCACATGTGCGATTCCATGGGAATCCAATTGGTTCACTCTACTCCGTACTACCCTCAAGGCAATGGCATCGCTGAGTCCTCAAATAAAAGTCTAGTCAGAATCATCAGAAAACTACTGGAAGAAAATCGAAAGAGTTGGGATTCAAAGCTAAAGTTTTCTCTTTGGGCTGACAGGGTGACGAATAAGAAATCCATAGGGACTTCCCCCTTTATATTGGTTTATGGTATTGATGCCATTTTCCCAGTACATCTAATCCTTCCAGTGACTAAATTTATTCAGGAGGAATAGGATGAACCAAATGGCATGGTGAGAAGAATGCTCGATTTGGTTGAATTGCAATAGACTAGAGAAAAATTGATGGAAAGGTCAGAAGCTCATCAGGAAAGAATAAAAAGCACTTTTGACAAGAAGGCAGAGATGGACAGTTTTCAGGTGGGAGACTGGGTACTGAAATGGGATGCCCCCAGGCAGGACAAAGGCACGCACGACAAGTTTGATTCTCTCTGGACAAGCCCTTACGTAATAACTCAAGCACAACAGAACAATACTTTCAAACTGCAAAGTCTGGAAGGTCAAGAGATGTTTGGTGGCCCAGTCAATGGGCGTTTTCTGAAGCTTTATTTCATCTGAGGCTTCACAGCCTGGTCATTGTAAATATCATTTTTGTCTTTAGTTTTTGCAAATAACTCCATGCCCAATGGAACACTAGAAGATAGGGTTAGATTTCTTTTTTTTTTCAGGAAAGGAATTTGTGGTTCTTGGAACCTCACTGGGAGGTTTCCATCCCCAAGTAGGAGCCAGATGTTATCTCCTCAAATAAACATAGACTAGTCATGGTATCTAGGTGATAGGAGGCTTTTAATTTTTCATTTTTTGCATGCTTTTGAGTTTCAGTTTGATAATTTGAAATAGGTAATGAAGTTTGAAATAATATTTTAAATGGCTCTCCTCTCAAAAAGAACTTTCAGGTTTCGGTAGCTTAGGCGGCCCTGGCAATGGTTCATTAGCTAACGAAAACCCTGTTTTCGGCAGCTTACTGTGTGAAAGATGAAATGCCCCAACTACCGAAAGGGAAAAATTACAGCGTGAGTCGTGGAGCATTTTTCGGTGGCTTGGGAAAATACGATGGTGTTCATTAGCCACCGAAGGGTATACATTTTCCGCGGTTCGCAGTTCAAGAATGAAACCTTCCATAGCTGCTAAAAGCAAAGTCATGTCGTGATCCACGGTGCTGTTTTCGAGGGCTTGGGAGAACACGATGGTGTTCATTAGCCACCGAAAAGGCAGATACTTTTTTGCAGTTTACTATCCAAAGGTTGGATTGTCCACAGCCACCGAAAGCAAAAAGCATTGGTGAAGAGTGTTTTCCGGCAGCGTACGGTGTTAAAAGTAGATTACCGGCTACCGAAACTGAGTTGGTGTTAATCGGTGGACACGTCAAATCAGGGGTTTGGTCGTAATTTAAAGGGAATTCATCATGGCTTAGCCGCCAAAAGGGTCACTTCAGTGAATACATGATCTGCCCCAAGGCAAGGTCGGATGCCATCACCATACCTCTAGTTAGATGGACCTCATTTCCTCTCTGCATACCAATGTTCTAAAATTTTGTTCCTCCAGTATAATCATGCCACAGTAGCCATCATTACGCCCTCATGATTAGTCACCTTTTCGCACCCCTCGGAGTCAGTTCACCAAAAGCCACACCGCCTTTCCTCTTTCACCCTCACCACGTCGATTGAACTCGTTTTCTCTCTAATTTTGTGTCTTTCCCTTAGTCTCAATTTTAGCAGCAGGTGCCAGCAAGCAGGTTGCAAATGAAGAAAGGAGGAGGAGTGGTCCTGAGGAAAAAGTTAAACAACATCTGCTACTTGGAGGCGCACCCCGAGGTATGTCAATTCTTCAAAAATGTCGGCCGCTATAATTTTTGCAAAAAACTTCAAGGTTTTCACCAACATGTAGCCGAAGAATTTTCCCTCACGTTTGATGGCAGTAGGGCGGTATTAGGAAAGGAGGAATTCCAGGTGGACGAGGCCTTTATAGCCCAAGTGACAGAACTTCCAACGACCAAGGAAAACTTGTTTAAGACCATTGTCACAAAAGATTTCGAATTCCAATCCTATCTGAAACCTAAGCATAAAAACCTGGTATGGAAGAAAGACATTCCTATGTCATATCTGGAGGATAAATGGCAGCTTCTATTGAAGTCGATTCTAGTTTACATAACCTGTGAAGGAAGGTATAACATGGTGTTGATTTAGCATTTTAGATTACTGGATCACTTCACTCGCAAGAGCCCCTTAAATCTCCCTTTTTACCTCCACAAGAGCCTGACTAAAATGGCACATCAAGTCAAATCCCAACCAACTAAAATTGCAGGTAGGTTGTACCACCATGGTTTGATCAAACTCATAGTCTCTGAGTTGTTGCAAAGGAAAAACATGAACTGGGCTTTATTCATTTTTTGGAGTGGGTTCGAAACAGAATTGCGACCAGAAGATGGAAAGAAGTTTTCCACCCCTAGAAGTGGGAAAAGGAAGAGGAGGGATATCTCCCCAATTACAACCGACCCCCTTTCCTCAGCCCCAATGTGAAGAAATCCAAAAGGAAATTAGAATTCAAAAGCAAGACTGAGGGCGAGAGAGTTGTTTTAGAAGAGATCCCTTCAAGGAACGCAAACCTTTTAAACCTCCCTTACACTGATTCTGAGGAGGATGAATTGCAAGGAGCTGGAGTAGGAAATAAGGAGGTGACGATAGAGCAAGAGCTCCAGGAAGTAGCTCTACCTGTGATGGAACAAGAGACCACTTATGTTAAATTGCCTTCTCCTACACCTGTGGAAGAGCAGGAAATTGAATGCATAAATTACCTTCCCCTACACCTGAGGAGGAACAAGGTCAGCAGGTAGCTGAATAATTAATCCATAAGGCAAAGAGTTTTGCCTCACAGAATATCAATCGACTCCTCAAGCAGGTGTATGAACTAGAGATACTCCAGAGAGTCATCAAGGAGAAAAATGAGAGCCTCACTGAAAGACATAATGAGCTGTACGTTTCTTTTCAGGGGTTGACCAAGAAACATGGTAAGATGAGAGGAAGAAACGTTAGGCTGCTCAGAGAAAATATCAGGTTGAGCAGGAAGGTCGAGTCTCTGGGAGGTAAGGAAAAAACTCATAATCCCCAGCCCAAGGTACACTCAGACATCGACACCTTAGCAACAACTGCAATCAGCTTTGCTGACACTCCAATTTTGGCCTAGGAGGAAGAGGAAACCAAGAAGCAGGGAGAGGAGTAGCAAAGGTCAAAAAGCGCAATTTTGGAAAACTTTTGCAGGTTGGGCCATGCACTGTTTTCAGCAGCTTAGGCAAACATAGAAATTGTTCATTAGCTGTTGAAACCCAGATTCAGCAATATACGATATATAGGTAGGACTCCCCTAGTTATCGGAAGTAGAGGCAAGTTTCAAACACCTAAGGGCGATTCGGTGGTTTAGGCGAAACGCTAAAACTAATTCATTAACCACCGAATGAGGGGTTTTCCGTAGCTTGTCACCTTCGAGCCCAGTTTTGCTAGCTACCAAAAACACAGAAAACACAGAGGTCTGTCTTTGGGCATCAAAACCATTTTTTTTGTTGGTCCGAGCATCTGAAAGGTGTTTTCCAGGGGATTGATAAAAGTTCAAGGCATTATGATCACCTTTGGTTCCAGCCTGAGGGCGCTAGCAAGGTAAACATAGGAATATTCCTGTCTATTTTTAGAAAAAGACACCTACGGGTTTTTTGCAGACAGCGGTTTCAAACTCGTCCTCCAACCCCCAGAGGCTCATTTCAGTTGTCGAGTATAAGTGTATCAGCAAGATATCAGTTATTTTGATCATAATACGCTGTCACATCTTTCATAAAACTGTTCTTAGTTCATTAGAGAAATTTTGAGGTCAAAAAAGGGCCTCAAAACAAAGAAAATGTACTATAAAATACAACCAATCACATTCTAGTAGATGACATCATCCCCCTTGGTGAGGTGGCATTGCATGAGTTAAGAATGCTTATTTGTCAAATTTTCTATGGTGGATGAAAACACATAGTTAACCAAGGTAGTGGTGTAAGTACTTTTAAGTCATAAAGTAAAGTACTCACAATGATAGTCTTTTCATAAAATAATATTATTGTCATTTTCAAGTAAAGTACTCATAATGAATGTCTTTTCACACTTTCACATAAAATAATATTATTGTCATTTTCAAGTGAAATACTCTTAATTCATAAAGAAAGTCCTTTCACATTTTTTTATAAAATAATATATTATCATTTTTATGTTTTTAATTTTGAATTATATATTCACTCCATTCTATTTAATAACATAATGTAAAACTAATAAAGAATAATAATAGATTTAATAAATAATAATAATAACAAGAGCCACGATGAGGTGGCAATGTCCCCGACATTGCATTAGCAATTGTTGCTTGTTAACAATGCATTATTTATTGAACATAAACGTGTTTTGGACATGAACATTATTAAATAACAAGTGAACATGGAATAAGATTCTGGTCTTGTAAATGAATTTGACTAAATGTTATTGATGTTTATTTGAAAGTTTTGTTTTTAAATCACTTTCTTGTGGAAATGTGAGAGACTTTGCATTAAATTACAAGACATCACAAAATTCACATAAAAATGATGTCCATTCATGGTGATTTATATTGGTCATGTTAATTATGCATGTTATCAATTCTTATTCATAATCTTTGTTATCAATTGTGAAAGTCACTAGCAAACATAACACTATTAAACATAATTCTTTTATAATTTAAAAATATGCTAAATGCCATGATAATTAAAAATTAAAAATTAATATAATAAACAAATTTTAAAGAATTATATATATGTCAAAGTCATATGAAATATATTTTTATTTTTTAGTTGCTTGTTTTTGGATACAAGGCAATACTCAAGGAATGATGAAAATGAATCAATGGAAGTATCATTTTTTAATATTCATAATTATGTTTATATGTTGATAGAATGATTTTATAGGTATATATATAATGTTTTTATATATTAATTAATTTAATAAAAATGTAATGATGTTTATTTTATTTTGATTTTTAATGATATATTTTATTTATTTTTACAATAATGGTTAGATTTTGAATTTAAAAAGTTGTGATCATAGATTTATAATTGGTGTAATGACCTATAAATTGGGAAGAAAATGGAGCATTTCAAAACATGCTCTACAAGGAAAAATAATTTGTTTATAACGCAGCTTCTAGGTCCAAGTGTATTCTTTGGGTACTAGCTTAATTTTTGCTTAAAAAAGAGCTTTGTTGCAGTCCATGTCTACACAAGCAAACATATGTAGTAGTGCAACAGTGCTTTGTCTACTCATTTTTGAAATTGATTTTTCATAATGCACTGTTGATGTCATTATGTGAGTCATTACCCAAAAAATTGTTTTGGAAAACTGATCCAAATGAGTTGTATAGAGAGAATTCGATGAAGGGTCATAGGTTGGAGCTAGGGCCTATGTAGAGGCTAGATTTACCCCAGAATCAAGTTCCTAAGTTGAATCCAATTTATTTTGACTATAATGAAGAAGCCTTTTGCATGGGGTTAAGTGTAAACTTATTTTTGAGTTTATGGATTCCAAGAATATAAGATCAATTGATGAAGCCCTGCAAGTTTCGTCAAACACTATTAAATTTTGATTCAGGTCCATGTTCATTGTAAAATGTCTATTGTTCTACAACATCTCATGCAATAATAATGGATGGTGTCGAGGCTTCGTGAACCATGTGGTGTTGAGGGCACTACCCCTTACAATCACCACATGCTAGTAGGATAGACTGAGAGCCACAGAAACAGAACGACACTATAAGGAAATGAGAGACACAAGAAGGTGAGCTCAAGATTTTGCATCATTGAAGTTGTTGGGAGGGGAGACATTATCGAATTTAGAGAACTAGGTCATGGAGTTTATAAAAAGCTCATAGTAAGAATTGAAGGGGCTATTGAGGATGAGGGAAACTAGCTAAAGCTAAATCCTAACAGGCATTCTCTAAAAATTAAAAAACATCATAATAAATTAAGTCTTGATGACAATATTAAGAATTTGATGTTTTTTAAGAATATATACAAAGTAGATTACTATTTTGAAACATAAAGGCACAACTTACATTGTGATTCTTTACAATAATATTAAGTTTTTGATTTCTTTTAATAATATGTATATAATACATATATACTTTAAATCACAAAATACAAGTTACATTTAAAAAAAAATCCAAGATGTTACAGGAAAGTCGATGAAATTTGGAATATTGATTCTTAAATGTATATAAAATTTTGGAGAGGTCACTTTTTAAATGTGCAATTAAATTTGAGGTTAGTGATAAATGTAACATATTTGAGTAAATGCAAAGAGGCTGTTTAAACCACTGTTACAGAGGCCATGTTAATAGCAAGATTTTGTTTGATCCATTCAAAAATGAAAACTGAAACAGGAAGCAGAATGATTCTGCTGAATCTGGGATAAATAAGCCTATGCTTATGTTGTTTATAGGGAAAAAAATAGCTCAACGGATGAACCTTTCTTGTCTTCAAGCCGCCAAATATTCGTATAAGGGAAGAGAGCATATTAATCTTATACTAGAGGAAAGCCATATGGAAAAATAATTTATGAAAGATTTATGAATGACACATGAAACATAATTTAGATGAAACTTGATGACATGAATAACATAAATTCCTTTAATTTCAAATTACAGGGCAGCGTTACAATTGGCAAAACAAGTGTACAGATATTTTTCAGAAAATAAAGGATAATAGCATTTTTTGTAAAGAATACAACCCAACCCTTGGTACAGAAGGAAAACATATATAATCTGTAGTAAGATTCCAAGAGAGTTGAACAAGCATTCTTTTATATTTTTAAATTGAAAGTTATAAATTGAGAAAGAAGATTAAACTTATTTGGGATAGGCAATGCACTAGTGCTCGGAGAGTTTATTTAATGAAGCCAAGCAAAACAATAATATATCGGATCTGTACTAAAAGGCCAAGAAGCTTGGACAACCATCTCATTAGATTATTAAATTGAAATTTACAAATTCAGGAAGAAAATAAGTGTTCTTCAGGATGCCGAATGCACTTCCTGAAAATCTTGACTAATAAAGCCATAGAAAAGAAAAAATAATAAAGACAAAATCAAGCAAAAAGACTAATTGTAGAATGAACTTAATTGTGCTGAGAGGAGTGAGGTGCTTTACAACCTAAGTGGGGGTATATTTTCAAGATTTTGTTTGTGTGTGCATGAATGCAATGCTAGGGAAATGGAAAAAAGAGCCCATGTCTTATTTCTCTAAATAATTTCCGTAATACGAATATGTTTATATTGTTAAACAATTATGGATAAACTAAGCTAGATCCATCCTAAGCTTGCATCAGATCAAAATACATCAAGTTTTAACATCACGCTTTTTATGTCACTCAGCACTTAATAGATCCAGGGATAAGATGATGTACGATGGATCTATGCTACTAATAACCAATTTGTGACAATAGACCATAATATTTTTCCTGTTATAGATCATTTACAACACTATCAAGATACATAACTTTGAGAGGGGTGCTAGACCCCAGATTACTCCTCTCTAAATTAAGTAACAATTAATTTGACATTAGTATTAGTCTTCAATCTAATTAACAAAAAATGAAGGTTTTTTTAATTAGGTAGAAGCAACTTGTTTCAATTTGCTAATCAAGCTGCTTCACTGTCTTTGAAGGATTGCATCAAATTTAGTAAGATGCAGAATATCATGTGACATATGCTATATACCATCAATGTTTGGACCTGTGGGAATAACCAATCACCCTGGTTGCAAGAAACTGTTATTGGAATGGAAGGAGATTTCAAATGAGACTCTTAAAGACAGAGACAAAACATCGGTTTTTCTTTATTTTGCAATAACCTGCGATAACCTGGGATAGGAACTTTAAAAAAAAAATGATCTATCTACCTTATAGCAGCCTAATAATGGGCACTTTAACAACTAAGAATTTTCAAATGAGACTCTCAAAAACAGAGACAAAACATCGGTTTTTCTCTATTCTGCAATAACCTGTGATAACCTGCGATAGGAACTTTAAAAAAAAAATGATATGTGTACCTTATAGCAGCCTAATAATGGGCACTTTAACAACTAAGAATGAACGAAGATCTGCAGTGGAGGCAAGATAAAGTCAACTGTCAATGCTATAAAGCATTGTTAATCAATTGAACTTGCATGCCTTCTTATAGATTGTATGGATGAAGCCACTGTAATCAAAAGCAAAGTGGTATTGTTCAAATGCCATGCCGTAAACACAGTCCAAATGATCTAGTTACTTTTAATGGATTGGTTTGCTTAAAGTAAGTTATGAGCTTCTTTTGTAGCAAAGAGCTTTCTTAGCCAGGGAACAATGAAATAAATACAAAATTGTTCGAGAGTATATAGTATGAAAAAGTAGAATTGTAATCTTAAGACAGGTATGCACAATTGGACAAGCATTCAAATAAAGTTATGTTTCTGTATATATATTTATAGCTTTGTATCAAAATAGTGACAACAGAGGCTGTGAATATATCAAATGCATAGACTGTTGTTGTATATGTACTGGTACAAAACCATGGCAATCGACCATGCTACATGTATAATTACATTGACTATATAAAAAAAAACAAAATTTCAGTCAAGTTTTTTTTTCTTTATATCCTAGCTATTGCAAATGCACATAAGTATTTGTCAGAGTTGGATATGTTCTTTGCAATGTGTGAGTTGAAATCGCCGTGGCCAGTGTAATGACAAGGGACTGAAACTTGTTTCCTGTACATTGAAGAAAGGAAAATTATTAACATCAAAAGCAATTGATAATTGAAAGCAAAATATGTTACAAAGAATTAAAACAAGAGAATGTTGACAGCAAAACATGCTACATGTGAATTTGGAGCTAAATCTTGGTCATATTCATGAACATGTTAAATGTACCTATAATTTCTGCTATTTCTCTGACTAAATCGACAGGAATTAGTATAAATGCACAAAGAGACTATATCGCAATAAAAAGCTATTTCATAGACACCTAGATGAAATGAATAGTTTGAAGTCCAAAAATTGTGTCTTTGAATCAAAGCATTTGGGACAAAAGGTAAAAGCTTTGGGTCACAAATACAGATGCATTATTAGATAAGATGTATTCTAGAACATGATTAAATAAACTGTATGCTAATAAAGTGAATTCATATTGACATTAGTCTATCATCATTGAATGTCAAGACTATAGCTATTGATCATTGATAGTAAAAAATAACTGTTGTTTAAAGCGATTGAAAATGACAGATAACAAAGGTGGATAAATTATCAACAACAATCAAGAAAGGTTGGTGTTTTAACAGTTGCTTCTGCATACCTTGTGTCTAGAGTTTTTTGCAGTTTACTATTCTGTTGTTCATTGCAAGAGTAAAAAGGCCTTGTTGGTTGAATTTGCGCAGATGACGAATAGTTGCTGTGACAGCTTGGCAATATTGTTCATATGAGACAGCTGCAACAACTGGACAGTATTCTTTGAGCTGTGCACCTCGAAGAGTGCATTCGAGGATGCCCTGATCTGTTTCCAGTTTGCATTGCAACATATGCTCATAGGCTGTAGCTATTTCTTGGTTGCAAAAAGAACAAAATGTGGCGCTTTGGATCATTGGAAGCTTGCATTCCGCGCATGTACATTGGAATGGCGGTGCAAAAGCATTTTTAATTTTGAGCATTCCATATATCTATTGCAATTTTCAAGATAGGAAATATATGGAGTATGAGATAAGTACAAAAATATAGAAATGGTGCAGGAGAAAATACAAGTTGCTAAGAAGAAAAGGAGAAAAAAATTAGATCTATTGCTAAAAGTATAGGAAACAAAAGCTGGGGAAAAAAAAGAAACATATTTTTCTTTTAAATATTCTAATAGTATAAATGCAAATAGGGTGTTGCAGAAGACATGAGGCTACGCAAATGTTCTGGGACAGTGTTGAGATAAGCTTTTTCCTAGCTACAACATAGTTGATTTCATGAATATGGATTAGATAGATAATCTTGTTAATAAAACAGTTGATGTGGATTGTTTCTTGTTTATGATAAAATATAACGAAAAGGTGATTTTTAAAATAGTTGGTGAGAGCTGACAAGACAAAACATATGTGAAAAGACAAATAGAGTATGTTGTTCTTGCTTTTTATTTTTTTTGTGCTATGAATTAGAAGAATTGTTGTAGCAATTTCATAATTTAACAGAGAACAATGAAGTGTATCCCTGACCTATGTCTTGGCTTCAACAATCATAAGCAAATCTTGAACTGCAAACTCGTCATTGAGTGGATCAATAAATGTGGCCTGAGAGGTCTTCAGCAGATGGCTGCCTTTTGAGCTTGGGCGAACGATGTTTTTAAACAAATAGAGTGGTGGCTCGTCCTGTGCAAGCTGTTGCTGCACTTGTAGAAAGAAGTTTTTATAATTGTCATTCACTTGAAACTGTGAGAATGAAAAAGAAAAAGTTAGGAAAAAATGTATAAATAATTTGCAATTGACAAATACATATGAGCCTAGAGGAAAGTGCAGTTGTATCAGCAATTAACAATTAAATGACAAAAAAATAAAACTGATATGAGCTTTGGAAAGAGCAAAAGCAAGTTGACAGTACAGTTGCATAGTCATTTGGAGTTTCGCCATCCCTGATGTAGAAATCCAATTGCGTGTTTTTGTATTCGCATGCAACTACTATAGCAGCAACTGAACCAACAACATATCCCTCATCAGATGAAATTAGCTCGGCAATAGTAGTGTCTGGAGGAAGATAACGTGTTTTACATACTTGATCTATTGTTTCAATGTGACTGGAAGGTAATATTGCTATGGAGTTTATAGCATCTCTACGATCATATTGGCCTCTTTTCTTTAACTCAAATCCAGTAATTCGGACACTTTTACCAGGCAACAAGAAGTTGCCAAAGCTGTTGACCAGGTTATCGTTCATGGTAATAGTAATTGTCATGAAACCATGTTTATCTACAAGGTCTGCATGCAGAATCTTTGTTTTCACGGGCGAATTTTGTGTACGATTTTGCGCAGGGCCATAGACAATTAAAATATCTCCTTCAAAAACATTTGCATGAGACATAGTACATAAGTCTACAATAGATGAAGACTGAACAAGTGCTTGCTTTAATCTGTGAACATAAGAAGATGGAACACAGATAGCAGCGATTAAATTTTGCAATTGTCTATTGTTGCTAGCTATTTATAGACAATTACATTATTTCTAGGCAAGGACATGGAAAAAAATACGGATTATGTACAAGAAAATGGCTGAAATAAATTAACTAAGATTTAAGTAGAAGGGAAGAAAATTTAGAAACAGAAATCTAAAAAAGGAAAAAAAAAGACTAGGTTCGATGCAAAGCAAGATTACCTTTTTGGGCTGGTTTTTTTTGCATTTGAAATAGGCATTGAGGCTGTTGCGATTGATCGTGTCTCTGCCATGTCTTGTGAAGAAGAGACATTTGCTTCGGCAGATGAATCCGTTTTTTTTTTTAACCAATTCTGAAAAACGAGCTAGATCTGAAACCATTAGTAGTCACATGCAGAGCATAGATCTTTATAGATATAGACTAAAGCAAATTGAATTAGCAAGAATTTTTTAAAGGGATATTGCATTGAGTTTTGGCATATAACAAATAAGAAACAAATTTGTTCATGTCAACAACCATAATTTAAATATCTATGAATAGAAGTACATAAGATTAAGGTTTATGTGAGTAATGCTTCGGATTAATCAATAGTCAATGAAAAGAATAGAAAAAATTGCAAAGAGTTTAGGTAATTGCATTTGAAATGTAATACTACAAGAGAACAAAACATTGATTCTTGTCTATAAAAATAGACAAAAAGCTGTTGTTTGATGTTTAGAGCTGGAGCAATAGTGTTTTTTTTCCTGTTGTTTTGTTTTTTTCAAATTTTTTTTTTTTCAAATTATTGCGCATAGTAAATATTCAATGCATATTAGCCAATAGCTATCACAAGATAATCGATGCCATGTCAGAGTATGCATGGGGAAAAAGGAAATTGGAGATTGAAAAAGCAAGGGAATTGACCAATACTTTGTTCATTGCAAAAGAGAAGAAAGAAGTTGATTGTCAAAAGCCAGTTTGCTTTTTTATGCAGATTTTTGCTTGCAGTTTCAAAAATTGAGAATCAATGTCTTTGAAATTTCAAAAACTCAAATAAAAGAAGGCACCGACGATATCATGGATATATTCTTTGAAATATGCAATGCAATCAGATCATATTAAATCTAAAGGAATTGATAGAAAACAGCTAAAATGATCAGACCAATATGCGTCTGAGATAGTAAATGAAATTGTATCGAGTTCCAAATTTGTCCAAAAGTGATCGATCATAGAATCATAGTTAGTTGTGATATGACTTGTTTTTAACTTCAGTTTTTTTGTTTGCATATATGACTGGATTAATTTTTTAGTCATTGTTTCTTTCAACATGTCGATGTTGAAGTCGCCGGCAAGAACAATAGGCATTTTCGTATTATTGTTTTGTGACAAAATGCAATTGAGTGCACAATTGACTTTGTCAAATTCAGTATTTGGTCTGATATATATATTTATAATCTTCATGATGTTGTTATTAAGTCTAAGATCAAGGACAATTGCCTCAATGAATTTTTCATTGTATGTTGCAGTTTGCAGGATTGGAATCTCTTTTTTGACAGCTATTAGAAGACCATGCACCGAATAAGTTGCAATGCATGTGTACTGGTTTGCAAACATTGTGTGCATAGGAGGCGAATGCAAATGAGTTTCTTGCAGGCATAGAATGTGTGATTCTAATAGTTCAGTGTCATGTGCAATGTACTCAATGTGCAGGACCATACTACATGTATTAAGTGAAGATATAATAAGATGTTGATTACAGGGAATTGAGTTTAGACCATATTGAAATTGCAACGGTGCGTCTTTTATTAATCTACTTGATTCGGCAAGTACTTTTGATGAAATAGTAAAGTTCTTTTGTTCTAATTTGTTTACAAGATAGAGACATTCAATGGTTTTTACACGAGAAAGTGCAGTGTAAACAAGGCCATGCCTTGTAACCTCTTTTGGATCGAATGCAACTTTTTCAAGTGTCAAACCTTGTGCTCTATGAATTGTTCTAGCACATGCCAATTGAATTGGGAATTGTGTCCTAACAATTTTTTTTTTATTGCCAGCGAAGATCTGTGTTGATATTCTTTTGATAGGTGTCCAGGTATGGTTTATAGAATTGCTATATAGCCAATGCATATTAGTACGTGTAAGTGCACCTATCTTTGCACTAGGAAACTCAAGCCATACAACGTCTGAGCATGCTTTATCGTAGTGCCGGAAAATAGCTTCCGTTCCATTTATAAGGCCATCTTCAATGAGATAGTTTCCACCAATCAATTCAACAAGCATGTTTTTTTTCAATACAATTGATTGGGGAAGTCGATTTGTTTTTTGCCGTTCGTAATTGAATTCAGCTTCATCGATTTTGTTGTCATGTGCTATGAATGTGAATGATTCTGTTTCTACATATGACAACATTTTTGCATTGTGGGAATCGACATCTTTGTTCCGATAATACAAGAATGGGAATGTCGGATCAACAGGTGCTGGTCTATGGCAGTGTGCATTTAAATATTGAATATTGCTAGCTGATTGTAGGCTTTTTCTGATTCTATTTAAAATTGATATGAAAATGTCACTTTCCTGTCTAACAACCTTTGTAAGTTCATAATATTTAATATTGTCAAGCCAAAAACTATATGGGAATTTGTTTTGTCGGAAAGTTGGAAATTCAAAAATCCAAGAATCATGTACAGGTTTAGCTTGAAATAAATCACCACAGAAAATTACATCAACATTTCCAAATGGATTTGTTGGAGCATGCTTGATTTCGCGCATACGTTTGTCTATGTTATAAAGCATATGCGAACCTATTAAAGATACTTCATCAAGCAACAACACTTGAAGTTGATCAAAATCTTTTGTAAGAATATCTAATGTATTTGAACTTAATGGGAGCAAGTCGCCAGAATTTAAGGGAAGTTTAAAAGCAGAATGGACAGTGATGCCATCAACATTGTATGCCGCTTTTCCAGTAAGTGCTGCAATGAGGCCTTTTCTTTTCAATGGGTCACTTCCAAGTGCTTTATCATACAACAGAACAAGAGCATTGAAAAGAGCTTTTGCAGTATGTGTTTTTCCCGTACCAGCGCTCCCTGTTAGAAATAGGTGTACTGGCTTGGAAGGATTGGTCTTTTTCCTAGTAACAATTTCTTTTACTATAGACTGTTGTTCATTGTTTAGGTTTCTTCTTGTCGCAATATATTGTTCCATGTTAGGTACAAAAGGTTTTTCTTTGAAATTACAAAGGTTTAGGTCTTGTTCTATTCTAGTTCTTTTTTTATGGACAAGATCATTATGGATATCAATTTTTTGAAAAGCCATGGAATCATGCATGGGCTCCGATGTTGCTTCAAAGCAATTAGCAAGTTCCAATTGTGTTTCGACAATATCCTTTGCAATGTCAAGATCACCCCATTTGCTTATTGCTTTAGGGAAGAATGCTTGCTCAACAATTGATACTTGTGACTTGTATTGCTCATATGCTTGTGTCCAGGTTTGGAGCGAATGTGTTAGAAAGTTGTCCAGGCGTCTAAAATGGACAAAGAGCAATAGCTTTTCCCGTGCAAAGTTTTCTGGATCTTTTTCTTGTCTATATCTTATATATCGAATAATGCACGGTCTATTTCTTTTGATTGTTTTTCCGTTTATGAAGCAATAGAAGGAAGCATATTCGGCAAGACTAAGAGTTTCAAGTTCACTAGGACGTTCAATGTATCTATCTATTATTGAAGGGCAAAGTATGTCTTCAGATTCATCTGATTCTTTTTTCAATAGAGATGGTCTTTTCAAGGCAACAACTCATTTATCGTCAGGAGCAGTGTTGATGAAAATTGTTTTCCTTGATGATGAATGCAATGGCAAATAGAGAATAATATGGACCGCTTGTCTAATTGACATTTGCTGCATGTTTAAGAGTGTGTTTCCTAATTTGTGTATTGTTTCGAGTTGTCCAGATTTGTTTGCAATTGACTCTTCCTTGATCTTTTTTAATGCCTTTGTCATAGGTCTATCTAATTTTGTTATATAGAAAGTTACATATGTTGTTGTAGCATAGGCATCTAAAATGAATTGAGCATCAGTATTTGCTTGCCACAAATTTGGAATGTTCTTTGCAAATGCATTTATCCAAATATCCGATGGATGTCTTTTTAGAAACAACGTAGGTTGCTTAATCAAGGAACGTAATAGCACAATGTAGTTGTCTTTGTCCAAATCCAACTTTCGAAGAAATGATTCAAAGCATATGTTTTTTTCATATTGGATAGATTCAAGAGCAGAAGTAAGGAGCTTTGTTTTCTCATCAAGATTGTTCGGCTCATTGTCAATGGGTTCTAAAATTGTTGTAGCATCGATCGGAAACATAGGAAATCGGAATCTGCAACTAGAACGTCGACTTTTTCTACATGCACGTGTGTGTCGATGGGTTTGAATCTTTTTTAATTCTTCAGTAAGCAAAGAAGAATCTGTTGAAATATATTTATCAACAAAAGTTGTTATTTCATGCTTACTATTTTTACCATATACTGGTGCATTCTCAATCCAAAGAAGACCATGATCTTGTTCATTTCCTCTTTGCTGAAATTCAGTTGTGAAAAAGTAATCATTCACGGTTCCAAAGAGAGAGTTGTTTTTCAATATCAATGACTTCATCGAGTTCATTTTGTGCCTATAATAGCGACTGCAAATGACAGGATGCTGTCTAATCAAAGCATCGATATCATTTTCTGACGGAAATAATGTCAAATTGGAATTGCTTTTTGTTTGTAGATGTTGTAAAGCATTGCGCAATGGTTTCCATATGTGTTCTGCAGAAGTGAAGCTAACAAGAAAAGTTGGTGGCCCTAGTTGCCTAACCATTGAAAAAATATCTTTCCTCATGTTTTCAAAATAGTCTGGAGATGTTCGAATAGCTTTCAAGGTACGAAATGCAATTGGAGACTTTACAATGTTCTCAAGACTATTCTGTGATTTGACATCCTTTGCCTTTAGTTTTTTCCCTTTCAATTCACCTATGCGAATGGATATCCATGCAGCATTAGAAATTTGCTGTATCAATACTTTGACTGTCTTAAAGAACAAGTTTGTAGGATGAGCTTCAAAGGCCATACTTTCATGTTGTAGCTCCCATTGGAATATTTGCTGATGTCGATACCGTTTGTAGATGTCATCTGGTCGACTGCATCCATAGAAAAGTGTTGGGAAGTTAAGCTCTTCAGAGAATTTGTCCTGGAAAATGCCTAAAGGCTTTTGATTTTCAGCGGGTGCAATTTCTACAAGCTTGGTAGATAAATCATCAATAAGCTGTGTTTCAGCATAACCATGGACCAATGTTTCAGTTGTTGCATCAAACTCTGTATCGGGAATGTTGTTGTTGCTTTTATCCGAACTTGTTGAGCTGTTTTCATCGTCAATGCAATTGTCAAATGGAAAGTCAATGGCCTCCTTCATTGCTAGCTCTGTGAACTTTGCCTCCCAATCAGGAACGATACAAATTTTTTCTAATTTGTAAAGATCTGTAGCACAAAGACTTTTTAATGCAACCATGACAATATTAGGACGCACATTTCCAGCGATGTAAGCATTTTTGTATTCTAATCTTCGTTTTAACATAATTCCAATAGTCATGTCATCATCAAGGTTTCTTGGCAAAACCTTTTGTATCTTGTCCAAAGACGAGGGGATGTTTATAATTGCACCAGTCAAGCCTAATTGAGCTCGCTTGTAACCAAGTTGACGTATTTGGGAAAATGCAATTCTTGGAGAAACAAGGTGTTCTTCCAATGGCGTTAACATATCTACGGATGCCAATGAAGTGTTACGTCGAATGTTTAATGGAACTGCAAACTCAGGAATCTCTCTATTGGACACCTTTCTTTTGCAAAATTTGCAAATGTACAAGCCAAGTGCAAAAGAAGCTGGCATATTCATCCAAGGCTATGAGCTCAATGAAAATAGTGTTTGCTCATTGATACAACGTATGTCTTTTCTAAAGTATAGGCGTTTGCATATGCAGCATGCATTTGTAGGTGTATCTTCAATTGCTTTTAAATATTGAATTGTGTGTTAGGAATTATGATCCAAAACGTAATAAATAGAAGTTTAGTTTAATAAATGTAAAAGGGCATCTACACACTCACATGATTATGTGAGGTGTCCCTTAGTTAGTTTTGGTAACGGTAAATTAGTTGTTACTCTTTGGATATTTAAATCCATCGAGTTTTCCATGTGAGGTCATCTTTCGGGATTTAGCCCTCACATCTCTGTGATGTAATTATTTTCCTTCTTCATTAATAAAATTATGTGTCTGAGGACACTTTGTCAAAGTGATATCAGAGCACGCGGTTGAAGCTTGGTCTGGTTGGAACCTGGTTGGAAGGTGCTAAAGGTTGTTTGAAGAAGGTGACTTTCAAGGTTTTGGAATAGCGAAATTTTAACCGTAAGTTATTGCTTCCTATTCTTTTGGGCTGACAAAAAAAAAAAAAGGAAAGAGAATGATGAAAAGATTAATGCTTCCTATTCTTTTGGGCTAAAAAGAATCTCTGCAGAAATTTTTTTTTTTTAATAGTTTTCTTATAAAACAGCATCAAGCTTCAGAGGCTGCATCTGGAGAACCAAATATCCGAAGGTTCCTATCTCCCGTTCCAACAGCCAGATAGGATGCATCAGGTCCAAAACGAACACATGAAGCTTTCCCTGTGCCCGACAAGTCAGGAAATGTTTTGATAGAATTCCATTCTTGCTTTACGCTGGCAACTTGATACACCCTTATGTCTGAACCAGCAAACTACCACTGTGATCAAATTGCACTGAATTTGTTGGAGTATTCGAATCATATGGAGTAAAAGTACTGAAATTCTTTATTTTGCGCAAATCCCATAATTTGACACCATCATATCCTGTTGTCGCAAGGAAATATCCATTTTCTGAAAAGGATATATCCGTCACTACACCACCGTGCCCATCAAACTTTGCAATTGTCCATTGAAGCTGTCACAAAGTAATTATTGGTTACATGAACAGTCACAGCATGAACCTCTGCTGTGTGATCTTTCAAAACATGCCGACAATTATAGGCTCCATCTTCGTTTGCTTGCCATATTCACACAGTCTTATCTGCAGAACCTATTAGCAATAAGGCAGAGGAACGCTGTGCTACCATCGCTGTGTGAAGTAGAAGCCATTCTGTTGAGGAGTAGTCCGCACAAGAGAGAGAAGGGCCGTCATTTCTGGTCAGTCTGTTGAGTCTAAGGTGAATCCCGCGCAGTGCTGGAGGAGACCGTGTGGTAGATTGTTTTTTGGTGGACCAGTGCAGTGGTGGAGTTCAAGCCCGAGCGTGGAGAAGTCTGTGGAGGAGTTGTTGTTGTTTGCTGGAATCGAAGACGTGTTTTAATTCCTCATGTGGTAAGAGTATTATGTAGGTAATTGTAAACAATTAAAAGCTTGTGGAATTTAAATACCCATGGAGAGATCGTAATTTTTTTTTCACTTTTCATTTAATTCAATATTTATGTAATATTTTGAAAAGTGAATAAGTTGTTTTGGAGAGATAAGGTATTTTATTATTCATTTTTATTTTTGGAGATTTTTTATATTAAGAAGAAAAAGGTGGAGAAATAAACTTAAAAAAAAAGGAAGAAGTTATTTTTGAAGTTGATGGGACTGGATCTTGTGACCTCCCACTCAACAATATTGTATCTCTCCAATTCACCTATAAAGATTTGTTATTTTTTGGAGTGATAAGGTGTAATTTTTTTTATTGGGAATTGGAGTAATAAGGAGCATTGTTGGTGTCATAAGGAGTACTTGTATTTTCACTCAAGGTTTGATTAGAGCAAAGTGAAGCTCTATCAAATTCTTTTCTTGAGGCTATAAGTGGGTCAAGGCCAAGCCCCTATAGCTTTCTTTTGCATGGTGTGTGGTGTTTCTTGCAGCATTTCTTTCATGGTGACTCTTGTTGATGAGTAATTTTCTTTTCATGTTGGTGGTGATATTTTTGCATAAAATCTTCCATTGGTGATATAAGGTGATTGTTTACTTATTCTGGTGACATAAGGTGCTTTCTTTTTTTAATTCTTGGAGCTATAAGATTTGCATAATACACATCTTCTGGAGTTACAAGGTGTTTATTATTTTTTTTACAATGTCTAAAGTTATAAGTCTTTTTAATGAATCTGACAAGTTGGAAGGATCGAAAAATTATAAAGTTTGGAGTCGTCATATTCAAAGCACTCTTATTTACAATGAATTGTGGAAGAGTGTCTGTAATGCTTAGCCTACCAAACCGACTAATCCTGATCAGCTTGCAAAGTGGGAACTAAAAGATGAAAAGGCCTTAGCATTGATTCACAGTACTGTTTCTGATGATATTTATGTGCATATTGAAAATAGTTCTAATGCGTGGTTAGCTTGGAAGACATTGAAAGATTTATTTGATTCTCAGAGTGAAGCTTAGAAAATTGATCTTCAATTGAAGTTGTTTCAACAAAAATTGTCTTCAGGAGGTGATGTCATGGAGTACATTTCTAGATTAAAAAATATCAAACAAGAAATTTCAAGAGCTGGTTTTGGTAAAATTGAGGATAGCATGATGGTGACCATTTTGATCGCAGGATTGCCTGAGACATATAAGCATTTTTTGGAAACTTTACAAATTATAAATAAATTGGATAAAATTTCTTTTGATGAACTAAGTGAATTACTTGCCACACATGAAAAAAATTTTGGTCAACCAAAGCAAGCAGGAGAAGATGTTTTGGTTGCAAGTACTAGCAAACAGTCTCCAGGTAATCATCAAAAAGGCAATGATCAGAAAGCTTTTCAAAATTCAAATAGAGGTCGTGGTCAGGGTTTTGGAAGAGGAAGAGGCCGCGGAAGAGGAAGAGGAAGAAATCAAGGAAGAGGTTCTAAAGAATCTGAAAGTACACAGTCACAGTTTTCTGGAAGAGGAAGAGGTTCAGGAAACCAACAGGTCTCTGGAAGAGGAAGAGCTAATAAACAAGTCACATCTTTTCGTTGTAATAGAGTTGGACATTATGCTTCAGACTGTAGAGTTTCATTTGAAAAAAATCTAAAAGAAAGAGAATATAAAGAATCTTCATCAGCGACACATTATGCTCATGCAGACGATAGTGAAAATTGTGAATATGTCTTTACAGCACTTGGACAATCAGAATCAATGGATTTTGTTCAAGTTCATCAGTTGGAATCAGTGAATTTTGTTCAGTCTTCTTATTGTTTTAAAAATGATTTTGAAGATGCTTGGATTATGGATACAGGGAACAGTTAAGGTTGATTTGCCTAGAATTGGAGAAAGATTGATTTCTAATGTTTGGTATGTGCCTACATTTAAGAAAAATTTGTTGTCTTTAGTTGTCATTCGCCAATTAGGACATCAAATTGTAATGGAAGATGGTATCCTTTTTGTTAATTCAACAAAGGATGCATACAAAACAGTTATGACAGGTTATGAAGATGGAAAGCTTCTTAGGATGAAGGGAACAGTCATTCCTAGATCAAAGGAACGTTTGAAGGAATTTGCAGGTTTAGTTGAAATTGATGTTTCACCTATCCGATTGTGGCACATTCGTTTTGGGCACTTGAATGTTGATAGTCTTGTACAGCTTCAAAAACAAGGAATGGTAAAGGGGTTGCCTACTTTTCGGAAGGAAAATGCAAAGTGTGAAGCTTGCATTTATGGAAAACAGAGAAGGATAGCTTTTTCAAAAAGCACTTGGAGAGCAACAAGGAGATTACAGCTTATTCATAGTGATGTTTGTGGTCCTTTGGAAACTTCACTTGGTGGTTGTAAATATTTTTTGTTGTTTATTGATGATTTTAGCAGAATGGTTTGGGTGTATTTTTTGAAGGAAAAATCAGAAGTGTTTGAAAAGTTTCAGTCATTTCAAAATTTGGTTGAAATAGCAACAAAGGAAAAGATTGCTACTTTGAGAACTGATAATGGTGGTGAGTTTACATCAAATCATTTTTTGACTTATTGTCAGGAAAAAGGGATTAAAAGATAGTTGACCACTTTTTATACTCCACAGCAAAATGGAGTATCAGAAAGGATGAATCAGACTTTATTGGGCATGGCTAGAGCAATGTTATTTTTCAAAGGGTTGAAATCATGTTATTGGGCAGAAGCAGTTCATACAACAGTTTATTTGAGGAATAGATCTCCTTCATCATCACTTGATGGAATAACTCCTTTTGAGGCTTGGTATGGATTCAAACCTATGGTCAAACATTTGAGAGTTTTTGGTTCAGTTTGTTATGCACTTGTCCCAAAAGAAAAACGAAAGAAGTTAGATTCTAGAAGTGTTAAGTGCATGTTGATTGGTTATTCTCATGAGAAAAAGGGGTATAGGCTTCTGTCAGATGGAAAGTTTATTGTCAACAGGGATGTGATTTTTGATGAAACTGAAAGTTTAAGTGTAGAAGAGGTTGAAAAACAACTTAGTCACTTAGAGGAAAAAGTAACTAAGGAACAATTAAGGATGCAACACTTAAATAAGACAAGGAATGAACAATGGTTTGATCTCACTTCAGAAGTACAGGATGATGAACAGGTTGAAGACACCTTGGAACAGGTTGAAGATACTTTGAATTCTTCACAAGTTAACTTGGATGATTCAAATCAAGTTAACATTGAAAAGAAGAAACCAAAATGGGCAACTAAGTTACTCCAGGATGTTAAGTCTGATGAAAAAGGCAAAACAGGTACAAGGAGTTCTAATACGGGTTCAGAAAATTTTGCTCTTTCAGTTGTTGAACCAACTACTTTTAATGAAGCAGTTGAGTATGATGAATGGAAAATGGCCATGCAAAGTGAGTATGATGCAGTAATGAAGAATCAGACTTGGAAAATGGTTGATTGTCCACATGATGTTAAACCCATTGGTTGTAAGTGGGTTTACAGAATTAAGTACAAAGCAAATGGAGATATTGATAAATATAAGGCAAGATTGGTGGCAAAGGGTTTTGCTCAGAAAGAAGGGATTGATTATGAAGAAACTTTTGCTCCAACAGCGAAATGGAATACTATCAGGATTGTGCTAGCTTTAGCTGCACAAAATAGATGGAAAGTGCATCAAATGGATGTAAAAAGTGCATTTCTAAACGGTGATCTACAAGAGGATGTTTATATGACTCAACCTCCTGGTTTTGAGGTTCCAGGGAAAGAAAATCAAGTTTGTAAACTAGTTAAGGCATTGTATGGATTGAAACAGGCTCCCAGAGCTTGGTATGCAAAAATGGATGCCTACCTAAAGAAAGTTGGTTTTCTTCGTAGTAAGTCAGATGATACTTTGTATGTTCGAATCCAGGAAAACAACTTAGTCATCTTGGTTATGTATGTTGATGATTTGCTCATAACAGGTAACAATAATGATCATATATTTCGGGTTAAGAAAGAACTTCAAACAGGTTTTGAAATGACAGACTTGGGTTTACTTCATTACTATCTTGGAGTTGAAGTAAAGCAGCAGGAAGGAAGTATATTTATTTCTCAAGCTAAGTACATATCTGGATTATTGAAGAAGTTTGGAATGGAGGAATGTAAACCAGCGATTACTCCCATGGAGCAAAATTTAAAACTTTCTAAGTTTGAAGGGGGGGAACTTGTAAATTGTACTGGATATAGACAGTTAATTGGATGTTTCATTTACTTGATGAATACTCGTCCTGATCTATCTTATGCAGTTAGCATACTTTCTAGATATATGCAGGAACCTAGAGAAAGTCATTGGAATGCAGCAAAAAGGGTGTTAAGGTATCTTCAAGGAACAAAGGATTTTGGACTTGAGTTTAAAAGAAACAAAAATTTCAAGCTTGTTGGCTATTCAGATGCGGATTTTGCTAGAGATGTTGATGACAGGGAATCTACTTCAGGTTACTTAATGAATATGGGATCAGCTGCAGTGGCATAGAGTTGTAAAAAGAAGGATACAATTGCAAATTCTACAGCAGAAGCAGAATATATTTCAGCTTGGGAAGCTGCTTGTGAGATAGTTTGGTTAAGAAGGATTTTGCAAGACCTCAAAGTTGATCAGAAAGAAGCAACTTCATTATTTATTGATAATCAGTTAGCAATCAAGTTAGCCAAAAATCCTGTTTTTCATTCAAAAACTAAGCATGTGGATACTAAGTATCATTACATTCGGGCTCTCGTCGTCAAACAAATCATCAAGCCAAAGTATTGTCCATCAGAAGATCAAACTGCAGATATTTTTACAAAATCTCTTGGAAGGGTCAAATTTGATAAGTTTAGAAATGAACGTGGTATTTGTTCAAAAGAATTTTTGGATCAAAGGGGGGATTGTTAGGAATTATGATCCAAAATGTAATAAATAGAAGTTTAGTTTAATAAATGTAAAAGGGCATCTACACACTCACGTGATTATGTGAGGTGTCCCTTAGTTAGTTTTGGTAATGGTAAATTAGTTGTTACTCTTTGGATATTTAAATCCATCGAGTTTTCCATGTGAGGTAATCTTTCGGGATTTAGCCCTCACATCTCTGTGATGTAATTATTTTCCTTCTTCATTAATAAAATTATGTGTCTGAGGACACTTTGTCATTGTGGCTTGTTCCGCTTTTTGTTTTCCCTTTTGTTTTTTGAATGCTTCGATTGCTGCAAGACGCATTTCACTTTTGTTGAGCGAAGGTTCTTGAATCGTTGCTTTGCATTATGCCTAAGTATATTGATATTTTCATTGCACCAGTGCACATTGATATCAGGTGTGGCTATTTTCGTGTCCGATATCTTTGTATTTGTTTCCATCTGTTTTTTCACTTGACAATGTTTCTGTAAATTGTCATTTGTTTTTTTTTTCCCTTGTGTTTCTGCATCTATTGAACATGTTCTATTCACATTATGACTGGCATCAATTTTTGATTGGTTGATATTGGCTTGTTCTGGTTTTTATTTTTGTTTTTGTTTTTTGGAGTCTTTGATTGTTGCAAAGCGCATGTGATTTTTTGTTGAGCAAAGGTTCTTGAACGTTTGCTTTGCATTTTTCTCAAGGATATTGATATTTTCATTGGCCCAGTTAGCATTGATACTAGCCATATTTTTTTTTATTTCCAATGTCTCTGTATTCTGTATCATTTGTTTTTTCATTTGACAATGTTTCTGTAAACTGTCATATGTTTTTCTTTTCTGTTGTGTTTGTATATCTATTGAACATGTTTTATTGATGTTCTGACTGGAGGCAATTTTTGATTGGTTGGTTTTGTTGCTATTATTTCCATCGATATACAGGTCATTTGACATTGTTGTTTCCATGTTGAAAGAACCTATGTCAAAGGTTCTTTTAACTAGTGGATGAAAATGCAAATGACCCTTGCATGTTTCATGTTGCAATAGGAAAATGTCTTTTGTAGATCTTCTTGTTGATTGATATTGTTCCTGAATGTTGCAAGAACATGTGTCCCAAATCGAAATATTTATTTCCAACATCTCACACATCCATTGAATTGCAAATTTACATCCTTCTATATGTCCAATGCTAAAAGGCTCAGCCACATTTAGCACAAATGTTTGCCAACTAGAAATAGTGCAAGCTTCATTTACCATAGACAATGGCAAGTATGTAGACAGACATTTCAATGCTCTACTGTCATTTGATTGCATGCAATTGAAAAAGGTTTGGGCTATTGTCTTTCGAAGGCTGCTCATGTCAAAGATGTTAGACAACTTTGAAACCGATTCAAACAAAGAGTCAGAACAATGACCTTGAATGGTTGCGAAGATGTCAAAATCTTGTTGTATAAGTATCTGTCTGAATGTTTCAACCTCTGTGCAAGTCTCTGGACAAGTTTTGTTGAATATGTCAATTGATAATTGCTGAATTGCAATATTTTCAATGACACATGATTTGCAACTTAACAACGGTTCGAAGTGACCAGCAGAAGGTATATGATCATGAAACAAAATGTTGTAGCAGTATCCAGGAAGAGTAGGATTGAAATAGAGATATCTTCTTTTTGTTGAAAAAGACCAAACAGCGACAGGTGCATTCAACCAATTCGCAAACCATTTTATGCAAAATATATCACCCCATAATCCATGCGCATTGTTATTATCTGAAGGGAAAGCTGACTGAGACATCCGTTGCAGATAAAGGTTCTTGTCTTTTAAACCATGTAGCTGGAACAAATAATCAGGTGAAAGTTCCAAGTCTGATGAAGATATTGCAAGAGGATATTGTTGAGCCAATTGATGGCAGAAATGATTAACAATTGCTTCTCTTATCTCTATTGATGTGTATCGAAAATGCAAAAGAACGGCAAACGAATCAAACAAGCAATCTCCATTTTGGAAACGGAAAGCTTCCAACCGTAGCAAATGATTTTTTGACAATGCAACATCAATTGCATCATCAACTTTGTCTTTTGTGGATAAGACTTTTGAAGCACCTAGTTGCAAATGCATTGATCTCAACATATTGACTAATGAACTAGATTTAGTCGCTCGAGCTGTAAGTAAGAACATGCAATAGAAAGGAAAAACAAGTCAATTAAAGTCTTTGAAATCGAAAATGAAAAATGTAGCAATTTATAAGAATAACAATTTAAGAGGAGACATAGGCTAGTGCATAAAATTATCAATCTTCACAAGTTCATGAATGCATGTAGTTATTGCATAAAATATTTCTTGACATGGTTGACAATGCAATCGATATACAATGCATCGGCAATGATTCTAGATTTGGAATGGTTCAAAATCTGGAGATGTATTTGGAATAGGTCTAGATCTGTATTTGGTTATGGATTTGGAGGCAGGTACATGTAATTTGCCTTTTTTTTACTTGGGAAAAGAGATGGACCCTAGATGTGCCTAGCTTCATAATGGTTCAGGGAGTTTATTCAAGTGTCAATGTTGTCTGGCAGCTTGCATGCTGGCGAAGTCCTTGTCAGTTCATGGCCCAGCTAAAACCGATAACCACTTTGCCATGAACAACAGCTGGTGGTTCATGTCATGTCTGGGCACTAGTCAATTAGGCAGGGGTCGTTGTCAATTTAATTGTCTGGTCCTCTCAATGAGCCAACTACTGTAGGGCTCCTACAATACTCTTGACAATGAGTTTTAGCACTATTCCCAATCACTTTCCATACTCAAGCAACTAGCAAGTATTCTGGTTCTGAACATGCAATTGAAATGAACAATACAAATGCAAGGAAAGAATGGAAAAAATTTGAGCCGATTTAGCATTAGAAAATTCTATCATATCAGATATAAGAAACATGTAACAATTAACTAAGCAAATGCCAAAATAATAGAACACTCAGCATTTAATTAAAGCATGTTTCCAAATTTAAAAAAATGAAATCAATGTTTATGGAATGTTTTATAATTAAAGGCAGAACTCGAGTCATATTTTTAGATAGGATCAATTTCAAGTTTCGTGTTCCTACTTTTTCTCATGCTATTGAAATTCAATTGATGACAGATGAAATTAGCATCAAAAGATTCTAGCCGTTTAGTTTGTATTAACTCACGACCGTCACAAAGTCAATAGCTGCAAGCTATCTGCTATATGTCATCGGAATATGACTAATAAATCTGTATTAAAATATATTTTTAGATACCATATGTAGTATCTAATATGTATGAGCTTTATGAGTATACTTACCATAAGGTCTATAGCTAGATCGATACGTAGCACTGCAATATTGAGTGTGCAATTTATATAACAATAAACATAGTAATTGCAACAACAATGCTGATGACAATCATCACAACAATAAGCCTATGTACTATTCCTAATTACCAAGTTGTTTTAATATATGGCATATTACAAATACTCTATGTGTTGCCAAAGATATGGCATTGCGATATGGGCAAGGAGAACAGTTATTTACACAATGCATTTTGATGAATAAAGAGGGAATGCAATGACATATACAAGTACTAGTAGCTAAACCTTGTAATTAAGGTGACAGTGGTAAAAATCAGAATAGGATAAAGACGATAGGTTCTTTACTACGCATATGTAGTATGCATTTTATATGACCACAAGCATAGCAATTGCAATAACAATAGTAACGACAACCATTATAACAATAAGTGTATGTATTATTCCTAATTACCAAGTTGGTTTTATATACGACATATTGCAAATACTCTATGTGTTGCTAAAGAGGTGGCAATGGGATGTGGGCAAGGAAAACGGTTATTTACACAAAGCATTTTGACAAATAGAGGGGGAGTGCAATGACATATACAAGTACCAGTAGCTAGACCTTGTAGTCAAGTTAACGGAGGTAAAAATTAGAACAGGATAAAGATCATAGCTTGTTTGGCACATGTATGTTATAAAGGAGTTGCACATGTTGTACACAACATTACAAATGTCAATAACCATGGCATGTTCAATCATTCATTTATGACATAAGTTCAATGGAAAACCTAAATCGATAGCTATGTTTTTTTCATTTTCAAGGTGGGTTTTCTGTGCTTTGTTCAAGTTGTTTAACACGAGGTATGACCTGGGTTGTCTTGCATATGCACAGGTTTTGGCATTGTGTTTTTAGCAACTGTGGAATTTTTGTGGGTCGTCCTTTTGCTTTTGTGGGTGCCAGTGTGGGAAGAGACTGGCTACGGCAATACTGCGTTTCCACAATTCACTTGTCATTTTCATAGTCTAGGTGTCAAATTCAGCGGCACTTGTAGGCTTCTTCTGGTCCAATCTTAAGGTGGTTTTTTTGCTGCTTAGTTCAACATGTTTAATGCAAGCTATGGGCTGCATTGTTCTTCATATGCATACGATTTGTGTCATTGCAAATCATAACCAAAACAAGTGCAATGTCGATGACATCAGCACCTAGTGGCTGTTGCAAGGGTATGTTCTTCCATGAAAGCAGGTCGCTTCTGCAAGTGCAAAGAATTTGGCTGTGGGCGAGCAAAAATTCATGATCGCAAATTTATGTCTGGCATTTTTTCCAATATGGCCAGCTGTAATTTATGGCGTGTTCCGGGTGGTTTTATCAACGATCTTGGTTCAGGTAGCTATAATTTATGGCGGATGTTTGGTGCTTCTATCAGTGTTTTATGACGGATTGTTTCTGACTTTACTGACATTACCGGTTCAGAATTCTCTATCATTTTCAGTTTTATTGTTTGTAAATTCAAAAAATTGAGAATGAGCTTTATCAATGTTGTTGTTGAATAGATCGGATTCATAATCATAGTTTTCCAGTTGTAAAAAGTGCTACAAGTAGTAAAAGATAACTTCTTCTGCAATCATGGAATCTAAGCAACAACTAGGTTGATCCCTGCACATAGAAAACGAAGAAAGCAAAAATAAAAACGACAAAAAAATGCATGAAATCATAGGTGAGAAAGCTAAATCCATAGCTATGTTTTTTTTGTTCTGAAGGTGGTTTTCCTTTGCTTCATTCGAGGTGTTTAATGCAAGCTATGGGCTAGGCTGATCTTCATATGCACAGGTTTCAGTCCTATGGTTCTAGCAACTGTGCGATTTTTGTGAGTTGTCCTTGCGCTTTTGTATGTGCCAGTGTGGAAAGAAGTTGCCTATGGAAATATTGCGTCTCCACAGTCCACCTGCCATTCTAGAAGCCCAAATGTCAAATTCGATGGCAATGCCAAAGTTCCTGTGGTCCAATTTCAAGGCGGTTTTTTGTTGCTTAGTCCAGGGTGTTTAATGCAAGCTATGCGCTGGGCTACTCTTCATATGCATAGGTTTTGTGTTGTTGCAAGTCATAGCCGAAGCAAATGCAAGGTCAACGACATTGCCACCTAGCAACACTTCAAAGTGTATCCTCTTTCATGAAAGCAAAATATGAACCTGCAACAGGAATTGCTTACAGGTTCAAATAATTGACAATGTGCTTTAGCAATGTTAGAGTTGTTTACATGGGACTGACAAGCATATTTTGCCACAGCTAGAAAGCACTAAAGATAGTAACGGATGATTTGTTGAAGAACCATGGAACGCAAATAGAAACTAGCTTGGTCCATGTATGGACAGAGTGAACAAAACAAATGCAATGTCAATGACATTGCCATTGAGTGGGTTTTCCAACTGTATCCTTTTCCATGAAAACAGAATATGAAGATGTAACAAAAATTGCTTCTAAGTTCAAATAATTGACAATGTGCTTTACCAATGTTAGAGTTGAATAGTAGATCAGACTAGCAACCATATTTCGTCACAACTAGAAAGCATTAAAGATAGTAAGAGATGACCTCTTAAACAACCATGGAACGTAAGGAGCAACTAGCTTGATCCATGTATGGACAAAAAGGAACAAAACAAAAACAAAAAATGATGGAAAAATGCACATAGCCATAAGGCAGTCACATTTTAAGAAAATAGAATAAGAAATATATACATATATATGAATAGATCAAGGTTGATTGAATCATTGAAAGGAAAATTGATTAGTAAAACTTGTAGCTATTGCAAATCACAAGTCAAAGCACATACTAAATGTTAATAGCAAATTGATTAATAAAGTACAACTAGAAACTACTAAAGATAAGAAGGAATGATTTGTTGAAAAACCATGGAACCCAAGCACCAATTAACTTGATCCATGTATGCACCAAGTGAAGAAAAGAAAAAGAAAAATGATGAAAAAAAATGTGTGAAGTCAAAGACCAGCTCCATTTGAAGAAAATAGAATAGAAAATATACCTATACATGTTGATGGTTCTGTTCCAATTAAATTATTGGGAAAAAATAAATATCCAAAATGGAAATAAGAAGTAAAATTTCCTATTTTTTATCCATGAATTGGGTCTGGTGCAAAAACCAGAAGTCAAGGTATTCACTGCTCCTAGGACAGCCCATAGCCGATTTTGTACCAGTCTTTTTGTTTTAAAATAACCGATGCATATTCCTTGAGGAGGGTAGAGTTTTCATCGTTCTTTTGTCTTTTGCATGTTTAAAACTGCTGTAAGTCTGCCAGACACTGTTCTTGGCCTTTGGCATCCCTATTGACCCTAGGCATAGCTTGTGGCAACTTCCAGCAGCCCTATTGAAGACATGCTATAGGTACAGCACTCTGTAACAGGTTCTCTTTTATGGACACGATTTTTTATACAGAATTTGTCACATAGTTTGCACACATCCAAAGGCTCCAACAAATATGGAGAAGGGATGTACAAGTCACCACAGCCTAGCAAAAGATCATGGCACTGGAAGCTGTGTATACACCAGTAAACAGTAAGATCACATGCTTCTACATGTTGACTAGTGGCAATTTGCAGCAGCAATTAACTTTGAGAGAGCCAACAATTACAAATAGTCTAGGTATAAAGACATTACACAAACGAACAAATTTCCCAGTCTAAACTCTGAATTCTGTATGAGTGTAGATCAAATGATTTCAATTTTCATTACTAATGTATCACATTCATTTGATGGTAGTAGATATTTGATAATGAGCCACTTTTCAAAGACCAATCTACTTATCTCCATCAATGTAAATGAGAAGGATGTGAGATCTTTGGGCTGTCGTATTTTTATTTATGTCTCATCAACAATAATAAACTGCTATTTATTTATATCTTCTAAATTTGCGAGCACATGCATTCTGTCATGTCACAACTTCTGCTGCCAAGTTTTAAAATTCTAACACTCACCGTTTCCCAGGTTTTGAAGATGGAACCTGGTGACATCCTAGCAATGTACTAGAAGCAATGTACGCAGATTCTCAATAAGGGAGGGTTCCCATGAAATTCCTTATTGCAAGGGACCATTTTGTAAATGAGTCCCAAACCAATGGCAGCACCCAAGGATTCTTCCATGTTCTTGACACAGCCAAAAAAAAATAAAAACAGGGAAATTTTGGTTTTTTTATTTGCTTCGTTTGATTAAGCAATGAACTCTGCAATAGACTTTTCAAATAGTTATCGACATTTATTAGAGCTATTCACAAACAATTTCTCAATACACAAAGCCAAACTGTTGCATATCCTAGAGGTCTTGAAAGCTAACATATCAGCCATAGCTTTTGCAAAAGGAACAACTACAAATCTTGAAACATTTAAATTCAGTCTAAAGTCCAGCAAAGAAGCACCCTGTTGCAAGCACTAAAATTGATGTCACATGGCAGATAGTTTAGGGAGAAAGAGTCTACACAAATGAATAAATTGGCTACTATATACCCTGAATTCTATATAAGAATAGATGAGATGATTTCAGTTTTCATCAGCAAGACACCATATTCATTTCATTCTCCTAGATATTTGACAACCAGCCAATCTTCAAAGCTTCATATATTCACTTTGATCAATGTAAATGAGAAAGGTATGACATCTGTGAATTCCCTTGTATTTGTTTATGTTTAACCAGTGAGAATAAATCACTATTTATTTATCTTCTAAATTTGTGGGGGCATTGGTTTTCTCATGTTCCATTTTCTGTTGTCCTCTGAAAATTGCACACAGCAGGTCCCCAAAACCCATTTCCCTATTGTCTTACTTTCAAGAAACATGGATTCGATAACTAGAGCTAGACAGAAAGCATTGTCACTGCTCCAAGCATACACAATCAGGTCTCTGTTCTTGAAAAGTAAACAGTGGACATGAGTCTGTACTTCTACAAAGAATGGAAAGCACATACTTTTGTCCTATTCTTAATAACAGGAAAAGGCAATGTTTTGTACTTCCAAGCATACACAAAGAAACTAGATTCCAGTTGGTTGGCTAGAAAAGGTTTTGTCCTTCCATCCATATAAACAGAGCTTAGATCTCAATAATTTGATCAGGAAAATGAATTTTGCAAAACTGAAGCATGTATGAAGCAAAGAAAATTCATTCAAATCTCAACACTTGCAAAAATGCACAAACATGAGTAATGCCAGGTGTTTACAAAATGCAGAAACATGAGTAACCTCAGATCTTTGCAAACTGCCTCAAAAAAACATAAGCACACTCAACCTGCTGACATGATATGCACAACTCTCTGAGTTTGCGAGGGCATGGGTTCTCTCATGCCCCATCCCCTGCTCTTGCCCTAAAATTGAGTACAGCAGGTCCCCCAAACTCATCCCTCTACTCTCTTAGCTTGAAGGAACATGAATTTGATAACTGAAGCTACACAACAAGAATTGTCAATGGCCCAAGCATACACAGGCAGCTTTCTGTTTTAGAAAATCAAACAAAGGAAATGAAGTTGTACTTCCAAAAAGAATGCAAAGCACACAGTTTTCGCAAACTGTGTCAAAACAACATAAGCACATTCAACCTGTTGACATGGTATGCATAACTCTCCAAATTTTCGGAGCAATGGCTTCTCTCATGTCCCATTTTCTGTTTTCGCCCTAAAATTGAGCACAGCAGATCGCCAAAGCTCATTCCTCTACTCTCTCACCTTGAAGAAACATGGATTTGGTAACTAAACCTAGACAGCAAGCATTGTCGTCGACTCAAGCATAGACAACTAGCTTTTTGTTTTAGAAAATTGAATAAAGCAGATGAACCTGTACTCCCAAGAAGAATCAAAAGCACTCAGTTTTCAATGAAAGAAAAAGACAATGTTTTGTACCTCCAAACATATACACAGAAGCTAGATTCCAGTTATTTGATCGGAGAAAGTTTTGTCCTTTCAGCCATTAACACAGAATTAAGATTTCAATAATTTGATCATAAGAATATATCTTGTAAAACTGAACCATGTATGAATCAAACAGAATCCGTTCAAATTTCAACATTTGCAAAAATGCAGAAGCATGAGTAACCTCAGGTCTTTACAAAATGCAGAAACATGAGTAGTCTGAGGGTTTTGCAGGCGGGGGCATTAATTGACATCTGGGTTTATCATTACGCGGTGCAAGCAATAGTTGACATTAGGGTTAGAGAAAATGTTGTTTTTTTTAATTAGTGACGGGCTGTTTTGTTATCTGTTGAATGGCGCCGTCCGCGGTGACGCGAGCTTCGGGCGCTGTGGCCCAGGAGGCGGCGGCGGGATGGTGTCACGGCGTGTGGTTTCCGGAGGCTGTAACCGACGCGGTTTTCGTTGTTCGAGGTGGTTTTGGCGCGGTTTTTTACAGGTGTTTAATGCGGGGGTTTGGTCCAGTCAACCTATCCATATGCTATGCATAACTCTATGCAAGCACCAAAATTTACATTTCACAAAGAATATCTTGCAAATATCCAAGAAACACAGAGAGTCTCAGAAATCTGATGAGTCCAACGAAATCAGAATCTGAAACTCAAAATTGTATTTTCATTCCAAGGGAAACGGATCTGGATGATCCAGATAACCAAGCACTGGCAGACTAACTCACCAAAGAGTATTGGCATTGTCGATGCAATATGGAACCCAACTCACCAAAGGGGAACTTTTTGTTTTGCTTTTATTATTATTTTTTATAATGGATTTTTTTAATGGAATTCACAATTTTTTCGGGTTTGTCAATTTTGAGTTCTAATCATATCCCAGACTCGAGTGTCACATTTGCCATTTTGGAAAGCCTTAACTTCAGACCACTCAGAATGACACAGTTGCGGAGATCTGACTTTCACGACTAAAGAGAGCTTGCCCTAAATCTTACAATCACTGTAGAGCTATGTGCCAGAACTATAGCGACCACCAGATCTACATGATTAGTTACCAACTCGTAGACAAGTGTAAGGCCAATCTTAGCCACCGAACCAATACTATAAAGTATCAATATCGTCTAATGTCAATTAAAAATGAAGGCTAAAGCAGAAAACAAGTGTAACATAAAAACATTGTCACGATGCCCATCTATACATAACTCAATAGATACATCAATAGAGAGTGAAAAGAGGGCAGCAATAAAACACAAAATAACTGCAAATTTGATCAATTCGATTGAAGCCCTATAGCTCCAAATTACATGATTACAATATCATGGTATGGTTTAGGTACAGAACCGGAAGATCAATTATGTTCCACAAAGAAGCAGATCGCATCTTCCTTTATCAGAACAAATCAGATCTAACTCCCAAACTATTCTAATTAACTGATTTACACTATATTTGGAAAAGTTGTCTTGTACATGGCCGAGAGAGACCACAAAAAAACTGGGTCATGCTGCAAGTCGACTACACTCGAACCCTATTAATTAAAATTTTAATTCTTAAAATAAAGAGACAATGCTGCTGCATGAAGGAATGACACCCATAATCATCCATAGACAAACATCAAGAGACATAATAACACATACCCCTAGCATCTATCAACAACACTTTAACATGAAGCAAAGTTCTAGCATCGAGAATCTGAAGACACAAACCAGGTCCATGAACCTGTAACCGCCACTGAAAGTGTGACAAAATCAGATGCATGCATGCATACGAAAATGGAGGAGGACAGAGTGCGGGGAGGAGCGGGGGAGGGGCAAGCTATAAAGAAAGCCTTTTACAGATTTGTGACGGATGGCAGAACAAATTCAGATGCTTTGATGACCGGTAATGGAAATAGCAGCAACACTTTGGGCATAAGACATAAATCAGCCACATAAATCTGTAATCCTTACTGAAAATGTGACAGAAATCACACGCAGACACCCATGTGAAAATGAGGCGGTGACAAAGCGTAAACGAACAAAGCTCTCTACAGGTTTGTGGCAACTGACCAAACAAATTCACATGCTAAACTATTCTAGAACCCTATTGATTAAAATTTTAGTTCTTAAAATAAATAGACAGTGCTTCTGCATGAAGAGCTGACATCCATAATCATCCATAGACAAACACCAAGAGATATAATCCGGAATCTGAAACTCAAAATTGTATCTTCATTGCAAGGAAAACGAATCTAGATGATCCAGATATCCAAGCAATGGCAGCCCAACTCACCACAGAGTATTCAGATTGTCTATGGAATATGGAAACCAACTCACCAAAGGTGAACTTTTTGTTTTTGTTTTTATTATTATTTTTTAAAATGGAATTGACAATTTTTGCATTTTGTCACTTTTGAATTTTAATCATATCCCAGAGTCGAGTGTCACATTTGCCATTTCAAAAGGCCTTAACCTGAGACCACCCAGAATGACACAGTTCCGGAGACCCGAGTCTCACGACTAAAGAGAGCTTGCCCCAAATGTTGCAATCACTGTAGATCCACGTCCCAGAACTATGCAGACCATCAGACCTACATGACTAGTTAACAACTTGTAGACAGGTACAAGCCCAATCCTACCCACTGAACCGATACTATAAACCATCAATGTCGTTCAGTGGTGATAAAAAATGAGGGCTAAAACAACAAACAAGGGCAAGATAAAAATATTGTCACCATGCTCATCCATACATAACTCAATAGATACATCAATAGAGAATGGAGAGAGAAGAACAATAAAACAGGAAATAAGTACAAAGTAACAAATTTGATCAATTCGATTCAAGCCTTACTGCTCCAAATTGCATGATTACAATGCCATACTGTGATTTAAATACAGAACCGGAAGATCAATTATGTTGCACAAAGGAGGCGATCGCATCCTGCCTTATCAGAAAAAATCAGATACAATTCCTAAACTGTTCTAATTGCCTGGCTTACACTATATTTGGAAAAGTTGTCTTCTACATGGCTGAGAGAGATCACAAAAAACTGCCTCCTCCTCCAACTACATTACTCTAGAACCCTATCAATTAAAATTTTAATTCTTAAAATAAAGAGACAACGCCACTGCATGAACCAGTGACATCCATAACCATCCATAAACAAACACCAAGAGACATAACAGCACATACTACTAGCATCCATCAACCACACCTCAACATGAAGCAAAGTTCAAGCATCAAGAAGCATCAAGAATCCCAAGGCACAAATCAGGTTCACCAACCTGTAACCGCAACTGAAAGTGCAACAAAAATCACATGGAGGCATCCATGTGAAAATGGAGGGGGGCACGGTTGCAGGCTTGTGACACATGACAGGAAAAATATACATGATTTGATCGTTGGTAATGAAAGTAGCATTAGCATTTTGGGCACAAGGCATAAACCAGCTACATCAACCTGCAATCCTCACTGAAAGCATGACAAACATCACGTGCAGACACCCATCTCAAAACAAGGGGCCAACAAAGTCTAAACGAACAAAACCTTCCACAGGTTTGTGACAGGTGACAAAACAGATTCACATGCTTCGAAGACTAGTAGCAAAATCAGCACGAAACAACTTGGCCATGTCAATTTTCAACCTCTTTCCTTACAAACAAAATGCAAAATGCTGCTTGAACTACTAGATGCACAACTAAGCAAGCAGTTGTCATCCCAGCTGCCAAGAATAGTAGAACTTTGTGTAGCGGATCAAGGACTCAGATTCCAATGCCCACAAGACCAGGCCAATGCCACTTCGTTTGACAACGCCATGGACAAAAAGATAAACAGACCTAAGCAAACGACACGAACATATACCTTTATCATATGCCCATTCAAGGGGGAAAAACATGGCAATTATTCGAACCCATGAACGCCATCAACAACCAGAACACAACAAACGCCCTAAACCCTGCATTCTAAAATGAAACCAAATTCGTTAATTCTCCCAGCAAAAACCCTAAACCCTGTCTTTTCCTTTGACTCAAAAATTCATGTCCTGCTTCCAAAATCAACCTCCTATTCGAATTTCAAAGCTTTAGTTAATATGTTCACTTCGTCTGACAACACCACGAAGGAAAAAATAAACAGGCCCTAGCAAACAACACCAACAAATACCCTTGTCACATGCTCATTCAACGCAAAAAACAGAACCACACCTCAACATGAAGCAAAGTTCAAGCATCAAGAAGCATCAAGAATCCCAAGGCACAAATCAGGTTCACCAACCTGTAACCGCAACTGAAAGTGCGACAAAAATCACATGGAGGCATCTATGTGAAAATGGAGGGGGGCACGGTTGCAGGTTTGTGACACATGACAGGAAAAATATACATGATTTGATCGCTGCTAGTGAAAGTAGCATTAGCATTTTGGGCACAACACATAAACCAGCTACATCAACCTGCAATCCTCACTGAAAGCATGACAAACATCACATGCAGACACCCATCTCAAAACAAGGGGCCAACAAAGTCTAAACGAACAAAACCTTCCACAGGTTTGTGGCAGGTGACAAAACCTTCCAATGCCCACAAGACCAGGCCAATGCCACTTCTTTTGACAACGCCATGGACAAAAAGATAAACAGACCTAAGCAAACGACACGAACAGATACCTTTATCATATGCTCATTCAAGGGGGGAAAACACGGCAATTATTCGAACCCATGAACACCATCAACAACCAGAACACAACAAACGCCCTAAACCCTGCATTCTAAAATGAAACGAAATTCGACAATTCTCCCAGCAAAAACCCTAAACCCTGTCTTTTCCTTTGACTCAAAAATTCATGTCCTGCTACCAAAATCAACCTCCTATTCAAATTTCGCAGGTTTAGTTACTATGTTCACTTCGTCTGACAACACTATGAAGGAAAAAATAAACAGGCCCTAGCAAACAACACCAACAAACACCCTTGTCACATGCTCATTCAACGCGGAAAATAGAACAGAACAACCAGAACAGAACAGAGGATACCACACATGTTTTTCCCATGAACACCATTAACAACTAGAACAGAACATAGGATACCACACATGTTTTTCATCAAAGCAACGGTAAAGAACAGGAAGACACATTCCAAAATGAAACCAAACCTGCTAATCCTTCTAGCAAAAACCCATAAACACTGTCTTTTAGTTTCAATGAAAAACCGAACAAAAAAATGCAAATACATACCTATTCCACCGAACCAGCAATGAGACCTCAAGCAGGCAGAGAGCAACAACTGCAGATATCGTCGAAACCGAGCAACCAACACCAGCACCGAAAACGATAGAGAACTCTGAACCGACAATGCGGAAAAATTCACAAACAACCTGCCACAAAACGCCCATAAAACGAGCAAACACCCGCCATAAATCACAGCCGGGCATGCCAGAATAAATGAAAAACATAAATTCTCCATCGGAAAGTTTCGCCCACCCACAGCCAAAATATTTTCACTTACACCCGCATTTACTCCCACAGGCTCACACCGGTACCTGCAAGAGCCGAAGGACAACCCACACCGGCATCCAGAGGAGCCCAAGAACAACCCACGCACACGGACGAGAAGCCCGGAAGAAGAACTCACCGATGAAACCGGAAGAAACCCCCGCAAACGAGTGATAAAACCGGACCAAACCCCCACATTAAACACCTCTAAAAAACCGTGCCAAAACCACCTCGAACAACGAAAACCGCCTCGGTTACAGCCTTCGGAAACCACGCGCCGTGACGCCATCCCGCCGCCGCCTCCTGGGCCACAGCGCCCGAGGCTCGTGTCACCACGGACGACGCCAATCAACAACGAACAAAACAGCCCGGCGCTATTTAAAAAAAACATTATTTTCTCCAACCCTAATGTCAACTATTGCCTCCACCGCGTATTGATAAACCCAGACGTCAACTAATGCCCCCGACTGATTCATATATGTCGGGGACATAATAATAATAATGCAATGTGGATTATAATAATATTATTGACATTTTACATGTAAATAAATTCTCAATTAAATTACATTATTAAATTCATGAGAAAAGTACTAAATATAAAAAGTCAACATAAAATTTAAAAAAAGCTCTTAAAAATGTTTTTTATTATTTAATTTCATTTGCAAGTTCAAGACAAATAAATGTTAAAGGACAATACATTTTTGGGAATTTACAATGAATCTTAGTCACATCAATGTAGTCTTATTTTATTAATTTTATTTCTAGTGAATTTTGAAAAGTAACTCAACCATGGTTATTTATATTGTACATAGAAAATAGTGTGGGAGGTGACTTGTCATATATACCTACCCCATAAAACCCCCAATTCATAATATTTTAATATATCTCATATTTTTGTAGTACATCTCTTAGGAGGCCCTTTTTTGACCTCAAAATCTCTCTAATGGTTATTTTTAGCAGATTCGATCCATCTTTTTAGGATCTCAAAAGCTTTGTAATGGCTATAAAGCCTAGAACTGATGTAGGACAAGGTTTCTATTTTGGAGAGACTTTTCTTAACTTGTATTATCAGAATTCTCATTACATATCATTTATACAAGCTTCTTTTTCCATATGTGTGTTCAGTTTTCCTTCTTATATCTTTTCCTGTTTGCATTGGAATGTCTATTTTGTGAGTTTCCATTTGTCTATGCCAGATAACTGTAATCCTATCTTCATCTTGAGAATTGGATATTCAGTGCCTTTTGCTCATTTTGATTAGCCATTTATATATGTATGATGTATGTATGAGTTTGCTAGAACGATAAGGATTCTTCTGTCTATCTTTTACCAACTTCCTGAACATCAGTGGCTAAAAGCCTTGTCTACTTAAATGTGTCCATGTATGTTTTGAGTATGTGAGTTTCGATCTCAGTCATCCAACTTGATCCAAATATACCCCATCCTTCAAGATAATTCTAAGTTACCAGGCTCTTCCGAGTGCAACCTAGGAAGACTCCCGGAGTGATAACAGATACAATAATGAATGTTGGGCTAGCTCGTAGGCTACTTCGCAATTATTCGGATGGCATGTCCATGCCAGTACGCCGACTGGTTTTATCAATTAATTAAGGAATGTTTGGCCAGCACACCAGCTGCTCCACAACATCAAGTAGTTAATGCTCCCACCAACTATTCTCTGAATTTACCGAGCATCAGTTGCTCTCTAGATTACCAAGAATTTTAGTGCGCGTAACCAGTTACTCTCTGGATTACCAAGAATTTTATAGCGCCCGATCAGTTACTCTCTGGTTTTACCAAGCATTTATTGTTCTTTCAGGATCCTTGCTTTCCTGCAATGACCAAGGTTTCCAACAAAGAAACAATAGTGTATCAGCTTAGCTGTTAGAAGACTTATACCTGAAATCTTCATTACTCCAAACAAGAAATAAATGAAAATGAATACTTATCTGTACTGTGCATTTTTATTTCTGGTCCATAGGGTCTTGCTTTGCTTTGCAAGCCTTGGGATCGCCTATGGACTCGGTTTTTTGTCCAGCACTCATGTCTCTCCACAACATCAAGTAGTTAATGCTCAACCAATAAACCTTCACGCCAACTGGATTTACCAAGCATTTGTGGTGTCCAACTAGTCCCATACCTGGTTGGCCCTCTCCATTGTCGAGCCAGCACATTCGTCTAGGTCATCGACCAATGGAAGGAAATTGCGCCACTGACCATTATAGGTCAAGGCTCTACCACTTTTCCTTAGGCTTGCATCATCCTTTCACACGTGTCACAACCCTCCATGCGCATAACAATTCTTCATCCACACAAGGATGGCACTCCTTCTCTCGGGAAAACCAACGGTTCCCTTTAGGAACTCTATAGGTGGATTTCTTGACTGCAGGCTATCATGACCCCATGATACCCAATCACACTACACAAAGGTTACCACTACTCATACAGTCCTCTTGAGTACCCTTTCTTCACTTTTCCTCTTAACGTGCAACACCAAATTGCATCTGTGTAAGTTGATAACACAAGAAGGATAAGCAGACGCATCAGTTTCGCTGCTCTAAAATTGTAACCATATTTCATAACATTCACTATAAAGTATTGAAACACAAGGAATGCATCCATTCCCTTAGGTTGTAGTCAATATTGACAACCCTATCATAACCCAGCACCAGAAAGATGTGCACTCCCTTTCGGATGTGAGACATGTAGGCCCTAATCATACTCAAGCAGTTTAGAATAATAATGAAATAATAAAACATGCTCTACATATTAAATGTAATGACTAGACATGTATGTTCTGAGTTAGGGTTACAAAATACTTATCCATTTCCAGATGTATCTTTCCTTCATTTGCAAAGAATGGGGGCTCCCTTCTCTGAGTCAACAGTACTTCGGTTTTCCACCCCAATATTTTCATGGTCCATAACTCACACATGTATTCTTGGCATAATTTTACCATCTCACTCACATGTAGTGCAGCTGAGGCATTATCAAATTTTACAATGGCGTTTCACCCGAAACCCATTTCCAAAGCATGGGATCCTTCCCATCTAGTTTGGATTCTGCAGGCCATCACACATGGTCTTTCTGCAATGTGTCATCCTGGCACACTTATCAAATAGCCAAACAGTCAGCAACATTTAACAATAAAATTCAAATCTGATTGTTCCATAACCAATCAATGTCATTAATAATTAAATTCAATATGAATTTGCAACTCTGTCTACTATAGAAATTGATTTTCTTAGCAATGAGGCTATCCTCATATTGTTTGGATCTCGTAAGTGGTATCACTCTGTCCATTATGGTTTCACCCTTGCTACCATACATGAACATCCACCTACAACATGTCCTCCTGATACAATTTTTATATAATCCAAACAGTGATTAGAAATTATAAGTAAATTCTCAAATCTAAAATCTACAAAACTGTTTTCCTACAGAAATTATATTTGCAACTGTTACAACGTAATCTTCCACCTTGTGAGCATCAGCATTCTTTGGCTTGTAAAATCCATTTCACTGACTCAGATCCACTTATATCCTTTAGAGATACTATTTTTCCCTATTTTTATTCCTACCCGCTTGTTGCATCACTATAGAAAGCGTACCCGCGAGTTGCATCACTATAGCCTGTGGGTATCAAGTAAAATGGTAAAAATTAGTAGTTTATTACTTTTTACTCCCAAAAAGCGGTCATTGGGTGACCTTGGCTCTCCATCTTCCCAAGAAACGTCTCAATGTGTCCTTTCACTTACCTTTGAGAGGACTATATATTGAGTACATATGGCTTATGGAAGGGAGGAGAAAGAAGAGCAAGAGAACTCTAGTGGATTTTTTCCCTATCTTGAGTCTACACTCATTGATCCTTGTAGTTGTGAACCCTTTATGTTCACCTTCCAAACTCCTATCTAGTTTGATTTTTCCATTCATGGAGGATTGAAGTGGTGGAGGCACAAGTGGATTGATCCAGATCTTGGTTCAGATTGGTTGTCGACAAGAGGTCGTATCACTTTGTACTTCTTCTTGTTTATTAATAGAAATACTCATATTCTCATCCATTAATGTTGTAAATGTTGTTTATCTTACATTGGGTTGCATTTACTTGTTATATCATGGGCCATTGCTATTGATGATGTTAATGCCACTTATATGTTATATGTACTTGTTGTATATTGGCTGTCAACTAATTTGCAGATTCAAGTGCATGGATTGAAAAGCTCCAACAGGGATCTACATCAAACGTTTGGATCGAGGTTGGTTATCTTCTTCCTTTTCTTAGCATTGTCATTTATATAGCATAGTTCTGAGAATTGAGTTGATTTCTAGTAGTCATCTGTCTGTTGTGGTCTACCCTAAGCCATAGTGAGTTTTCTCCAACACAGCAACCATGAGATTATCCTCATAAACTTAAATCAGACAATTTTCATATTTGTTTCATGCATAAGTTACAACCATGAGAACCTTCTCATAACCGTTGGCTTCTGCACATGGTAGATCTCAGTCTTTACTATGGACTTATCTTCATTGCCATACGTAAGACTTTTCCACCTAAAAATTGAAACTTCAATCAGCCAAACACGTTGTGAGTATCTATGCATATGATCCTTTCATTGCCACAACAGTCACTGAAGTGATCTCAGAATTATAACACTCAATAATTCAAACACCTTCAGCTATTAACATTTGAAATGCAATGAAATATATACATTTCTATATATGCATCATTATCACAATAAAATTGCAAGACACGGACACACTATCCATGCAATTTTAAATAAACTGTAAATACTCGTTACTTCACATTCCATGCAACTTTGTCCTTCCAACAGAGTGCTCTAGTAGCCCATCACATGTCTACCTTCTTCATGCAATCATTCTCCTACATTCATAGCAGCTCATGAAATGGTCTCGGTATTAACAATAGTTCACCATTTCATCTATCATCTAATTGCATTGAAACGTATATATATATATATATATATCACAATCATGCATTCACATAATGCATCTCAACTTGTGTACCCGCACATATGCATGCACATTCACCACATGTACATAATATTTTGATGTGCATTCACTCAATGCATAGCCCCTCAATACAACCTTGCATTAATCCATGAATACTATGCATTCCAACATATTATGGCCTAACCATGCCTACCTCATATGGCATACACTACAACAGGACCATAAGTCTTCATTTGCTTTGGTTGTTAAACTCACAACCGACATACACAAATGGCATGATATAATTTCATATGAATGCATTGAGATTTCTAAGAACTATAGGGTGCAAGGCTCCTTGCCATCACTTACCCACACCTCACCATACTCGATAGGTTAACAGTCCCATTCGGGCAATCAATACCACATGCAAACCAAATCATCATAGTTCAAACATAGTTGAAGGGATCTTACCAAATCCTCTTTCAACATTCATGCAATTAAGCACCAATAATCGTTACCTACATGGATATCATTAACATCACTTGATGTTACCTGATCAGTTGGCCTCTTACCAAGGTTACACAGTCTTTTTGCCAACCTCATGATCACATATTTGTTTCACCATCCTCTCTTCATAAGTTCGTTGGTCACGTGTCACAATGCCATCAACTTCTTTAGCCATGCTTTGATTGTATTTTGTCCTACAACCAATGCGGACACAACTAATTATTAGCAACCACCATAATTATCTCAAGTGGCTCATTGCATATGTAAAACCTCACTATTTTACCAATATACAATATCCTATTCATACACAAACATTTTCACATGCACTGTGCAATGTTTATTAATGTGTTATCTGGTGCATATCCATTTCATCTATGTAATCTCTTGCATTTTCAACATTCTTGTGCCATAGTTTATATGCATGACAATTTCATAATTATAGATACGATAGAAAAACAGGGGTTAAGGAATTCTCCCTTTCCAATCCCTCATCGTAGCATGGAATCCCTCTTCCATATCCTATTTGGTCTGATTTTCTTCCAGTCATGCAATTATAGAAATTGCCCATATTGACAACAATGTTTTTTTGTCAAAACAACCATTGGCACTCTTCTACACCAAATATATACGATATAAGTGGACCTCATTCAAATTCTGGTCATGCATCCCTGTTCTCCTCTAGATAAGCTTTCCGACGCCTATCCCCATGCTACATTCCGATCCAGGACATGGAATTTACATTCTTTCAAAAATGCGAATTTTGCCCAAATTTCTGCACTTTTACACAACTGCAATTTATTCTGAAAGGCCAACTTCCACTGCTTGTAGAAGTAAATTTAGGAAGAATCATGAAAACTTATCTACTGGGAGAAGGTATTACATATAACAAGAAACACTCAGCAACCTTCAGATTCCTGTTCCGATGCACCAGTCAACTTCTATAAAATTTGGGGTTTGGCTATTTTTAACTTTTCACTTTTCCCCAAAATCTTGAAATTGTGGCCAAAATGGCTATCTCCCAACCTATGCATTTCTGGAAAATCTTCGTCTAACAGAAACTGTCTATTTTAATGAGAAGATGAAATGTCTAGTTCAGTAAAAAAAATTATTCCATCATCTAGGGTCACTTTTACTGTCCACAAGCTTTTCAAAATCCTGAAAAAGTGGCACAGAACAGTGCTTTTTGGCCTTCTGGTTCACCCTGACTCCACATCCTTTGGAGTTCGGCTCCAAGATTCCAAATTTAACACTGTTCCTGCTCCATGGCCGCACCATATCAATTTCCTCTCAATCTGACCTTCCATCAAGCCACGAGACACCGTCTTACAAAAGTCATTATTCTCCATTTTCTGTCAAATTGGAGCATAATGAGTTCGGGACCTTCTTTGATTCTTTCATGGCCTTCGTTAATGGTCTTTGAGCCTCATAGGAATCATCCCATTCTGCGACCGTCACTGGTCTTAACCTTAACTCTGCCGACCTTTGTCGCTAGATTTACATCTAAACTTGTCGTTGCAGCGCTGATTTTAACCATAACTTCTGCGACTGTTTTGCCAGTGTCGCCTCCGACCGTCGCTGGTTTTAACCCTAACTTCTGCGACCGTTGCGCCAGTGTTGCTGCTGATCGTCGTTGGTTTTAACCCTAACTTCTACGACCATTTCGTCAGTGCCACCGCCGACCGTCGCTAGTTTTAACCCTAACTTCTATGACCATTGCAGCGATTCTGGCCTTATCTTCACCGCCCGCAAGCCTCCGTCGCTGCGACCGCGTCGCAAATTTTTTACTTAATTTTCGCCGACCGTCACAGATTTTAAGCCTAAAATCGCCGACCGCGTCACAGATTTTAAGGCTAAAATTGCTGACCGTCTCGCAAATTTCAAGGCTAAAATTGCCGACCACGTCGCAAATTTTAAGGCTAAAATTGCCACCGTGTTGTAACTTTTAAGGCTAAAATTGTTGCGTCGCAAATTTTAAGCCTAAAGTTGTCGCCGCGTTGCAAATTTTAAGCCTAAAGTTGCCACCGCATCGCAACTTTTAAGCTTAAAATCGCCGCCTATTTTGGTGTTTTCTGGCTTATCTTTTGCTGACAAAGTCTTTGGCAGAAACTCATAAAACACTTAGAAAATTTTCAATTTTTTTCAAAAATAGTTAGAAAAATTTTCTGAAATATTTCCTTCTTTTCTGATGTTTAGTGTTGGACATGAGACATACGTACCTCTACAACTGTGACAAGTAGCCCATGAAGGCCCAATGCTGCAACCAACACCTCTGATACCATTCTATAATGTACCCTCTCATGGTCCCAATGCAAGGAAGGGAACATGATGCCAATATATGGGGCTTTTCATAAAGCTCAACTCATTTATTAGATTCATACACATAAATTCAAAATCGTACAAATGCAAATCAAGCAAATAATGCACAGCGGAATTTAAACTCAACCACACACATATCATATGCATACAGCATATCAAAACAATCATCAATTTAAACATTTCAGAAGTAAATACATAGATAGAAGAACACTTATCTTCGTTGTGAAATTGTCCCAAACAACTAGCTATGTCGCTGCAACGTTCCCTCCAACCATAGGCCAGTTGTGTTCATCAATTCTCTCAACAAAACTGCCACCCCCCGAGCTGGGCATGATTCTTACAAGGAAAGGGGACATTCAAGCTCATGCACAGCCAAAGCAATAGATACCCATAACCTATACCCCAGCATACTCCTATACACAGCAAACTCAGAAACTAGGCATGGATACACAATTCCAACAATGCGATTTACAAACAGGATGACCATGGGTTTTCCCTTGGGCACACCAAAATGGACTATAGAAAGGGGGATTCAACCACAGGGAGCAAACCCAATTTCTCCCACAGGCTATGAGCATTTCAAATTTCCAAAACGACCTCATTGAAACCCCAAATCGAGATCCCTGTTCTTCCAGTAGCTCTGCAACACAAAAACGCCCTCTTCCCCATTGAAAACAAGGAAAACACAGGAAAAACATGGAGGAAAAACTCCCAAACAGCTCCAAAAATGTGGGAGAGCAAAACTGCCTCATGGGTAATGGCTTGGGGAGGCTCTTTTCTTGCCAAGGAAACCAAACACGTTTTTCCATGAAGGGTGGCTTGCCCATACGCGAATTTGGACAGCCATGCCTCTCCATTACCAAGGCATTAACTACCTCAACCAACTCTTGGGAGAAATGAATGCCTGGGTACAAAATTCAACATGGGTAGTTGAGGGCTTGATTGGTTCTCTCATTGACACTTGGCTTGACTTGATTGGCTCCAAGGGTTTGAATATTTCCCTCCCAATTCCTTGTAAAATCATGCCCCCATCTCTTGTTGCATTTCATATCTAGTTGTGGGTATTTTTATTAAAATGCATATTTACATGGTATTCGAAATTCCAATGTACTTGGCTAGCACATAAACCATATGCATCAATAAATCGATGGCGGGGCCTTGGCCTTGAGCTCCTCACCATGATTTTATAACAATATTAGATCATTTACATTTTAATATAATGGGGTCAAAATGGGGATGTTACAATGCCTCTAAGGAGATTTGTGGATGGAGAGGCATTTCTTTTTTTTGTGTAGGCTTCCCCATTCGTTGGCAGTCATCACAGTGTGAAACATATTCATAAGAATCCTTGTGGAGTGTTGGCCAATAATACCCTGTTTGCAAAATTTTATAGGTTGTCCTCTTTGTAGCATAGTGTCCTCCACATGGTTCATTGTGAGTGGCATGCATTCTGTCATGCACTTCAGCTTCTCTAATGCATCTTCTGAGTATTTGATCTGGTCCTTTTTTGAAGAGCATTCCCTCTATCCATGTGTAAGTGGCACTTTGTCTTATGACCTTATTCTTCTCTTTGTAGCTGTAATGTGATGGAAATATCCTAGTCACTAAATATTTTGCTATGTCAGCAAACCATGGGATCCTTGTGGAGATTGAAAAAAGATGCTCATTAGGAAAATTGTCATTTACCACTTCATTATCTTGTCCATGGGTGCGCCTAGACAGAAAATCAGCCACTACATTGTGTTTGCCTGGCTTATCCAAAATTGTGATGTCATACTCTTGTAGGAGGAGTAGCCATCTAATGATTCTTGCACTCATGTTAGGTTTGTTCATGATATACCTTATTGTTGAATGGTCTGTATGGACAAAAACTTGTTACCCATTTATGTAGTTCTTGAATTTGTTAATGGCATGTATGACAACCAAAAACTCCTTCTTTGTGACAGTATAATTTAATTATGCTCCTGCCAAATTCTTACTGATATAATATATAGCATAGGGCTTCTTCTCTCTTTCTTGTCCAAGGATAGATCCAATTGCCTTATCTGATGCATCTAAGTGGATGTGGAATGGAAGTGCCCAATCTGGTTCTTGGAGTACTGGAGTTGTAATTGTTTTCTCTTTTAGTTTGTCAAATGATAGCATACAATGTTTTGACCATATGAATTATGTGTCTTTTGTGAGTAAAGCAAACATTGGTGCAGCAATTTTTCTATAACTCTCAATGAATCTTCTATAGTATCTTGTTTGTCCAAGGAAACTTCTTACATCTCTCTGTTTCATAGGTGGAGGTAGTGTTTTGATGACTGTAACTTTCACCTGGTCAACTTCTATTCCTCTCTGTGAAATATGGTGGCTAGGCACGATGCCTTCTTCCATGAGCATTTTGCATTTATCGTTGTTGAGGCATAAGCTGATCTCAATACATTTTTTCAAAACCAGTTCTAGATGTTTTACTGCTGGGTCGAAATTATGTCCGTAGGGTGTGAAGTCATCCATGTAGACCTCCATTTGTTCATTAATAAAATCATAGAAGATACTTAGGATTTCCCCCTGAAACGTTGATGGGGCATTACAGAGCCCGAAGGGGAGCACTCTGTATGCATAAGTGCCCCATGGGCATGTGAATGTTGTTTTGTCCTGATCAGCTAGGTGAATAGGATTTGGTTGTACCCACTGAAGCCATCCAAAAATGAGAAATATTTGTTCCCAGCTAATGTGTCTAGTACTTGATCGATAAATGGGAGAGGAAAGTGATCTTTCTTGGTTGCTTTATTGAGCTCTCTGTAGTCCACACAAATCCTCCACTTTACTCCTTTTTTAGGAACTATTACTAGTGGTGATACCCACTCACTATATGAGATTGGGTATATGAACCTTGCATCTAACAACTGTTGTAATTCCATCTTGACTATGTCCTTTAATGTTGGGTTCATTCTTCTTTGTGGTTGCCTGATAGGAACAGCACCTTCCTTTATATAGATATAGTGTTTACATATGTCTAGGTGGATACCCTTCATGTCAGTATATGTCCATGCAAAGGCTTTGTTGTTGTCTGACAGTACCGTTAGTAATTGTTGTTCTTGTCCTGGCTCTAGATTGGAGTTAATATTAACTGTCCTGCCAAGCATTATCTCAACTGTTTTTATCTGAATTGGATGATGTTCAAGTGTGAGTATCTATGCCCACATTTTGTTAGGATCGTGGTTTAATGTCTCCTCTCCTTATTGCTGACCTATGCCAATAAAATCTTCAAACATATTCTGATTAGAAGAAGCATTTTGCATAAACCTATCTAAATGACTATCTTCGTCAATGGCCTTTAGTGATAGGGCAGCTTCAATTGTAAGGGCAGGTCGTATGTTTTGTTTAGATGTGTCATCATAATCGTTTCTCCAGTTCTGATATTCCAAGAATGAAGACTTCCTAGATGGGGGATAAATCGTGATTTTCTTCCTAGCTTGGCCACTAGTGATTGTCACATTGCCTGATCTGCACCCTATGTAAGCATCTAAAGTTGCCATCCAGCGTCTCCCTAGTATTAGTGGGTATCCACTAAGTTTACTTTTTACTTCGATGACTATAAAGTCAGCTGGGTATTCCCATGACTCTATGTTGATGATTATGTCTTCGAGCATCCCTTAAGGTCTTATTGTAGATGTGTCTAGTAGTTGTAGGACAATAGTTGTGGGTCTAACCATTGATTGGAGTCCTAGGTGTGTCATAGTATCCTTGGTCATCACATTGATAGCGGCTCCTAAATCAATTAGGCTTATGTCTATCTGTCTATTATTGATTGTCACGTTGACTACAGGGCTTCCTGGATCAAGGTATTTGGGGTTAATAATGATACCCAGCATTAGATATGCTAACTGACCCACTACATTTATCATTGGGGGTCACGTTTTATTCTACCGGGTCTTTTCAAACAATTTTCTTTAATGAATTTGTTGCAGATAGGCACATCTCTGATGGCTTGCAAAATTGGAATTTGAATATTCAAGTGTTTCAATTCGTTCGAAATTGCATTTTCCTCTTCTTCTTTTGTTGTACTTCGTACAAGTTTTTCAGGGAATGGAGGGTTTCTATTTCGTGTGAGTGGTCGAATTTCTTCCTCCTGAGGGTTTGGTTCATCTGGATGTTGAATATGAGGTTGTGTTGTTTTTTCTTGAGACTCATCTTCTTGGTTATTCTGTGTGTTTGTGTTTTGCAATGTTTTCCCAAATCTTAGATTAATTTCATTTATCTCCAGCATATCCACAACATACGTTGGAAACTGTACGATTTCAATATTGTAGGCTTGTTGCTGTGGTGGCATGTTGTTGTTAGGGTTTGGAATTGGCTGGGAAAGAATTGATGGAGGTCTAAGGGGTGGTTTATTTGGTGGTGGCGGCATGATGAGTGGTTGTTGCTGCTATAATGGAGCTCTCCAATTCGATGAATAAGGGTATGGATTGCCATAATTCGTGGTTGGTTGAGCAAAAGGTGGGGGGTATGGAGAGTAAGATTGTGGGTAATACGTTTGTTGATATGGTTGGTTTTGCTGCCCCTAGTTTGGACTTGGCTAAGATGGCCATTGGGCTGGTACTGAGTTCCAATTTTGTTGGTTATTTCCCTAATTGTAGTAGGTTTGGTTGTTGGGTTGGTAAGGCCTAGGAAAATTATTCCTCCTTTGATTCACAAAACAGAGTTGTTCTATTGCACCTTCAGTTGTGGGATCTTGAATAGAAGCTTTACATGAGGGAAACAGAAGACATTTATCAGTGGAGTGATTGTCAGTGTCGAGACCACATATTTCTATGGTGTTCAGTGTGCACTACCCCTTCTCATGTTTTTTTTTTTTGCAGCGTGAACAAAATACTACCAAGGCTTGGTTGATTTTGTCATGTTTCTTCTTGATTTGAAGTGAATCAAGTTGCATGGCCAGAGATTGTAAGATATTGGTCTTCATGTTATCTAACAAGTTTCCTAAATCAGATTTTGTAAGGCTTGGTCCTGAAGATGTTGATCCCCCAGTAAATGGGTGTGAATCCCTTGTCCCACTTTTACTTTTCCTAGATCTAGAGTAGTTTTTGAAGATCTGCAGGATTTGATCATAAGTCTTTTGGAATATATCTCCATCCCCAGAAGGTTTAAGACTTCAAGATATTCTTCCTTTATGCCTCTAAAAAGGACAAGTTTTAGTGATTCAGGATCTAAGGTGCAATGACTGGCGCGTTTGTAGCTGAGTTGAAAGCTTTGGGCATAATCTTCTAATGATTCTCTTTCTCCTTGTTGCATCCTAAATATTTTGTCTCTTGTATCCTTTGCTTTGTAGTAGTCCCTATATGTTTCTAGAAATGCATGTTTCATTTGGTCCCAACTAAAAATATTGTTTCCTTCAAGGCTCATGAACCACCTAAGTGATAGATCTTTCAGTGTGGAAGGAAAAAACCTCAGCTTTTGTGCATTAGTAGTGTAATCAAAGGATTTGCAAACTACCTCAAACTCAAACAGGAATGTGTCAAGGTCTTCTGAAGTCAAACCATGGAAGTTTGGCAGATTATTAGGGTTGATATTCTTCATCCTTACATCTCCAAGAGGTATACTGGTGGGAAAGGTGAACAGTTCTCTAGGTTCTTTATCTTCTTCTACCATATTAGTGTTTGAGCTAGAGCCTGCAAAGAAGTTATCTAGGTTTGCGTCATAGCTAGAATCAGTTTCTTCCTCTGAGTTAAGGAATTCAAATTGAGAGTTATCAGCAATGTTGTTGCTCATAGGATGGGCAGGCAGGAAGCGTCCAAATCTATCTCTCTGTCGTCTAGGCATTCATGGTAAAATTTCATGTTTTTGGTTGTTTTTATATGTTTTTTTCAAAGATGTCTCCTAAAGATTAAGCACCTCCCCGGAAACAGCGCCAAAAAGTGGTGGTCTCAAGGAATGGATGCCTAATTAGGGCATCTAGACCAGGAGCCTACTTTAATTATTGACCAGGGGATGTAAAAATTTTAGAGGTGCTAACACTGTATGTGCTCTATAGGGTAGTCTTCGTCGTGTTGGGAGTGTTGGTAGATGTATTAAATGTTTTTCTAATTAAAGAAGAAAGTGAGCTAAAAAGATTGTGAATCTATGAATGACATATTCCTATGCTAAGAAGTTTAAATGTTGGAAACTATAAATCTATACAAGGAATTGAAATGTTGAAAGCTTGATAAACTTATGCTAAGAATTGAAATGTTGAAAGCTGAGATTTTAATCTAAGAATTGAATACTAAAAATTAAGTGTTGAATATTGAAAGGCTAACCTAAAAACTTTAAATACTGAAAACCAAATCCAGAACATAAATATCCAATGCTGAGAATTAACCAATCTTATCTATTCGTTTAACCACCACAAGTGATGATCATTAAATCAGGGAACTGAAAGTAATTAACCTCTATGATCTAAGTCTAATAAAAGAAATATGCATGAGCTTTCTAGATCTGAATCATTGTTTTAGAACCAATGTAAGAATACATGAAAACAAATGTCAAAGTATACATGCGCAGAACGCAGCTACAGGACTACGGAATGCGTTCTACCGAACTACAGAGTGAGCGTTGATCAACTACAGAAAATAAGTTGAATCAAAATAATCTTTTAACTGAAATAAAACCATATTATTCAATTGCCATCAAAGTATTTTCATATACGATAAGAAGTAAATCGATTCACGGCATAAATGGAAAATACCCAAAAACAAAGTAAACCTCCTGACTTACGTGTTGGAGAGGCCCTCCCCAACCCATACTCAGGAGTATGGAGTAACATCAGCCTTATTATTAAAATAGTAACTTCATGGTTCAGGAAAATCTGTAACACAAACTGTCTTCGCAGTACAAAAATTCATAAAATGATTGATTCTCCAAAATAGCAACAAGGACCTCTCACTACCCGAGAGCTCTATACATATATATATATATACTTCTAACCTAGTCTATGATCATAAATGTTGATCCTCTTAATCAGGGATTCTCTAAAACTTAGGGAGATGTGAGCGCTGAGCCCCTTTGTTATCAGCAGTCTCAAGCTTTGACTCTCGTTGATACCTCAAGACCTTCATGCCCTGTTTATGCCTGCTCATTCCAAGGTTAGCACATAGAAAAATGCTTTTAACATAAAAAGAATAATCTCTAAACATACTTATTAAATAATCAAAGTAAATACATTTTCCCACAAAACAAGTGTGTTTCCTTCATCATGTCTTGCGTTTAACTTGTGGAAAAAGGCTATAGAATACATATAATTTGGGCTTATCAATTTTCCTTTGTGTTGTATCGCAAATAATCCCAATGCTCAGGCTACTCCTAACTATAGCATCGTGGATGACTTGGCATGGCCTTATGCTGCCATGTCTACATTGGAAGTTCTTCCTAATTGTCCTGCATAGTGCAAAGCCTTACTGCCAATGTTAGGTGCAATTGATACTTTTGAATCTTGCTTGGTGCGATTTGATTTCGATCCAGTGGAGCCGTGAACTCCCTCATTAATAGAATTTCAAATCCCCATCATAGTTCAAAACTTGGTCATTCATCGGTGCATCGTCAATGAAGGTTCCTCCACCTACATCATTTCCACACGTGCTAACCTTGGAATAATCTTGGATCCCCCCAAATTTCACCATACCTTATGACACTGCACACTTATCAAGGGTTCTCAAAAGGGCATTCTCGAAAGTGGGGAGGTCGATGCCAGGAATACTTGAAATTCACAAAAAGGCCACAATTTCTAACCAATTCAGAGTTTTGGAATACCAGATCAAGAAGGATCTGGAGCACGAATCCCAACCCAACAAGAGATGGAAGTAGAGGATGAGGTGGAGGACATGGACATAGGGGATTTGTATTTAGATGCAATAGAACAAGCATGTGAAGATAAAGAAAAGGGATACATACCCCAAGAGCAGGTCTCCCTTCTTCAGGAGACGATCATTAAAGATCGATCCTTTATCCCCTTGGGAATTTCCGTCGGTCAGAATAAAGATATTAAACAAAAACATGTGGATATAGCAAAGAAACCAGGGAGGAAATCGAACCGACAACGAATTGTTGGTTGTGGAGTCCAATCTTCCTGATTCATAGATGTTGTTGTTTCAATTGTGTTTGTACCCCAATTTTATATGATATGCAAATGGATTGTACACTCACCCCAGTGGGGGCGTGTGGGGGGGAATCTCCCCCCACGGGGGTTCGAGGGCCAGCGGGCCCCCGAAGGGGTTTTGGGGGAGAAATCCCCGAAAGAAATTTTTTGGGTTGTTTTGTTGGCCAATAGATTACAGGCCCATGGTTTTAGGGTAGCCCGTGGTAATTTCCCATGGTAATTCCCCTTTAAAAGGAAGACATTATAATACGTATGTGTAATGTATTGTAGCATTGTAAATATATCTGTGATTGTGTAAGAGAGATTGAGAGAGAGTGAAGTGGAAGTTGTAGCGGATGCGCTGCAAGTTGTATCCCTTCATTTGTTGGATGGTATAATAATAAAATAACTGGCAATTTCTCTGTGGATGTAGCGCAGATTGGGTAAACCATGTTATATTGGTGTCTCTCTTGTATTGTTTTTATGTGATTTATATTTGCATCTTTTTTATTATTATTTCTCTGCGATCTTGTTTTTCTAACAATTGGTATCAGAGCCAAAGGTCTATTTGGAAGATAAACTCGCAGGAAACAAGGGTTCCTAGTTCGAGTGGGAACAATGGCAGAAGAAGGAAAGTTTAAGGTCGAGACATTTAACAGCCAAAACTACTAGTTATGGAAGATACAAATGGAGGACTATCTATACCAGAAGGATCTATTCCTACCATTGGGAGGAAAATCAAAACAATCGACAAAAATGAAGGATGAAGAATGGGAGTTTCTCGATAGAAAGGCACTCAAAACAATACGATTGTTCCTCGCTTTGCCGGTGGCTTTCAATATTTCAAAAGAAAAGAAAATGGAGGGTCTGATGAGGGCATTGGGAAAGCTGTATGAAAAACCCTCTACATCCAACAAGGTATTTTTAATGAAGCATTTATTCAATATGAAGATGTCAGAAGGTGAATCTGTTGTTGATCATTTAAATGAGTTTAATGTGATTAAAAATCAACTACGTTCTGTAAAAGTGAACTTTGATAATGAGGTTAGGGCTCTTCTAATCTTGTGTTCATTGCCAGAAATATGGAATGGCTTGATCATGGTTCTAAGTAACTTTGTCTCTGGTTCAAATACTTTGAAATTTGATTATGTTGTTGGTATTATTCTTAGTGAGGAAATGTGAAGGAAAAGCACAGGTGAGACATCAGGTAATCTGTTGACCATGGAGAGTAGGGGAAGACAAAGGGAGAGAGGAAAGAGCCCAGGTAATCGCAGCAAGTCTAAAAAGGGCATATCCAAGTCCAGACTTGGAAAGATAGAGTACTGGAACTATGGAAAGAAAGGACATCCGAATAAATAATGCATATCTCTAAACAATAAAGGAGATGGACAGCAGGAGACTACTTAGGAAGCAAATGTAGCAACTGATGTGCTACAAGATTATTTGATTCTTGCATTAGATAATACTATTGATTATTGGGTGGTAGATTCAGGGGCTTCATGTCATGCTACAACCCATAGGAAATTCTTTCATGATTATGTTCTAGGTGATGTTGGACATGTTTTATTGGGTGATGATGATCCATGTAAAATTGTTGGAATGGGTAAGGTATGGATAAAGTTAAAGAATGGTGAATGGTTGTTGAAATATGTAAGGCATATTCCTGCTATGAAAATAAATATGATCTCAATAGGGTAGTTGGGATATGGTGGTTTTTTATCTACATTTGGATAAATGTGGTGGAATATCACTAAAAGACCAATGGTGGTAGAAAAATAAGACATGATAGGTACATTGTATCTATGTCCTCATAATACTGACCGTTCCATCTCTTTAGCTTCCACAGGAAGAGATACAACATTATGGCATCATAGGCTTGGCCACATGAGTGAGAAGGGGATGCAGATTCTCCACTCAAGGAAGTTGCTTCCAGATCTGAAGCTGGTAAGTTTGGAATTCTGTGAGAATTGTGTTTATGGAAAACATAAGAGAGTAATATTTCTCAAAGTTAAGAAACAGAAGAAGAGTGAAAAGTTCGAGTTTTTGCATACATATGTTTGGGGACCGAATCAGGTACAATCTCTTGGTGGCTCTCATTATTATGTTACATTTATTGATGATGCAACTAGGAAAACTTGGTTTTATTGTATTAGACAAAAATATGATGTGTTTGCTACTTTTAAGAAATGAAAATATTTGGTTGAGAATGAGATAGGAAAAAGGTTGAAGTGTCTCAGATATGATAATGGAGGTGAATAATGCGGCAAGGAGTTTGATAGTTACTATTCATACCATGTGATTCATAGAGAGAAGATAGTCTCAGGAACACCACAAGAAAATGATGTGTCAGAAAGGATGAACAAAACAATCATGGAGCGTACAGAGTGTATGAGATTACATGCGAGGTTTCCCTTACAGTTTTGGGCAGATGTTGTAGACACTGTTGTTTACTTAATAAACATAGGGCATTCAAATGCTTTGGATGGTGGTATTCCAAAGGAGGCATGGATAGGTAAAAAGGTAAATTACTATTTTCTGAGAAATTTTGGTTGTGAATCATTTGTCCATATTGATAAAGAAAATTGAACAAAGCTTGAAGATAAATCAAAGAAATGTACCTTTATTGTCCATACAGGGTTGATGATTTTGGTTATCGCTTATGGGATTATGAAAATAACAAAATCATTAGGAGTAGAGATGTGGTATTCACTGAAAAGGTCATGTATAAATATCAGTTGCAAGGAAAGATACTGGAAAAGGAAAACACATAGTACACAGTGCTTGATGAAATAAAAGAAAATGAAATTCCAAAGGTTCCAGAAAATCAAGAACAAAAACGTGTACCTCAAACTCCTATAAGTGTTAGAAGATCTACCATGTTAAGTAGACCCCTTGAACGATTCTCTCCTTCACTATATTATTTATTGATGACTGATTCTGGTGAACCAGAATGTTATGAAGAAGCAATGAAGGTGGAAACTAGAAAGAAGTGGGAGCAAGGCATGAATGAGGAGATGGACTAAGTGTGAGGTCATTGTGGATATTCTGTAATCTCCACTCATTCCAAAAGTATGCCAATCTCATCCATGTTCCAACCAATGGTCTCATTCTTTTTGTCGTACCAATTAAAATAAATAGGGTAAGGTTTATCCTCAAAGGTAACCTGAATCAAAGGTAAGAAACCGGACTTGGGATTTGGTTCAGTTGCCTACTAGTAAAAGAGAATTGCAGAATAAATGGGTTTACAAGTTGAAGGAAGAAGATGGAGGAAAGAAGAGGTACAAGGCCATACTTGTTGTAAAGGGGTTTGCATAGAATAAAGGTATAGATTTTGATGAAATATTTTCTCCTATTGTTAAATTGACTGCAATTAGAACTATTTTAAGTCTAGTGGCGGTAGAATATTTGCATATTGAACAATTATATGTAAAAACAACCATTCTCCATGGGGATTTGGAGAAATATATTTATATGCAGCAGCCACAGGGGTATGAGGTCAAAGGGAAGGAAAATTTGGTATTCAAGTTGAAGAAGATCTTGTATGGCCTGAAGCAAGATCCAAGGAAGTGGTATTTGAAGTTTGATAGGTTTATGGCAGAATAAGGTTATAGTAGATGGAATTATGACCATTGTGTTTATTTCAAGAGTCTAGATAATGGAATATATATTATATTTTTATTGTATGTGGATGGAATGTTTGTTGCAGGGTCTGACATGCAGGATATAAATGTGCTCAAAAGGAAGTTAGCTATGTTAAGTTTTGAGCATTAATTCAACATACTCTAGGATCTTTACTAAGAGAATAACATGTACAACATATCAAGCATAACAATGCATATCAATCACACCAAGAAATCACATGAGACAATAGACACACAAAGTTTCACTGGAGAAAACCATAAAGGTGAAAAACCCCACAACTTTCTCAGAGATAGAAAGAGAAATGATACAACCCAAGTACAAGAGATAGTCTTCTCTAGCAGCTACTCCTCCTTCCTCACTTGTAGGCCACTTTTCGATGGGTGTAGAAGTGAATAATGAGATGATCAAATAGACTGCCTCCCGCACTCTATTTATACATGACTTGACCTATCTAATAACCTAGCAGGGCTAACTTGTCTAACTCAGTCTAATGACCCATGGTTATACTAATGAGGGCCGACCCCACACTTGGTGGTCTAATAACCCATCACTTGCAAGTTGCGACACTTGCGACACTTGTCAATACAAATGAAGACACTTCCGTATAGAGGAATAATAACATATCTATAGGAGTACAATATATATAGGTGAAATACATTCCGAAGTTACAATTACATCAACACTCCCTCTTAACTAGGAAGGTATTTCTCGACACAGATATGCTAGCACAAGTCTTCTTCTCTAGATCATCATCCTCGAATCATCGTCATCATCATGGCTGCTTCTATATCAATCAATCTCTGGTCTACTCCTCATAGGAAGTTTTACAGAGCCATTCCTTTTTCATACTGGATGTAGGCCCACCACCTACAGGTATTCATCATCACTAGCAATACTGTGGAATCCTCAGGACTGATTAAGTGCATCACAATGCCTCAAAAGAGTTTCCCATGACCATTTATGTGCCGAAGCACGACCAGCAAGATCTCCCAGGTCCACTTACATGTGACTGTCACAAAACCTTAAAAGAGTGTCTAGCATAGTAAGAACTCTAAAGAGCATCCGAGGCCTTTTATGTGACTAGCACAACCTGTCCGGATCTCTAGGATGTATTACATGTGACCCCCACCACAAAACCTTAAAAGAGTGTCAATCAAGAACTCTAAAGAGCATCTGAAGCCTTTTACATGACTAGCACAACCTATCCAGATCTCCAGGACTTATTACAAGTGGTCATGGCAATGCCTCGAAAGAGAATCCCGGGACTTATTACGGGCACACAGCCCAACCTATTGGATCTCCCATGTCTATTTATATGCCATAGGACAATGCCTCGAAAGAGCATCCCAGGATGGTACGAGCAATGCCAACCTGTCGGATCTCCCAGGTCTACTTATATGTCCTCCCAGTGCAATGCCTCGAAAGAGAATCCCAGGACTTATTACGAGCACATAGCCCAACCTATCGGATCTCCCAGGTCTACTTATATGCCCATCTGCACAACCTATCCACGGCCACAGAGTATCAATCTGATACTCACCATACATCATCCTGATGTACCTCATCACATGATCATCCTTATCATCATCACAACATCATCCTGATACATATCATTTGGAGCAACATCCCGAATCTCATCATCCATGATCATCCTGATCATATAGTGCATCCACCTGATGCATACCAAGTATCTACCTGATGCATATCATCATACATGATCTACCTGATCATACAATGTATCTACCTGATACATATCAACATACATGATCTACCTGATCATACAATGTATCCACTTGATACATATACAAATCCATGATCCAACTAATCATAACAAACATCCAACATGATGCATATACATATACATGATCCAACTGGTCATAACAAGCATCCAAGATGATGCATAGAGAGTAGTAACTAGAGCATCATCCTGATGCTCATCACAAAGCGCTTATATCCATATCCATGGGAAGGATCCTCCTCTCACCATGCTTGGAATGGATCCAGCAAATGTGTCTATCACTTCTTCCTTGAAGTGTCGTCAATCTGAAGAACACAAATCCTCTCTCTGAAGTACTCAAACTTCACTCTGGCTAGTGGTTTCATCAACATATCTACAACCTGCTCATCCGTCGCAACATACAAGAGCTTCACTGCTCCTCTCTGCACCATATCTCTGATATAGTGATATTTGATCTCAATGTGCTTCGACCTGTCATGGAACACTGGGTTCTCTGAAAACTTCACACAACTCTAGTTGTCACAATAGATATAGGTAGCATCCAACGGGAGATCAAATAACTCAGACAGTAGCTTCCTGAGCCATACTGCCTCACAACTAGCTGAAAAAGTTGCTACATACTCTGCTTCAGTTGTACTCAGTGCTACACAGGACTACTTCCTGCTAAACCAAGAGATCACACATGATCCCATACTGAAGCAGCACCCAGATGGTGCTCTTCCTATCCACAACACTGCCTGCCCAATCTGAATCAACATAACACTCCAGGTTAAAAATTTTATTCGCATCATACTTGATCCCATAATCAACCGTACCCTTCAGGTACCTCAGAATATGCTTTAAAGCAACCAGGTGAACACCTCTAAGATCTGTCAAGAACTGGCTCAATGTGTTCACTGCAAAGCAAATATTTGGTCTCGTATTTGTCAGGAACATCAAGGACACAATCATCTGATGATACATCGTGACATCAACCGACTCAGATGAAGCATCACACAGAAGCTTCAGGTTCGATGCCATAGGTGTGGCCATGGCCTTGCAGTCCATCATCCTGAACCTCTTCAGGATCTCTACTGCATACTTCCCTTGTCCAAGGAAGATTCCATCTGCACTTTGCCACACCTCCATGCCTAGAAAATAGTGCATCATCCCCAAGTCCTTCATCTTGAACTCAGCAGCAAGCTTCCTCTTCGTATCGGTAATAAATCTATCATCACCTGTAACAAACAGGTCATCCACATACAAAAGTAGTATCACTGGATTGCCTTCCTCAACCTTGTAGTAAAGGTTGGAATCCGCTTTACTCTTGGTAAAGCCCAAACTGGATAGAAAGTTGTCTATCTTCCCATACCAAGTCCTAGGAGCTTGATTCAAGCCATACAAGGCTTTCTTCAACCTACACACATATGAATCCCTATCATGTGTCTCAAAACTAGGTGGCTGCTCCACATACACTTCCTCCTCGACTACACCATTCAAGAAAGTTGTCTTGACATCCATCCGGTGTATCTTCCATTTCATCACTGCAGCCAGGGAAAGCACTAATCTGACGGAAGTGTACCTGGCTACACAAGCAAAATTTTCTTCATAGTCTACTCCTTCTTTCTAGGAGAAGCCACGAGCTACAAATCTTCCTTTATATTTTTCTATGCTACCATCTGCAGCATGCTTGATCTTGTAGATCCACTTGGAAGTCACCACAGACTTCCCTTCAGGTCTTGGGACTACATCCCAAACAACATTCTTCATGATCGCCTAGTATTCCTCAACCATGGAATCCTTCCATTCTTTCTTTCCCGCTGCTTCTTCATAACTGGAAGGTTCTTTGTTCATAATATCACAGAGTAAAGCAACATGGCTGGTATGTGATCTAGTCCTCTTCTTTGCTCTGTTTTCTTCTTCTGGAATGCCATACCTTTCTGCATCTTGAATGAGCTCTCTATCCCATGCAAGTTTTCTCTTGTGAGAGTTCTTCTCACGGGGTGTATCTACAGGTTCCTGCGGATCTTTCATTTCACGATCTGCATCTGGAATTTCTTCAGTCATGGTGGTGTCTTGAAATCTAGTTTCCTTTGGTTCTTCATGATCTTCAACAGGTGTCTTCCTTGATTTGATGAAGGATGAGTTTTCATCAAATGTTACATCTCTGTTGACATCAATCTTCTTGAACCCTGGAGAGTATATTCTGTAAGCCTTCGAGCTTTCACTGTAACCCACAAAGATACCCTTCTTTCCCGAAGGATCTAGCTTAGTCCTCTTTTCCTTTGGGACATGAGTATATACTAGACAACCAAATATTTTGAGATGGTTGACTTTAGGTTTCTTACTAGAGAAGACCTTTTATGGTGTCTTGTTGTCCAATATCTTGTGTGGTGTTCTATTCTTCATGTATACAGTTGTCCTAGCTGCTTCATCCCATAGATGCATAGGCAGATCCTGGTCATGCAGCATTGCCCATGTTGCTTCCATGATCGTTCGATTCTTCCTTTCTACAACTCCATTTTTTTGTGGATTGTATGGAGCAGTCAACTCCCTCTTAATCCCTGAATCACTACATAGCTTCTTGAACTCACCTGAAGTGAATTCTCCGCCATTATCGGATCTGAAAGTCTTGATCTTCCTATCGGTTTGATTTTTGATTAAGGCTCTGAATTCCTTGAACTTATCAAACACTTCATCCTTGTTATTCAAGAAGTAAACCCAAGTCTTTCTAGAGAAATCATCAATGAAAGAGACATAGTATACATACCCACTCAGAGAGTTGGATGGCATCGGACCACATACATCGGAGTGGATGATTTCGAAGATTCCTTTTGCTTTGCTTTCATCGCTTGGAAATGCCTTGTTAATGTTCTTTCCTTTTGCACATCCTTTGCAAACACCTTCATGTTTTGTCTTGATTTCAGGAAGACCCTCTACAGCTTTGCTTGCAATTGGTAGTGCCCTATAGTGCACAGGTGCAAGCCTTCTATGCCAAAGTTCACTTGGCTCCATGGATTCATGTACCATGGCATGTTTAGGTTGTCCCTTCAATTTGTACAATCCTCCCTCTTGCTCTCCAATCACTACTGCATCATCTGTAGTTTTACCCTTTGGCCACATTAGGACTTGGCCATCTACAAATGCAACCCTCATGCCTTTTACATCCAATGCAGATATGGAGAGTAAGTTCTTCTTGCGCCTAGGTACATATCAAACATCTTTCATCTTCAAAGACTTCCTAGAGTCTAGGTTGTAGGAGGCTTCACCACTTCCTTTTATAGGATATTGATAGTCATCCCCAAGTTTCACTTTATGGGGTAACTCATGTTCAAATAGATCTACAAAAGATTCTTTAAACCCAATCATGTGTTTGGAAGCCCCACTACCAATGAGCCAATCATTACATCCATGAGAGATGGTACCTGTGAGAGCAGAGATTAGAACATATTCATCTTCACTTGATGAATCATCACTTTCTGCTCTAGCCTTCTTCTTGGGAGGTTCATTATCCCCAGCAGCATGAGCATGATACCTCTTCTTGTTGAATTTCTTCTTCTTACTGGATTTGTTGTTGTTATTCTTTTTGTTCTTAGGACAATCTGTAGCAAAGTGTCCCTTCTCATCGCATGTGAAGCATCTAATATCTTTCTTATCTTTATGGTGATGGTGGTATGAAGGTCTTCTGTTATGACATGACTCCTTCTTTAACTTAACTTTCCTGGCATGTGCTGTGAGTGCTTGACCTTCATTCCCCATATTTTGTTCTCGGGCCACAAACCTAGCTTCTTCTTGAGAGCATTCCTCCCACATCCTACTGAAGGATATCAGTTTTCTTCTTGCATAGATTCCTTGGATAAAGGAATCCCATGACCTAGGTAGCTCATTCAAAGTGGTCATAACAATTTCACCATTCTCCACCACTTCATCTACAGCTTCAAGTTGTTCCTTAATCTGAGAGACCTTAGAGAAGTAGGATTGAATGGTCTCTCCATTCTGAAGCTTTACGCCTTTCAATTGGTTCCGCAGAGTCATCTTTCGATTTATGTTCTTCCCTTCAAATAGCTTGGTCAAAGAGTCAAACATCTCCTTGGGTGTCTTTAGAGATGACACATGTGGAATGATATGGTCTTTGATAGAATCAACAATGATTCTCTTTGCCTTTACCAAGTTCTTCTTATGTAGGGATTTAGCCTCTTCTTCCTCTAGGACAAGGACCTCAGAGCTTATGTAAGTATCCAATTCATTTTCTTCCAGGATTAACCCAATCCTATACTTCCAAGCTCAGAATTTATCAGCCCCTTCAAGCTTATCCTCAAGCTTGGTATGGTGAGACATCTAAAAGAGTACTTCAAATGGAAATAGAAAATATTTAGGTCTTACCACTTATTTTTCAGAAATTTGGATCTGGTGTTGGATTAGGGTTTGTCAGAGAAACCCTAAAAATTAAAAATGTGAATTTCAAACTTCTGAAAGGATAGAAAGATGCATCTTGATGAGATGATCAGCTTGGTATACTCAAAAATTGAAACTGCAAAGATTCACCCTTCATAAATGCTTTTCAATCTCCCAGATTCACTAGGGAGAACCCTGAATTAGGGTTTGAGTTTCCCGGAGCTTCACCCAACCACAAATATCGATCCAAATCTCTAAAATTCGATTTTACAAGGAGCTTCTACCTATGGTCTTAGATTTCAAAAATTCCTATTTTTGTGGAAACCATAATTTTTAGGGACAAAAATGAAAGTGCCCAAAATTGAATTCTTATTAGACAGAAAGATTCACCTTGCTAAGGAGAGTCAATCTATCATATTGTTTTTCCAAACTCTGTGGAGAGAAACCCAAAAACAAGAAGCCCTAGCTTCCGTAACTACACACTGTCTTCTTCCCAGGTTAGCTCTAATATCATGTTAATTTTTTAGCATTAAATTAACATACTCTAGGATCTTTACAAAGACAATAACATGTACATCATATCAAGCATAAAAATGCATATCAATCACACCAAGCAATCACATGAGACAATAGACACATAGAGTTTCACTGGGGAAAACCATAAAGGTGAAAAACCCCACAACTTCCTCAAGGATAGAAAGAGCAATGATACAACCCAAGTACAAGAGATAGTCTTCTCTAGCAGCTACTCCTCCTTCCTCACTTGTGCGCCACTTTCTGATGGGTGTAGAAGTGAATAATGAGATGATCAAATAGAGTGCCTCCCGCACTCTATTTTTATATGACCTGACCTACCTAATAACCTAGCAGGGCTGACTTGTCTAACTCATTCTAATAACCCATGGTTATACTAATCAGGGCCGACCCCACACTTAGTGGTCTAATAACCCATCGCTTGTAAGTTACGACACTTGTCAATAAAAATGACGACACTTCCGTATAGAGGAATAATAACATCTCTATAGGAGTACAATATACATAGGTGAAATACATTCCGAAGTTATAGTTACATCAACAAGATAATTCATTCGCGATGAAGGATTTGGGTCCGGCAAAGCAAATCCTTGGTATGAGAAAAACAAGAGACCGAAAAAATCGCAAATTGACATTGTCTTAGGTTGAGTACGTACAAAAGGTGTTGGAGAGGTTTAGAATGCAGAATGAAAAACCAGTTAGTAAACCCTTGGCCAACCATTTCAAACTAAGTAAGGAGATGTGTCCCAAGACACATGAAGAGATAGATTACATGTCCAAGGTTCCCTATTCATCAGCACTTGGCAGCTTGATGTATGCCATGGTGTGCACAAGACCAGATATTGCACATGTAGTGGGAGTTGTGAGCAGGTATATGAACAATCCAGGTAAAGAACATTGAAAGGCAGTACAGTGGATTCTCAGGCATTTGAGAGGTACTACAACTCATGCGTTATCTTTTGTAGCTTCAAACACTATTCTACAGGGATATGTTCATTCAAATATGGAAGGTGATAAAGAAAACAGGAGGAGAACCACAAGGTATGTCTTTACTATAGGTGGAAAAATAGTAAGTTGGATTTCAAAGCTACAAAAGGTTGTTACACTTTCAACAACGGAAGGAAAGTATGTTGCTGTGACAGAGGCTAGTAAAGAGATGATTTGGTTGCAGAGATTCATGGAGGAATTGGGTAAGAAGATGGGGGATAACAGGTTGTATAGTGACAGCTAGAGTTCCATTCATATTGCAAAGAACTCAACCTTCCATCCTAAGACTAAAAATTACAGGTCAAGTACCATTTCATACGCTTTGTTCTGGAAAATGAACTGTTGAAGATGGAAAAGATACATACTAGCCAGAATCCTATAGAGATGTTGACAAAGGTAGTAACCACCGAGAAACTGAGTTCCTGCTCAGTTTCAATTGTCCTTCTAGTGCGAAGGTGAAGATGAGAAATTTTCCAAGTCCAAGGTTTAGATCATAGTCCAACAAGTGAAGTAGCGATAGAGTTGTTGTGATCGGTCTCCAAGTGGGAGATTGTTGGTTGTGGAGCCTCATCTTCCTGATTCATAGGTGTTGTTGTTTCAGACATGTTTGTACCCCAGTTTTATATGATATGCAGATGGAATATACACTCACCCTAGCGGGAGGGTTGTGGGGGGGAATCGGCCCCAAATGTTTTGTGTTGTTTTGTTGGCCAACAAATTATAGGCCCATAGTTTTTGGGTAGCCCGTGGTAATTTCCCATGGTAATTCCCCTTTAAAATGAAGCCATTGTAATCCGACTGTGTAATGTATTTTAGCATTGTAAATATCTCAGTTCAAAAAGTCCTTTTGTTTTGAACAATTCTAGCTCAGCCACCCCGAATTCAAAGATAAAGTGCACCACTGGTGGACAAAAATTTACCATGGGGAGGGAAAAAGCATGTACCAATTCCAACAAAATCTCAAGTCTCTTAAGGAGAAAATTAAGAAATGGAATAAGGAAGAGTTTGGAAATATCTTCGCTGATAAGAGGTTCCTCGAAAAAAGACTAGAGGATATTTGGATGCAAGGGAAGAGAGAAGGATACTCAGTTGATATCTGGGAAGAAGAATCTTGAACATAATCTAAGTTGATGGAAAGAGAAAACCAAGAGGAGACCCAGTGGAAACATAAATATAGGGTAACTTGGCTAAAGGAAGGGGAACATAACACAAAATTCTTCCATAGGCCAACGATTCAACGTCACATCCAAAATGAGATCCTAATGCTCAGAAATAGGGATGGAGATAGGTTGGAAACCTGGGAGTAAATTGAGAGGGAAATTTTCCTTTTCTTTCAAGATATCATGGAGGATCCCAACCGGGATAGAAGAAGGAATATCGACATGATCAATCAACATATCTCTTCACTAGTAACTGATGACCAAAATGATTGTAAAATTAGTCACAGCAGATCTAATGAACGAGTAAATTAATCACAATAGATGAAACTCAGAAAAATGGTGTAAAACTGTGCAAAGCATGCATCAGTGCTCAATATCCCAATGAGGGTGAATAATTACAATACAATACAGTAACAATAACTGAGAAATTCGAATTGACTAAGAAGGTCGTTCGAATTACTGAATGGTGTAGCTTGGCTCCAACTAGGAGTCCTCATCATCAATCAGTGGTGGTCATCAATGCACAAGAACCAGTCATCCAGGTGTCAATCTGAGTCTAACTGAGTGTAACTAGTGTAACTGAAGTGTATAGCACTGATATAGGGAAGGAGACTCAGTGGAGGGTGCATGGGAGGCTTAAATGAAGTCAGAACAAGTCGTCTAGTCAATCTGGAGGTCCAACGGAGTGAAACAGTCAGTCGGGAGTGAAACTAGCCTCAAATCAAGGAGAATCGAAGCTAACTGAGTGTAACTGAAGTGGAATTGCAGGGGTAGGTGAAGAAGTGTGCCCTTCTCTCGTAGTAGGTGAGAAGTGGACACCTTCCTGACTAGGAGGGCTGAAACTCTGATGGAAGGAACTCCCAGGTGCTAGAATGAAGTGGATAAGGTGCTGGAGGCATCAACCTGGTGACTGGGATGCATGCAAACCCTAATTGCATGCAAGGTCCTAAAAGTGATGATGTGGATATTCGAACAATGATCTCTTGATGAAACTAGTAACATTGTTGGAATTTGAAGAAGCTCTCGAGCAAATGGAAGACGGTAAGGTACCTAGACCTGATGGATTCACAGTTAATTTATTTCATCATTTCTAGTATTTAATCAAGAACTAAGTGTGGAAAATTGTGGAAGACTACAGATGCTCACAACATATCCTCCCATATTTTAATGCCACTTTCCTCACTCTAATCCCTAAGAATGAGGGAGCGGATTCACTAGGAATGTACAGACCTATTTCCCTCTGCAATGTTATCTACAAAATTGTGAACAAGGTGAGCACTAATAGATTGAAACCCATCCTCCCTTGCTTAATATCTCTAGAGAAGTCTGGGTTTGTGGAAGGGTGTCAGATAATGGATGGGATAATTCTTGTTCACGAAGTAATCCATTCCCTCAAAATAGAGAAGATTCCAGGGATGATGCTAAAACTTGATATTGATAAGGCCTATGATAAGATTAATTGGCAGTATATCCATGAAATGTTAAGGGAATTCGGATCAAAGAGGAGTGGATTCCCTGGATCACTAGCCTAATTTCCTCGGCCTTCTTTTCCATCCTAGTGAATAGGTCTCTAACGAGCCTTATCAAGCCTTCTAGGAGAATTAGGCAAGGAGATCCCCTCTCCCCATTCCTCTTTGTCCTTATGGCAGAAGGATTGGGCATATATATCAAGGCTATGTAGGCTAGTCAGGAGCTCAGGGGGTTGTTGGTGCACCCATTGGCAGAACCTCAATCCCACAAACAATTTGTGGATGATACTATGCTCATGGGTCAACCTTTAGTGTAGGATTTGAGGGCCATCAAGAGTTGTCTCTAGATATTTGGGGAAGCCTTGATCCTGGAAGTAAATGAGCATAAATCCCAAGTTTTCTTCTTTAACACCCCTCGGGTCACCAAACTCAATATCTATCGCATTCTCAATTTTCAAGAGAGCTCCCTTCCATCCAAATGCTTATGGCCCCGGCTTGTGGACTCAATAGCTCAAAAAGGTTCATGGACATAAATTTTGGATATGATTAAGAAAAGGCTGACAGTTGGACCTTCATACCCCTTAACCTTACCAATAGGTTGGTTTTGGTAAAAAAAATTCTCCAAGCAATGTCGGTCTACCTTTTCTCAGTAATGGAGGCCCCTAAGGCTATACTAAACTACATCAGGAATATTCAGCGAAAATTTCTCTTGAGCGGGGATAGTGAACATAGGAAATGGACCTTGGTGCATTGAGAGACTATCTGCACCCCGAAAAATCATGGTAGGTTGGGGTTAAGGGACCCAAAAAATATGAATGTGGTTTGCGGTGCCAAAATATGGTGGAAATGGGTCACTCATAGCCTTGAGCCGTGGGAGAAACGATGGCACTACAAATACGCGTCGGGATTGGAAAAAAGGGATCTAGTCCACTATACGGAGGATAAACAGGGTTACCACATCTGGAGGATGACAAATATTGAGAGAAATATCATCCAAGAAAACAAATTCTTCCAGGAAATCAAAAACGAAGAATCGACCCTTTTCTGGGAAGATTCCTGGAAACAACTTCCAAAGTTAGCACAAACCCTGGATGTTCCTCATCTCAGGCAGGCATGTGATGATTAGGGCAAGATTAAGGTTAAGTATTTCTAGGGGGATGAGGTTGGGAGCGTAAAATTTTGGGCTTGGGATCATGAATACTAGTGGGAACGATTAGGCCCTCGAGAGGAAACGTCCTTAATAAAGAAAGAGCTTCAAAACGGGAACATCTGGATTCATGACGGGAAAGACAAGCCATGTTGGGGCTTCAAACCCAAGGGATATTTTATGAATAAGGAGGCCTATGATATCTAGTCTAGTTTTAACAATCCCCCACAAAATCAAGTTTGGAAGAACTTATGGTCGGCCCAGTTATGGCAAAAAATTACTACTTTTGTCTAGCTTATGATAAAGCAAAGAATTTTAATAGGGGATAATCTTATGAAAAGGGGGCTTTGAGGACCTTACTAGTGTTTCCTATGCGTAAATTTTGATGAAACCTTGAATCATATCCTAGAACTATACTCATTTTCCACGCAGTTATGGTATAGGGGAGTGCTTCCTTCAAGAGATCCAACCGAAAAAGAGGTCTCCCCGACTTGACCATCAGCAACTAGCAGAAAAAACCCATTGAAAAACCCCATTGTTAACCGACTATGGAAAATTTTATCAGGGTTCTTGGTTTAAGAACTATGGAGAGAACGAAATGCCAAAATGTTCAAAGGGAAATCAAATTCTGAGGAAAGGTTATGGTCCATTATCAAGTCTAGAATGTCGAAATCCATCTAATTGCACTCCTGGCCAGAAATGACAGATTGGAATTCTTAGGGTGTTGAATCCTTCATCCTGCAAGCTGGGGGATCTTGGGCCCTTTGCAATGTTCTGGTCTCCCCAAGCCCCTCCACATGAAAACTTCCAGTCCAAATCACAGGTCGGCTCCTCCTTCTAGTTTCTTCAAACTAAATTTTGATGGGGTTTCTAAGGGGAATCTGGGGCCTGCGGGGTTCGGCATTATTATCAGGGATCACGATGGCTGATTGATGAGTTTTAGTATGAGATACATTGTTTTTGAGTCAAACAATGCAGTGAAAGTTGAAGGTTTGATCCATAGTCTTCTCATGGCTCACATGCGAAGCTAGTCCCCTCTAATAATGGAAGGGAACTTTAAGGTGGTTTTGGATATGGAAACATGCATTCACAATGAAACTTCTTACTCTAACATTTCAACAAATTCGAGGTTATAATGTTGTTTAGAAAGGTTATCTAACTCCTCGTGGCCCCATTGGCTCTATCCTTTAGCCACGTTAGGAGAGAAAGTAACAGTGTGGTGTGCTTATTAGCAAACATGAGGACCTAGGCCCGCAGGAATGTTGTGGTAGACTCCTGGGAAGAATTAAATGATGGGATGTTCATGGAAAGGTGTGAAGTCCAGCTTGCTTTGGATATGTCCCATTAGGAATAGGATGGTATGCTTGGACATCAGGAGGTCCGATGAGTGGGTATGTGGGATGAAGGATCTCGTGCTAGCACAATGGTCCAATAAATGTGAAGGTATAGAGACAAGCATAGAGGCTTTAGGAAGGGAAACATGCATTCATCTGGTTGAGAATGGTTGTATGCGAAGTGATGAGAATTATTGGAGGTAGCGGATCAGGAGACCCACTGGGAATAAATATGGAAGGTACCATTGCTTGGTTGGTTGACATCAACGACAGTACAACAATAATAATGGATGATTATGCCAACGCTTTATTTAATCCCTAGAAAGGTGGTCATTCTTGTTGTCGAGACGATAACCTTCCATGCATGCATACTGTGTGTTTTCTTTTGAAGGAAGGGTGCATTATCCATGTGTGGTATATCATGGAAGGGAAGGTTGAAGTGGCGAGGGAGGGGGGGAGGTGCATGGATAAGAAGTGAAGGGTGGCCAAAGGGAAACCCTCTAGTATAGGCCAACGCATCACTCATGCCTAGAAATGTGTTGTTTGGGAAGCTTGTATCTTCAAATTGGGGCTTCAGTTTGAGGTTCAAAATGATCTAGATGCGGTCGAGGCAAGACTGTGAGAGGACCTGGAAGAGGAGCAGGTACAGAAAGAGAGCAAGGAGATGAAGTATTGGGTCATGGATCCGGGGAACAATGTGGCCTGTCTTGGGATTTATGAGCGAACATAGCCCTTTATTGGGCGATGAAGAATCTCATGGGGCATGTCCTGTGGGAAAGATAAAAGAAGGAAGAAGGTGATGAAGCTCTTGTCCAGAATTAGAAGGAGCATCACACAGACACTAGTGAGATACACCAGAATATCAATGCCATCATGAATGCACTGGGGATTTGTCTTCCTTTTCCCCCATCTACTCCGGTTGGCGGCCCGAGGGTCGGTTATCATGGTCAGTTTCTTGATTTACCAACTATTCCGCTGGGATTCTGAGGATCTAAATAGTTTCATTGTGCTATGTTTTTATGTTAATTGTTATGGGTATTTGTATGGGTATGGTTTCTAGTTTCCTTGGCAATAAGTCTATAATTGAGCGGTCTGTTTTTTTCAAGTCCGTTTTGATATTTGGGAAAGATGACAAGAAGGGCTACAATGTAATAATTCTAGTGGGGTTTAGTTCTGGGATGTTTGTGGGTTCTAGTTATGTATGGGAGTCAAGATGTGTCCTCCATGAGCTGACTGGTTGTAACTGATCTTATGTATTCTCTATTTTCATTCATATAATATAAAATCTCGCTTACTTACAAAAAAAATGTTTTCTCATCCAAAATTATAAATGAAATTTATGTTAATATATTTTCTCCCTCCAAATTAATCATGGATCCTCCTTTTTCGCCCTCCATCCATTGGATTTAATAATTTATAAAGCATATTTCGCCCATGATTTCATTAAAAAATGATTAAAGATAACCTTTATTCAATAAATAATGGGTTTACCGTTGGTGGTTTCTGGGCCCATGGTTTTGGGTGTCCCATGGTATTTTCCCATGGTATTCTATATGATAAAGCCTATTTAAGGTTATTTATCATTGGTGGTTTATGGGCCCATGGTTTTGGGTGTCCCATGGTATTGCATGTGATAAATCCTATTTAAGGACTTGAGGTACTCTATTTTATTTAAAAGATCCATTTTTTTTCTTAAGATATAGGGTAAATTCCATGGAAACACATTGTTTCAATTTCCATAAGAGCCTTTCTCTATTTTATTATATTATTCAAAATAGTTATCAATCCAATGTTTTACTTTCCATTTGATAAATTAGACCTTTATTTTATTTGATAAATTCATTTTAGTTCATTAATTTCTCTTAAAACTTCAATTTCATTGAAGTCATATGTCATTACAAGTAAATGAGAGATCATAATATGTAGTGCACATAACCACAATAATTTTTGGAGCATGAAAAAATAATCACCATGATCAGTTTTTTTAGTGTTTTATTGTTTTAATTAAAAATTTTAATTACCCATTCCATTCAATTCTACTTATTAAATATTTCTTTTCCATATTAGTGTGTTTTGGTATTTTCAATTCAATTCTACTTTTTGACATTTTCTTTTTGCATATAGTGTGTTTCTATTTTCAATTCAAAACATTTTTGTTTTAAACCAAAACATGTTTATTATTTTTAAATTATTTAAAAACGTCTTCAATTATTGGATTTGATGACACTAAATAATTGGTGAATAAGATTTGGTTCATATACATATTATAATAAAATGGATTTCAATTGATTGTAGATATTTTGTAATAGAAAATATTTTATTTTCTATTTTTCTTAATATATCTATTAATATTAATATAATGGATTAGATTATATATTTGATTTATATTTATTATTGTATTTAATATCAATATTCACAATATTTTATAATTCGCCAATATTTTACAAAGATTTTATAAATCAATGAAACATTTGCCAAAAAATATTTGAATACATATTTTATTATTGATAAATTAGCCTTTGAATTTTCCTACTTACCAAGAAGATTCACCCAATTATTATAAATATAAATTTATGGAGGGTTCTTTACATTTTCCTCTAAGCTGGGGTGGCGTGATTGACTATCTCAAATCTAGGAGAGGGGGCATGCTCAATCATTTTGACCCTACCTCGTCACATCTATCTCGGTATTTCAATGAGCCCATAGCTCAATCCATAACATATGTGATCCATAATCACAAACCCAATTCCCACAACATAGGGGCACGCCATTAACCTTACTTACTCACATATGTGATCTCAGCCACTTCTCGAGAGCCCGGGTTTTGTTTCCTTTCAAAATAAATCTTTTGTTGAGTAGGGTTTCAAGATATTTGCATAGAGGCTTCTGTTATGCTAATAGCTGGTGCCATAAATGTTTGTCGTAGGTCTCTTAAGCATATTACTGCTTAGAATATTTTAAAGGATTGATAGCTTGATTTCCCAGATTGTTAAATCACTGCATGGCTTTTTGACATTTGGAAGAGCTCGTTGATGATGACCTTGCAATCTTCACATTAGTGAATTTATCTATAAAGGTGTTAACATAGGATGATGCACTATATTATTTATCGTAGAGTGCTTGGAAAAATAGTTCTCAAGACCTTTTTTAATTCAGGAAAAAAATAGGTGCAAATTTTCATTGTTCCGATCAGATAATTTAAATTGTTGAGCAACTTTATTCCTACTCATATTTTCACCTCTGCAAGTAAACGAAGAACCTTTGTTTATCGATTCCAACCCTACAAAAGCTCATATTATTGAATGATTTTGTAGCTCAACTAGCCGTTAGTCTTCGAACCATGTCGCCGATACGACTCATGCCCTCTGTACACACACACACATTCAATCTCCATGGTAGCTCTATGAAACTCCATATTACTAGTCTTAAACTATAGTGGTTCACACAGAGTAGCTTCTATTTCGTAACTCTTTCCTTTATGTGTCATGAATGTTTGTGATAGGGATCTTAAGCATATTACTTCTTAGAAGATTTTAAAGGCTTGATAGCCTCATTTTCCAGATTGCTAAATCATTGCGTGGCTTTTTGACATTTGGAAAAGCTCATTGATGATGGCCTTGCAATATTCACATTAGTAATCCATATTACTAGTCTTAAACTGTAGTGGTGCACACGGAGTAGCTTCTATTTTGCAACTCTTTCTTTTATGTGTCGTGAATGTTTGTGGTAGGGCTCTTAAGCATATTACTGCTTAGAAGATTTTAAAGGATTGATAGCCTCATTTTCCATATTGTTAAATCACTGCGTCACTTTTTTACATTTGGAAAAGCTCGTTGATGATGGCCTTGCAATCTTCACATTAGTGATCCATATTACTAGTCTTAAACTGTAGTGGTGCATGTAGAGTAGCTTCTATTTTGCAAATCTTGCATTTATGTGCCGTGAATTTTTGTGGTAGGGATCTTAAGCATATTACTGCTTAGAATATTTTAAAGGCTTGATAGCCTCATTTTCCAGATTGTTAAATCACTGCGTGGCTTTTTGACATTTGGAAAAGCTCGTTGATAATGGCCTTGCAATCTTCACATTAGTGATCCATATTACTAGTCTTAAATTGTAGTGGTGCACACAGAATAGCTTCTATTTTGCAACTCTTGTCTTTATGTGTCGTGAATGATTGTGGTAGGGCTCTTAAGCATATTAATGCTTAGAACATTTAAAAGGCTTGATAGCCTCATTTTCCAGATTGTTAAATCACTATGTGGCTTTTTGACATTTGGAAGAGCTCATTGATCATGGCCTTGCAACCTACACATTATCGTAGAGTGGTTGGGCATAGAGGCTTATGTTATGCTAATAGTCATATATTTTTATTCCTGTTGTAGGATTTAATGCTCAGCCAACTGATTTATCTTTTTTTAAATTGGATTTGACTTTTGCATTGGACTTTATAGCGATGGTTTTGATACCAAAGGGCATCATACTTCACAAAATTACGAGGTTCACAAAAAAACGTATTCATTGATACAGTGTACACAGTGTATGTTTTCCAATTAGGAACAAATTTATACAGTGTATGGTTGCCAATTAGGAACAAATTTAGTCACCTTTTTGTTTTGCGTAGAGGCTTCTACTATGCTAATAGCCGTAGATTGTTATGGATGTCGTAGAATTTAATGCCCAGACAACTGATTCATCTTTTTGAGATTGGATTTGGATTTTGCACTAGACTTTCATTCTACATACCCATCCCAGATCCATTTTAGGAACAAATTTATACAGTGTATGTTTCCCAATTGATCGTTGTCTAAACCCAGAGCTGATATAGCTCTAGGTCATTCCAAGAAGAAAATCTAGTGATTCCCATAATAAGTCCTTAACAAAAATTAATTGTAAAAATGCAATCAAGTAAGCTAGACAATATAATGTTGGGCACATTTTGAAATCCTAACGTGTAGCCATCCAATATTAATTGTATGTTCAATATTTAAAGTTAGTGTTTGATATTTTTGTCTTCTAGAAATGTTGGGCCTTCCATCCAAGTTTCTTTTTCCATTCCCTATACTTGTTTTCACTGCGGGTAAACAATGCACAAGCTTGATCCATATTACTAGTCTTAAACTGTAGTGGTGCACACAGAGTAGCTTCTATTTTGCAACTCTTGCCTTTATGTGCCGTGAATGTTTGTGGTAGGGATCTTAAGCATATTACTACTTAGAAGATTTTAAAGGCTTGATATCCTCATTTTCCAGATTATTAAATCACTGCGTAGCTTTTTGACATTTGGAAGAGCTGGTTGATGATGGCCTTGCAATCTTCACATTAGTGATCCATATTACTAGTCTTAAATTGTAGTGGTTCACATGGAGTAGCTTCTATTTTGCAACTCCTACCTTTATGTGCCGTGAATGTTTGTGGTAGGGCTCTTAATCATATTGCTGCTTAGAAGATTTTAAAGGCTTGATAGCCTCATTTTCCAGATTGTTAAATCACGGCGTGGCTTTTTGACATTTGGAAGAGCTCGTTGATGAAGGCCTTACAATCCTCACATTAGTGAATTTCTCTATAAAGGTGTTAACATAGGATGTTGCACTATATTATTTATTGTAAAGTGCCTCGGAAAATACTTCTCAAGAAAAAATTTATTGGTTGAGAATTGAATTTTATTTATTCAAGTCCATTTCAAGCAAAAAGGATAATTTAGGTGGTGGTTACTTGTGCTCATTTCCTTAATTGTAAAAATGCAATTGTGCATTTACTTAATGTGAAAAATACAATTGAATGAAAAAAAAATATTTATGGTTATCTTAATGTGAAAAATACAATTGAATGAAAAAAAAATATTTATGGTTATCTTAATGTCAAAAATACAATTGAATGAAAAAAAAATTGTTTATTGCCTTTCTGGTTGGACTGCTTTCAACTTCTACACAGTTTAGTTTCAATTTTAATGGGAAAACAAATAAGATATCATTTTGCATTGATGTTTACAATTATATATTTTTTTAATTATTTTATTTTTTAAGATGTTTTTATGTTTTTTTTTAAATATAGATTTTTTTCCTTTTTTATAAAGATATAAATATATTTGGTTGATAAATTTTTTAAAATCCAAATTATTGGAAGAAACAAATATATATTTCACAAGAAATGTGCTCTTGAAACAGAAGATGGTTGTTCGCCTGCACAATGAAATTTCCACAACTGCAACAATGTTGCCTAGCAGTTTAATTGACTACACATGAGCAATACATAAGCAATATTTCATCAATAGTTTTGCATATTCGAAGAGTCTCTATGCAAGTCGTTTTCCTGCTCGATGCATACAACACCATAGCAAAAATTAATAGCACACAGTGATATCCTGCAAAACGGTTTTTTTGTTATTTTGGCTATATCTAGTTAACTCTGCATATACTATGCTTGTCTAGATTTTGCAAACTTCGAATTCCGCATTTGATAAAATGTATAAAAGCAACTTTATATGGATTTTACAGTAACAACGCCTGTACAATTCATCCACTGTGCTCAGACCTTTTTCCTATACATTTCATCTGACATATAAATACACACACACACATATATATATTGCTACTACACATGATGATAGATATTTCAATGTCTTTCGTGCCCTGCTGCTATATGTTTTGTCATGCATTAACTGCTAAGCTAGGAGATATATGGACTTCATATTAAAGTTGTTGAAATCTTGTATTGGTTCGTTGAATTTGCTTCTTGAATTTTCATTGAATTTTCTTCAATTCCATGGCTTATAGTTATATTTTCCATAAAGAAAACAGTTATTTCATGTTTCTAATTGTAACTGAATAACATAGAGGACATATGCTTTAGCAGCTAGGGTGTGCTCCATAGTCCCTTTACTCATGCATATAGCATATCAAATTTTTTTCTAATAAAAGAAGCTTAACAGATTATTCTCAAATGCACATAGGATCTCTTTAGCATTGAATGAAAGAAAATATAAACTAGTATTTTTCCCACTTGCACAACTTAGAATATATTTCATTCATTTCTTCTTTAAAACCGTTTGTTTTATGTAGACACAACGAAATTCCATGGTTGTTTTGCTTATATTTTTGTCCATAGATTTGACAATGATTCTCATGCTTTTTTCTAGGGTTTAATTACCAACATGCTTGCATGTTGTTGGCATCTTTCACGAAGGGTTTTCATCATTGTTGCAAATATTGCTGATATATTGTAAAAAATATGATATTCTTGGCTTGCTTATATTATCCTTTAGAATTTTGATACATCATCAACAAATTCAATGAAAAGAATCTCTAGCTATTCAACAATTTGCCTCTAAAATCCAAATTTTTCAGTTTTTCTATGATTTTGATAAGTAGAAACACAGGATTGAAAGATTTATTTTGCTCCTAGAATCATTTGAAACACTTTATCAATATCCATAGCTACCATATTCTGTGTACAAATAACATACAATATAATTGGCTATTATGAAATTGTTTTCTAGTTTTGGCTCAATTAATGTTGTTTCTAGTTATTTATCGTTCTATTTGCTATTATAAAATTGGGATTCTCTAGTCATCTGAAATGCAAGCAAGATCTAGTTTTCAGATGCCAGAATTTTCACTATTGTTTAAGAAGTCCGTTCCATCTGCAAACAAATGCTTACGTGTTTTTTCCTATGGTGCGAGTGCTACAATGTCACATGTAAAAGTGTGCAATGTGGATTTGATTATGCAATTTTTTTGTCATTGAATTCATGCACGCTATGTTGCAAGTTATGGCTCGCTGCATTACGACTCTTAAGACTTGGAACAAGAATCAAGACACCAAAACTAGAATCTTCACGCTATGGCAAATCTCCGCCTTCTGCATGTGCAACCTCTGTTTCTGTCCCATGTCATGGACATTGCCGCATGTGGCTCTTGTTATATGTTTAATTATAAATGAAACCTTTCATTTCTAATAATATATGATAAATTGATTGTAGAATCTTTTTCACATATTTTAATTATTATATGTTTAATTATAAATACAGCCAGAATTGGTTTTAAATCACTTTTTCTCCTATGCATGATACGTTAGATTTTCATAGTTTTTTTATCTATTTAAGTTTCATTCCCACAACCTTTTGAATTGCATTTATGTGTATTTTTTATGTTGCATTTTAGAAGCTTTTCAGTAGCTACTGAATTGTTTTTTGATAGCTGTTGAATTGTTTTAGAGTAGGATGCATTTCATTTAGATATTAAATTGCATTTAGAACCACTTTTAGAATTTAGGAAACTTAAATGAACTCTCTTCTCAAGGAGCAAAATCATCTTATTGGATTACATAGCCATAAAACTCATCAAAAGTAATTAATCCAAATGGATTGGGTTTTGCTTTAAGAATCTTGGACTGGGTCACTCCTCTTACATTGACGACCATGTCAGAAATGCTCGTAAACACTTAGATATATAATTTTTTCCTTATTAAGGAAAAAAATTCCAATTGTGTGTGCACTAATTTTTGTGATATTAATAGGGACTTCCCCAAAGATATTACCTTATGCCTTTGATTGATCAAACTATCAATGCTTGTGTTGGCCATGAGGTCTTATCCTTCATGGATGGATTCTCATCCTATAATTATATCCATATTCACCCATAAGATCAAATACAAAAATACCCTTACTATGTATTAGGGGACTTTCACTTATCACGTTATACCTTTCAGATTAAAATATGCTAGAAAAAATTTCCAATATGCCACGAGATATTATTTATGTGACTTGGTTCAAATTATCCTTTCTTATCTCAAAATCCTCATCGCTTATTTCAAGAAATGGTCATGGCATCTTGAAGACCTTCTCACGATCTTCCTCTGGTGTCGAAAGTACCATATTCGGATCCATTCAAGTTTATTTGTTTTCTTACAATTGGTGGAATTTTAGGATTCAACATCTCCAGAAAGGGTATTATCATTGATACCATAAAATTTCAGACCATTTGTTAGCTTTCCCACCTTAAATTCTATAAAAATTTAGAGTATCCAAGGAAAAGCCAATTTTCTTCGTCGATTTGTTTTAGATTATGTCATCTTTGTTCATGTGTTATTTTTTTTATTACATCAATACATACCATTTGTATGGGATAATCTCAACAATCCTTTCACACATTGAAACATGCACTCACATTTGCTCCCCTGATTAGTCATCATGACTTCAGTAAGGATCATGTCCTTTATGTATTTTCCTCACCTTTTGCAATGGATGGTGTGTTAGTTCAACAAGGGGAGGGTTGTTGGATTATAAACTGATCTATAGGTTTCCAATGTAGACCTAGGTTCTTCGCGGTTTCAAGGAACTAACAAAACCCCTTCTCACCGACCCTTTCGGCAACAACCTGCGAACAGGCTAAGGTCTCACCCGAGGTGTAGCTATGGGGGCACTGCGGAATCAAGTTTCTATAGTGGTGCGATGAGTTGTTTGGACAGACTACTGCACAATGTACAATTAGACATGTGATGCAAGCTAAGGACTGTGTGATGATAGACTGCGTCACGGTATGCACTTCTACGAACTAATCGCTTGCGCAACCAGTGCACCCAAGGGCTACGCAGTTCAGGCGGGATACAAATGATAGGACAGCGCAACTGACTTATGCGCTTCCTCTTCTAAACTTAACCCATTATGGAGATTTTTCTTTAACACTTAATCTTTCATCTACTGCCTTAGGCTACTTAGTTTATCACAACTGCACACAGATGAAACATACAATGCTACACACGCCTGGTGCTATGCATCGAAGAGTTATAAAATATGAACATTACATACAAATGTGATTATTCGATGAACTGATACTTTCATGGACTTGGAATACTGAACATTCAACATTCATTCATTCTTGCAATACTTAACATATCATTCCCATCTTTCTCCTATGGCGAATACATATAAAAGCATTAACACACCAACTGATCAATGAGAATCCAAGCATCCAATGTAAGCAAATAGGTAAATGCAAACACACAAACAATCACACTACACAATATTTAACGTGGTTCACCCCTAGGATGGAGGCTAAGTCCACAAGAACTATTGTTATATTAGTCTTTGGTAAGGGTACAACAGTTCTTTGTCTGCGCACTCAACTTGCAAACCATCTTCTCTATCAGTAGGCCTCTGCGCATATAGCTTGCAGAGCCTTCACAAAATGTTCCTTAACAGAGATTTATCAACTCAATACAAGAACAACACAAAATGAAGAGTAACCCTTTCCCATATAAAATATGCCTTATTTATAGATCATGCCCATAGGTCATGTCTTTACAATTCGAAGGCTAAAACCCTCAAGTTTACAAAACTGTCATGGTTTTCCCTTAACCAGACTGCTGGCTTCTAGTAGTGAATATTCCGTCGTGGCCACCTTTAGCACATGCCTCACATCATAATCGGCCTTCCTGTCGGACGCATGCCAACAGGTCTCTTTCACCGAGTCGTTCTTCCTCTAATGGCCTCATACAACTGGTTCAGGTAATAGTTCTTTCGCATGTGCGACCAGTCGCTTTCTTCCGCTTATGCTCCTTACCCGTCGCCTAGCACTCCTGGAGCATCTTTACCAAAAATAGACCGATGTCTTCCATCCAACACTCTACTTTGTCGGATCCACGTAGACTGGACACATCGTAGTGTTGCCTCCTCGCAACACTGATCTTCACAGCATCCCAAAAACTTATACAAAAATGTTCTAACTGAACTGCGCTCAGCTCCGCAGTTCCAAAAATCCTGCTTGCTCAAAATGCCCCACTTGGGCCAGGCCCCTAAAACTTATATGTGGCTCATCCCCGAGCCACTTGGAACTTCTCCAAGTTGTTTCTCTGCCTGTGGATCTAGCTTCGCAACAAACTCATTGTATGTTCCATTCAGCGTTTCTACTGCATCATTTGTGTCTTTCTTGACTTGCTTGACTGTTTCCAGCATATCAGGTGTTATCTCATCGCCGATCTGGCCTTCCACCTGTTCTTGATTTTCACTCAATTCCTTTAACTTATCCTCGATCTCCTGCGAGATTGTGCTGGCATCCTCCAATAAGGGTTACGATTTATTGCCCATTTCAGTCTCTTTTTCTATTAAGGCTTGCACTTCCTTCTTCAGTGCGTTGATTTCCCTCTACTTCTGAAGCCTGTCTCTTGGTAGCAGGGCTTTCAATTCTGCATCCAACTATTCTAGTGATGCTTGCTTATCTTTCACAGCATTCTTTACTTGTAGCAATCCTGGGTCCTCTTTGAGGTTGGTGAATTCCTTCGACGTTGCTTCCAACAAACTCAGGCACTTAGCCACTTCGGCAGCGATACTCTCTGCTGCGGCCTTCACCTCCTCAGCTGTTAACTGTTGTTGATCTGGTGGGGTCTGTGGGTTGGTCTATGCTTCCAAGGCATCAATCTTAGCTTCATGGATGATCTCCATGTCTTGCATCTCTGTATTAAGGGTGTTAACCAGTTCACCAATCTTAACGACAGTGTCTGCGGGGTCTACCTACACTTCAAATTCTTCTATATCATCTGCAGTTGCAGCGATCATGGACTCTAGTCTTTTTTGACGATCATGCTCATCCTGCAGTTTCATAGCGCTCCGCGAGCTTACTTCCTCCAACTGCTCGTTAGCTATTTGCAGCTCAGCCTGACCCTTAAGCGTAGCCGTCGTTCTCTCATGCATTTCTTCCACAACCTGCAGGTGCAAGTAGTGTATACCTGGCAGTGGTATCTTCGCAAGGTCGAGCTCCACATGCTCAACGTCCTTTGTGTCCAACAGTAGTTGTTCTGGAAGTGGCAGGCTTATAGTTACTAGATCCAGATGGACAATACGGAACTTCACAGGCACGGTTATGGTTAGTTGTGGCTCCTTCTGCTGTGAAGATCCTCTTGACTTCCCTTCGGCCTCTGAGTCCGGTGGCAGGGGTAATCGTTGTGTACTTCTTCAATCTTCTCTGTGATCTCCTGCAGCGTAGTCAAATTCATTTGCAGACTTTTCTGAATAGCTTTGTCCTACTTCTCCTTCTCAGTCATTAGATCTTCCATCTACTTTGTGACCTTTGCCTCGATCGTTTCATAATCCTCATCATTGAGTACTACGTATGACTGCCTTTTATCATCTTTCTGCCTCTTCCGCGCTCCCTTTTTCTATTCTGGGCTCTCATGTTCTTTCCTTTTTCCCATCTCCTTTTCTTCAATGATAGGGCATGGAATAGGTTTGTCCTCGCCGGAGTTGCTTGCGACATCGACAATTTCCACTCGAAACACGGCCGGCCATTCCTTCATGATATTATCAATATCATCTTCATACATATGGTAGTTTCCTGTGAACCATTCCACGTTCCTCTTCTGTGCTTTGGATGAAATGTGAATACTACGCATTTCAGCATAAAAATCAACAATGCGAATATACCTACTCGTTACCTGTTTTGTTATTCGGGGGGTGACTATGATTGTGTCGCGCACTTGTCTATAATACTGGTAGAAAACCTCAGTTGTCGCATGCTATCTCTCTGAGTTCAGATTTGCCCAAATATTTGAATAACGGGCTCCTCTGCAATCATTGGTATCTGTGATTACGCCAACATAATCCTTTGGCTCCTTCCACCCGACAAAGGTGATCAACACTATCAGCCATGTAAAATGGAAATTTCCGCCATTGATCTACATGTCATTAAGTTCCTCCAGGAACTCGTTCAACAGGTATTGACACTAGTTGAACTGCTCGCCCTCCGCGACCGCGGCGCCAAGCAGTACTGTGCCCGCAGGTACCTCTAGTGGCCTGCATTTTCTAAAAATATTGCCAGCTAATAGCTGCATGACAAATTTCGTCGCTTTATCCTCTATGTCTTTCGTATGAAAGGCCCTCTTTCCTTTGATAACAACTTGAGTTTTCTTCATCTTTTCCACGGCTTCCTTGTCCTTGCTTTTCCCTTGGAAAAACTGCTTCGGATCTTTACCCATTTTACTCAACCCAGTGACATGGTGGACAATGTCAATGGTCAAGTCAACATTGCAGTCAAGCCACAAATATCCCTAGTGAATGCTCGCCATCAGTGTTCGCACCACCACATTCAACTCCAGTAATCTGTTAAAATGAGGGATTCTGAGCAGATTGAGCAGTCCAGACTAGACTACTCCCAATAACCATCTTTTCGCGACCAAGTTAAGTTCGCCCTTTGCATCTTTCTTCCAACACATGTATTGGTAAGGTTGGAATTGTGGGAACCTAGGTCCATAGGGTTCCTCCTTTTGCATCTCAAGCATATCATAATCTTCCCACTTACATTCTGGAATTTTACCCAGCAAGTTCTTATCGACATCGATGTGCTTTGATATTGGCGATAGCGGGATGTCATATCTGGAATTCTTTGCTAACCTGAAGACCGGTGCGTCCCGTGCACGCGGTGAGATATAGTCTGGGGTCATTTTCAAGGGTATCTCCTTATCAGCTATATGCGACTTCTGCACTGTCGAAGCCATCTTCGGTATCTTAGTTCTCGGCCCCACCGGATCTTTGCCTTTGTCTTGCATTATTGGATCGTGTCTTGGTGATCTTCTTGATGCTTGACCTGGTTCTAAGATGCCCTTCTTGGATGGGGTTCTCATTAACCCTTCGATCCCTCTGTATTGGAATACCTTCACAGTCTGTTGTATTGTGAATTCTTCTTCAATGGTAAACCACTCAGACATCCACTGGACAACTTCCACAGGGTTTCAGACAGCTTACTAAAAACAATTTGCAAAGTAGTGTGCGCAGGAAAATTCTAAGTGTTCGTTAATGCCTGCAAGTCTGAATGCAGCATTACTTATAGGTGTAGCTGACCCCCTCCGCGCCCTTTAATGGCTAGATAAGAATTAAATGCGGTATCCATTGGCAAAATTAGGTGAATTCTTCGGTCCTTTCCTTCATAAACTTGTTCAGAACGTTTATCTGTGCGTTAAATGCCCAAGCGATCACTGGCAAAGTACTGTATAACGACTATTTTTTCGATCGACAGTGTAACAGCTATTTTTCTAGAATGTTGTGTCGAACTGCGTGACAGTTCATCATTGTTCCTGCGCAGTTACTTCGCGGTACCTAACTTCTTGCCTCTAAACTTAACATCTTTCCTTGTTCACTTGATCTTCGCAATTGCCCTTTGGACTTCGCAACTGCGTGGTTCCTCTTTTCTTTTTCTCTTTTTTCTTTTTTTTATGGCACAGCGGCACATCTTAACAGTGTTGCGCAGTATATATAGGTTCCTCATCATACATTGCGTACAGACTCTTCCCCCTTTCTAGTGCCCAATTTCAACTGTACATGGCACTTAGAAATTTCTCTCTTTCTGATCATCACAGGTTCTACGAAATAGGACTATCCCGATAGGGTTTTAGTCTGCTTCCATTGACTAGACCTGGCAAGTTATCCCCTGCTAATGTGTCTAACTAGACTGCGCCACCATTAGTTATATGTAAAACAGTATATGGACCAAGCCAATGCATTTTAAACCTTCCAAGAAATTTCATGAATTTACTATCATATAGGAGGACTAGATCACCTACCTGGAAAGACTTTTTCTTGATGTGGTGATCATGCCATGCTTTTTCTCTTTCCTTCTGCACTTGTTGGTGAAATCCTGCGATGAAGCGATCCTCCTCCAGACCAACCAAGTGTAGAATCCTTTCTTCTAGCACATCGCGATCTTCCATTCATGTAAACGCAGCTATTCTCAATCTGGGAATAATGTACTCCATCGGCATAATGGCTTCCTGTCCATAAGCGAGCCTAAAAGGTGTATGGCCAATCAATTTCTTTCATGTGGTTCTATATTCCCATAACATAGTGGGAATGCGCAGGTCCCAGTCATCCCAATTGACATTGCATACCTTGGTCAGCGCATTATCCAGTACTTTATTGAATGCTTCAACAATCCCATTCGCTTGGGGATGATAAGGCGTACTTCACTGATGATGAATGCGGAATTCTTCTGTCAATGCCTCAATGGTTCAGTTCAAAAAGTGAGTGCCTTGATCACTCATCAAAATCTTTGGGCATCCAAACCTTGTAAGGATGTCTTCGAATATGAACTACACAGCAGTACTTGCGCTACAGTCCTTTACTAGCTTCGCTTCCATCCATCTGGTGAGGTAATCAGTTGCAGTAATAATGTACCTCGCACCAGTTCTCTTTCCCGGTGGGTTTAGAGGTCCCACAAAATAAATTTCCCATTTCTCAAATTCCTGTAATGTCAACTGTGGATTCAATGGCATATCGTCTCTTTGCGATTTCCTTCCCGTCCTTTGAAAGACATTGCATATCTGGCAATGTTCTTTCAAATCCTTGTGAATGGTAGGCCACCATAGCCTTTCCCACAGTATCTTCTACGCAGTGGCTCTTCCTGCATAGTGACCTCCTACTGCTCCTGAGTGTGCATCTTCTAATATAAATGGATTCTCATGCTCCAACACACACCTGCGCAGTACTTCATCTGGTCCAAATTTAGATAACTGACCTGCGATAATGGTGAAGTCTGTCGCTCGCACTACCAACTGCTTCTTTTGCTGTGTAGTGAACTCCATGGGCTAATCCAGTAGTCAATAATTCTATAATGTCTTTATAATAATCATCAGCTATTTGTATACCAAACAACTACGCGTCCGATAGATTGTCTTCAAGATTGGTAGGATCTTCTCCTAACTCGGTCCTTGACAAATGATCAGGTCCCAAGTTTAATCTCCCAGGTTTAACTACTATTTCAAAATCATACTCCTGGAAGAGTAACAACAATTTGCAGATTCGCCCCCTAACATTGGCTTGTTGACCAGGTATTTCAAAGCAGAATGGTCCGTGAACATAGAGAAGTGCACACCCAGCAAGCAGTGCCCAAACTTCTGCAAAGCGTAGACCATAGCTAGGCCTTCTAGTCTGAATATTCTTTCCTTAATAATCTACAGTGCATCATTTATGGCAGGATTCTTATCGTCAAAAATGAAACTCTTTTGGAAGTTCGCAGTAAGAGTAGGCCAATCCGTAGTTTCCCTGCGCAACTCCATATCTAAGTACCACTTCTTTGGAATATCTTCCTCCAGTGTGTGCACAAACAGATGCACCCATTCTGTCTTTGGTCTCTCCTCCCATGCTTGTGAACAGACCTCAATATGTTGTCTTGGATCTGTCTATCCATTATACTTCTCAAAGGGTACGGTAACCTTGTCAACAAACCTGATCTGCATCTTAATTATGCATTGATCCCATGTGGTCAATGTCTGCTTATGCGCATCCCACCATCTGGCAGGTGTCTCGCGCAGTGCCATATCTAATGCTGGTAAGCGATGTTCATCTGCAATTGTTGCAGTATGATATTTGATAAAGGAATAAACATTAGTTAAACCATCATAAGTAGGTATTGGGATTACCTCCTTTCCAATCCAGCATATGACTTTGTAACCTATGCGCATCTCCTCGTAGATACTTCATGCATGCGACTTTGCCAATTCTCCAGTCCTGCATCAGAGTCTGAAATGAAAGATTTGTCGCATCTCTAGCTGAGGGTTCCATCCGTAGTAGGATTAATGTAATATTCCTGGTTCGTGGTCATCTTGTACAGTCGGTCCAAATATTGAGCTCTGGATTCTTCCTGAATCGGCTCACTATATCTATCTCCATCCATAGGGTCCAATGGTGCGATGACCCTGAGATGCTTTCCTTCAAAGATCATCTTCTTTGTCTTCAGGTTTATGATGGCGAGTTTATCGATAGCCCATTCAATTCCCAACACCACAGGAAAAGGATGACTATCATCGACAATCTCGATAACCTCAAAATTTGCATGACTCTACACTCCATCAATGTCTATAATCACATTGGCTAACCGTCCAAAGGGTATGACTTTTTCCTGGTTGGCCATTCTCAACCGGATAGGTGATCATGACAACTTCGGTCTCCCCATCTATTGCCATGTCTGCTTGGTTAAGACATTTACTTCTGATCCCAGATCAAGAATGATCTCATCCATTTCATAATCTCCTATCTGTGCACTAAGTCTCATTTCTCTACCCATTCTCTTGTGTTTCTTGATGTGATGAACTACGCTATAAGTAGTTTCAGTTTTGTTGCGTGGTTCATACTAGTCTAACACCTTCTACAATTCTGCTATAGCATTTGGACTCTTCAGCAACTTCATGCAGCTCCTAAGGAACTGCGCAACATAGGTGCATGTCTCTTCTACGGTGCTTGTTCTGTCATAAGCAGTCGGCATATCTTCCATATGCGGGATTTCGCTGTGCAATGGGATTCTTGGTGATATAGGTGTTGGTTCTTTGAAGATATCTCATGCTTCTTCAAAGACTTCTCTGTTTTTCTTTAAGTCGAAAGCAGTAGCTTTCCCAACAGCTTTCCTTATCCAAATCCTTTCTAGAGGAGTCTGCTTAGTATTAAAATATCCAAAATTCAAAGCCTATGCTCCTCTATCTCTCTCGGTCGTAGCACCACTTCACATTACTACATTGATACTTGGATCCGCAGGTCTCCTTTCTGCTGTGATCAACTAGATGTTTGGGTTCGGCGCCTCTGGCCGTTTTCTTTTCTGCATTTCTACCTCTAACACTGGGCAGTCTTCAATAACATGATCAAATGGTTGACAATAACTGTATGTAGTGCATGTGTTGGTACAATCTCTAGATACATGGCATGCTTGGCCACAGTTATAACAGATTACTTGACCTCGGCCCCATCCTTGCGCTGGTCCGTTATTCCTTCCTCTCCCGCGGTATCCTCTGCGGCCTCTGTATGCTCCCTGATCTTGCGGTGCATTTTCTTGTTTTTGCGGAGTATCTCCTTGGACTCTGTACATTCCTCCATACATATGCTCAATATATTTCTTTATTTCTAAAATGAGTTCATATGCGCAACAATTGGACTCATCATGCCCCACTGACTTATAGAAATTACAATATAGGTTCTTAGGTGTTCTTATGTATTTCTGTATCATGTGGCAGTCTTCTAGCTGATGTCCTCTAGTTCTGCAAATTTCACACCATGGCCCTGGGTGCAGATTTAATGGGTTTGTTCCACCCATATTAAGGAACTCTTGGAATAAAGGACAACGTTCCTTAGTGTGTCCTTCCCCTTTACAGCCTGTACACTAGACTTCCTATCTCTCTTGCTTTCCTTTCTTGATATCTTGTAACTGTAGTGTCAAGGTAGCTAGCTGGTTCTGAATTTGTGACATGCCAGTGCTAGTTTCTCTTATGGGTGAAGCTTCTAGATTCATCGCGATCTCCAAGGCTTCTGCCTATGAAGCCACTTTCTGTTGCATCAACGGTTGTCAGATATGGGGAAACAGCGCAGCTATGAACCATTCCTTGTGTTGTTGCAGGGCTATAACAAAGCTTACTTGGTCAAGCAATGTCTTAAATTTCTGATCAAACTCCCAAACTGTCTCATTAGGTCTATGTTTGATCTCTTTCAACTCAGTGATGCACTATGACTCTGATTTCGACTTCTTAAATTCTACTAAGAACGCAGCCTTGATTTCTACCAGGGTTCTCTGCTGTCCCTGCAAGTATTTCATGAACCAATGCAAGGCTCTGTCTCTAAAGGTGGTGACGAGCTATGCTTGCTTAACAGCATTGTCTTGTACTTGTTTAACTCTCTAAATGGCTTCACATATAAACCAGTGTTGATTAGGGTCTTCTAGACCCGTTCCTTTGAATATCAGCAACTTAATATCCTCAGTCATGATTCTTCTAGGTGATGGAGAATTCTATGTAGGTTGTTAAGCAGAAAAGATAAACAGAATGGTATGAGTGCTAGGTATATTTGCAATAGGGGGGTTCTGGACTGGCTGAGTTTGTGCAATGGAAGGTGCGGTGTTCCCACCCAGTGGATTCTGCAGAGTAATCAGCTGATATGTGGAAGATAGAGGTGCGGCTTGGCTATCAAGTTCGTCTTCTAAATCAATATCTATGCGGAGTCCAGGTCCATTAGAAGTCTTCTTAGGTGTATATTTATACCTTTTCCCACTTCTTAGGTTATGTGTCTCTTCGTCTGACTCACTAAAAATGCTATTGACCATTACATATGAAAAAAATTTACTGCATTCTAAAAACACCTTTCTCAAATAAAATAATTTTAATATATAGACTGAGGTTGTTCAGATACTTACCTCTGATTCCCTTGAAAACTTCTCTTTCGGTTGTGCTGTAGGACTTTAGCATGTCCACAGCGAACTGCATCACAAAAATTTGTATTATACTTTCAACCCATAAGTCGACTTCTCGTAAGAATGGACTATCTAGTGCTTTGATCCTTTCAATAAGCTTCGGTGTCCACTCGGTCAGTGCGCTTCAGGGGATACAGTTTCTTTGTTCTACGAGCCTTGACAACCACTCATGTAGCTCGTTCCCAAAAGATGCCCAGAAAATTTTGTGAACGTCTTTCCACATGTATTTATTCAACCACTCGATGTCAGAGAGATGTTGGTATCTTTTTTCCTTCCTTGTGGAGTCTCTCTCTGTCTTGTCACACCAAGCCCAAATTTTTTTCTTGTCTGGATACCAAAAGTCGACACCCAACTCAACTTCTTCTATTTCACACATCACGGATTCTTAGCACGGAAATGGAACCATTTGTTGGCTTATAAACTGATCTAGAGGTTTCTAATGTAGACCCAGGTTCTTCGCGGTTTCAAGGAACCAACAAAACCCTTTCTCACCGACCCTTTCGGGAACAACCTGCGAATAGCCTAAGGTCTCACCCAAGGTGTAGCTATCAGGGCACTGTGGAATTAGATTTCCACAGTGGTGTGATGAGTTGTTTGGACAGGACTACTTCGCAGCACACAATTAGACAGGTGTTGCGAGTTGAGGACTGCGCGACGATAGATTGCATCGCGGTCCACACTTCTACAGACTAACTGCTTGCGCACCCAAGGGCTGCGCGGTTCGGGCGGGATACAAATGATAGGACAACGCAACTGACTTATGCACTACCTCTTATGAACTTAACCATTATGGATAGTTTACTTTAACACTTAATCTTTCATCTACTGCCTTAGGCTACTTAGTTTATCACAACTTCACACAGATGAAACATACAATGTTGCACACGCCTGGTGTTGTGTGTCGAAAATTTATACAATCTGAACGTTACATACACATGTGATTATTCAATGAACTGATACTTTTACGGACTTGGAATACTGAGCATTCAACATTCATTCATTCCTGCAATACTTAACATATCATTCCCATCTTTATCCTATGGAGAATACATATAAAAGCATTAACACACCAACTAATAAATGAGAATCCAAGCATCCAATGTAAGCAAATAGGTAAATGCAAACACACAACCAATCACACTACACATTATTTAACATGGTTCGCCCCCAGGATGGAGGCTACGTCCACAAGAACTATTGTTATATTATTCTTTGGGAAGGGTACAACAGTTCTTTGTCTGCGCACTTAGCATGTAGAACCTCTTCTCTCTCAGTAGGCCTCTGAGCACATAGCTTGCAGAGCCTTTACAAAATGTTCCTTAACAGAGATTTATCAACTCAATACGAGAACAACAAAAAATGAAGAGTAACCCTTTCCCATACAAAATATGCCTTATTTATAGATCATGCCCATAGGTCATGTCTTTACAATTCGAAGGATAAAACCCTTAGGTTTACAAAACTGTCACGGTTTTCCCTTAACCGGACTGCTGGCTTTTGGTAGCGAATATTCCGTCGTGGCCACCTTCAGTGCATGCCTCACGTCGCTATAGGCCTTCCTGTCGCACGCATGCCAACAGGTCGCTTTCACTGATCTGTTCTTCCTCTAACAGCCTCGTGCAACGGGTTTAGGTAGTGGTTCTTTCGCATGTGCGACCAGTCATTTTCTTCCACTTCTACTCCTTACCCATCGCCTGGCACTCCTGGAGCATCTTTACCAAAAATAGACCGTCGACAGTCTAACTGGAATCTTGTGCTGTCTTCCATCCGACACTCTGCTTTGCCGGATCCACGTAGACTGGACACATCGCAGCACTGCCTCATCACAGCATTGATCTTCGTAGCTCTTTCGACGCTGCGCTGTGCGCAACTTCGAAGCATCCCAAAAACTTATACAAAAATGTTCCAACTGAACTGCGCTCAGCTCCGTAGTTCCAAAAATCCTACTTGCTCAAAATGCCCCACTTGGGCCAGGCCCAACAAGGGTGGTGATGAGTACGCCATCTATTACAAGATAAATAACCTATATAGACCATCTCTAACTTAATCATAATTAAAAGTTGTCCCTAGTTATGGAATTTTATATTAATAAGTTTTTACCACATACAACTGTAAAAAACCAAAGTTGTTTCTAACTTGAACCCCATGTAGTTATTGACGCCCCAATTGGGTTAGGACTCTGTTGGAATGGTTAGGGGGTCAACGCTAAGGATAATGATCTGAGCTAGGAACTTCAAAGAAATTTGTGCAAGAGCCCCTCTATTTCCTAGTTATTGAAAGTGACCACTTCCGACGGATTTAAGCCTTCGTTGGCCTTATCTAAGTTTTATTTTTGCTCCTTAAGGGAGACTGGTGATGAGAAGACAAGTAATCATGTTTATCCTACTATATTAATGAGGAAATTTGGTTTCTATCTCCAGATATAGACAACTATCTGAAAGGGGCTATTCTAATCACAAAATTCTGTTACTGATGATATTTTATAAATAGTTAAAATATGAAGAAACATTCCCCATTTCATAAATCATTATTGATAGAATCAACGAAACATGAAATGAATATACTAGTTCAAATATCACAGAATGGAGTAATTAAATTACTAGATAAATAAAAAGAGTTAATAAACATTTCACCAATAATCTCAACACATAATGATTCAAAAGGATAAGTAATCAACGGAGATAATTAGAAGATATTCACATCACCATGCAACCACACAACATTAATAATGTAAACATTATTAATAAGATTTCATTGAACCAAAGTATTGAGATCTTAATAATTTGCATTTAATCAAGGAAAAGTATAAGAAAAGGAAACTTTATCTCAATATATGTGGAAAACAATCGTAGGCATGATCCATCTTTAATTAACAAGCTGTAACAAATTACAAACAAGTCTCTGGAAGAGAGATTTTTAATCAGGTCTTGACATAAGAAATTACATGAGAGCCTCCCACGATTTGTCTCTTTGTAACCCCTTTCATAATCCCAAAGAACAAAATAAATACCATTACAACTAGGATCTTAGATCCACAAAAGAAGGCCAACTATCCTATATCTAAGGGATCCCAATCTAATTCCCCTAATCTGTATAAGTTATGTGATCTTTCCATGCAGCGTATGCATCCAACATATGTGCAATATTAGGGTAAGTCGCATGCTCTAGTTGCAACTGAGCCTTGCACAACTAGGATATGACATCCTTGTTGCATATCTTGGACCAAGAATCAAGAAAAATATGTAAGGTGACTTCCAACTGATTTGGAACCATGATGAAGGAACTAAAAAGAGACATATCCAATTGAAAAACATCTCGTATGGATTGAGTGGTGTTCTCCCTTTGATCTTCCACCTTAGCAATCTGGGTATTAGCTAGCACTGAGTCTGCCAATTCAGCAAAAACAAGCAACTCCATGCTTTCAAGATGGTTATATGTTAGAATCCACTGCCTAGCATAGATCTTCTATTCTTTTTCGATCATATGTTTGACCTCTTCGCAAACAAGTCACCAAGACTTGATAGAAATTCTGGTTCTCATTAATTTATGTTGATTAAGCCGAGGCATGGTCTGTGGGACATTCTGTGGGACAAAGAATCAAACTTGGGAACTTGTTCCTATACCAAGGAATAAAAATATAATCAACACTAAATGGATCTTTAGAAACAAACTGAATGAAGATGGACAAATAACCAAAAACAAACCAAGACTAGTGTGCAAAGTCTATGCTCATGTTGAAGGAATAGACTTTGAAGAAAATTTTGTTTTTTTATTCAGAATAGAAGCAATCAGAATGTTCTTGGCTTATGCATGATCCAAAAATATCAATGTATATCAAATGGATGTAAAATCAACCTTTATAAATGGAGAATTAGAAGAAGAAGTTTACATAGAATAGCCAGAAGGATTCCTACTGTCAAAAAATAAACACTATGTATGTAGGTTGAAGAAATCCCTCTATGGACTAAAGAAAGCTCCTAGAGCTTGGTCCTCAAGATTGGATTCAAGAAGGCTAATGCAGAAAACAATCTCTACATAAAAGTTGAACATGGAAATATGATTATTATTGAAGTGTATGTTGATGACATCGTTTTTGGAAGTGATGATGATAAATAAAGCCAAAAATTTGCCATGGAAATCTAGAAGGAATTTGAAATGTCTATGCTTGGAGAGATGACATTATTCCTAGGACTTCAAATATTTCTCCAAGATGAAGGTATTTTCATTTCCCAAATAAAGTATATAAAATAAATGTTGAAGAAGTTCAAAATAGAGGATTGCAAACATGTAAGTACTCTTATGGTCACTGGTTGCAAGTTGAGTAAATAGGATGAAGCTAAAGAAGTGGATCAAATACTCTATAGGTCAATGATTGGAAGTATACTCTATGTGGAATCCTCAAGACCGGGTGTAATGCAAGCAGTTGGGTAGGTTGCAATATTTCAAGCTACACCTAAGGAGACTCTTGTTCTAGTAGTAAAAATAATATTCAAGTATCTCGAAGGAACAACATATTTTGGGCTATGGTATCCAAAAGGGAATGAATTGACTATGATATCCTATACATATGTATATTGGGAAGTAAGTATTGATGATAGAAGAAGTAGAAGTGGATAAACATTTTATTTGGGTAACTGCTTAGTGTCCTGGTTGAGCAAGAAACAATCTTCAATGTCCCTATCCACAACATAGGCAGAATACATTGCAGCAACTGCATTTTGTGCTCAATTTATCTAGATGTAGAAAACTTTGAAGGATATTCAAGAAGAGTTCAGTCATTCTATTCCAATATTTTGTTATATCATGAGTGCAATTTGTATTTACAAGAATCCTATAATGCATACCAAGACAAATCATTTTCCTATCAAATATCAGTTTTTGATAGAACAAGTCACTAAGAACAATGTCAACTTGGTATGTGTTGACACCAAGGAGCATATTGTAGACATATTCACAAAGTCTCTTCCCTGGGATACCTTTGAGTATCTCGGATAGAAATTGGGAGTAATTCCCACTCCCCATTAATTTGTTCAAACTCCATCAAAGCTGGAAGTTGTGGGAACAAAGCAAAGATAGTCAAAGGAGTTGACAAAAGCATATAAGCATCCAGATAGGGGGATCAACACAACAAGAAGGAACAATCTAGAAAATGTTGAGGTATAAAGACAGGGGGAGTCAACATAGTCAAAGGGGGAGTATTGTCAAAAAGAAAAGATGTTCACAAAAGGAATTTATAATCAAGGAGAGAATTTATTTGTCATTAAAGTCAAAGGAGGAGAGATAAAAAGAAAATGCAACAAAGGTGATTTTGTGGTGTTTCCATCAATGACAAAGGGGGAGATTGTTTAAGTGTTGTAATTAATGTCAAGTTAGTAGAAGTGTGAAAGCTAGAATTGAGGAAGAATGTGGCTACAGGAAATCCTGTAGCTACTAGAATTCTAGAAAGTGCATATAGAAATTCCTGTAGATGTAAGTAAAATGCATGCACCTGCCAAGTAAAATACTCGCAATGGCTATGTAAAATCCTGCAACTACCAAGAAATATGCTTGCATAGCCAAGGCAATAATGCCCAAAACAGACAATAAAATTCCCACACAACATTGGGTAAAATTCCCACCAAGCATTGAGTAAAATGCTCGCACAACATTGGGTAAAATGCCCGCCAACCTAAGAAATATGGCCACCAAAATATGCCTCCGTGCCCTAGAAAATGCATGCAACTACTACCAGAATTGTAGACTATGCTACCGGAAATACAGACAATGCCACCGGCTACCGAAACTTCATGCACTGCTCCCAAAACTATAGATAGTGCTATTAGATACCAAAACTACAGACATCACACTTAAAATGTCTACCAATGCACTTAAAATTCCTGCCAATGCATGCTACTGGAACTGAATTGCAGACATGCTCACCAATGCACTTAAAATTTCTACCAATGCATGCTACCAGAACTGTAGATAGTGCTACCGGAATTGTAGACATCACTACCAGAACTGTAGAAAGTGAAACAGAAATTCCTGTAGGTTGTGGATCAATTATTTTGGATATTTTTGTTCAAAGCGAGGATGTGATTTGTGCCCAATGATAAATATTGTCTTATGCAATGAATGGGATATGAATATTGCGTTTTAAATAAGTTTAAAATATCGAGGAATGAGATGAACTCCAATTTAATTGCAATGGAGTGAAGTGTCCATGTTTTGTTGTATAATACCCACGAAATGGTCTTACATTGTGGGTCAACCTTTCTAGATAATGCACCATTTGATAATTACCATGTTGGCTCATTTAATGTAAGACTCTCTTCCATATGAATGTAAAATTTATTTCACTAGATTTATAATTTTTTCCTCATTAACAAAAATATAAACATAAAAGAATTATTTGTCAAGATCCATTATTCTCATCGAATACCAACACTCCAAATTCAAGAAAAGGACAATCAAGAATAGTTACTTGAGCCTGTAAGCTAAACTTACAGGTGTGCATGTGAAGCTACCAAATATCCATTAGCCGCAACTCCTTTAGAAACCATGTATGGAGGTACTTCTCTCCTCCCAACTAACCCCTTGGCCATAGAATAAGAGCCTCCGAGCCCTCACTCAATAATACCAAGCCAACTAACACTATCATCATAAAATATATGCCCACAACATCCAACCACCATCTCCTCAAAACAAACTCCCTCCTCGTGAGGGAGAGGAACAAGGAAAAATAAGAAGCCCCTTCCCCTTCTTCTTCCTCCTATTTAAGCTTTTCCAAGCTCCCCTACGATGTACACATGTCCACATGCAATAATTCCCATGAAAAATTCCACTAAATAGATAAATATATCATAATTAAATTTTTTATTATTTTCCTTTAAATCAATCCCTTCTTCAACCAAAGCCATGATTAATTTAGACCAATTTGTTGAGTTATAGATTTATATTCTTATGAATCCCATGCCCTTAAAATATTATTAATATAACCTTTCATAGTCTAATACTATTGTGCAGGGATAGGACCCACTCATATGGCCATCACAAGTATGTCCCATGCCTGCAGTATAACCTCGGTATGCCCCCTAGTACTAATGCAGTGTGAGACAGAGGGGTGTTATATTACATACCTCCCCTTAAATGAACTTCATCATGAATTCATTGTCACACACTTCCTAACCATAATGCTTCTACTTCCTCCATTACACACCCTCTCCCTTAATAATAACATCCGATCAACCTTCGAACACCCCCAAAACTCTGGATGGTCCTACTCGCCATGACATGGTCCCTCTGTTGCAACTAGTATAAGGTTCACCCATCATGGGGTGACCGCAATAGGAATCAAAAGTCTCATCATAGCTCCAAGGAGGTGTAAGTATAACTCTCGCTATGTCCTTGACTTATATCATCTAGATAAGGATTAAGGCCTTTTGGCCTTAGCTGGGATTTATGGCCACAAGGCCTCATCTGGAGGTTACCAAGCATCTAGTCCAGTGCACTAAAACATGCACACCAGGAATCTCGTAAGGATGGCCCAAAACCCCCTCGACAACTCCCACTGGGAAATCAACCGCGGGCATCGAAAGTCCTCCTCTATATACCTCCCTCTTCTACTGGTGTACCTCAATCCATGGACTTCTAGTAGAATCATAGCTAGCAAGGTATTATCGAGTGAGTCAATCCCCAGCCCATACTCCCTTGTGGATATGGGTTCCCATGAGATCGTGGTTTATAGAATGACCTATCCTCGAAGACCCTAGAGTGGAATACCTAAAACACTTCCACTCACAATCATGTATTTAGTCATTAATCACCATGAAACAAATCCATGTACAATACTTCATTACTTCATGATCATATAACATCAACAATCAAGTGCAAATATTTCTTCACATTCTCTTTACTAAGCAAATTAAGAAACACACGTTATCATAAACCATCTCATATCACAATAAATGATGGCATTATCACATGCCTAGCATCCCATAACAATTCCCAACTTCCTCTAATTTGTCATACTTGAATTTTCATGTAAAAACCACATGTTATCATGCTCATTTAATCTTCAATTATTAGGGAATAACGCTACACAATTGCCCATGTTGAATTATGTATATCACATAATCACAAAGATAATATAAACCCTTTGAAGCACAATATGAGCATTGTTCCTCAATATACCAACATAATGTATGAAGTAATCATGTTACCAAACTATCTGTAATTACAAATCATAATAATGATAATTTATTTCGCCATTTACGATGGGACAAGCCTCATGCAATACGACATAATAGAGATGATAGACAACATGAATCAAGGAAATTGGCAATGGACCATCATTATCTCAATGTCCACATTCAAGTAAGCACTCTATAACTAAATCTATTATGCTTGTCATATTTGAATGGAGGATATCACAAAAGAGCCATGTGTTCTTATTGAAGGAGGAATTAGAATGCATTTTAGTTCATAAATTTAATTTATATATTATTTCCAAAAACAACATAGATCCTCGAGTCATATGGTGCATCCATGCCCTAAGTTTATTATCAATCACAAGACGATGATTCACACTATTATTTCTAGTAAGATTTCCAACAATAACCCCTAGTTCTTTGTTAGAATATAAATATGTAACAAAATAACTCTTCACCTCATTTAAATAAAACCATTAATATTAATTTCAAACATGGTTAGCAAGCCTCCACAAATTATTTCAAGAGCTCAAGCATGGTTTTATACTAATGTTAACTAAAAAGTTAAACCAACACGTGTTGTTTTATACAGAACTAGATTTTGACTAATAACACATTCTATTTTTGTTTTCCATTGCTAAATTTATGTATTTTGTATTGGGCTAAATATGCTTGGATGCTTAAAATTATGACTATCTACTACCAAGATCATTTCCTATATTCTAGATACCAATCAAGATTCAATTCCTATGCTTATGCTCCAAAAAAATAATTAGATGATGTGGAAGGCAATGAATGAAATCATTATTTAGAAAACATTGAACTGTTATGTCAATTGTAGCATGGCTTGTGACATTGTTTTGGTTGTTCGATGCTATCATATACAGAGTCGCATGATGTATCATGTCTTTAGACTACATGATTAATACTTACAAAATGAGAAGATATGGAGAGCCATACATCCAACGGTTGATGTGATGTGTAAAATATCAGGAGAGTTCCCAATATATTGGGAACTAATAGGTTCACAACCCTATCAATCACAAAAATAATTGTAAATCTAATTTCTAGAAGATCCAAAAATCTCACAAAAATGTTCCAAGTTTATTCAAGACTAACATATTGGGCACTAATAGGTTCACAACCCTATCAATCACAAAAATAATTGTAAATCCAATTTCTAGAAGATTCAAAAAGCTCACAAAAATGTTCCAAGTTTATTCAAGACTATTGGGTTCAGAAGTTGAAAATCCATGAATGCAAGGAAATATTATAGCCATAATTAGAATGACCAATGTTCTAGGAGGGAGTATAACTAAATCAATCTAATGTGGTTCAATTTGGTATCTAGACTATGGAATAAGTTGTTTTCCCTTTTCCATATAGACATCAAAATCTACCCAAATGTGCTTTCTTTCATGTGGGATTTCTTTTGCATTAGTTCCCCACCCTTATAGGGGGGGATTTTGTTGTGTTAACCTTTCGCTTGATTGCTTGAGTGGTGATGAATTTGCATTAAGCTTGGTTGCAGATGAGTTCAAGTATAGATATGCCCCTCATAGAACAATGAATTGGAAAAAGGGAAAGGTATAATTGTAAGTTCCTATATAAGTGATATTTCCACAAAGTATACCAACCAAGATCTCTACAATCATAGGAGGCATTTATCTCTTGTATGATTCTAGCAGTATTTCCAAAAGAACAGTAACCAAGATCTCTATAGGAATAGGAAGCATCTATTTCTTGTATGATCTTAACAACCTTTGAATTTCTACCACTTGTTTGATATAAGTCTTAAAGGAATGAACTTCATTCACTAGTTGTTTCATTAGTTTCTTAATGATTTTGTAAAATGGTACAAGCATTCATATTCATTTGATGGAGATGAGTACAATATTGCGTCAAGCATTCAGTTTCTTCCTTCAGTGTAATTTTAGGTGTTTCTTTCCTTTTTAGCAGGTTGATCTAATAGTGGGTTCTAAAACATTCTAGCTTTTTTTGTTGGATTTCACTGGTAACAAGTCCCTTTTGGTTTTGTGTATTTGAAGTCTAAACTTGAATTTATGTCACTATAACATTCTGAAAAGGATTGAATCGTGTATAAAGAATATGATAAAACACATGTGATTGTTTAGCATTTTCAAAATGTTGAAATGATTGATAATCTACAAAACTTGTAACGCATTAGTTTAGTTCAAATTAAAGTATGTTGAGTTATATTACTTTCCATTTAATGATGGATTTGGTTCTTCCTATTTCATATTGTGTGGTTGAGTGAAATGATGAACCAAGAGAGATTGGTATAGAGTCTTCCTTCAATAAAATTGATAAACCGACAACACAACCATATAAGGATGGTAATTGTATTATAGAATATGAACACCATATTCACTACATGACAAATGCATCAAAGATTGGATGAAGCCTTATCCAAGGGATCCATTGAGATATAACATATCAATAATAATTTTGTTATGAATTCTTCTCCAAGGGATCCACCAAACGTTTAATAGATTGGAAATACTATAGGCGTTAAAAGATCAGGAATAGGATATGGAACCTACGAAACTCTTTACGTATTAAAGATTACGAAACTCTTTACGTATTAAAGATTATGTGTGGCTTTTTTCTTTTTTCATTAATATGCAAGAATACCTTTTGAAAGTGAAAACATATCGAAAACATATAATGGGAGGAAACACAAGTAGATTTTATGTTACCAAGAAGTCAACAGCTTTTATCTCACTAAAATCTTGTTACTCATCAAATGCACTCAAAATGAAAAAAAAAAAAAATTCAATTTGAGTCTATATTTGTGTGATGTATTAATAAAAAGTGTTTTGAATATGACTTAGATAAATTGTACGAGTATTTTATCCCAAGCTACATATTTAAATCTTTTTAAATGAAATATGTAAATGCAACTAAATATTTGCAAAAACTTCCCCGCGACGGATGTCTTAGCTTTCCTGCCATGTGTTGGATTCATGCATCTGGGAACCAGGTGGGTTAAGGAGCAGGAAGGGGGTTCGTTGGATGACCGAATGGATAGTTTGGAAGTAGGATTGAGTAGGATGGCTCATAAACACATCATGATGGATGAGAATTAATTCAAAGCCAAGGTAGAAACACGAGATGATGCTGGTTCCTCAAACTATTTTAATTTTTGATGATGAGTAACTAGCTACAAATTTGTTTGGATAGTTGACGTTGACCCAGTCATTGGACAGCGTTTGAGAAGCCATTAGTCATTGGTTGGACTGTTAGAAACAAAAATCGCCCATTCATATGAGGTCCAGCGTAAGGAGAATTCTCGTTGAAGAAATTTGCAATCCTTGTGTATGAAGATTACCATTCAGGTATTCACCTGATAAAGTCGGCGTGAGGTCATGCAGTGTTGAGAGTTTGTCGTAGTTGATGAAATCAACCAAACGAGGAAGAATCGTTGCCGTAAATAAGATCAATACATATCGTGAATGTACACAGAAGATTTGTCAAATCGTTGATGTGAGGTGAAAATCACCAGGTTAAAGAGAACATACCATTCTATAAAAATGTGAGTAGCAGTTGAATCCTTCTATTTTAAAGAATCGTTGCACAAGAGGGAATAGCCAGTAAGTCAAATGACTGAAAATCTTATTTTTGAAATATTTAATTATTGGTGTGAGAAGTCAAATTAAAGGAAATGTTGTTTTTTAAAACGTTGGTGAGAGTCTTTTATGTAGACGTCGCTTTAAAGAAGGTTTAATTTTATGGTAATGGATATGTAGAGTAAATAAAAAAAAAAATTAACCATTGACCAAAAAATAAGAAAAGGGACAGGTTTGGGTTTATGAAAAGTTTTTTATGTTGGATATATATAAGGAGACTTACCTACGGTTACTTCCAAAAAGAATATTGATTTTGTTAAGTTGGAATATTGAAACATGTGTGGGAGAAACCCTAGTTTTGTGATATGAGAAGAAGATTTTGAAAGTTTTTCAAAAGATTTGTAATGGGTTACAAAAGAAGATTAAAACAATCGAGAAGAGATCTTAAACAAATTGTTAAAGAGAATAGAAGGGTACATGAAGTCTATTTTGCAAAGATATATGGTGAGATTTAAGTTATAACAGAAGAGCCTATAAATTGAGAAGATGATGAAAATAAGAATCACATTGCAGAGATTGAGCATATCAATAAAGATGAAGAGTAGAATAAACCTAATGAAGATGAAGAGATAGATGAAATATTGAGAAATCAACTCTAAATTTGCCATTTTTCTCACTTATAAATTATGAAATTTGGGCAACTAAAATGGAAGATTTGTTTTGTTCAGTAAATTTGTGGGGCTTTGTTTAAGAAGATTTTGTAGATCCCTATGATAAGAGAAAAAATGCATTATTTTGTTAGTAGTGGATGAAAGCATTTTTAATAGTGTTTTCTATAAATTTGATCAAGTTGTTAGTGCAAAGTCTTTTTGGGATGCTCTAGAGATGAGGTGGGGTAAAAAGAGAAGAAACATAAATACTTTGCACCATATTTGTACATTAGAAGAAGCTTCTATGTTTGAAGGAAAGAAAGAGAAAGAAGACGAAGATAAGAAAGTCGAAGAACTCCTTGATAAAGTAAAGGAGAAGAATATTGAAGACCTTGTGTGTGCCACAGAGCATGAAGAGGAAGGTGAATCCCACTAAGTAGATACACCGGTGGATGATGAAGTTGTTGGTAAAGCTGCCATTTGTTGGTAAAGCTGCCATTGTAGCAGCTTGTGATGATGAAGAAACTTTGGTCAATCCAACATTATATATTGCCGATGACATTAACTTAGTGAACCGAACAAAATTTGCCGATGACAATTCAGTTGAAGATAAAAATGCCCATGTAGCAGTATTTGATGAGAAACAAGATGAAGATTTTGTAAAGTGTTTGGAGAGTTCATTCCAACACATGGAAAAGATGTCTAACGCATCAACCGAGACCAAAAAATCTCATGATTTTGGAACTAAAAATTTGTGTTTGTATGAAGATTATGCAGGTATTGAGAAAGAACAACACTTGGATGTAGTGCTAATAGATTATGATGAACAGTTGAGAATGCTAGAAGAATGGCTAGAAAATCCAAGGATTTGTGAAGACGTGAAGAAGAAGATTGCAACATATAAAGAATCTGAAAAACATTATTTTTCAAGAATTTGAAATTAACATGCAGAATTGTCACACCAAATGAAGTTAAGCAACATGCACTTGCAAGGAATAGAGTTGAACATTGAGATAGAAGAATTATGGATGTGTTTGTGGAAGATTTTTTAGTGGAGGCAAAATGAGACGAAGAAGATAGTCAACCACAAAAATAAGTTGATTGAGGATACTATTGAAAGCAAGGCAGGAGGACAACAACAACATCAAATTTGGGATCCATGATCCAAGGCGAACATCCTATTTTTGAAAATAAGCAACCTAATATGAAGCCAATTTAGTTTTCTGAAAATTTTTTAAGTATTTGTAAGCTTGGGTGAGAAACCAGCAAGCATTTACATTTATGAAATTTGCATTTTAACAGTTTTAGAGTATCAAAATTAAGAGGGAGTGTTAGTAAGAATGTAACCCTTGAGATTAAGAGAGAGTGTTAGAAGTAGTAATCTCTTAATGTGTTAATTGGTGTTAGTTACATTCCTTTATTCAGTTCTATAATCAGTTAACTGGGATTGGCTTGAAGCATCAAACTATATAACATATATATATTAATGTGTATTATGATATTGTATTTCATCCTTTTGTGCTTATAACTCTTTTGTTTATGTCTCTGCTCATATTTTAACAGAAAATATCCCCAAGGTTATCCACTGCAAGTCTGTCGGTATACGTAAACTTCATGTTCAGGCACCGCGGTGTACGCAAATTTCTTGTTGAGGCACCGTTGGGGTATGTTATCCTCGCAAGTCGCGTTCCCATTCAGGTGTGGAGCTGTTGGGGTTTTTATTTGGGAATTATATATATTGTCGAGTGAGAGTGCCTGTAGCCGTGCCCAGGTTGGAGGCCGACAAATCCGATCTGTGTTCGCTGGACTGAGAATAATAGTCTTCGTCGTCTGAATATTGGCTGTCCCAATCACCTTCCATGCTGTGTGAAGCGCCCGTTTTGACGAGATGCATTTGAATTGAACCAGGCAGTCGATATATATATATATATATATATATTCTTTCCCATAATCTATTATATCCATCCTCTTTCTTCACTTATCGGTTTATCATTTTGGTCTAATGCATAGAAAGGAAGGATGTCTGGGCGTGGAAAGGGAGGGAAGGGTTTGACGAAGGGAGGTGCCAAGAGGCATAGGAAAGTTATTCTGAGAGATAACATTCATGGCATTAGCAAGTCCTCCATCTCGCGTCAAGCGCATCAGTCGGCTCATCTATGAAGAGACAATAATTAGCGTTCTCAAGATCTTGGAAAATGCTATCAGAGATGCTAGGACATACAAAGAGCACGCCAAGAGAAAGACCCTGACAACCATGGTTGTCGTCTACTCCCTTAAGAGGCAGGGCCGAACTCTCTCTAGTTCCCTCTCAGTATTATCCATTCACTACTCTCTCATTTATGGTGTCTCTTGACACCACCTCCATTTCTATGGAAAAATTTAACCCAGTTATTGCAAATGAGTGTTGGTATTGTAATCTACATGGATTTATTTTGTGTTTGAACTGCGAGGTAACCCTAATTTTTTAGCCTTTTGTTTTGATTATCTATTTTTATTCGATAGTGTTCCATGCGGTTGTGTTTCTTCAAGGGTCGCAAATCTAATCTGATTTGGTAGGGTTTTAAAAGATTTTTGATTTGGATGAGCTTATCCAAATGTTTGAGTAAGGGGGATCGATTATTCCATTATTTTACTATGTGAAGCCTTCTCAGCTTCGGTCGACGAAGGACGAAGGTGGTGTTTATTCTCAGGACCTGCGGAAGCTGGAAGAGAAGAAAATATACGACACTCAAACACGAAGCCGCTACATGACTCGGCAACCATTTAAAAATGGAGAGAGGCTCTTGCAACTGTTGCAGAAATATGCAGTTTCTAACTTTCTAGCTGGATGCCAATTATAGGTGAGAACTCATCCTTCCTTCTCCATATTTGTTTTAATGTTCGATAGATATACTTAAATATCACTTGTTTAAATTGATTTTACCAGTGACGAGGGGGATCTGTTGGATAAAATCGTTGAACGTGTGGTGAAGAATGTGAAAAAAAACCGTTTAGATGAAGCGGCCAAAGATTCTAAAAAGATAGCCATACTCGAGAAGCAGCAGTAGCAGAGTGGAGAAGGTGAGGTCCTGTGTGACTCATTCAGCGAGTTTTTTGGATATTTGTTTGGAGTAGTGTTTCTGATATGTTTTTACATAGGTCTTGGCTTCATGGTCAAAAGCTTTATGAATTTTCCAAACGACATGAAACCTGGTAAGACAGTATGCATATTTTCATGATGGGATTGAATCAAAGTGTAAATTCAAACTGAATCAAAGTATGTATATAATAACGGTGGGGCTAAACATAGATGATCTGTACAGACATACTTAAGGCTGAAAAAGAAGGACCCATCAACATCTATCTGCAATGCCCAACCTGCAAAAAGAGCTCTAGAATCACAGCAATAAACAAAAACTAAGGACAACCAACTCTTCTGTGAGGGACAATCCAATTTTCTCGTAACCAACTGAAACGAAACAAAAACTATAGAAGATGCCATAGCAATACATGCCTGAAACTAACAATGAATAATTGGAAGGACTGTAATCAAAACTGTCAAATAGAAAGGAAGATCCCAATCAAAACATCTAGATTTTTCCCTGTTGAAACAAAACTGAATTTCGCCTCTCTTCGAAGCAGAGTACTCCTTCCACGGACTGGAGAGCTAATTTGGACAACGATTTTTCCTCCCCATTAAATTATCTGAAAGTATTGAGTAAAAAACAAGAAGTTGGAACGAGTCTTGAATATAATCTGTCAAGCTCAAAGTGGTTTATAATCGGTGGTTCATAATTCCTGGTGGTTTATAATCTATCAAGCTCAAAGTGAGATTGATACAGGGCATTCTCATACAACCTTTTTATTGGAATTTGGTACACATTCAGATTGCGATTTGAATCATAGAGGTGGATTCATATCTCTTGCAAATCTTTAGATGGCAATTTTTAGATAATTAGGTTGTAAGTTTGTGTTAGCAGGAAAATCTTGAAAATAAAAATAAAGTGTAATAAAAAACTTTATTGCAGAATTTATTGTGTATATTTACTGTGGGTGGGGGTTGAGGCTTAATTTTCAGAAGAAAAAAAGTATGAACAGAAACAGCTTCTCATTTTATTTTTATGGGTGGGTGATGTTTAATGCAAAAATTTTAGAAATTTTATATTTTATCTTTTATATAAAGATTAAAAATTAATAATTATAAATGCACTTTTTTTAAGTTCTTATCTAGATGATTTAAAAAAAATTATATGCATCTTAAGCAATTATCTAGAGGATTTAAATTTTTGTATATCTGGTTGTTTTATACAATTATATAGAAGATTTAATTTTTTTTATATCTCATTTTTTATATATTGGCAAAAACGTTTACACCAACAAATTTATTCTTCTCCATATTTGATAGTTAGTTTTAATTTAATTCAATTTTTTTTTCATCTAATTTGATGATAATTTCCGAGTTGATAAACAAATTAAATAAAAAAAATCAAATATTGTAAGCTAAATTATGTGTATGTGATTGTTCTTCCAATAACCACCATAATCAAACCTTGACGAATATCCTTATAACCAGGCCGCCGAAGATGGCATCGTCCAACAGGGTTTTCTATTAACCACTATCCTATACCTTAGCATTATAAAAAAAATCACAGAAAAAATCATATTTGAACGAAAAATATTTTTTTTCGTTATTTCATTGTAGTTGACAAGTTTCTAGCTTCCATCTACATACAAAATAAATTAACAAGCTGGCTACAATGTCTAAATTACAATTGTTCTCTTACTTCTAGTCAAAAACCAAAAAATTTGCTTCACGAAACACTTTTATCCATAATTTATCTTCCATCAAAAGTTACACTTAAAAGTTACAAGACAATAGAAACTTATTGTCAGGATCAAAAATATTTACATATTTTCTGAGTTACTTCAAATTTCTATTTAACTAACCTAAACTGTAATAAAAATTATGTGAGGCTTTGAGTTCCAGAACTAAGGTTCGATTTTAGACATTAATATTGGAGAACAGGAGAGTTGTAGAATGATCCGATCCAGATTTTAAGCATGTCTTAAAGAGATGAGTGTAATTAGTTTATTTTTCTTTAGATAAGTTCTGTTAAGATTTTTTATATATATAACTGGATGATGCAAAATCTTTTTTATATGAAATTTAATTATGATTAATTAAAGTTTACGGTTTCTCTTGTGAGAAAAAAATATATATTCTATAATATATATATATATATATAATAAAAAATATGTAGTAACATAAAATAATATATTTGAAATAGTATAATAAAAAATGTAAAGATTGAAATATATTATTAAATCTAATTTTTTTAAATAAAAATAAATATATAATTCATATGATATTTATTATTCTTAAGAAATGAATATTCTTTACCGTAATACAATTATTTTTTAATACATTCATTTATTATTATTATCCATAAATTATAAATAAAACCTCAAATTTCATTGAGCCAGATCTCTACTAAAAACGTTGTTATATATGTTATCAGATCTGAGCTAGATCTCTCCTAAAAATGTTGATGTATATATTAATCGATTTGAGCCTGATCTCTGCTCAAAAAGTTGTTTATATATATGTTATCATATATGAGCTACATCTCTACTAAAACGTTGATGTATATATTATTCGATCTGAGCCTGATCTCTGCTAAAAACATTGTTATATATGTTATCACATCTGAGCTAGATCTCCGCTAAAACGTTGATGTATATACTATTCGATCTGAGCCTGATCTCTCCTAAAAACGTTGTTATATATGTTATCAGATCTGAGCTAGATCTCTGCTAAAAACGTTGATGTATATATTATTCGATCTGAGCCTGATCTCTGCTAAAAATGTTGTTATATATGTTATCAGATCTGAGCTAGATCTCTGTTAAAAACGTTGATGTATATATTATTCGATTTGAGCCTGATCTCTGTTAAAAACGCTGTTATATATGTTATCATATCTGAGCTAGATCTATGCTAAAACGTTCATGTATATCCTATTAGATCTGAGCCTGATCTCTGCTAAAAACGTTGTTATATATTTTATCAGACCTGAGCTAAATCTCTGCTAAAACGTTGATGTATATATCATTCGATATGAGCTTGATCTCTGCTAAAAATGTTGATGTATATATCATTCGATTTGAGCTTGATCACTGCTAAAAATGTTGATGTATATATCATTCGATCTGAGCTTGATCTCTACTAAAACGTTGATGTATATATCATTCAATTTGAGCTTGATCAATGCTGAAACGTGGATGTATATATTATTTAGATCTAAGTTGATCTTTGCTAAGAACTTTGATATATATATTGATGTATTTATTATTCGATCTGAGCTTGATCTATGCTAAAACGTGGATGTATATATTATTTAGGTCTGAGCTTCATCTCTGCTAAAAACGTTGATATATATTTATAGATCCGAGCGATATGTTATAGTGTTTTCATATCCGAGGTTGGCAAGGACATAGTTCTTTGGCTTGGAAAATGGTAGGTGTTAGTATTATATATATATATTACAAGGATGTTGGTATTTACAAAAAAGTAGTGAGAAAAGAATAGGAAAATAATAATGGTTGTTACCATTAGACTAAAGTGGAATGGCTTAAACCCTCATGTCGTTGAGCAATTTAAATGGGAAGAAAATTTAAACTTGGTCTTAAGAGTATAAATATTTAATCTAGTGGATTCCTTGCCAGTTCGGGGGTGGCCTCTCAGTAGTAGAAATATACATTGTACAAAGTGTCAAATGGTTGGGAGGAAAGCTACAATCAATCCTTGAGTCCCCCTTGTTTACTTCCACATATAGGTATTTTCATTATTGTTTTCCTTATAAAATCATGAGTTTATAAATGTGTACCCTTGTCATGAGTTTCCATGTTAGAGGATTATATTGCAAGGTATAGATTCTCGCATTGTTATATTTCTTTGAGGTTGTGAGTTATAAATATATAGATAGTGATCATGAGTGCCTTGATATTTGGATATGTTAAACAAATGGAAACACTTTTATATAGTTAACTGGTTATGAGATATGTGTGTCGTATACTTTATGTAGGATATGCATTTGTAGACATTCCATTAAAATGGTGATTGGGTGGATATTATACATTGTTGCAATTTACACATGATACATATGTATAGTTTAAATGGAGTAATACTTTGGAAACTATTGGAAATGCATTAAAACTTGAATATACTATGTGTGACCTATAAAATGTAAAATGCTTGCTTGAAAGTAGAGTGGACAAGAATTTAATTCTATCAATGAGGTGCTATGTATCATTGTATTGGACTAACTATGCATGGAGAATAAAGAAGTTTCTTGGAAGTGTTATAAGTAATAAGGAATCCAGGATTGTCCATTATGTACCTATGAAGATGTTGTTTAGACATACAAAGTAATTTTCCCTTTTATATTATTCTACCAGTGAGTGAACTATGGTTGATGGAATAGAATTAACATATTCTTATTGTAGGTTGGAATCATCATATAAGTATTATTTTTCATTGTGGCATGGTTTTAAAAGATGTCATGTTCATAAAATACAATATTGTCATGGATTTCCTTTGTTCATTGATTATAGTCATATATATTGATGTTATGATAGGTGGGTGTAATAATAGTTGTACTTATGATGGCATAGGAATTTGACACAATGATAATGTGGGCTAATTGATACAAGGCATATAAGTATGTGTGGGTGAATTGACATGATGAAATGGTATGTGTTATGATTTTTGTAAATCTGTGTAGAAAAAATACACATATGTTATTATTAGTATCTTAAGATGGTGAATGTTATGTTGAAATATTGAGTGATAACGAACACTATGAGTCTCTGTCATCATATAATTGACTTGTGATCTAAATGGTTTACTTTTTTATATAGATGTTTTTGGATGATGAGTAATTGATACGGGCTAATAACGTGTTATGTTGCTTCTATATTATTATTAGTTAGTCTTGGCAACACTCAGGCCTATTTGAGCAAGGTGTGAGGTAAGAGAATACAAAGTATTTGAACTAACAAAGTGACTCTACTGGTAAGGAGGAACAAACGAAGGAACGAATTAGATGAATTCATCTGCAAAGTTCTGCAAGAGGTAACCAATAAGATAGATTGAATACTATGACAAAGTCATTTGTGAGTTACAAGTAAGTATTTTCATTCTGTTTTATTTCTGAAGCATTATGTTCATAAACTGACTAATGGAATTCGGGTTTAAGGGCATATTCCACAATAAGTAAATATATTGCTTTATAATTTTGGTAGACTAGGGTATCTAGACGATAGGATCATAATTCTATGATTTTATGAAAATATAAGATAAGATGTTTTGAATTACTAAATAGAATAATCATTGCAAATTGACATCATATAAAAGAATGTAGACTTATCCTGGGATAAGATACTATAATCCATGATAAATGTATAATGATATTGTGTATGGTCGATCCTATAAAAGATGAGTAGTTATATTTGGACGAGTAAACCTAGTATAGTAGTGAAAGGAGAACTTAATGACCATAAATGAGTATGTGTACATGTTCCTAGGGGACCTGCCCCTGTACATAAGTTAATTGGTAAACTACTAATGACTATGTTGTTTAGTAAATAATTAGATATGAACATTGGATGGCTATGGTCTCGTTAAAAGTATCATGTTTATTATGATGTGTGGGAACCCTATGTATGAAGTTATATTTATAAGTTTGTAAACAAGTGAAATAAATTGAAATAGTACATATTGCTTACAAGTGGTAGAAATGAGGTAGATTTACCCTCATCAAGTCATAATGAGTGAAAATAACTTGTTAAATTACTAATAAGAGGTTCAAGAGTGGTAGAAGTTATTTTCATTAAAGAGTGTTCTCAAAGTATAATATTAAATGTTATATTTGAAACTCTTTTAGAAAGCTGTAATGAGCTTATAATTATGGAATTTACTTACTGATTAAATATATATATATATATAGATAGATATATATACTTCGAATAGATTTTAAAGGAAAGTTTGAATTAAAACTTACTTTAGTTAAGTTATAACTTAAATGTTAAAACATTGCTACTGGAAGTAGAAGTGGTAACTTAGCATAATGATACTTATTAAGGTATCAGTGTATTCCATGTGATGTAATATGTGATAGAACAAATGTAGTACCTATCACTGAAATCATATGATTGTTTTGTTTTGTATGCATGGGAGGAATGGACGAAGGAATCAGTTATCTGGGTTAAACCTTCAAAGTTCTCCAAGAGGTAACTAAAGAGAAAAAGATGTGAAATTGTATGGCAAGGTATGTCATTACATTACCCAACGAAATTCATCGGATTAAAAATCGTAAGTATACAAGTAATGCTCTCATTTTGTTCTTAGTATTATGTATTATGTTTACATACTGAAAATGGAAGCTGGGCTATAATACATTCAGGAAGAAATGTAGATGTTTTCTAGAATTCTCTCTCTCTCTCTCTCTCTCTCTCTCTCTCTCTCACTGAAATCATATGATTGTTTTGTTCTCTCTCTCTATCTCTCTATGTATATATATATATATATATATATATATATATATATATATATATACACACACATAAATTTTTAGCAATAGTCTTGTTGAAACATTTGAGTTGGTAATTAGAATAACCATTGAAATTACTAAAAAGGTTGTAAACTTATCAGGGGGATAAGCTATTATACTTCATGAGAAACTATAGTCAAATGAAAAGAGAACAAGAAATGTTACGTGCTAACATTGCAGTATTATGTCCATAAGTTATGATTGATGAAAATAATAATCAAGATAAGAATGTTGATTTTTCATTTTGTATGGATAATAGAGTTGAATTACTCAAATGTGAGGGGTGATTTTTAAACATCTTATTATGTTTAGGAAAGGATTTCTTACAAATTTCAAGTATATTATGAAAAGTGGTACTAACCAATGGGTTTTGGTAGATCGTCAATATCTACAGGACTTGTTGAAAGACAAGAGCATTACACATATTATGCATAAAGTATTTCATGTAAATGGAAGGGTTTGTTGTGTGAGCACAATGGTGTTAGGTAAAGGATTTGTTGTGTGAGCACATTGGTGTTAGGAAAATGATTGTTGTGGGAGCACAATGGTGTTAGGAAAATGATTTGTTGTGTGAGAACAATGGTGTTAAGAAAATGATAGGAAACACCAAGTGGAAAAATTGATGATCCAACTCTACTTTGCTAAATAATTTTCTTGGACTCGAGTAAGAGAGATTGAGTGGAAAAATTTCCTAGACTCAAGACTAGGGGATTTGAGGGGAAAAGAGAAAGAGTCTATGATATCAATGGAAAATACATAGGAACATAATTTTAACATCTGGAAGACAAGACGTTGTTTGATGTTTTTTGAGAAGGAAAGCTTTTGACTAGCAATCAAAAGAGGAGTAATCTCAAAATATTTAGCCTGTAAGAACACCAAGGGGGATTCACTCAATAAACCGCTATCCTAGCACGTTCGTTCGTGGCATATGAAACAATACCGCTAATTTCACTCAATATTGGAAAATACCTTCCAAAATCGTTTTTTTTTAACCCCCTCCCAATATGCCTTCCCAATTTAAAAAAAAACCATATTTTCACTAGATATTGTATGTATCAATTTTTTCATTAACATTTTTTATACCCCTTTATATTTCTACCTAGTATATTGATATGATACCCCTCTTATGACCCCACATGCATTCTATAATGCACCTTGCTTCTTTCAATGTATATTGTGGATGCACATTACTTCACCCACAATGCAATTACTCAACCACATATCATTATGATTTTCAACATCTAATGGTCTAATGAAGAGATAGGAGATCACTTCTTGTATTGTATGTCACTAGAGCCAATGCACATAGTACAACATTTAGATTGCATGTTGCAGTTCCCCAATCGATGACTAAGTCTGTTGTGGGCTAGGTATCCAAGCCCCCAGGGCCTGTAACAAGATCTAGGAGGCTGACTAAACCTCCCAAGGCCTGTAATAGGTATGAGTGGTTGGGTATTCAATCCCCTAAGGCCTATCGAGGGCCTATAACAGGCCCTAGAGGCTTAGAGCCTCCCAAGTCTATTGGTAACAACTGGCTGAGTGTTATTGGTAATAATTGGCTATCAATGACCACTGTCTATTGACTATGATCAACTGGAAACCCTCTTCACCACGAAACCCCTAGCCTCAAGCATGCCTCAAGTTGTGATTTCCCTGCATACTGGTAAGCCCAAGCCTTGCCTCAACCCGATTCCTCATCCAACCGTGATCCCGCCATCTCTATTTGGCGGATATTTGTCATCCCACCCATATAAAAAAAACCACAAAGTATTTTTGTATTGTTACATTAAATTAAAAAACCCTTTTCCCCTTAATATATAAGCAATATAATTTTTAGGTTTTCATGATTATTTAATACCCCAATATGAATGAACGTGATATTATATTGCCTTCTAGTGAAGCCCCCATGAAGAACACACATAAATTGGTGACAAATCTCGAGGGAGAGATCTATGTCCAACAGAGTGTTGCTGAAGTTCCAAAACCCAGAAGAGAGTGTTGTGTTTAGCAAACTATTGTTGGAATATTTCAATCCCCATGATGTAACTATGAAACATATGTTAAGAACTGTCAAGTAACTAGGTTGTTAACTTCCATAATGTTTGAATATTTTGAATGCAAGTAATACTGAAGTAATGCAAAAATTCACTCAAGGACGAGGATGAATGACGAATTTGAAGTTTATTGCTTGAAAATATGTGAGATAAATGCTACTAATTTGTGAATGATGTTAATGCCCATCACGAGCTAAGGACTTGTTAAAGTGTCCAAGTATTGGAGGTAAAAGGTGTCATCCAAAAGATAAGTAAATTAGTGTTTACCTATGAATTCTTTTGAGTTATATTGAAAAACAATCATGTATTATGTCTCCTTATGGTGATAAGAGCACAAAGTTCAATAACAAGGGAATGGAAGATGTTCCATGAATAGTAAAAATAGTGTGTTGAAAAAGGACTAATTGCTTACATTCTCATTTGAATTGAAAATAATGATATGTTTTTACAGAACAATTTTGGAAGACCTAGTTTGGTTGTGTGAAAGTACAGGTTTTGAAAGAAGGACGAGCAATAGAGACTTGCGGGAATCGTGAAAGTTCGAAGATGATTAAGAGTACCAAAATGGAGATAACAAAGCAAACAAAAGATAACTAAAGAATAATGTACAAAGGAACACAAGAGTAGAAGACAAGTTTTGAAGGGCGTGCACACCAAGGACGGTGTTGTCTTTAAGGGGGAGAGGATGTAACATCCCTCTTCTACCCTAATTTTTGTAATTGAAAATTTAAATGGTATGCTAGTTCTGGCAAGGAGCTCAAGGCCAAGGCCCCACCAATAAACCTCGCAATTTTTTTTTATTTATTCCTAAGTTGAAAATATGAACTCTAGGACTTAGGAGACTGAAGGTTGTGATGCAACTAAACGACGGGAAAACGAATCCACTAGGGTGAGAGAGGTTGAATGGCTAGGAATCCATGAGAATATGGTTTATTGATGATTATATGTCATCTTGGTGCAGTAGGCACTTGAAGGAAAGTAACGGTTTACGTTTTCCCTAGAAGTAAAAACCTTAAGTGTCGTCTTAAGTCGGGTGAGTTCTAAATTGTTTATTTAGTTAACTAAAGATTGGCGATACTAACTGGATTTAAGTATCCTAAACTTCATTATTATCCTTAGCTCGACAAAAAGATAAGGGACTTTTATTATTTTAAGAACTCCAAATAATGGAAAAAGGGGGATTTTTCCTAGGAAGAAATTTATAACCTTTGTTATGATATATCTATATATAAATATATAGATATATATAGATATATAAAACATAAATTATATATATATATATTTGTTAGTTCCCAATTTATAAAGGGAGGCTTACCTTCTCTTATATGGAAAATCAAAAGGAGAGTAAATGCATATGTTGTATGCATGTTAAATACAATAAAAATAATATGATTGATAACAAAAAAAAGATTATTATAGAGCAATACGAGCGCACTCCCAATAGAAGTGAACTAGTATAGATAACTACATAGTTAATTAAAAAAAGGTTAGTCGTTGGAGTGGAGGATCTCGAAGAGAGATCTGGGAGATTTTGTCTCCTTAAGGGGAAGTCCAAATATACTAAGCTACCACTTATCGAGTTGGTTGGAGCCCCAAGTGGAAGTCCTCCCTAGGTCAGACTTCCCAAAACATTTTGTTTGGGGTATTTATTTGAGATCGCAAGAGGGCATAAGGGTGCGGGACGATGGAGGATTCTACAGGAGTATACAGAGACCGAGTGACATCAGGTATTATCTCTGCGAATGGGGAAGCTCGGGGAGATGGAGCATTGAAAATCTGTGGAGAGAAAGCTCTGTGGTAAGAGGAAAACCCTAGGATAAGAGAAAGTAAGCTCTGCGCTAAGCGTTTATCTCTATGATTGAGATCTGAGATTGATCTCTGCATATCGAAACAAGTAATCTCTGCCCTAACTACTTCATATCTCTGCGATTGAGGTAAGTGATGTTCTGTGCCCTGGCTAGTTCATATCTCTGCCAGGCATATTCTATTTTAAATGATGTGTTTCCTTATCCTATAGATGACAGAGTCATTTTTGCGTTGATAGATGCTATCAAACTTTTCCATTCATATTCTATTTTGAATTATGCGTTTCCTTATCCTGTAGATGACGAAGTCGTTGTTGCGTTGATATATGATATCAAACTCTGCTAGTCATATTCTATTTTGAATGTTGTGTTTACTTACCCTGTAGATGACTGAGTCATTTCTGCATTTGATCGATGCTAGCAGACTCTGCTAAAACGTTGATGTATATACTATTCGATCTGATCCTGATCTCTGCTCAAAACGTTGTTATATATGTTATCAGATCTAAGCTATATCTCTGCTAAAATGTTGATGTATATACTATTCGATCTGATCCTAGTCTCTACTAAAAACGTTGTTATATATGTTATCAGATCTGAGTTATATCTCTGCTAAAACGTTGTTGTATATACAATTCGAATTGAGCCTGATCTTTGCTAAAAACGTTGTTATATATGTTATCATATCTGAGCTAGATCTCTGCTATAAACGTTGATTTATATATTATTTGATCTGATCCTGATCTCTACTAAAAAGGTTTTTATATATGTTATCATATATGAGCTAGATCTCTGCTAAAAACGTTGTTATATATATGTTATCATATCTGAGCTAGATCTCTGCTATAAACGTTGATGTATACATTATTCGATTTGAGCCTGATCACTGGTTAAAGAAAAACGTTGTTAAATAGAAATATACATCCCTGAGTTGATCTCTGGCTAAAATGTTGTTAAATATATATATACATCCCTGAGTTTATCTCTGGGTAATAATTATAGATCTAAGCCGATCACTGGTTAAAATAAAACATTGTTAAATATATATATACGGCCTTGAGTTGATCTTTGGCTAAAACGTTGCTAAATATATATATATACAGCCCTGAGTTGATCTTTGGCTAAAACGTTGTTAAATATATATATACATCCCTGAGTTGATCTCTGGATAATAATTATAGATCCGAGATGATCATTTGTTAAAGAAAAACGTTATTAAATAGATATATATAGCCCTGAGTTGATCTCTGGATAAAACATTGTTAAATATATATAGACCGAGTATTGATCGCTAGCTAAAAGCATTGTTATTTATACTTAGAGATCTGAGTTGATCTCTGGTTAATAACATGGATAAATATGTAAAGAACTGAGTGTTGAACGCTGGCTAAAAGCATTATCATATATATTACAAGGATGTTGGTTGTTACTAAAAAGTAGTGAGAAAGAATAAGAAAACAATAATGGATGTGACCCTTAGACTAAATTCTTAAATATACTTATTAGGTGTAAGTGATGGAGAAGTGGCATCAACCCTCATGCCGTTGAGAAATGTAAACAGTAGGTTAGTCTATGGAAGAAATTTTAAACTTAGTCTCGGGAAGTTTCCCTTGAGAATGTAGATCTTTACCCTAGTGGATTCCTTTCCAACTCGGGGGTGGCCTTTGGGTGGCAGAAATATACACCGGACAAAGTGTCAAATGGTTGGGAGGAAAGTTGCATTCAAACCTTCAGTCGTAATGAGCCTAATTGGACCAGATAAGTACTTTCAGTATTGTATATAAATATGTCAAATTTTAAATGTATATTGTCATGGAATTTTCCTTGTCAATTGATTGCTCTCATATACATTGTTGTTATATTGATTATTACAGTTATGGTTTTATATTGGATTGGTAATAACAATAATGTAGTCTATCTGTTAGAAGATAAACATAGTATACCCGGATGGTGGAGGTCTTGAATGTATGTGTTGCACTTTTATAAAGGGAAATCCATGTAGATGAAATATGCACAGATAAGTGTAGTACATTGAGATGATCATTATTATGTTGAAAGTTGGGTGATATCAAAAGAAATATATATATATATATGCTTAAAAATGAGTAATGCTTTGAAGTGATTAATGTTATCATGAGCAGGAGTGTACGATACAGTCTGTTATTAGTGTAAGATTATTTTGTGATTGTATAATAGAGATAATCGATATTCTAAGACATCGATAATGTGAGACTATAAGAGAAATTTGTATGTGTTGTTAAATTTTCCTGTTGATCTTAATTAGACCCAACACAATTAAAGGGAGGGATAATGTAAAGGTTCATAGATTGTTGATAAAATCATTATTAAACATAGTTCTTGTGAAAGTTGTACATGTTGTAGTTATGTGAGGCCATGTGGTATGTTAACTTGATGTAAGCTATTGTATTACTAATAAAGATTTCAAATATATGAATATGTACATTTTGTCATGAGTGGCCTTGTTAGGTGATTTTTAATCAAAATACACTAATACATATGAGGAAATTTGTCACGGTTTTTCGTTGTTATTTCCACATTTTTTGTCTCAATTTCGACGATCGTGGTCTCGTTTGTTCGTGGATATAACGACGAACTTGAAAAGCCATCACAATAGAGACAAAAAATGTTGGCCATGTGTCTTCTATAAGGTGTCCTTGAAATTGATTTTTTTTATTCATTTTCTACAAATCGTCCCTAGATCAACGAAACCATGTCCCTATAATGACGAAAAGTTGTCGCAAAGGCATTACACATAAATTTGCTTCCACGAAACATTGTATCTCTATCGACGGTTTTGCATCAAACAGAGAGAGGGTTAGCTATACTTGCGATGATGTTCTGTCACAAGTATCAACGAACGTGCGTCGAACAAAAAAAAAGGAGGTAGAACGTTTGACGATTTTTCTAATTTGCTTCCACGAAACACCGTCTCTCTAGCGATAGTTTTGCGTCGAAACAAAGAGAGATTTTTGCTATACTTGCGATGATATGTCGTCGCAAGTATCAACGCATGTTCGGTGAACAGACCAAAAGAAGGCATACCCTACGACGGTTTTGCTATACTTGCAACGATGTTCCATCTCAAGTATCGACGAACGTGCATTGAATAGACCAAACGAAGGTAGAACATCCGATGGTTTTGCTATACTTGCGATGAATTTGCGTTGCTATATCAACGATACATGGAAGTTTTAAAAAAAAATTTGTCAATGCTTATTACCAGCAATTTAGAACCCCTTGCGGGCATTTTAAAGGCCTCCTACGGGCATACTTCAAGCACTGCTACGGGAATTTTTAAGTGATGTTGCGAGCATCAAAGTGGATCCCACTGTGGGCATAAGTAATGGCCCATGTTGGAATTTAGTAAAGAGTATTGCAGGCATTGTTATGAATCCATGCGAGCATTTTAATAAGGCAGCTGCGGGCATTTTGGAGGACATGCCTATGGGCATTTAATGGCCCTTGCAGACATAAACCAAAAGGCCCTTGTGGGCATAAATTGTGGGGTCCATGCGGGCATGACAATGAAGTATTGCATGCATACTAAAAGGTTAAGTAAGAAGGGTTAAAATGGTGACAATCCCACTTTTCCAATGTGGCAAAAAGATTAAATATATATATATATATATATATATATATATATATATATATATATATATATATATATATATATATATATATATATATATTTGATGAGGACACTATGGAAATTAAATATTATTTGATAATATAAAATAACCAAAGACAAGTCGGCCTTCAAAAAATTCAAGGATATGAAAGTACAAATATAGAAGACAATTTTTATTTGAGTATGGATTTTTTAGTGGAAGAATTCAGAGGGACAGTAGCTTTGATTTCAGGGTTTGGAAAAGATGAGGACAGTGAGGACAGTTTGGGTGAAGCGGCAATAAAACATTCTTGTTTATCTCTTATTTTTGGGTTGGTTACATGATGTTTGGATGATGATAAAGCAACAACATAATGATTGAGGAAGACAAGTACAACAGAATGAAATTATCTTTGTATCTTTGATTTCTGGGGCTTCACTGAGTGATTAACAACTTGGTGAAATGATGTTGATTGAGTATTTGTGACCTTCTGGGTCCCTTACATGTGCATCCTTCGCATGAGAAAATACCATGGGAAATGGGTGATAATTGTGGGCATTGTAGTCAGATTCATAATTGATCATCGCATATTTGGAAGAGTATGAGTTTACACTAAGACTAAAAGACATGAGGAGGATTCCCTTCCCATTAGGCCTCCCCCTACTACTTAGTACTTGAATGTCCTTCTGCAACATTGTTATGGGAAACAACCTTGGGTTTCCAAGGGATTCCAGTTCGTCTTATTCTCTGGGGGAGGGATCCATGATTCAGAGTATGGAGTCTTTGGTTGTGCTAGGCCATGAAATTGTTAAGCCATTCTTGTTAATATAAGACCTTATTGAGTTGATTACTCCTTGCACTAGAAAAATATTGGTTCCTAGAGAACCATTTCTCCATAGTGGTACAACTAATTTTCACCATGTCAGATTTCACTAAGAATTTTGTCTTAGTGTGTAATGACTATGGTCTTGACCTAAGAGTGGTATTTCAACACAATGGATTCCTATTATCCTTCACTAGTAAGCATCAATTAAAAAATAGAAACCAAAATTCAAAATGTTGATTATGATCCCCAAACATAAAATAATTATATATTTGATGCATTTCAAGACGGATCTTCTAAACACTAAAATAACCGGAGAACTTGGAAAGCAAAAGGAGAAAACCATGTCAAAACTCACTTTAAAAAACACGTCAAAACGCTTACCTTATCATTGTCCTTTAGCCAGATCCATTCACCCATACAACTTGATAAGAGTTGTCCACGAGATGCATGTCCATCACCAAGACCCGCATAAATCATCAAAGACGGAATTTTTATATGAGTAAATATATAAACAAATAAACAGCCATTTAAATCCTACTATAAAGTCCTGTAGAAATCAATGAACCATGAAATGTTAAATTTATTAACAATATTTTAAGAAATAGACATGCATTTAAAAATTTACAACCATCTTTAATACATAGGAATAAAAGAGTATGTATACCTTATTGAGCTCCTCTCTGCTACGAGAATAGTTTTATATTCTCCTCGTGAAATAGCATCACTTGCTCTACTACATGTGAAGAGCTACTAGCCAGAATTCATCATACTACAAAAAACATAAGGTGCACTGAATTTGTCTTTATTGAAAAATAAATAAATAACTCAACCCCTAGGGAAAAATAGTAGTTGTTCACCTGGTAAATCTGTGTAGGATCTTTGTAGTGGCAGCTGGTGGTAAGTTGTTTTGATGTCTCTCATTATTGGAAGAGGTTATTAGACAAAATGGCTCACTGAGAGGCATCATGTAGGTTCATCTTAATTCTGTACATACGCTTTACACTATCTACAGCCACATCAAATAATCATCACAATCAATATGTGGGTGGAAATGCGAAGGTGGGTAACACTTTGGTGAGAATCGGCGGGGTAAGAACTCTAGCATATGTTATTCGGCCGAATAACTTTAATTATTCGGCCGAATAATTATAATTATTCGGCCGAATAATTAACGTTATTCGGCCGAATAATATAGTATTTATTCGGCCGAATAATCTTTAACGGGCCACCGTCAAACTTAACGGAGGCCTCGGAATATGTGCCATGGGCTAGCCGGACGGAGCAAACTCACGGCGGTGTAAATAAGTGTTCGGCCGAATAATTGTTCGGCCGAACACTTGTTCGGCCGAATAATTGTTCGGCCGAACACTTGTTCGGCCGAATAATTATTCGGCCGAACAAGTGTTCGGCCGAACAATTATTCGGCATATAAGCTCTGTCCCGGCCCCTCTCCCGTCATTATCGTGGGGTCTTGTGGACCCCTTTCGGGTTGGTAGTTGTCTGTCCGCTCCGTCACCCCGCTGCCCTGTCGCTCGTCCGCTCCGTCACCCCGCTGCCCTGTCGCTCGTCCGCTCCGTCACCCCGCTGCCCTGTCGCCTGTTAGCTTCCCTATTGGTCGACGGCGTGTGTTTTCGACCTGTAAGCCTGTGTGTAATTACGGCGTTCGTTGTTTAGCCACCCTGCATGCAGGTTATACTGTCTGCTGTTTGCTGCTTGCTGCTGGTAAGAGGTGGTGTTCTGGTGCGCAGGGACGATTCGGCATAGACTGCAGGTATTCAACATTTTGTTTGCTGCTTGCTTGCTGTTTGCTGTTTGCTTGCTGTTTGCTGCTTGCTGCTTGCTGCTTGCTGTTTGCTGCTTGCCTTATACTTTTGCTGTTTCCTGCTTGCTTGTAGGGCTTCACAGTTACGGGTGGTTGAAGGTATCGTTTCGTTTTTCTGGTTTTCGGCTTTAAGTGGTGGTGTTCTGGCGCGCATGGAGGATTCGGCATAGACCGCAGGTATCGTTTCGTTTTTCTGTTTTTCGGCTTGTGTATTTTATTGAAGATTGTTATCGCTATTTTTTGTTGCTAAAATGTTATTGATCTTATGTAGGTCTCCCAGTTCGTCTGCTACGGCTGCTCTGTTCCGGGTGGAAGAAATTGTATCTGCGCTGTTGTCCGAAAGATTTCAGGTCGTGCTCATTTGTTTTGGCTGCGTTTTAGAGGTAAGGTGGATAATCCTTTTAATTCCCGTTTATATAAATTTTTTTTAATCGTTTTGTACTTCCCATAGTCTCTGTATATTGCACTCTGCCCAACTGGGCAGAGGCCATGGACTCTGTCCAACTGGGCAGAGTCCATGGACTCTGCCCAGTTGGACAGAGTCTTTAAATTTAAATATAAAGAAATTTTTTGAGTACTTTTTTAAATTGTTTTATTTGGCTGTGTTTAGAAAAGAAATTAACATTAATTTTAATTTGAAAGAACATTTGTAAGTTGTATGTAGGCTTGTTTTACTTTTGAACTCTGTCGACTCGTCTATGTTGACAGAGTTCATGAACTCTGTCGACTCGTCTAAGTTGACAGAGTTCATGAACTCTGTCGACTCGTCTAAGTTGACAGAGCTCAGATATTAATTATATTATCTACTTTGGCAATAGATAGTTCAGATAGAAACAAATTTCAGATAGTTCAATTTTATTTTTGATAGAACAACAATGTAAATGGACTTGAGGTATAAGGAAACTAAAGACATGAATAGATTTCAATTTATAAGTATTATACTAAGTCTTATGTAATTTAACAATGATGACATGAACTCTGTCAACTAAAAGACATGTTGACAGAGTTCATGAACTCTGTCAACATGTCTTAGTTGACAGAGTTCATGAACTCTGTCAACCTGTCTTAGTTGACAGAGTTCATGAACTCTGTCAACATGTTTTAGTTTAGCTTAGATACACAGTCTATTTTTGAGAAAACAATAATTTAAATGGATTTTATGTAAAAGGGAACTATAGACATTAATAGGTTTTAATCTGAATGTACTACAGTAAGTTTTATAAAATACTAGGTGATGTTATGTCAGAATGGTTCGAGTTTTATTCTAGTAAAGGTGGTAAATTGGTATTGTGTTTTCTTTTGTTTGCAACATGGCTGGCTTGGAGAACATAATACCAAGAATTGTTACCATTATTAGATTGAAATTAAAGATCATTGTCAAACGAGGCCAATTTGAGAAACATGACATTTAACTCAATCATAATACTTAACAGTAAGTTTTTTTTGTTCTATGGGACAATGAGATTATTTGTAGATATAACTTATGTCTAGAGTAATAAAATTTCTGGTTTAAATTTGTAGTTTAAGAAATTGAAAACGATTATCAAATGGAAAATTTTGAAAACATAAAACATGAATTGTGAATTTTTATTTTATTGTCAATAATGAAAATATTTTCAAGACTTAATTTATGTTTCAGATATTAAGTTGTATTAAGAAGGTGAGAGAGATTCATGATTTATGCTTTAGGTATTAAGTTATGTATTAAGAAGGTAAAAGAGAAATTCATGATTTATGTTTTAGGTATTAAGTTATGTAGTGAAGAGGTTAAATAGATTCATGATTTATGTTTTAGGTATTAAGTTATGTATGAAGAAGGTAAAAGAGATTCATGAACTAATACACATAAAAAAAAACCTATTATTTAGTACTTAACTATATTGGTTCCATTCATTTTAAACATCAAAAACACCTAAAAGATTGGTACATTAATTCATCATGATGATAAATTAGGTAAATCTAGGTACTTGTTAAATAACTTAGTCTATTAAGTAGTTGGTTTTTAGAGTTCATAGATTTAACTTGTAGGATTTGAATATGTAATTAGTTGATTTGTCTTTAGGTGTAGGCATTATATATCAAATGGAAAGAGAGGATTCTTTAAGGCGAAAGCGTAGGAGGTCTTCACAATCTTCTGGCGTAGGTGGTACGAGTGATAATCGGAGGTTGTCAACCTCTCCTCGGGACTCTAATTTATTGTATAGTTCACACCGACAAGGTGAAAGGGGTACAAATGATTCCCCTGTATCTTCTATGGGAGAACGTCGATCTCGACCCTCTATTGGTACATATGAATATCGATCTTTGAACATTTATATATATGCAAATTGTTTTTTTGAGAGTGCAAAATTTGTAGTTGTGTTTAAACTAGACTTTGTCATTTGAAGCAGAGGATGGTTCGGAAGATGCTCCTAATTCTATAGGGAGGGAGACAGGGCAAACGAGGGAGACGGATGACGATGCAGAGCAAGGTTCTCAAGAGGCTCACCATTCGGCACGAGGTGATGAAGGTAGAGCTAGGACACAATATGTTGAATTAACTGAGGGTTGTACACCCATTACGACATATCCATCTGATCTACCTCGGGAGCTTCCATGGGAAGGTGGTAATCATCAAATGACTCTTGAAAGATGTAGATCTCACTATGAAAAGTTGCAAAATGATTTGTCTACTATGGATCTTCCTCCGGAGAGTAAACAAAGTTTGGAGATTGTCTTGGGATCATTGCAAAACTTCATTCAAGCATATGAGAATCTTGGGCCGACTACAGATGGTTTTGTAGATTTGATGCGAAGACGAAGGGATCAAGTGATGGGTCCAGACAAATGGGATGTTGTGAAAGAAAGAGTGACAAGAGAGCAGGCCAAATCAATGTTTAATTTCAAAGAAGGTTTGAAAAAGGATATGTTGAAAGTGCAATATTTCAAACATCCTCATCTGGCACACTTACTTTATGATCGGTTTCTTGCTGCCTATGGTCGTTTTCCATGGAACGATGAGGTTTCTCAGTATTTTGCTAGATTTTTTTATGCCGAGTTTTTTTTAAATATGAAGCCAGATTATACTGATGTTCATTCAAAATTTTATGGAGTTGGGAAGGGTCGAATATATGATCGAGAGGGTGCACATAGAGATCCTGCAACTCTTAGACCTCCGCCCCAGATATCTCGTCCACCTAGGTTGGTGGCATTAAAATCAGAGATGGAGCCCACATCTCAACTTGGGACGACAGCAAGGAATTTTGTTGGTGATGGGCTATCATCAGTATTAGTGGGAGTAGATGTGGGGTTGGTTAGAGAAAGGGCTCGTTCTGCTATTCGTCAAAAGTTTGTTTATAAAACTGATGATGAAATAAATGGAATGAGCATTGAAGATGTCAGGGCATATGCAAAGATTTGTCGTGACTTAGCAGCAAATGTTATATCCAACGACACATCGAGTTTGGGAGAGGTTCGTTGACTACATGATATGATTTGATTTGAATTAAATATTTTATTTATCTTGATTTTATTTTTTTTGTTACCTTATCATAGGTACATTATGTAAATGTTTAAATTGGTTGCAGTTTTCAAGAATGATGAACGAAAATTCTTTTCACATTTCAACTAGCGAAAATGTAGGGAGAGAGGTACATATTTATTATCAACATATTTGTACTTATGTTTGAATTTGATATATATATATATATAAATTATTATTTTTTGAATGATAATTTAACTGTGTATTTTATTGTTAATTTGACTCATCCATGCAGGTTTCTTTAGATACCAACTTTATAAATGATTTACCATCTATTGTGAGCTAATGTTTTTTAAATTTTTTGTTTGAGTTTTTAAGTTTTAATTGGTATAGTAATTTTTTTGTTTTGTATTATATGTTTTATTTATTAATACAATTTAAATTTTAGGGTGGAGATATCGGTTCTTTGCTTAATGATGCAGATATTGGTAGAGAGGTAATTTCATTGATTGCTTTAATTTTGCTTTAATTTTGTTTTAATTTTGTTTACTGTTTTAATATTTTAATTTTTGTGGATTTAGATTTATGAGATTCATAAATTGATTTTATATATGGATTGCAGCTTGGGTCTCTCAAATCTTTTGGAGGCAAAGGAAAAAGTCTTTTGGAGGATGGTGGTGGACAAGCATTTGGAGAATTTGATGTAATATTGTTAATATTTGAATTGTATTTTGATATATTAGTTTAATATTTTAATTTTTTGATTATAGTTTAAGTAATTTAAATGATATGAACATAATTTTTTTTTACACATGTTGCAGGGAGGGTTGAGTCCAGGGAGAGGCTTGAGTGGAGGAGGGGGAGGCCCGAGTGGAGGATAGCACAGACATTTTAATTTTATAGTTCATGGTGTCCACTATTTTTTGTTGTTGATATGCATTTAGATTGGAAACATTTGTCTTGGACATGTTGAGGAGGTTTATTTTTGGACGAGATATATACATGTTTATGATTTTTTTTTGGAGATTATATACATATAAATTTTGAACTTACATATTTCGTGAATCATGGTTTTTAAATGATTTCTAAGTTTATTTTTGTTTATTTGACATATTTGGTGTTAAATTTAGTTTAAAATATGTATTTGCATGTTTGAATGAATGTTTGAATGAATGAATATATGTAAAACTGAATGTTAAGAAACATGACATTCTTGAATATTATTAAGTTTAAGAAATGTTATTTAGGAAGTTTAAAAATGGATAAACATATTAGGTTTAAAGTTCATAAATGAGGAAGTTTTGATTGAAGTTTTAAAGGAAATTTTTAAAAGTGGATGTTCACATATAGGTTTAGAGTTTATAAATGAGGAAGTTATAATTGTTCGACATGAATGAATGATAGGTTTAGAGTTTATAAATGAAATTCAAGTAACCTGTTGAATGTTATTTTCAAGGATGTTATGAAGTTTTAGGAATGTTAGAAGTTTATAGAAATAGTTGTTCGACATTCAAATGAATGATAGGTTTAAAGTTTATAAATCAGGAAGTTTAAAAGTGATTACATTCAAACTTTAGAGATGTTAGGAAGTTCAAGAATGTTTGAAGTTTTAATGAAAATATGGATGAAATATAAAGTTTAAAAATGAAATTCAAGTAAGGTTGAATGTTATTTTCAAGGATGTTATGAAGTTTTAGGAATGATGTTAGAAGTTTTAGGAATGTTAGAAGTCTATAAAAATATGGAAGAAATAGAAAGTTTAAGAATGTTATATAAAGTTTTAGAGAATGATAGAAGTTTTGATAAAAATATTGTCTTTGAATGTTAGAATGTTTAGAAATGGTAGAAGTTTTCGTACATATCGACGAATCAGGAAGATTAAAAGTGATTACATTAAACTTTAGAGATGTTAGCAAGTTCAAGAATGTTTGAAGTTTTGATGAAAATACATGGATGAAATATAAAGTTTAAAAATGAAATTTAAGTTTGAATTTTCAAGGATGTTATGAAGTTTTAGGAATGTTAGAAAGTTGATAGAAATATGGAAAAAATAGAAAGTTTAGGAATGTTAAATATAAGTTTTGATAGAAAATATGGATGGATTAGGATGTTTTAAAGCAAATATATGTTAAGTTCAAATTTTGATATAATGGATTTTTAATTAATTTAATTTTTATTTACAATGTTCAGGTACATTTGATGCGGCTGAAATCATGGCAAATGGGGGTAACGGTTTTTTGTTTTTTAATCATAAGCGAAGATTCCAGGATTGTGAAGTTTGCGTTAAATTAGAGCAATGATTTTAAACAACAATTTGATGAATTTTCATTGATTTGTTGTAAATAATCATTTCTCTAATTTAACATAAGCTTCACAATCCTGGAATCCTTGCTTGTGATTAAAAATCAACTGATCGTTATCTCCATTTGCCATGATTTCAGTTATGTGAATTTGCACAAGCGATATTTTAAATTAAAGATTTGGGACGGAGAACTTGGTGACAATTTTAAGACATCTATTTAAGATTATATTTATGGTGAAGTATGTATTAAAGAAACATGTTCGATGGATTAAAATAATACAAAATTTAATAGGTATTTTTGTGAATTTTTGTTACTATCAATCAATCAAAAGTAAAAATTCGGGGCGGAGTGGGGATAGCCACATCCGTTATCTCATCCCTTAGTGGTCTAATAGACATATGGGGACCCGAATAAAGTACTTTTGAATTTACAAATTATATTTGAATTCATTTTTAAGCATGTTAAAGTACAACCATTTAAGTTTTCGTGTTAGTGGTCATTCAAGAAAATATTCATAAAATTTCAATGAAAAAATAAACCATTTAAGCTTTTGTGTTAGTTGTCATTCAAGAAAATATTCATAAAATCTCAGTGAAAAAATATACTGTGCACAACAATTTTGATAATTGGACAAAAAATATATTGCACACAACAATTGATATGGACAAAAATATAGATCAATTTATTTTTGATATGTAGTTAAAAACATCGCAATGGAATACCATCTTCAACTATTCGTTCATGGTCACATATGGATAGTTTCCATTTTTTGGTTTTTAACTGTTTTTTTTATGGAACTTGTATCAATTTTATTCGAGATGCACATACTAAATGACTATATTGACAACATATAACATCGGGTTCATAATCTTGAAAGTAGACATAACTTTTAGTCATATGCGTCTGCTGAAAAAAGTAGCCTTTTAAAATGATGGATCCTCTTTCGTATGTATATCCGTTGTCGTTGTAGTCCTCCAATAATTTCATTTTTCCTTCTGTGCATCGCATCAAATAATATTTGACATTTTCGTTGTTGTCTACAGGTGCAATCACAGCGAAAACATCTCCTGTGCAAGTTATGATTGGTGTTAGCGTATTTAAATGAATTGAATCAAGACTACTTATGGCGAAGGATTAGAATGAACAATTGATTAAAAAGTCAAAAACAAGTTTATTACCTTCTCTTACGAGATCTGAAATTCTATCGCCATCAGACGATATTGCTATTTCTTCTGATTCTAATTCTTCAACACTTGCCAGTGGCATTTTTCCTTTTGGATTAATCTCTGTGTGTCTCCAATCTTTTACGTAGTTGTTTGTTATGTTTTCACAAACTTCTGTAGACTCGACATTTTCAATGCAAATATGACAAAAGCATGATTGCTTTCTACTGTCAAATGCAAACACGTTGTGAAATGATTTTGTTTGAATAGAGTGAAGATCTCTAGTTCCATGTATGGTGCTAGCGTCATATGGTATTGATCTATTTATATCTTGGACCCCAACAAGCCAAAAAAATCTACACAATAAATAGTGTACATGTGTACTTAAATGTTAGTATATACATTTTTTTTAATTTTAAGAAATAATATAAATTAAAAAGATAGTGGACATACCTGCGCACGTCTTTTGATTGTTGATTATAATCATGGCTTAGATTTAATTGACACCATTGGACAACCTCTGCAGCTGAATGAAACCGTGCTGAAGAATAGTTCATTTGCCATCTTCGAAGTGCTCTTTTTACGCATGCTCCTGCACCATCATGCTCACCTTTTCCATGCCCAGTTTCAAAGAAATTCCAGCGATGTTTAATGTTCAGCGCTTTATGAAGTCGACATAACCAAAAAAATGATCGTGAAGATTTAAATTGACCCGCACATCCATCAGACCATATCCAATGCTCTTTGAATTTGACTTCGCGTTTTTTCAGTGAGTCATAGAAAATATTTTCTATACAATGTTGGACAAAATGTGTGTCGTGTGTACGATCATCGCTTATATAGAAGTGATATTCTTTAATCACATCTCGATTGTCACATGTGCTTTCAATGCCATCGATATCCTGTTGAGAATGTCTATATACAACATGGACAAATATCGAAACTTGGTCAGAGTGATAGTATTCACTCTGTATTTCGTTTTGTGCAGCAAATGTATAGTTTTCAGCAAAATCAACCACTGACAAAATTGTTCCGGGTGGAAAAATTTCACGAGACTGTTTGAATTGAAGATCTTGCCATCGTGCTCTATGTGAATGCTGGGTGTATTTATAAATTTCGTTTTCAAATTTTTTGAGAAAATCTGTGACGCATATCTTGTCTTCTAGCAAATCAATTCTTTTGGAATGTGAATCACTAGAACTTGTACTATAGTTGATGTATTCGTATCTCTTCCAATCAACATTTACATTTGACAACGATTGATCATTGTCGATAGGGTATTTATTGTGGAATAACACCAAATTTCCACAATGATGACAATGTTTTCCATTGACACATTTCTTTGAATAAAATACTTCATCGTGATTTCTCTCACATAAAATTTGAGATATGAATTCACGTATCGTTGGCGGAGGTGGTGAATTTGTCCAAAACATTTTACCAAATTCAAGAAACGTATCATAATATAACTGAAATTGCACATGATAACGACAACAACATGTATCACGTATAGTTATAGGTCGAACATACCATGGTTTTTGTTGCACAAATGTAGTGATTGATATATTAATTCCACGATGATCTTCCTTGAATTTATTGAACAATTGTACTTGTGTCATGTCCATTATATGTTTTGGTTGGCTTTCATATACATTTCGTGATATTCTTTTGCGTATCACATCTCTTGCATTTGGTGAAACTCGAGCATGTTCCAACCAATATTATCGTACAATATCTTTAACCCCTGCTCCTAATCTATCTTTGTAAGGTTGTCTACAAATAATTGCCCAATAAGCAAGTTCATTATTTTCATCTATTTGCATTCTGAATTTGCTATGTTTGTATAATGTTTTTCTTGATGTTCCAACTGCTTTTGCTAGTTCTGTTGTCAAACGCTTTTGTTTAGTACTAGCTGAAAGAATTGCTGTATGAATTGCTTTACGTGCAGCACTGATATCTTTCTTCCTGGATTTTCCAAATTTTTTTATTGCATCGCCTATATTTTCCATCACATTTTGTTTCAATTTCGACTCTTTTGTTACTTTGTGAATACCCAATAACGATGTAGCACCTTCTAATTTCTTGGACACTAATAAACATCTCAAAATTTGTGCTTGTCCTGCTATTGAGTAATCTTTGAGAACTTCATCATAAAATTTTGTAGCACGATATCGTGCAACATGTATTGGTAGTTTTTCTCCATATTTGTCGCAATCAATGTCTTCTAACATTTCATCATCAATAGTAAAAGTACCTATACATCAAATTAAATTTAATTTAACATATATCAAAAAATAAAATTCATTATAAAAAAATGAATTTGGAAAATATATGATATATACATACCAGGTTCAATTTCTGGATTTTGAACTTGATCTTCAATATTGATTTCATCGACATTAGCATGTAAATCACTATTTACATCTTCTACAATGTTCTTTTCAACTTCAATTTGTTCTTCTTGTACTCTATTTTCAATTTCCATTTCTTCAACATTGTCATGTAAATCTGTATTTATATCTTCAATAGTTCTCTCTTTCGTTTCAGCAATCCTTTGTTTTTTGGCAATATATCTGAGTTTTTGTTTCTCTCTATTATCATCATCATCACGTTTACGATCAGCTTTTCTTTTACGATTTCTCTTATTGCCCATGGTTGTTTAATCTATAGACGATAAATTAAAGAATCATGTTACTTTATAGTAAAAACAAATACTTTCAATAAAAACTTATTTATAAATATATCTGGGAAAAAATCATTGTAAAAAAACAACTCTTTGAAAAAAACCCAATTTCAAAGAAATAAGAAGTACAAAATTACCTTGTAAAAAATCCTTTGCAAAATAAGATAACTATTTGAAAAAACTCTTTTCAAATAAATAAGAAGTGCAAAACTACTTTGGAAAAAAATCATTTGCAAAATACCTTAGCAAAACAACTATTTGAAAAAACCTCTTTCAATTAAATAAAAAGTGCAAAGCTACTTTGAAAAAAAAACATCCTTGCAAAGAACCTCCTTGCAAACATGTCTAAGAAAAAAAATATTTTGAAAAAACTCCTTGCAAATATCCCTTAAAAAAAACACTTTCAATGTGTTTTGGAAAAAAGAAGAAGAAACATACTTTGTAAAAATCTCTTTTTCAAAAAAATGTTTTCTTTGCAAATATACAGCAAGAAAATAAATATTTGGAAAAAACTTCTTGCAAATATGCCTTAGAAAATTTTTTTCTTCAATGTGCCTTTGGAAAAAAGAAGAAACATACCTTGTAAAAACCTCCTTTTGCAAAAAATGTCTTCTTTGTAAAAATGCAATAAAAAAGAGATATGTTGGAAAAACTCCTTCAATGTGCCTTTTGTAAAAAAGAAGAAGACATAGTTTGTAAAAACTTCATTTTGCAAAAAATGTCTTCTTTGTAAAAATGCAATAAGAAAATAGATAGGTTGGAAAAACTCCTTGCAAATATGCCTTGGAAAAAAAAACTCCTTCAATGTGCCTTTTGTAAAGAAGAAGAAGAAACATAGCTTGTAAAAACCTCATTTTGCAAAAAATGTCTTCTTTGTAAAAATGCAACAAGAAAAGAGATAGTTTGGAAAAACTCCTTGCAAATATGCCTTAGAAAAAAAAACTCCTTCAATGTGCTTTTTGTAAAGAAGAAGAAGAAACATACCTTGTAAAAACCTCCTTTTGCAAAAATTATATCCTCCTTCCGAAATTAGTTTGACAAAAAAATGCGAAGTTCAAACATGCGAAAATAATGAATTAACTTTACGTTTATTTATATGAGTATAATTTTTTTTTTTTTTTTTTTTTCCGGCCGACGAAATTTTTTTTCCGTTTGGTTATTCGGCCGAATAACCTTCGCTATAAGTCACGGCGCCGTTACGAAAAAAGTTGTTCGGCCGAACAATTGTTCGGCCGAACAATTATTCGGCCGAATAATTTGTTCGGCCGAACAATTGTTCGGCCGAACAATTATTCGGCCGAATAATTTGTTCGGCCGAATAATATCTGAAACATGGCCGATTCAGACTTCTGCAAAATTTTCAGGTTTCTCCATTTTCGGAAGGAGAAAACCACCTCTTACACAACAAAACGAATGTCGGACTTCATACCAGTAGATTCATCATTGAATCTACTTTACGAGGGTATAAATTTTGTTGTATATAGATAAGAACTGATATTTTTTAAGTTTTATATTTGTAACATGTGTCGAGTTATGAATCAGCTCTTTAAAAAAACAGCGAAAAAAAAAATCCATAACTTTGTAAATACAACACCAAAAAAATCGAAGAAAATGTGGGTCGATTCATTGACGTGTCTACTTCAAAAGGGTGGTCGTAGATTTCTTGATTTTATAGCGGGTTGAGAGAAAAGTGGTGCAACAAAAAGGTTGTTGAAAATCGACTGAGTTTCCCCATGGATCGACTTTAAAAAAATATAATAATTAGTATAGAGGTCCATTCGATACAAACTTATAGTCACGCGTTAGTACATTGTGTGTAGATTGTCGTAGCATTTTCAGTTTTTGCAAAAGACAAGTCTAACAACGATTTTAGTGGTGCAACAAATCATAACTCTTTTGTAGTCTTTTCATTTTATAAGAACACACTGTCAAACATTTGCGAAATCGACATATCAAATCTTAATAAAAAAAATTGAAAAAATTATGAGTAGAAAGCTAACATAATTCTACAAAAGTTTTCTTTTTACGGCAAAGTGAAATTTTAAATAAAAATATCACTTTTGTTCGCCCGAAGTTGGAAGACATGAAAAAAACAGAATTATTTTCTCACGAGACCCCCCAAAATAGACACCCATCTTCATTTTTTCACCCATGTCCAAGCTTCATCATGCCCAGCATCTTCTAATTCTTTCCATTTATATTATGCACATCAAACTGCCCTTACTTCTACCCAGAAATCAGAGATAAAAAGTCTTCATCATGCTGCTGCTATATCATCAACGAAGCATCATGTCTTCAGCAATCAACCAACCCAGAAATAAGAGATAAACAAACAAAAATGTTTTATTACTGTTGCTGCTCCACCACCGAAACTGTTCTCATCCTGACCCCTGAAATTCAAAGCTCACTCACACTCATATGAAAATCTTCCACACAATTTCATTCAAATCAACGATTTGATTTTTATTTATACTTTTCTTATCCATGATATTAGGAGGTCGACTTGTCATTTTTATTACATTTAATTCAAATATATTTTGTCATGCCATGTTATCTTCAACAAATATATATAAATATATATTTGGTCTTTTAGCCACATCATCGGTCTTCATTCCCACATGGTTTCCATTTTTATGCCCGCGTGGACCCCACTATTATGCCCGCTAGGGTCATTACAAAATGCTCGCGGTCTCCTCTCAAAATGCCCGCACTGCTCTTCATGGTCACTCTAAAAATTCTCGCAATGGGATATTTAAAAATGCCCGCAGGCCTTGAATAAAATGCCCGCACACCCTCATGGAGATGCTCGCTATGGGCCAATAAGACCTTCCAACCAATGCCCGCAATGGGGCCGTCCACGATGCCCACATGGCTCTTCAAAAATGCCTGCAAATTCCTTTATAAATATGCCCGAAAGGCTATGATTTATGCCCGCAGCTCCTTATCAACATGTCTGCAGGTGCTTCAAAAATGACCGCAACAAGGTCTTTTAAATTCCCACAAAGGCATTTGCTTAGATGGCCGCAAGAGCATAAGATGCCCGCAAGAGCACTAAGATGCCCGCAGCTCTCCAAAATTCCTTGTCATCAAATGCTCCATGTCATTTGTCATATCATCAATGTCCTTGTCATCATCTCATGGTTTCCATGACAATTTCTTGTCCTCTCTTTGTCATTTTTCCATTTCCATGTCATGTCCTTTGTTCTTGTCCTCCATACTTTCTTGCCATGCTTACCACATGTATTTGTCCTTCATGTTCATCCTTATTCCATGTCATTGTCCTTTGTCACATTTTCCATTGTCTTCCATAACAACACTCTCCTCTCAAAATGCCTGCACTCCTCTTCATGGTCACTCTGAAAATTCCTGCAATGGGCTATTTAAAAATGCCCACAGGCCTTCAATAAAATGCATGTACACCCTCGTGGAGATACCCGCAATGGGCCAATATGACCTTCCAACCAATGCTCGCAATGGGACCATCGAAGATGCCCGCATGGCTCTTAAAAAATTCCTGCAACTGCCTTTTTAAATATGCCCGCAAGGCTATGATTTATGCCCGCGGCTCCTTATCAACATGCCCGTAGGTGCTTCAAAAATGACCACAACAAGGTCTTTCAAATGCCCGCAAAGGCATTTGCTTAGATTCCCACAAGAGCACTAAGATGCTCGCAAGAGCACTAAGATGCCTGCATCTCTCCAAAATTCCTTGTCATCAAATGCTCTATGTCATATGTCATGTCATCAATGTCCTTATCATCATCTCATGGTTGCCCTGTCATTTAGTCTTTGTCATTAATGTGTTGTCATCAATGACAACCATATTCATCATAATATGAAAATTTGATCCTTCTAATGAAACCTTCTCAAGCATGGCCAAAATTGGTCAAGTTAGTATCAAATATGCCCATAAGATAAAAATAGTCCCTTGAGCACATGATGGGAAAGAGACATGTTAATCAACAAAACATTGACAACTTATTTATATTCTATTACTAGGAATGATCACATGTAGCAAAAAATTCATCATAAATTACCTTTTGGCACTGAGAAGTAGGTTGCAAAGTCGAGCATGCAATTTGTAGTTTAGAAAACATATCATAATTTCATTGGAGACACTCCTCATGTAATAACGTAACTTTATCTGCTACCTTTGAATATCTAGACATATCAATTTATGGTCCACATATGTGCCATGCAACAATTGAAAGTTTGTCATCACTGTATAGGAAGGGTTCAACTTGGTAGATGTGATCCTCTCATCCCTATTTAGGTTCCATTGGAATCCGACTTTCAAAATACCCAACCAAGGGGAAACCAAACATGGAAGCACACTTGCACCAACAAAATTAGTGAACCAGATAGCACAGTTGTAACATTAAAACATAATTTTCATCTCTTTCAACTACTCCATTAAAACATAATGTTCATCTCTTTCAACTACTCCATCAAAACATAATGTTCATCTCTTTCAACCTTAATACTCCCAAGGGCCAAGAGGTCCTTGTGTTAAAGTTGAAAGAGATGAAAACTATGTGTTGAAATGGAGCACCCATGAATGAAGTGTTGTACATTGATGAAGAGTGTGGGAACCTTAGTCTTTATATATAAAAAATCCTTAGCACCTAAAAAATTAGAAACCAATAACAAGGAATCATACTACCACCTACCAAGACATACCATGCTGCAAGATTACCATTAAATATTGTATGCACCATTAAACAACAAACAATGCAGCAAAATCATAGAGCAAACATGTCAAAATCATATCTGATGAGTTACCTGATGGGAAGAACCTTCCTTGTACTCAAATTTTAACTTTCATATCAAATATTTCTTGTCAGAGACAAATGATTGAGATAAAACTCAGTAGGAGTAAAGTGGGAAGGATGGAGAAAATAAGGGTTGGAAGGAAATCAAGGACATCCTTGACATGATGCTAAAGTTACACATATACCAAGTTGCCATGGATAATGTTATGGTGAATAAGAGAGGAAATTGTAGATGAGATGAATCAGCTAGCCCAAAGTAGCAAGCTACAAATGCGAGAAACAATCACCAAGCCTTGGATCCTAATTGGGGGTAGTTGAAGGGTAGACATTCTCAGGTAGAGGTATCAACAAGCAAGAAGACCAAAAAATCAGATAATGAGTTATGAGCTCTTGGATTCTGACCTGCAGTTCTCATATATTTCTTATTTTGTTTTTAATTTCCTAAGGCATGTATTGAGCTTCACGAGAGAAATAGAAACACCAAACTTGATGATACTCTCTCAGTATTCATTTTTTTATAATTTTTGAAGTAGGTTGATTTGATGGCTTCTTGTGGTGTTGAGCTTAAGCTAAATATAATACTTTTCTAGTTTAAATCAAAGTTAAAGGAAGAAGAGAAACCACATAATACAAGCAATTTCCTTTGGCTAAGATGTTATATATGTGTGTGTGTGTGTGTGTGTGTGTGTGTCTGAATAGAATGAAATAGAATTTAAGGATAAAGACAAACACATTAAGGATAAAGAACACATCAAAACCCTTACCTTATCATTGTCATTTCTCCAGATCCATTCACCCATACAACTTGATAAGAGTTGTCCACGAGATGCATTTCCATCACCAAGACCCGCATAAATCATCAAAAACGGAATTTTTATATCACTAAATAATATAAAATCATTTAAACAATCATTTAAATCCTACTACAAAGTCCTGTAGAAATCAATGAACCATTAAATGTTAAATTTATTAACAATATTTTAAGAAATAGACATGCATTTAAAAATTTACAACCATCTTTAATACATAGTAATAAAAGAGTATTTATACCTTATTGATCTCATCTCTGTTTCGAGAATAGTTTTATATTATCTACTGAATAGGGCCAACCACGTGAAGGTGGAAGCTCAATTGGCCCCTCCCCCCCCTCACATCGCTCTCAATTCCCCTACCCAATAAATGATGTTGTTTACATAGAAAACATATAAACATTCATGCATAACTAGGCTAGTCATCAAAACATATAAACATTAAAACATTGAAGCATAATGAGGTAATTCATATAAACAATGTTCCAGACTAAGAACATCGATATACATCCAAATACAAGTCATGAATTTATACATCTACTTTTTCTTTGATTTATGTTTTTTTGCATTGTAAAAACTGACAATTGGGGTATTATCATCATCATTTGGTGGAATATCTACAAATCCATGTCCTGCTAGTGTTTGTGTTTCCATGCCCTCATGTATCATACTTCTTGTACGTCGTTGAGTAGGGCGTGGAGGTAGTTCGGAAGGGGCGTGAACTGCAACAACGAAAATGGGCATATCGATATGTTGAAATATTATTGAAATTAATAGTTCATTATTTTGATTAAAATTAATATTTCTCTTTACCTGTCTGTGTATCTATGACAGCTGGTGTGTTAATTGTTTCTCTACTTGTTAATTCCTCTTGCGGTTCACCCTCCTATGCTACATGGTCTTCCATTGAAAGAAGAAAATTTATAAGTATATGTCAGGAAATAAATATCTATAATCACAGTAGATATTTCTATTTCCAAAGCACACATACCAGAATGGCTACTCTGCTCCACACTATCATGGGACATGCACACCCCAACATGAGCTGGTACATGATGAGTAGCGCTAGATTCACTGTTGTGGTTGCATTGTTGCTTAAAAGCAAACATAAATATTTAATTATGGGTGATATAATCAAAATTGACTATACTTTAATAGTATACTGCAATGATGTCCTTATTCATTTTGTGTACTTGCATCTATGTCATTGGGGAGATTGGAGTCTACCCCAATATTTTCCGATATTCAATCACACTTTTAAAACCATACTTGAAACCAAGCTTTAGGTCTTCCTCGGTGGCAGCATCTTGGAACATATTTCCCTGCAATGCATAACACATTTAAAATTTCCAGTATTAAAAACACATATTTGTTCACTACTGTCAAATAAATATTCCCCACAGTTAATCATTTAATTCTTACGATTCGGTCTCTTAGTTTTCTATATCCACACTGGTCCAGTCTATACTGCTCGTGCTTTTCCACTCTATCCGTGGTTGCTTTGGAGGTGTCAAGTAGCCTATATATGAAAATTTTGAAAAACGTCAGATATCAGAATTCTTACTTAAAAGAAAAAAGAAAAAAATAAATGTGCATATATCACTAAAAAGATGATATGTGGTGTACCTTGCTTTTATAGGCCGTGGTTGTTTTCCTTGTATTTTTAGCGAGTTCTCATTTGCATACTCTATGATTTCCTTCCACTCTTTCTCCAAAACCATGGGAGGGCGCTCATGCTTGAGGTCAAGTTGCAATTTATCCCTATATTGGGCCCTAGTATATTTTAAATTCTTGCTGGCTAACTTTGCAACCACTTTCTTGTTGAATGTATTGCTGAACAAGTTTACCATGTGGTCTATCAATTCATCTCTCTTTTCGCTATCTTGGTGATTCCACCATGTGCGAATGGTGGGGCCAAACAACTCCAATGCTTTGTCATTCAAATTCTTGTAGAAAACATTGTTTCCTGCAGAAACGTGTAATCCATTAATTTGTAATAATTTCAACGTATGTCCATTTCAATTTCATGATTAAAATGAATAAATTAATTAATAAATACCTGCAATCTTTTGAATCTTGATCAGAACACAAGCGTCATCCACCAGAAAGGTGATATCTAGTGATCCGGTGCTTTTAACTCGTGTTGCTCTAGGAAAAGTTTCCTGGTCATCTACAGTATGTTCATCTCCGGAGTCATTTGGAGTCCTAGGATCCATCTCATCATGCTCTGGCATGTCATGCCAATCAAAATCAGTGCCGTCATCAATGGATTAGAGGCCAACCGCAGGAGTGTCAAAAAGCCTCGTTGGTACATTGCTTTGTCGACGTTGTTGTTGCATTGGAGCATCACTGCTACCTATACCTGTCTCGGCAAATTCTCTAGTCACGGGTTGTAAAAACCCCTACAAACAAAAAAATTTACTTTATCATATCAATTGGAAAAATAGAAAACATAATATCAAATATGAAATCATGTCATAGCTTAAAAAAATATGTGAAGATGCCACTTACCCCATAAGATTTTATTCGTTCTTTCAGATCTTCAACCCTTGCCCCGATCTCCTGTGTCATGGGCCTTATGCAAGCCAAGGAAAGCATTTCTATGTTTTCCTTTTTCATGGCCTTCTTCATAGTTTCCATTGGGTCTATGGAATAGTAAATTTCATCCTCAAGCTCCTCATCACCCAAATCAAGTGCACTGGACTAAATTCATCAAACAATAAAATTAATAAAAATAATTTTAACATCATTCAAACATTGTTATTGTAATGAAATTTAGTTACTATTAAGAACTAACACTTACCTGATGCGGTGTTGTGGCCGGTGACTTCCCACGGTCCTCACCCTGACACGATAAATCAATTAATAATTCATCATAAGCACAGAAAAATGCGAATGCCAACAATGGAAATCGAATGTTAACAAAAAAAATCGAAACATTTAGTTATTATATTTAACACTTACCTGACGGGGCACAGAGTGTGACCTTCCACGGTCACCCTGGACCATGGAAGCAGCAGATGCCTTTCCACTGGCATCACCCTGACACAATAAATCAATAACTAAACATTATGAAAATAATTGTAACATAATAAAAAATGAGATATTGCAATAATATTTATTTTTACCTCAGAAGTAGAGGACACGCATTTTGGTTCATGACAAACATGGGCAGTCCCCTGCCATAGTGTAATAAGCATGTTGTCAGATGGAAATATTCTGGGGTTGGAGTTTCTAGATATTATAGTCATATTTAGTTACTATATTTAGTTGAGTCAATAATTGTAACATAAACAAAAATGAGATATTGCAATAATATTTAATTTTACCTCCAAAGGAGCAGATAGATGTGCTGCTACGGGGTGATGAGCAGACCCCTACCACAGTGTAATAATCATGTTATCATATGGAAATATTCACAATAAGCACGAAAAAAGCGAATGGTCACAGTGAAAATTGAATGTTAACCGAAAAAATAAAAACATTTTGTTATTGTAGTCATATTTATTTACTATATTTAACATTACCTCACGAGGCATAGATTGTGACCTTCCACGTCACCCTAAACTATGGAAGCAGAATGTGGCTTTCCACTGCTTCCACCCTAAATAAATAAATCAATCAGTCAAATTTGAGTCAATAATTGTAACATAAACAAAAATGAGATAAGCATAACAGTGTAATAAGCATGTTATCACATGGAAATATTCATAATAATCACAAAAAAAGCGAATGTCCTCGGTGGAAATCGAATGTTAACAGAAAAAATCAAAACATTTAGTTATTGTAGTCATGTTTAGTTACTATATTTAGCATTTACCTGATGAGGCATAGCGTGTGACCTTCCACGGTTACCCTGGACCGTGGAAGCTATATCTATTCGATTTAATTTGTAATAGATCAACAACTCTTCACCTGGAAGTATTGATTTTGTTTCACATACAAATATGCTCTCGACATCATAATTACATGACCCTCCGTTGGCAATAAAATATTGCATGCGTCTACGAAATCTTTTCCTTACCTTTTCAGATCTAGTTGATATAGAACCGGTAGATCCAGTACAACACGTCTCACTTTCAACCTCTCCGAGTATATCTTCATCATCACTCAAGGAAGATAGATCTAACAGATACCTATTTGGTGCTACCTACACTCGATAAAACAAGAATATAAGTTACCAAGCAGATATAATTTAGCGTGGAAATATATTTACTTGTAATGTTTTAATATCAAAAGTTATTTCTTCCCAAAAACTTTATCAAAAGCTATTTTTCTCTCAAAGGTGTAATTTCTTTTAGAGTTATTTATATTTGAATTATTTTTAAGTGTAAGACACGATTTGATTTGATTTGGAATTTGTTCACAACATGGATATAGAAGTGTGTTTCTTGGGCCACTTGACTAGTTAATGCATGCAAAGAGGTATGGGGTTCCCCCTCATATAGATCATGTTGGGGATTCAATTTGAGGTTCCATCACCAACCTCCATGAAGTATCCTCCTCAACCAAAGCATCATTTTTCCCTCCCTCCATGCCTCCATGCCTGATTTTTTTAAAATAGGATAACATGGTGAAATGTCACCAAATTTAGACCAATTTTAGGTAGTTTTGAGTGGTTTTGCACATAGACGCGAATAGGGAGATGTTGGATCCTGAATCTTCTTGGTAGGGTCCAGGCTCGTTCTCTATCAAACGGGAGATGGATGGGTTCAGGGCTCGCATTTGACGGGCAAAATGCCGTCATGGGTCATTTTTCCCCTCAAATACGACCTATATTTCGTATAAACCCTCAGAAAAAATGAAGTAAACAGTGAAACATCTTATTTAGTGTGGAAACAGTCAAAACCGTGGGATTTTTCCTAAATTCCTATGCCGCTAGGGTTGATGGGGTTACCGAATTCATTGGGCCTTTTGTTATCCTCTAGACTATCGTCGGATTTCCTCCCCTGGGAACGCCAGTATCCTCTGGACTGGTATCCCCTGCTCCTCGATTTACCACTGCTCTGCTCATCAAATTACCAGTGCTCTAGATGCTATTAATGAAGTAGTGCACGGGAGTGAACTTGTTCTTTGTTGTTTTGCTCTGGATGTTGCTAATGAGCTAGTGCGCAAGAGTCTTTTCCCTCTATGTTTTTTTGTTTTTTTATTTGCATATTTTATATTTTGTGTTTTGTTTTGTTCTTTTATTTGCATATTTATTTTTTGTTTAGTTTATTTTGGGTTTTTTTTATTTGCATATTTTATATTTTGTTGCATTTTAAATTAATTTTAGTTAAACAACTCTATGTTTTTAATTTAATGTAATTTAATTTAATTTAACTAGGATTTTGTCATAATTTGTATTGGTTGCATTGCTTATAGTGAGATCCTATACATAATTCCCTTCAAGGACAAATATGATGATGATGATCACGATGATGATGATGATGATGAAGACCAAGAAGATGATGGTGATGGCGACAACAACGACGATGATCATCATCATCATCATCCTTGTCATCTTCATCACCATCGTCTTCTTCGTCATCATCATCATCATATTCATAATCATCATCATTGTTGTCATCATCATCGATCGTCATCATGATCTTCTTCATCATCAGCATCTTCCTTATCATCATCATCATCATTATCTTCACCATCAACATCTTTGTTATCATCATCATCATCATATTTGTCATCATCATCATAAACATCTTCATCTTCATCATCATATTCATCATCATCATCATCTCCATTATCATGATCATCATCTTCATCACCATCATCATCATCGTTTTCATGATTATCATCATCATCATCTTCATCATCATCATCATATTCGTCATCATCATCACAATTTTAGGGGGAGCTCAGTAAATGAAAACATCTACATGATAGGGGGAGCAGCCAGTTGAGTGAAAAATTAAGGATTGCTCCTAACACCCATTCCAAGGTCTAATATGACAATTCAATATGATTTGAAAACAGTCATTATGCAGGATCAGTTTCAGAGTCTCAAAATTGTTTAACGCGACTCCTCCTTTCACTCAAATTCAATATGATCTGAGGAAGTAGTCAAAAAAAAAATACAACTTTCTGGTCCCTATGAAGCCTCATGTTCTTAGATTTGTGCACATGAAGAATCAATACTTATGGACCTACTCTGGTGTCTTAAAAGAGGAATATCCTAACTGAGCAGTTTGGTAGTTCTATAAAGTGCATTCTTTATAGGAGTGAATAATCACTCACAACCATTCTATTATAATGTTTTCCAAGCTCAGAAGACTTTAGTGAAGACCAAGGTAAAGATATTTTCATCACATCTTCATATTCATCATCATCTTCATTAGTGTCATCATCATCACCATCACCATCATCATCATCATCATCATCATCATCATCATCTGGCTCATCCTAATCATCATCATGATAATCATGATAATCATGATCATCATCTTCATCATCCTCATCATGGTCATCATCATCATCATCATCATCATCATCGTCACCATCGTCCTGATCCTCATCCTCATCATCATCATCATCATCATCGTCGTTGTCGTCGTCATCACCACCACCATCATTGATCATCATCATCATCTTCATCATCATCATCTTCATCGTGTTCATATTCATCATCATCATCATCATCATCGTCATCATCATCGTCATCATCATTGTCACATCCCTCATCCTAATCATCATCCTCATCCTAGTCACCATCATCATCATCAGCATCCTCATCATCATCATCCTCATCCTCATCCTCATCATCATCATCGTTGTCGTCATCATCACCACCACCATCATTGATCATCATCATCATCATCATTATCATCATCTTCATCATGTTCATCTTCATCATCATCGTCATCGTCATCATCATCGTCATCTCCCTCATCTTAATCATCATCATGATAATCACGATCATCATCTTCATCATCCTCATCCTGGTCATCATCATCATCCTCATCATCCTCATCATCATCCTCATCATCATTGTCCTCATCCTCATCCTCATCATCATCATCATCATCATTTTCGTCGTCATCACCACCACCATCATTGATCATCATCATCATCTTCAACATCATCATCTTCATCATCTTCATCTCCATCTTCATCATCATCATCATCATCATTGTCATCATCATCGTCATCTCCCTCATCCTAATCATCATTATGATAATCATGATCATCATCTTCATCATCCTCATCCTGGACATCATCATCATCATCATCCTCATCATCGTCATCCTCATCCTCATCATCATCATCATCATCATCATCATTGTCGTCGTCATCACCACCCCCATCATTGATCATCATCATCATCTTCATCATCTTCATCTTCATCATCATCATCATCATCATCATCATCATCATCATCGTCATTGTCATCATCATTGTCATCTCCCTCATCCTAATCATCATCATCATAATCATGATCATCATCTTCATCATCCTCCTCCTGGTCATCATCCTCATCATCATCGTCCTCATCCTCATCATCATCATTGTTGTCATCGTCATCACCACCACCATCATTGATCATCATTATCATCTTCATCATCTTCATCATCATCATCATCATCATCATCATTATCATCATCGTCATCTCCCTCTTCCTAATCAACATCTTCATCATTGTCATCACCATCATAATCTTCATCATCTTCATCATCGCCATCATCATCATCTCCATCACCACCACCTATTGAAATATTGTAACTTTGAAGAATACTCTATTATATTTTATTGTTGTAATTTATTCAGATATGTTTTATTCCTCCGTCAAGATGTCATTGTTGTATTTGATTATGTAAAGTCATTGAGCTAGGTAAATCCTGCCTTATAAGTCGGGACAATAGATCCCCTTTGAGTCAATTGTAATGGGGCAATAGATGCAATATAGGTTGGAATTGGTTGGCAATGATGGAAAATAAGATGAGAGGCATTGCCTATGATGACATATATATATGTCTATGTTGACAAGAGCCACGGATGAGGTGGTATGATGGCAAAGTAGATGGTTGGCATTGGGCATATAAGTAATGACATGGCATGTATGATGAGTGATGATATGAAACGTGTGATAAGGATGGAAAGACACATTATAGTGTTCTAGTTCCATTATCAAGACAGCGTTGCAATCTAACAACATTTTGGAAAAGTATGACAAGTTTGTGAAACTTGGAAATTGACCAAGTATGGGAAAATTAGTCAAAACTTCCCTAAGAGAATGCCCGCCATGATTCATGGTTTGAATATAACTCCTGCTCCATCATACCAGGCTATAGCTTGTTAAAGTGGCTATCTATTCATGGTCTCAGTTAGCCTCAATAATTTTTTAGGATAAAGATATAAGACTGCCAAAACAAGGTTTCAGGATAAACCTTGAAGTGTTGGAAAAACTGTCTCAAGTGACCTCAGGGAAATGCCCGCCATAAATTGTGGGTTGAAGAAAATTCCTGCACCATATGGGAATATTGTAGGCTTATATTGTTTCTAACCAACCATGGTGTCATTTTGTCCAAAGAGACTCCGAGGAAGAAGATATGGATCTACCAAAAGTGCTACTTAGCCTAATTTGCACTACTTCAGTAAAATGCCCACCAAGGAGAGAGAAAGTAACCTTGGAGGATGAAATTGGTCTTTATCAATTCACCGTGATGGACTCTACCCATTGGGTGTCTCACACTTCATATTTGATGAAAATAAAAATTTCATCATGTTGACCTAGGGTTTGACAATTTTGTCTAAGTGTTGAATTAACAGGTTAGAAGGCCATTTTCAAATGCCCGCCAGAGGATGTGTTTGTTTTGGAAAATTTGAAAAGTGGCATGTATCTATTCCTTATTGAAATGGATATCCATACATACTTTCATTTTTCCTCATGATGGTCATATATGCAAAAAATATATCTGCCAAAAATAGGAAAAATATCATTTTTCATATCAAACAGGGGAAAATTAGCTATCAGAAAATTGAAAAGGCATTTTGGAAATGCCCACCAAATAGGATCCTTGCACTGATAATTTTTCCAGATGACATGGGCATACTCCTTGATGATATGGCTATCCATTTGTGGTATCAATTCCCTTCCTGGTACCTGCACGTGTGAAATATTGATCTGCCAAAACGAAGAAAAATCATATCAGTCATGTTTTAATTTAATAAACAGAAAAATAATTTTGAAGAGGCACGATGATGAAAAGGTATAAGGGAAGTTTGAAGATTTGAAATGATTTAAGGGTGAATTATTTAATATATATTCACACATTTTAGAAGGAAGAAGTGTATCTTGGGTGTCCAAGTTGTAGTAGCAGCAAGAACAGGCCAAGACAAATGAAATTTCAGAATTGAAGAAAAGAAATCAGAAAAGGGTGGAAGGGTGGAGCTAGGGAAAGTTGTTTCCTGCTAAAAGTGTGAGACACCCAATGGATAGAGGCCAACAAGGTGTTTCCATCCAAACCAATTTCATCCTTTGAGACCTCTTTCTCTCTCCTCGGCGGGCATTTTATTGGAGTAGTGCAAATCAAGATAAGAAGCACTTTTGGCAGATCATTATCTTCTTCCTCGGAGACTCTAACTCTTCACCAATGATATAGTTGGATGCACCAAACAAAATTATAGATACCCATACTATAAAAATAATTTTAGACACCAACCACAAGACATAGCGGGCATTTTACTAAGGTCACTTGGGAATTTCTACTGACTCTATAATTTGACAATTTTCGCACTTTCCTAGACTAGTCCAATATGCATGGAGCACTGTTTTGGCAGATCCGTGACTTCTTCCTCGGACACTTTTTGGAAAATATGAGACCATGGTCAAGTAGACAGCTCAACAAGGTACATCCTGACCATATGGTGCAAGCATTTACTCTAACCCCAAAATTATTGCAGGCATTTCCCTGAGGCCACCTAGACCAGTTTTCCAACGCTTAGCCATTTTCAGGAATTTACTAAGTATGTAAAAATTAGTCAAAATTGCTCTAAGAGAATGCCCACCATAATTCATGGTTTGAGAAAAATGCCTGCACCATCATACCAGGCTATAGCTTATTTAAGTGGCTATCTAATCATGGTCTCAGGTTTCCTTAATCACTTTTGAGGAGAAAGTTATAGGTCTGCCAAAACAGGGTTTTGCAGCAGAGGAATTAAAATTGACTAAGTAGCCTCAAGAAAATGCCCGTCATAAATCATAGGTTAAAGTAAATGCTCGCAGCATATGGCAAGGTTGTCCCATGTTGATTTGTCTACCTAACCATGGTCTTAGTTTTTCTTAAGCATGTCTGAGGAGAAAGTTATAAGTCTGCCAAAAAATTAACCAGCCAAATTGAGAAAAAATTTGTTTTGCATATTAAGATCAAGTGAAATTAGGCAAGGTGTTAAAATCACAAGGTTAAGGGGCTATTTGGAAATGCCCGCCAGGAACTGTCCTTGTGGGGATAAATTCATCAGTTGACATGAACTTGTTGCTTGTTGAAGTAGCTATCCAGTGATGGTTTCAGGTTACTTCCCGATAGTCACATGTGCAAGAAATTAACCTTCCAAAGTAGGAAAAATATTGTTTTGCATATTATGAACAAGAGAAAAAAAAGAGGTCCAAATTCTGAAAAAATGGCTAAGTGTTGGAAAATTGTTCCAAGTGGCCTTGGGAAATTTCCTGTTGTACCTCATACGCGAATGATAAAAATTATCTAAAACTATAATGTTATATCTTGTTGAAGAGGCTATCATACCATGGTGTCAGTTCTCAAAGAGGATTTTTTATGACAAAGTTAAAGGCCTGCCAAAACAGGGTTTCAGGCTATTTTTGCACCAATGTAAAACTGCCCAAGTGGCCTCAGGAAAATGCCTGCCATAATTCATAGGTTAAGGTAAATGCCCGCCCCATAGTGTCAAGTTGTAGCTTGTTGATTTTTCTACCTACCCATGGTATCCGATTGTCTTGAGTGTTTCTAAAAAGGAAGTTATGGGTCTTCCAAAACAGTGTTTCAGGCAGATTGCTCCAGTCTAGGAAAATACAAAAGTTGTAAGTATAAAATTACTTGTAAAAATGCCTGAGTGACCTCAGTAAAATGCCCTCCATTTCCTGTGGTTGATGTCTTAAAATATTTTGAGGGTATGGATATCTAGACTGTTGATTGGTGCATCCAAACATATCATTGGTTTGTCCAAAGAGTCTATGTAGGTGAAGATATTGATATACCAAAAGTGCGTCCTAGATTGATTTGCACTGCTCCAGAAAAATGCCCACCGAGGAGAGAGAAAGAGGTCTCAAAGGATGAAATTGGTCTAGATGGAATCAACTTGTTTTCCTCTATCCATTGGGTGTCTCATACTTCCAAGTTGATGAAAATAAAAATCTCCTCATTTTGACCTAGGGTTTGACAATTTTGTCTTAGTGTTGAATTGGTAGTTTAAAAAGCTAGTGTTAATTGGATGTTTTGGCAGGCCATTATCTTCTTGGACATAGACCTTTTATCGTGAATGAGTCAATGGTTGAGTATGGTTGTCATTGATCTCACTTCAATAGCAGCAGTTGATGAAGTTCCATCTTTAGATTATATCAGTTGGGCGGTAAAAGTTTGGATTAACTAACTTAAGAGTAAAATGAATGTAATTTTTTGTTTAATTATAAACAATAAATATACAAACTAAATATGTGAATATTCAATTTAAAGTAATTTTTAAAATAGGGTAATTGACGGTGCCCAAGATGTCTCCAAACAACGAGGAAGTTAATTCTTCCTCTTTAAAAATGCATATTTGTTTTTCAATATATAGCTTTTCTTTAATATAAATTTTTTGGATGATTTTTCATTCGAAGTTTTTTTGGAAGGGAAGTTGCCTTCTTATGGTGTATTTTTGAATTGTTTTTTTTCTTCAACTAAATTAGTGTCAATGAGAGAATCCATCTTGCATGCACGAGTCTTATATTTAGAATATAAGATTAACTAAATAAAACATGGATAGATATTTGTATTACTATATTTTATTGAAAATTAAAATCTTTAATAAAAATTTCAATAAGGAAAGGTAATTTCTTTAATAACACTTTACTATTGAAGGGCATGTTCTAAAACTAAACGTTTTGTGATGGTTAAAGTAAGAGTTCAAAATGTCATAAAAGTTTGATTTGAAGGGTAAAGATAAAATGAAATTCCAACCCTGCCTGCATGCAATCATGAATCCCAATCATGAAAATAACCAAAATGAATTTATTGATTGTTTGATCTAAGAGTTAAGAGTTCTCATAATATTGATTGTTTGATCTAAGAGTTAAGAGTTAGCAGATTAATTTAGGATTAATTTACTTATAGAACCTTTTTTTTCAACGAAAAAAAAGTTCCTTGTTATTCATTAAGTGAATCAAAGAAACTTACAATAAAACCTATCCCAAGGATAGAATCTTTGAAAATAGACTATGAAGTCTTTTACAATAAATCCGATAATGCTTTCCACTATTCAGTAATATACCATCATAACCATAGCTACTGATAACATCATAAAAATAACACTGATACAGAGGAAATCTTAACCAAAAATCCCCTAAAGCGAGTGCATCGAATTTACAAAATGGATCATAAAGGCTAGCCTAATTAATAAAGACAAACATAAAACATTTCCCCCGGATGGTGATCAATGAAAGGGGTAAGCTGAAGAATACCATCTGCCAAATGTAATCCCTTCTTTGACAATAAATCAGCTCTATGATTGAAAGAACAAGAGATGTGTTGTATAGAGTAGTCATGAAATTGTTCCAACAAGATGGTAATTTACTTATAGAACCATAATGACTTTATTATATAATTAGTAATGTGCTTTAAATTTGAATAGTCAAACATACATACTATAGAATCAAATAACAGAGAAATCACAACATTACAATTAACAGAATATAAAATAATATTGCACTACATTTAAGAAACCAAATCACAAGCCCAACAAATAGTTACTAGTCGTATAGTCATTTGAATATTGAGTATTCATAATGCAATATTTCAATAGAAGTATCAATTTGTTACAAATTTGCTTTCAAAGAGGCTTTCTTCTTGAACCAACAGCTCATGTGCAAACTATGAAACTAGTCATGCTTTACTTCTTAGCCTTTGTAGCAAAGTGAGTAGTGGAAGAAATAACTAATCCTACAAATTACCACAAGGAAGAAGTTTAACCAAAGTGTTCTACTTGCAGGGCCAAAGTGTTTTAATACTTAAAGAAACAGATTTAAATGCCCATGAAATATACACAAATCTTATATCCATTGATATATCTAGATTTTTTAGAAATAAATGTAAATGCTAGAGGAATATACACAAATCTTATATCCATTAATATATCTTCGCCAATATTTCCGATTACAACTGCCGATATACAGCTATATACCAAAATAGAACAATATTTGTTGTTGATTACATCAAATGTTTATATCACAAATACGATAGAATCCTACTCCCTAGAACCTCAATAACATGAGATTCTATTTTGCAAAAAGGATAATAGTGTGCATACCAAAAATTAATATAGACTAACAGAAGTGCCTTGGAAAACTAACAGAAAATGAAACAAGTAAACCTAATCAAACAAGTAAATATCAAGAGACCATGGTGTGGGGGCTACGTGGTTCCCTCAGTGAATCTCCATTGACTTTTCCTCTAAGGAAGGCGGCCTATCAGCTGGAGGGGATTGTCCAAAACCTACAGAAGTCGTTGGGCTCCCCTCGCCATCAGGAGATTGGGTGGCTTCGCGTTGTTCCTAAAGGAGCATCTGCATCTGTTCGATCATTTCAACATTGTTATCTGTGAACTTCCGGTCCATGGTATCCTCGATTGACTTATTCAAGGACTCCAGGTCCTCTTTGTCACATTTCCCCACCAGCTTCTATCAAAGCTCTTCTATCTCCTTTTCTAACTTCTCCATTCTTCGGGTGAATGCATCAGTGACGCTAGTCCTTCCAACAGGGTCATGACTGCTACCTTACGCCATTATATAACACGGAGCTAGCTCTGAAGAATTGTTGTAACAAAGCTTCTCGTACGGGATCTCGTTGCCACTAAGCAGAGCACTGGTCGGAATCTAGCGCCTGCCCTTTTCTGAAACTTCAATAACCAAATGATGAGGAGGGCCAGTGGAGGGAAAAACCGCTGAAGAAAGAGCTATTTTAGATAGCATTTTCGGTAAAAACCAAGGAACATGGGCAAATCCAATTTAAAGGGAGCAAAAATGAACAAAAAACCCTCAACACGGATAGACAGAAATATCCACAAGTGTCGAAATTAAATATCAAAGTACTTCAAAGAGGGTTATATGACATTACTAGTCAGAGACCTTATGCGAGAGTAGAGACTCGAGACCTTACCTTGACCGAGACCATGTGTGAGAACTTACCCTGACCGACCTTTGAAGTGACTGATGGAAAAGATTGGCTGCTAGGGTTCGAATAGGTTATCCAAAAAGTCTTTGATGTACCTTGTTGAATAAGCTATCCAACCATGGTCTCATTTCTTCAAAAGAGTACTTTCAGTTTGCCTTATGATGGTCATATATGCAAAAGATCAATCTGCCAAAAGTAGGAAAAATATTATTTTGCATATTAAGAACTAAATAAAAATTGCCTCCAAAGAGTGCCCTTGTGGTGATAATTTTTCCAGGTGACATAAGCATGTTCCTTGGTGATCTGGCCATCCAGCTGTGGTATCAGTTCCCTCCTTGGTGCTCTCACGTGCAAGCTATTGGTCTCCCAAAAGAAGAGAAAAACTTGACTATTTATAAAAAGGCTTAAGGGTTAAAAGCTCCATTATGCCCGCAGGGGCTAAATAAATTCTCACAAGGGATAAAAGATGCCCGCAAGGGTTTATCTATGCCCACAGGGGCTGAGGTTAATCCCACAAAGGGTTAGGGATGCCCGCAGGGGATTAAGGATGCCCGCAGGGGCTGAGGTAAAGCCCGCAGGGGCTTAGGGATGCCCGCAGAGGGTGAAGTTAAGCCCGCAGGGGCTGCGATTAAGCCCCCAGAGGCTAAGTTCTGGAGCTATCATGAATTCAGTGTTGCAATCTGACATCATTCTGGAAAAGTATGGCAAGTTTGTGAAACTTTGGAATTTGACTATGGAAAAATTAGTCAAAACTGCTCTAAGAGAATGCCCGCCATAATTCATTGTTTTAGGAAAATGCCCGCACCATCATATCAGGATACACCTTGTTGAATAGGCTAACTAACCATGGTCTCATTTCTTCAAAAGAGTGTTTTATGACAAAGTTATAGATCTGCCAAAACAAGCATTCAGGCAGTTTTAGACATTCTGAAAAATGGCTGTGTTGAAAAATTTGTCAAAACTTCTCTAAGAGAATGCCTGCCATAATTCATGGTTTCAATAAAATGCCCACACCATCATATCAATATATACCTTGTTGAATAGGTTATCTAACCATGGTATCATTTCTTGAAAAGAGTGCTTTATGACAAAGTTATAGATCTTCCAAAACAAGGGTTCAAGCAGACATTCTGAAAAATGGCTAATTGTTGGAAAATTGGTCCAAATAGCCTTGGGGAAATGCACGTCGTACCTCATAGGTGAATGGTAAAAATTATCTGAAACTATCATGCTCTATCTTGTTGAAGGGGATATATTACCATGGTCTCAACTCTTAAAGAGGGTGTTTGATGACAAAGTTAAAGGCCTGCCAAAACAGGATTTCAGGATGTTTTGCACCAGAGGTAGTAAAACTACCTAAGTGGCCTCAAGAAAATGTATGCCATAATTCATAGGTTAAAGTAAATGAATGCACCATATGTTCAATATATAGCTTGTTGATTTGTCTACTTGACCATGGTCTCATTTTGTCTTGACAGTGTCTGAGGAAAAATGTATAGGTCTGCCAAAACAGTGTTTTAGGAAGTTTTGCGCTAAGTTCAGTAAAATGCCCACCTAGGAAAACTGAAGATGAGTCTGAGAGTGAAATCAGCTTGGGTGTGCTCAGTGAGGTATACTACATCATCTAGTGGCATTGGTTCATGATTTCGATGAAATAAAAAATCCACCTTAGAAATTGCACAAATTGTCTAAGTATAAAAATACTGGTAAAAATGCCTAAGTGACCTCAGTAAAATGCCCGCCATTTCCAGTCACTACAAGATTTGAACCCAAAATCCGACAAGAAAACTCGACGACCTCCGACAAAAAGTACTGTGTCATCGGATTTCACCTTAAAAATTACGAAATTTGATGATTAATTTTTAAATGGATAGAACGCTCCGTCGGATATCCGACGGATATTGGATATCCGACGAGGTCCCTGGAATAGTTACCAAAGTTGTCGGATATCCGACCAAATATTAAGCCCGAGGATGTCGAATATCTGACCGCATATTAAGCCCGAGGATGTCGGATATCCGATGACAAGTGATACCCTAGAATTTCAGATATCTGACTGCTTATGATTCCCTAGCTCATCGTATAGCCGACATCTACTCTCTAACGGTAACTAATTTTGGTGCGTTGGATATCCAATGGCAGGAATACTTTTAAAAACTATAAATATCGAAACATTCTGACATGTTTGCTATACAAGCGACGGTTTGCGGAAGTTCTTTTATTCGACGGGTTGTTTTTCGACGGACAATTTTCATTATTTCCATTGTTTTTGTGATTAAAGTGAGCGAAGTGTGGAGCTTCATTTTCTAATATCCATAATATTCATTCAATCTCTTTACGAGAAAATGTCAACTAGCAATATTCCTGATCCAGACGAACAAAATCGACAATTGCTTGCTAGATTGTGGGAAGGAGTTGAAAGAAGGGGTGATGGGAAATTCTATTGTCCATGTGGTCAATGCAAAGGCTTTAAGAGGAGGAAAATTTTGATCACAACAGCCACAAAACATTGTAGGGAGCATGGGCACGCTGAGGGGGGACATGAATATCATCCATTTGTAAGTTTTGCATTATATATGTTTTTATTTTGATTGCTTTTGTAAATGTATGTATTATTTTAATATTTCTTATATTAACTTATATCTCTTGATCGTGGTTTCAATAGATGGGGACTAACATGGACAATAAATATTATTTTAATATTTAATATTTATTATAATAATTTTTTATTTTGTGCATGTTGAATCTAGGGTATAGTAGAATAACTCATTTATTTGTTCGTTAGTGAGACTAACCCACTCACCAGGGAAAGCACTTAGCTCTCTAGATTTGTGACACTTTCCATCATGATAATAGAAATAATGACTATATTGGCATGTTGTAATTTCTCTTATATTTTCTCTATAGAAACCATAGCATCGTTTATCTTACCTTAGTGGACAGTATGAGAAATTTTGAGTTATATTTGAGTAGCTTTGCTCAGTAATTGGGTCAATTATTATGTCTCTTGGATAGTTTTGATGCACCTATTTGACCAACAGTACAATTGGTCGTTGTTCTTTTCATCCCAACAGTACAAAATTTGTTACATTTTAAATGCATCACATAAATGTTTACATTTTGCATTTGAAATTTTTACATTTTGCATTTGAATTTCTTATATTAAATTTTAACTATTGATGGTTTCATGTAATTATAAAGGAAAGACATCCTACGGCATATCGTCTGGAGGAAGTGCTTCCAGAACAAGTACCGAAGGAACATGGAGCTATGAATATTAATGGAGATCAAGTTAATGATCACATTGAAGAAGATGATCATACTGATAACATAGTTGAAGAAAATGTTACAAATACTTTGATCCATGATTCATTTAATGTTAGAATGGATGTTGATCATGATCATGATCATGATCATGAAAATGATGAACATTTTGATGATATTCATGATATACCTCTTCTTGAGAAGGCATATAACGAACCCCTTTATGAGGGCTCCAAGACAAATCTTCTCTCTGCTATATTGTTGATAATGAACTCGAAGGTTATGAATGGTCTTTCAAACATATCAGTCACACGGATGTTAAGGTATGTAATATATTCCATCACAAAATATATATGATCGTGTATTTTATTGTTAATTCATATTATATAAGTCAAATTATTACGGATGAAATGTGTTTCATTAATATTATTTCTATATTATATTAACTAGATTTTTATTTTAATTTGTTGTAGCATGATAGGTGAATATTTGTTACCACCGTCAAATATGTTACCTTGCACATATCAAGATTTATCTGCCATCATGAAAGAAATTGGAATGCAGTATGAAGCAATTCATGCATGCCCCGATGACCATGTTCTATATTACAATCAGCATGAATTTGCAACAGAATGTCCCGAATGTCATATTAGTAGATATCGAATAGATCACGTAACAAAAAAGGTGCCTCGCAAGGTTCTACGTTATATTCTCGTTATTCCACATTTGCAACAACTGTTCAGGTGCAAAAACATAGCGCATTTTATGGATTACCATGCACGGAATAGAATTCAAGATGACATTATTTGGATGCCTGTAGATGGGTCTGCATTTAGAGATATGGAGGAAAAATGGCCACACTTTAAAGAAGAACCTCGTAATCTTAGGATTTCTTTGGCAGCAAATGGTGTCAATCCATTTGCAGAAATGAGATCCGCTTACTCGGTGTGGCCTATTTTTTTTATCAACAACAACATTCCTCCATGGTTGACAATAAAGAGGGAGCACATAATGTTTTCGATGATTGTTCCAGGTACAAACCCTACAATTTTTTTTTTAATGTAGTGGTATCTCATTTGTCGTATTTTTGTCGCATAATGTCATATATATATTTAATGTTTTTCTATTGTGCAATATGGTTTAATATATATCTAAATGGTACGTCTCATAATTATATTTTTTATATGTTCAAATCAATCAGGTAAGTACCAAGTCAAAGATATGAATGTATATATCGAACCTCTTATTGACGAGTTACTGAAGTTATGGAATGGCATCACTATGTATGATGTATCTACACCAATACGACAAAGGCAATTTCAATTCCATGCAATGCTTGTATGGACAATACATGATGCCCCAAGGTTAACCCATTTTTGTGGTATGTAATTATAAGTTCCACTTTATTTGCATTTAATTTTACGAACTACTAGTTAATATACTACGCAGGCATGTTTTTCTAAATAATCCAGTCATTTTGTATATAATTATAATTGAAATAGATATTCCATCTCTTTATGTAGGTCTTCAGACAAAGGGGAAATTTTCAAGTCCATTTTGTGGTCCTAAGATCAAATCTCATCGTTCAAAAAGCTTAGGAAAGGAGGTGTTTGATGAGTATAAGCACTTCCTCTCAAAGAATCACAGGTATCGAACTACTGAAAAACATTTGTTCAATGGCAAGCAAGAGACTGCAATTAAACCGCAAAGAATGACACCTCACCTATGGAAGTTGCAATATAATAGAAATCGTCAAGGTACATATGTCGAATCATCGTATATGAAATGTTATATTGTATTTTTTTATTGTGTGTTATTTTCTGTAATTGACATTGATTTATGTATTTTCATGATTGTTGTTCATGTGATCATGAAGGAATTAATGGGCTTCCACGAGGAATGAAAAGTTATCCTAGACAATTTAGTAGGTTGCCCTACTATGAGCACCTATAAATTGCTCATCTATTTGATACAATGCATATCGGAAAGAATGTGATTGAAACATTATGGCGAATATTGAGTGGAAGGAGTGACAAAGAAAAAATTGTCAAAATTTGCAAAGACATTCAAGATAGCAACCATGCAATGAAAGACATCATTAAATTTCATAGAAACGGAGAGAAAATTAATATAAGCTCACTTCCATGGATGTTAACGAACCAGCAAAGTAATGTTGTAAAAGAAGTCATTCGAAAAATTAAATTTCCCACCGGATTTTGTGTGAACATGAAGAATATCATAACAAAGAAAGGTGATTTCGCGGGGGTGAAAACGCATGATTGGCATGTCTTCATGAAGGTAATTATTATGGTATGCATTTAATTCTTATTTTTTTTCCTATTCCAATGAATATGGTTGGTATTTTTGTTTGTCTACTCTTTGTTGATAAAATGAAACGATTTGTATATTATTGTTACAATATGTTCTACCTCTCTCTATCCTAGACAACTTCGACAACAATGTCAAGCAAATAATATATAGTCTCGGGAAATACATGAGGTAAGTGGTGATTTTTTCCATGTGCTTAGTGTTTGTTTAATTCAACATAGAACTTATATTTGATTTTCGTTCTCTAATTCATGTTACGTAATATAATGTTTTTTTCCTTTAATCTCTTGATTGGGTTGTCATGTCACTTGTTGATGGTTGTCATCTAAAGAATTCCATAAAGAAGACATAAAGTATTGGACGAGAGAAATTCCTCGTCTCATGTGTGAAATGTAGAAGCATCTACCTTCGGAATTTTTCAATGCATAGGAACACTACCTCATACACCAAGTTGAGGAGATTGAACTGTGTGGACCTGTGCACTCAAGGTCCATGTGGATGCTTGAGAAGCACTTGAAATTTATTAAGGGTTTGGTCAGAGAACGAGCATATGTTGAGGGTTCTATGATGGAGGGATATATGGTATACCAAAACATGTATATTAGTGAATATCTTCTTATGTTAGCGTCAAAGCTCAATTTACGTCGCATTTGTCATCCGGACTCCAACAAAGATTTCGAAGGGGAGTACCCAAAGGGGAAAGGTAGATCGAGGAAGGTCAAAGGCAATATAACACATTTGAATGGTGATTTTTATGTATATATATCATA